>OZ007574.1:45274772-46024772 GCA_963931925.1 Onchidella celtica
CATTTTCGCTAGAGCTAGATTTCTGCCGCACAGGTTATCGAAATGGCAGGGTACCAACGATCCCTAATAAGGACAATCAGAAAGAGACAAATGAAATTCCTGGGACACATAAATTATGTAGGAAGAATGGGATCGAGAAACAAATGCTATGCGGTAAAATAGAGGGGCGGAGAAGCACAGGACGACAAAGAACTACATACATTGACAGCCTCAACAACTATGCCACCAAAAAGTCGATAAGTAACACCGAGCTGATAAGAATGACCGACAACAGAGAAGCCTGGCGTGCCATGGTCGTGGATGTCTGCTCCAGACCTGACACCTGAAGAAGAAGAAAATCTCTGCCATATTTTATTTAAGCTTCCATGCCATGTTACGTTGTGTGTTATGTGTGTTATTGAGTTATGACATATTCATGTAATAATACCTAGGATGTGTGTATCATGTATTTGCTCTTAACCGCTGTGCGAAAATGAAGAAATAATAATGTGTATGCGACCGACAAAATGAGACACTCCCTGCATTTTGGTGGTATGGAGATATTAGTATCACCAAATAGGTTATTCAAAGCCCGTTCATTTGGTAAAGTAAATATTGCTGTAATTTAATTAGCAGAGACGATAAATTATGGTCTATCAATGGCAGGAAGTGACAGAACCACAGTTTTGAGAAAAACGCTTTTAAAGTTTCAACTTTTCATCAAAATTATTGATGATGACTCAATTCAGAGTCAATTTTGAGGCATTTACCCCTCTCAAGCAGGATTATCACTTGGAAAAGGAATAGAAAAGAGATTAAACTTTTCAAAAATACTGAAAACTCAAAACCGATAAAACTGACCTTGAGATGCCTTTTAACGATATTCTGGAACTGGGTAGTGCCGAAATGTGTCTCATTTTGTCGGGCGGCTACACAAAGGGTATAAAAACCACATAAAATCTCTGGGGTAGCAGCTGCAAGGCTTGAATCAAAGTCGAACTAATATGGCACAAAGAAAAAGTTGCAGGTAGCACCGGAAACTAGATTTGTCTTCCCCTGTCCTCTGCCTTTTATTGTTCCTTTTTGGTATAATTTCGTAGTGGACGCTTTTCTACATACGACTTTTTCTTTTCTGCCATATTTTGATTGTGTGCAAATGACCTTCCCTCTTCGAAGAGATTTTTGTCTTAACTATCTATCTTGCAACAAGTTGAACACATTCTTTTGGTACTAGAAAATGACACAAGTAAAATGTTTTGTAAATTTTCTCTTGTGACCTTTTGACTTCCTGTCACGTGGCTGGTGCTCGGCTCATGTTGTGGATTGTTCGATCACACGAACAGTAAATCATTTCATTATCTCCTGTCTGTTGAAACTCAAATCGGTCAACAAAAAAGCTGGAGGCGTCAAACAGTCCAATCAAATCTCATTCTTTGTTTTGACTGACAACATTTTTCCGTATGGTGCGACACTGGGAATGTGTTTACCTAAGCAATAGCAAAGTCGTAACATGCAGGTCTAGGAGATGATATTGGAATATTGGAAGTCATCTTTTTATTTATTTTTCTTTCTCTCCATAGATTAAACACGAAGTCTGGCATGAGAGAAAACAGTGTCTGATTTCTAATGTCTACAATGTAAAATATTTTCATTATTTTCATACAGGAATTTCTGTTGTCCTTTCCTTTTCTTCTTCTTCTTTGTCCTCTTGTTCTTGCCCGTCTCAACCGTCTATCGATCTATCTATTCACGTGGACGACTGTTTTCTGTGACCTTTAACCTCTGAAATTTTGCACTGTATTATTATTTGACGGCCCAGTGAAATATTTTAACCTTTCGTTTCGCAGAGTCGAGTCACCAAAGGGCACAATACTAGTTTCCTGTCTGCATCGTTTCTAACTCATCTCTCTCTCTCTCTCTCTCTCTCTCTCTGGCTCTCTCAATCTCCCATTCGCCTCCTTTCTATATCAGAATCTGGCTCGCTCTCTCTTTCTCTCGTCTCTCTCTCTCTCTCTCTGTCTGGCTCGTTCTCCCTGTCCCCCTTCTTTCTTTAGCTTTCTCTTTCCCCCCTCTATATCTCTCACTTGTCCTCTTTCTATACCTCTCTCTTGACCCCTATTTCTTTCCCGTTCTCTCTTTCTCCCGCAACTCTCTCTGGCCATCTCTCTATACCTCTCTCTCTCTCGACCCCAATTTCTTTCTCTCTCCCTCTTTCTCGGCCTCTTCTCCCTCTCTCTCTCTTCCGTCCACTCTCTCTACACTTTCTCTCTTTCACAATGTAATTTGTCACCACGAACGTTTATCAGTTCCCCCCATGTCAGACTTTAAAACCAAAGCCCACTACCCCTGTTAAAAGGTCGTTTTCTCTCATTCAGATAAAAACTGACATATCTCTACCCAGACTTTCTTTACAAAGCAGTAGCAATATCTGGTCTAATGCGCCTTAACCCGCCAGCTCTGTCAAAGTCAACAAATTAGCTCATCCTCCCGGAGATAAAGTGCTTTGTTATTATCCGGATGATGGAAAAACTGTTAGTGTTTCCCGACAAATTAAAAGAGAAATTATTGTACCCTTTCGATTGTGCTGGGAATCTAGAAAGTGTGGGTTGATTCCAGAGAAAAATACCGTTGTCTCTCACGTTGTTCGATAAATCTAAATGGTAGAGAAAATACTGTAACCTCCCATATGGGTTGACCCAGAAGGAGCATACTGTAGTCTCTTAATCTTTTGTCTTTGCAGATTGTGTTGTGTCCCGTTGTAATTACAGTCAGTCGGTCATCAAGGTGGTCCCTCGTGAATGAGGAGGACGCATCTGCATAGTCATTTGTGTATGAGGAGATGGCCCCGTAGTCCAAGCTGGGACCTGCAGAGTAATACTGTTTAAATGGTATAGATAGATAGATAGATAGATAGATAGATAGATAGATAGATAGATAGATAGATAGATAGATAGATAGATAGATAGATAGATAGATAGATAGATAGATAGATAGATAAATGGATAAATAAATAAAGATAGATAGATAGATAGATAGATAGATAGATAGATAGATAGATAGATAGATAGATAGATAGATAGATAGATAGATAGATAGATAGATAAATAGATAGATAGATAGATAGATAGATAGATAGATAGATAGATAGATAGATAGATAGATAGATAGAGAGAGAGAGAGAGAGTGCGAGAAAGAGGGAGAGAGAGCAAGAGAGAAGGAGAGAGAGAGAAAGACGGAAGAGAGAGAGAGAGAGAGAGAGAGAGAGAGAGAGAGAGAGAGAGAGAGAGAGAGAGAGAGACAGAGAGCCTGTATAAAAAGATGGCATTTATTCTTAATTAACCATCACTAGGACCAGGCTCGGGGGCCCATTAGACCATGTTTTGCTTAGGGGCCGCCAAAGTGGTTTCAAATCTCCAGCTATTGATCCGGCTACTTTGGCCGTCGAGGCGCGCGAACAATGAGTGACAGGGCGCCAAGTCAAGTGCCAATGGCCCCAGCACTCATTTTAAAGGAGCGCGTGATCTCAAAGTGTTTGCTGGGTGTGAAAGAGCACGTTCTCTCCTTTGTATGGCTTGAAACGATAACGCGGTTAGGCTCATTAGCCGGTCCAGAGAGAGAACTGTGATTGTGGCAAAAGAAAAAAAACAAACAAAAAAACTTGCAATCATTCTTATGATCCCCCCCCCCCCCCCACCCCCTAGAGAGAAATTGATGATAATGATGATGGCTATGATGATGATACCTTAAATGACGAGTTTGCCTTGATCAAAGACCACACATGGTCCGTCAATTTACATGTAAACAAAGCCTGGTTTTTACACAGTCACCGTCGGTATAGTGAATACTTTTTGACCCTCTCACAGATTACTCACGCTGTTCATTGATAGATAAACTGATCTGAGTATGTAATAAACTTTAATGAAAAGGAAAAGGATTTTCATAAATTTTGAGTGGATCTGGCGAAATGGGGCTTTTTGGGGAAAATTTTTATACTTCTTTAAAAAATAAAAACAAAAAAATTCTAACACGATATCGAGCATAATAATTTAGCTGAATTCAGAAGAATGGCCAATCTTTCATATTATAAGCAAATCTCATATTCCATAGAAAATCCCCCCCCCCCCCCCCCCCCGGAAGAGTTTTCTCAGCAATTTGGTTATTCACCTTAGGTCCGATTTCACCAGATCCACTCACATTTACCAAATTTACTGGCAATAAGAGAATGTTTAATAACTTTTAGTAACACTGATATTGTAATCCAGCTCTGCAAAAGATTGAATTCCAGCTGAAACTTTCCAGGTCAACAACGTAAATTGTCTATCATCAATTAGCGGAAAAACTCATAAAAAGTCCTGACCCAGAAATGATTTGCTAAACCTATATGTAGATAACAGGGCACTGATGCTTTTTTTTTCTTGTAAATTATAACGTGTTGTGTCCCAATTGTTAAAACACAAGTGTGTGGAGGTCTTTCCTTGTAGACTACTGAATATTTCCAAGATATCATATGCATGCTCACTACATGAAACCCTCGGTGTAGGCATTGTTAGCAAGGTGGTCTTGAGGCAAGGTGCTCGCCTCTCAGGCCAAGGGTACCAAGGCATGTTGGAAGTTTGGGATTTTTCTCATATTTTCGTGTCCCTGATCCTATTGGGGGAAGGAGGGAGGTGTAGGATCGAGTACCTAGTCTTCTCGGATAAGGACGAAAAATTCGGAGGACCCGTGTGCACATTGCGCACATTAAAGATACCTTGACAGTTGGAAATCGAAAAGAGCAGGCCGAACAAGCCACTGCCCGGGCAAAATCAATTAAAATTCATCCCCACCACTCTTCCCTCCAAAACAACAACAACAACAACAACACAACCGCCGATCGGCTCTGCACTGTGACGACGACGTGCCTGCTCCAGTTGTAACTGGGCTGCAATGACACAAATGGGATTACAGTAGTATACAAATACAAATATACAAATACAAATACAAAAATGATATATTACCCATGTAATCTCCAATATAATAATTACTGTTACTCCTGCTTTATTTCAGTGTTGCAGTTTAGAATGCCACCACGGCGATAACATAAAAAGTACCTAACAACCTTTTGAACCAATTAAGTCCTTTTCATACTGGAGAAGATGGAAATACATCCTGTCACTGGAAGCTTGAAGGTTCATTTAAACACAAAAGGCCAATGAAAATTCAAGAACCTCATGTTCTATTTTATACTAACTAGACCAACCGCAGCTGCTCTGACAACAATTTTAATGTAACAATTGTAACCACTACCGCTCAGCTTTCAATTTTGACATTGATAATTATGTCAAATTCGTTTCAAACTGTTTTTTATTTCTAGCATGTTCACACAGAGTTATTTTTCATCAACAATTAAGAATAAAAAAATCAATTAAAAAATGAAGAAAAAATAAGCAGGGTGGGGGGAATGGGGCAGGGGGGGGGGGGGAGAGATGTGGTCCATACTACTTGCATGAAACCAGATCTTTTGTCCCTTTGTTATAACCGTCTGTGGCAAATAACTTGATTGGTTTCCCTTTTCGGTCTGAGCATGACCCATTGCCACCAATTTCGACACAAGCAATATTGTAGTTTTTGGCCTGTGATTGCCGAAATGAAAATAATACCTGGTAATAAAAACACCGTGCAGAGTAACAGGCAAAACGAGTGGGTTGCCTGGTGGTCCGTGACAACCACAGACAAAGCAGGGTGAAGAAAGCAAGCTGCCCTTGATAAACTTGCGGTCCAGTGAATCGTATTATTAACGTCCTTGTCGAGCATTGACAATCCTTTTCGGATTCCGTGTCTCTGATTGGCTTGAATCAAAAGATACAGGGCACCTGGACGGCTTTGTTTACGTCTGATTGGTAATTAAGCCTGATCTTTCCACTTCCTGGGGGGTTTGTGGTGCGATCGTCGGTGTGTATGTGTGTATGTGTGTGTGTGTGTATGTGTGTGTGCGTGTGTGCGTGCGTATGTGTAGCCTATGTCATTGTGCGTGTTTGTGTACCAGCGAGATTTAACGTGCCTTTGTAAGGGTGATGAGATTTTCTGCCTTCCGTAAATCTATTAAAATCCATACATTGCTATAAATAAGTTGAAACCGTGAAAATACAATATGGAATGCGGATGAATATTTCGTGACGTATGATATAAAATAAGAACACTGTCCAGTTTCGTTTCATTAATATGTTTTAATATCTGAATTTTATGACAACCACGTCAAAGAGAACGTCTAAAGTAAGAATGAAAGAAATAGAGGAAGGAACATGACCATAATGATGATATGGTAGACAAATTCTAAAGACGACAAAGGCCGTCAAGAAAGAATAAAATTAGAAGAAATCAAAGGAGGAAGGGAAGACAAAGGTCAGTGATTCAGAGGAATGGGGTTAAAAACACACTCATCCACCCCCTCCTCTCCCGCTTTACTCTTGAAGAAGAATAAAAGAGGAAAGAAAACAGCGAGTGAAAAAAGATGGATGAGAAGATAAGATGTGGAAGGAATGAAAGAGGAGGAGGGGATTGGAGGGGAGAAAGGAAACTGTCAGTTGTTCATTTCGAATACTGAACAAAATCACATGGCTATGTGTTCTTTGAACTTTATAATCCCCGTCTACCCCTCGGATTGAACCCTCGAATTCATTGTTATCATCCCTGGTTTTTGCTCAGAATCCCTGCCACTGTTTGTGGTTGGCACCGTATCACTGGAGAAAAGGCGGAAATGACGTCATGAAATACATTAGGGTTCGTTTCTCCAGAACAAGAGTGCGCAAGCGCTGTCGCGGAAGAGGGTCCTCGCTACCACTTCCGTTCCAGGGACTGAATGCATGCGCGTTGCAGGAAGTTCGGAAAGGAAACGGGTAGAAGCCTATTTTTCCTGTACTCGTTTATCTTTCCTGGTATAGAATTTAGCCCTTGGCGTGTTCTCATTGGGCATTACACGCAAGAGAAGGACCTGCCCAGGCAAAGCACTCGTGATCATGGGCATGGATTTTGTCTGATTTTAGAGGTTAAAGTACTCGTACTTGCACTGATTCACTGGCAAATCCCACACTTTAGATGTGCATTCAAGTGACATCATGTTTTCTTCTCGAATCCAGCATTATAGACATTGGGTGTGACCATAGTTCGAATTATAAAGGTGAATATAGAAAATACTGAGTTGTGTCTACCGCAGCTCATCATTCTATAGCTTATTATAGATTACTATGATTGTAAAGTACTGCGGTCCCTTAACAAGAGGCCAAAAAAAAAAAAAAGAAGGAAAAAAAAGCTAGAAAAATGAAATGATCTCCCCAGTTTTAGCAGGACCGAAGCACCGAGACATTACTTTTCATAATTTGTTTTGCAAATAATTTTTCCCTCTTTGAATTTTGCAGTTAATCTCCTTCCCCCCCCCCCCTTTCCCCTTTTTCAATATGTATTGTAGAAGAAAGAAAAAAGGCGTAGTTGGGGAAACAGAAGGTGGGTTCACACATTGGTGATAGCTGGGGGACCGGAAGGGGTTAAAATATTCTAGTGATTCTAGTGGGAGTTTGGCATGCAGATGACATATAATGCAGGGAATAGAGTGCAAAGTATAATAAATTATCAAAAGGGACTCGTTAGACATATCTTATGCCAGAGACCCTCAAAGAGAATTTCTTTCTGTCCTATCATTGTTATATTCTGTCTATGCTCTTGCTTCTTCCTAGCACAATATGATCGTTATCGGTTCCTTGCTTTCTCCAAACTCAAACTCAAACTCCCGTGAAGCGACGAAATGGTTTGTGGGCACATCTGATAATGTCTCCCTCCATCTTATCGTTCTCCTATATTCTGTCAATCATCTTGTCTTTTCCTAGCACAATGTGACCGTTATCGGGTAGAAATGCTTTCTCTAAAGTCAAACTCAAACTCTATTGCTATCTCCATCAACATCATCATCCCCATGAACATCAACTACATGACAATCACGTTTAAAAAAAAAAAAAGCCACTAAAATTACAATAATCAAACGGGAAACCAAACAAACACCGACCCTTCGTGCCCTCTGACGTCATCAGGGTACCGGGTAGCCAACAGAATGACGTCTGACGTACTTGCTTCAGCACTCAGCCACCATCAACTGGACACCTTCATCTGCATAACTAAAACACTGGGCCTTTGGAATCAACACAAAAAAGATCGATATGACAAAAACCAGAATGTCACGATGTCACATTAACGTGGAGTCATAACCAGTACTCAGTGTACTCTGACAGCTTGGTGGGCGGTTTTACAACAATATGGGTATCGATGTCTCTTGCATTATGAAAGTATGTATCGACAGTCATGGGATGATTGTCAAATGCATTGTTGCAGATCTTCAGAATTCATTTTCACACTTATTCATTAGCCATACTAAACCCATGCTTCTCCTCCTTCTACAACAACAACAATAACAACTGACCTTGTGGAAGAAAATCACTCTCGGCTTATATAAGAAAATGAGAGAGAGAGAGAGAGAAAGAGAGAGACAGAGACAGACAGAGACAGAGAGAGAGAATGAGAGAGAGAGAAAGAGAGAGACTGAGTGAGAGAGAGAGAGAGAGATGGAGACAGACAGTGACTGAGACAGAGAATGGGAAAGAGAGAGAGAGAGAGAGAGAGAGAGAGAGAGAGAGAGAGGGGGCTTGGGGTTGAGAACATTAAAACACGTTCCGTATCAATACAGTTTGGTATAGGATATTAGTAGACAGAGCGTAGCTGCATGCAATAGTTTATGCAAAACGGCAGGTGATTGGCAGGCACTTCCTATGCTTTCATTCTGTTATATTCTTTCTATCGTCTTGCTTCTTCCTATCACAAAATGGCCGTTCTCGTGTCCAGGTGCTTTATTTAGATTCTAAATCAAAACAAACCTTATAAATAAGCCAACTATTTTCTCAGGAAGGTTCCTTGCCATAATACTTCATCTAATATGCCAGTTATGATATGTTTTGTGTAATGATGTATAATATATTATGTGTGTACAATGGATGTGAATTTCCCTCAGTGGAAGAGACAGTGATTCTTACCTTATAGAGGTAAATCTAATTTTTCTTTCCAAGAAGGATTTAAGCACATTAACTCTAGTGTATCCTCCACATTTGTAATGCAGCTTCAGCCCTACTCGCCTATGTAACAATCTGGAACAGAGAAGTAGTTATAAGGTACATTAATAAAGTTGATAGAATTTGGATCGCATATCCACGTATTCGATTCAGGTTTATTAATTATGCCCCTCTCTTTACTTTTCCAGACCAGCTTGAAAAATGAGAAACGCTGGACGTCATTGAGCGTGGACTTGAATGCTGAAATACCACATCTGACACCGAACTTTGACAGTGTAAACAGAGCGGAGATAGCATATTTTGACCAGCTAGATTTTCCCTGATAGCCGGTTGTGATTGTCATAAATTTTGGGTTTGGCAGAAATGACGTCAACAATTATTGGTCAGCGCTACCAGTGACGACAATTGAGATAGGATAATGATATAGAATGGGATATTGCGTGGTCTAATATATCGGTGAACTAACTGGGAGAAATTACACACCAGTAGTTCTCAAACCGCTTATCATTTTACTGCTGTTTTGAATATAATCTTAAATAAACACAAAGGCGGAATGACAGACATCGAAAGAGACATTTCATTATCAACGTTCATGCAACATTATCTCAAAGCTGAAGACATATGAATGGATCTAACGAAATCGGGTTTGAAGTGAAAGATCAAAGTTATGGGAACCCCTCCAAAGGGTAAGCAATTTTCAATTTAATTTGAGATTTGCTAATAGTATAAACAATTACCCACCTTTCTGCTTTTAGTTCAGATAATTTGCTTGAAATCGTCTCAGAAATATTTTATTTTGATTCTTTAATGAGATATAAAAATTTCACATTCTGCCCGGTTTTGTCAGGATCCACCATACATGATCTTATATTCCATATCTTCGAAGCACTTATACTGATTTCCATTTGGACCCTTTACAAATCCAGGAACCATTTTTGAGGCATTACAAACTCAGATCGAATTTAGAGTTGCCGTGTATCCAATCTTCATATAGCCTCCTTTAGCTCAAATTTAGGCCGCCCCAAACTTCCCCCTTGAGGGCGCGGGGGTGATCCATCACGTGACGAGGCAGGCGTGACCCTATTGGACAGCTCAATAGGGTGCTGATCTCGTGATTGCAATAAGAGTCGCCATTTTGCCTTTCGCTGCTTCGTTATCCAATTTATTCGCAGCCATTTGATAGCTATGATTGCATTAGTGGTCATGATGAAGTCCCAGCGTCTTGTTCATGGCAAATATTGAGAGGCGGACAACGAAATATCCAGGCGGTAGTGCTGAGAGTGATGGCTTTATTTCGCTGAGCTGCAGAGCTCGGAGGCGAAAGCGTCTTACGGTTTTTTTTTACAGACTGCTAAAGATTATTACATTTCTAACTGCTATTCTATCATGTGTAGTAAGACGTCAGCGGCAATGTTCTTGTATGTTTTGTTAATGTACTCAATTATATTGTTGTTGTTAGGTATATTTGTATGGACTTATCTATGCCATATCGCGAGTGGCTGGTGAGCGCTTCTGGTTGAGCTCCCTTCTCTCCTATCGTTCTGATATTTTGTCTATCGTCGTTGCTTATTCTTAGCACAATAGAGCTATCATCGTGTCCACGTGTTTTCTCCAAATTCAAACTATACAGTATCATGACGACATTTAACTTAAAAAAGGAAGCACGACGTCAATGGGCACTTTTATACATAAAAATAGAATTCTATTTTCATATCTGTGATTGGCACTTGATGGCAATGATGTTTGACCTAACTGGGTTGTCACACTCATTGGATATCGAAGACAGATACATTGTGCTTGTTACAGACATTTCTTGCCACCCTCAACACATTTTGAAAATCGTATTATTTCGTTATCACTACAGACACAATTAGAGCAATCTTCCCCAAAATTTCCCTTATAAAAGTACGATTTTGTTGAATTTTAGCCCGAGTTGCGTGACGTACGAATACAAGTACATTTCATAATTATTATGTTTACTACGGGGTTTACGGACCAATTCTAACTACAGAACGCATGCTGCTATAAGTATTGTCGTAAAGTCAAGTGCATGATGATGTGATAAATGAAAAACATGCTGTAGTTAGGGAGCCACAGACTAATTACGAGACATGTCGAGAATATCCTGAACTGTGTTGACGCCTCAGGTATAGCTTACTGTATAAACTACACCGGTCCCCTAACACATCCCCAGAAAAAGGGACGAGCTAATCTGTTTCTCAAAAGAAACAGTTTCGTTTTACAGTCTAGCCCTCCATAATATTTCTGCCTTTCCATCTTCCATAGCAAATCCTTACCAGAGAAGCATCAAAAAGCACAAGTTGGAAATGATAGACAGAAAGTAATAGGAATACAAAACACAGAACGGAGAAATTTGTTTGTGTTGACGAGAAGAGCGTTAAAATGAAGCAAAATTAAAGAACAACAAACGGCCCCCATTTTTAATATTACATGCAGGTTCTTCATTCATCACAGGGGATGACACTGACAAGCAGTTATTGCTTTTGATTGGTTAAAGAGAGGCTTCAAGACAGCGCCCGGGCTTTCTGCTTTCAGGGCAAATGTAACCCAGCGGTTCTGACAGAGCTGAATGAATCAAAGGGTAGCACTGCATTTATAGCGTTTGAAAATGAGCCTTTGCATGTAAATTCTGAGGTGTAATTTCCATATTTTGACACTGTGAAAATAAAGCAACATAAACGTGAACATATGAAAGACTTGAAATGAAGGGCCCGGGTACTAATGCATTTAAAAGAAAATAATAATAAACATTCCTGTTTCTTTTCTGTATTAAAATGACGCGTTACCTTATTTAAACCAATTAAACTTTATGACAGCATAAGGATTTGATGAACGTATGGGCAAAGTGGAAATTGTATAGTTATAATTATTTAGGTGCTGAATTTGAACCACTGCTGTCCTCTTTTGGGTTATTGTTTAAAACAGTGTTATCACTGTAATACAAAAAAGTTATAGAATTACAAAAAACTGAGTGACTTACTGACCAACCAACAAACGACCGATTGACTAACTAACTAACTAACTAACTAACTAACTAACTAACTAACTAACTAACTAACTAACTAACTAACTAACTAACTAACTAACTAACTAACTAATTAACTCACTCACTCACTCGTTTACTCACTCACTCACCAACTAACAAAGTAACTAACTAATTATAGTTAATTAGTCGATTACCCCAAGTCAGTAAAGCCTCCAATCTAATTCGGCAAAACATGGAGCAATATGTAGGCATGTTGTATCTGTTAGTCAATGTTCACGTATCGGCTGTTACACAAGTGGGTGTCCCAGCCAGCAAGCCTACATCAACCCGATGTAGAACTACATGGGCTCGGTAGGATTATTTAGGATGGGTTGTCTACATCAAACCGAAGTCAGGGCGATGTAGTAACCAGCGGATCTACGTAGGAACAATATCATTCCGATGTGCAAAATTGACGTCAACCCTATGCGTTGGATTTCCGTATGGTTGGTGGCTGGCAGTCCGTACATTAAAACCCTGTCAGATTTAATACAATAGAACAGACGTGATTAATTACCATATCGAATCCTCTGTTGTCACTATAAACATTCTTGTTGGGGTCAAAAACATTTTGCACTTCCGATTTCTATCTGTTTTCGATGCTGCCCGGGAACATTGTATACTCGATTAGTTGGAATAACATTTGTGGTTCGGTTGACAATTTTGAGAGCTTTATAATGAACTAGCTTTGCTACAGGAAATACAACAGAAGACAAAAATATTTCATTAATGTTATAATCAATTAATTCATGCAGCGCAATTATTTTATTTCACCTCTCAACATCCTCGTCCTCTCTGTTATCTCTCTCGCTGTCTCTCTTTGAAGCTTATCTGGTAAGAGACATTTCTGCCAACAATATTGTCAGAATTATATAACATCTCGCTCTCTCTCCCTCTCTCTTTCTCTCTCCCTTTCCCTTTATCTGTAAAAAATTGGCCAAAAAAAAAAAAAGTTTGACTTTGCATTAAGCTATCAGCCTCGATGCGATCCCACAGTTTTTCTGCGGTTTTTGTAACATTCCCTCTATCTGTCTCTCAATCTCTCTCTCTCTCTCTCTCTGTCTCTCTCTCTCTCTCTTTCTCTCTCTCTTTCTTTCTGTGTGTGTCTCTCTCTTTCTTTCTCCCAGTCTCTTTCTCTATGTGATATCTGTCTTTTTCTTCCTGCCCGACTCTTTCTCTATGTGCTATCTTTCTGTTTCTTTCTGCCCGTCTCTTTCTCTATGTGCTATCTTTCTGTTTCTTTCTGCCCGCCTCTTTCTCTATGTGCTATCTTTCTGTTTCTTTCTGCCCGTCTTTCTCTATGTGCTATCTTTCTGTTTCTTTCTGCCCGTCTCTTTCTCTATGTGCTATCTTTCTGTTTCTTTCTGCCCGTCTTTCTCTATGTGCTATCTTTCTGTTTCTTTCTGCCCGCCTTTCTCTATGTGCTATCTTTCTGTTTCTTTCTGCCCACCTCTTTCTCTATGTGCTATCTTTCTGTTTCTTTCTGCCCACCTCTTTCTCTATGTGCTATCTTTCTGTTTCTTTCTGCCCGTCTCTTTCTCTATGTGCTATCTTTCTGTTTCTTTCTGCCCGACTCTTTCTCTATGTGCTATCTTTCTGTTTCTTTCTGCCCGTCTCTTTCTCTATGTGCTATCTTTCTGTTTCTTTCTGCCCGACTCTTTCTCTATGTGCTATCTTTCTGTTTCTTTCTGCCCGTCTCTTTCTCTATGTGCTATCTTTCTGTTTCTTTCTGCCCGTCTCTTTCTCTATGTGCTATCTTTCTGTTTCTTTCTGCCCGTCTCTTTCTCTATGTGCTATCTTTCTGTTTCTTTCTGCCCGACTCTTTCTCTATGTGCTATCTTTCTGTTTCTTTCTGCCCGTCTCTTTCTCTATGTGCTATCTTTCTGTTTCTTTCTGCCCGTCTCTTTCTCTATGTGCTATCTTTCTGTTTCTTTCTGCCCGTCTCTTTCTCTATGTGCTATCTTTCTGTTTCTTTCTGCCCGTCTCTGTCTCTATGTGCTATCTTTCTGTTTCTTTCTGCCCGTCTCTTTCTCTATGTGCTATCTTTCTGTTTCTTTCTGCCCGTCTCTTTCTCTATGTGCTATCTTTCTGTTTCTTTCTGCCCGTCTCTTTCTCTATGTGCTAGCTTCCTGTTTCTTTCTGCCCGTCCATCTATCTACCGTCCCCTCTCAGCGCCCATAGCTCATCAAAAGAAATATTAAGGCACGCCTGAACTTTAAAAAGAAAAAAAAACTTCACGGAGCATGAACCTTTTTTTTTTTTTTCCATTTTCTTTCCTTTGCTCAAGTTAAGACTCAAGTTATACGAGCATAGACAATAATACCGGGACACTATTACAATGACCCCAGTCAGAGAAACTCTTTTTATTGTGTAGCCAAACCACATTCAAACTGTTAGTGATATGACATGAGACCAATTTTATTTTCCTGTGAGTAATTGTACCAAAGACAGACACTGTTTGTCAACTCTTCCTGGCGGTCTGTCTGTATTTGCAACCAACTCCAACAAACAGAAAGCACATTTTATGCTAACTGCCACATGAATCAGAGAGCGCCTGGTTTGGCCATGGGGCGAGGCCAATTTCTTCCTCACCACTTCTTTCCAGGCTTGAGAGCTTTTAATTAGACACGTGGCTTCATGTTTCCTAACACTGGCCTTTGTGAAACTGGGACCATTCGAATGTTTGCATTTCAAGTACTAATTAATATGAACTCCAGTAATTCTCTTGCGCTGCCTCCAAGTGGATTTGGCACAATGCAATAAATTTAAATAAAAGTTGTCTTTGCTTCAAGTTCAGTTCATACTTTTTTTTGAAGGAATCACCAACAGATAATCAGGTTTCATTCCCAAAAAATCATCCGTTTTCTAATTTCGAGCTATCTGTCATTTCGCGTGCACTAAATTTCAAAATATGCTATTTTGAAATATGACTTTTTCATTTTTTGATGAGACTGAAATGAGCAAAACTGCTCCCCGTAACTTCAATGAATGTGGCAAATTGCAATTTGGTAACAAGAAAACTACATCAATCAAACTACAGCAACCGCAGGAAAAGACAGTGGCCAAAACAATAATGGGGATTTAACATTTAGTAACAAAATCATGACGTTTGCAATGGCAACTTTAGGTTAAAAAAAATCGATTATGATTAAAGTGCAGCAGTGGGGACAGTCATTTCTTTTGTGGCTAGTGTTAGGAAACAGTTGTATTTAACATAGTACGTTATGTATGGGCAATGAACACAACTAAGCATTTTCTCCATTTGAGTCTGAAATTAGTCTACACTCCCCTGTCAACAACCTATTTTTTTTTTTTTTTAATATTATATCTATTTACAGTATATTTTAGAAGGACAGCAGTTTTAGCTTCGGCGCACACTTGCGACCTTGTTGTGTAACTGTCGCCTGGGAGTTGTGAAGAATTGAAATCTAGGTGAAAGAATGGGGGTGGGGGAGGGGGAGGGGTGCGCACACCTCCGAGACACTAACTCATTATGGAATCAATGAAAACATGAAACTGGGCCACGACTGCACCACGACCTGGACATCACTGTTGAAACAAACATACAATTGTAAATATCATTTAGACGGTGTTGAGAAAAACGACAGCCCCCACTGCTGAATTTTCTCGCTTTCTGATAAACCTTCCTTTCCCAGCTGACTGTCTTGCTCCTTGCTCACCCCCTGCCCTCAGGCCGCTATTTTGAGCCCGGGTCTCCCTCTCTGTCAACAATAGGAGCCTCATTAGTTCGTTTTCATTCCATTTTAACGCTTAATAAACTGCCCTCTGCTGGCCGGCTAGGGCTGGCCTCTAGTAGGCGTGTGGCAAGCCCGGTGTTCGTTTCCGTCCCTCTAGCCTAACTGGCAGGAGCTAGCCACCAGAGCTGGAACTGTTCGGCATCAATTTGACGTCCCTAAATTTCTGTCATTGAAAATCCAAATTAAAGACAGAAAGGAAAAACTATAAGGCTGAACCCTGGACTCAAGTTAACATCATACAGATTCGATAAACAAAGCCCAGTTTTATTACATTATTTTCATGCTTTTCCATTTCTGTAAAATTATTTTAAGAAACCGCTAATTCTGGCCTGTTGGCCTTTCTAATCTCAGACTGTTCTTTTGAACAGGCGCAGATTTACAAACTAAGGGAAATATCACACCAAGGCCGGTCAGACGCAATCAGATGCTGCAAGCAAAATATAGGCCAAAGAAATAATGGCAGAAGCTGGCTGTGTCTGACCGGGCTTTGTAGACAGAGTCTTGCCGGATTTACTAATGAATTACAGGAAATTATGCTGTGCACTTCCTGTCTGCCAGCATCTGACTGTGTCTGACAGGGTTTAGTATGATACCCCCTTAAGAGCATGATTTTTATTGAAAGCCGTCAGCGTCAGGAAGTGTCCAGTGCTGTGAGGGTGCTTTGAAACCTTTCCGAGAAATTACTTATGTTTGGACCCCGCCTCAAGATTCGAACTTAACATCTCTTGCACCTGGATCAAGCACTCTATCCCCTGAGCCACTATACCGACCAACCTTTGATCAAATTAAGAGAAAAATTGTACATCCGGACTATTAGCCCGTATTCTAGTCGGTCGTCAGGCCTGGACAAATGAAAAGTAATATTAGCCTTAATTACAGGGTTTGAGTCAACGGTAGTTTTAATTAAGGCATTCTTCATCTCTTTGAAGCTTTCAATAAAAGAAAATATGGCTACTTGTGTCCACTGAGGACCATTTAGGTGGAATCACTTTGAAGAAGGCAGTGTTGCAAATATCCGCATGTGACTGTCCCAAAGCATTTAACTTAAGGTCTCTTGGTTTTCATTTACTTTGAATTATTACCGCAAAAAACTAATGTGTCATTTCTAGTATTGTATTTGTGTTGTAGAGAAAAGATGCAATTCAGGTGCACTTCGTTATTAATGGAATACAATTTGCAACAATTTCTTTTCAGTTAACACTGAATTCAAGATTTCTTATCTGATTTTCCAAACTCTACTATGTGAAATGTTATGATATCTTAGCCGACAATGAGATACTATTTCTGAAATGCAGCACCAAGAACAACGGTTCTGTAAGTCAAAGCTTGAATATAGTCCATCCTATTTAAATGATGCAAAGGCATTTTGAATTTACGTGTAATTACCTCCATTCTCTAGAAATGGTAATGTAAACTGCAGAGGAATCAGTAGGTAGATAAGGTGTTTAATGTTTTGTGGATGTGCCAGTCTTACCCAAACCTCAAATTGTCTAGAGCTGTCTATGAAGAGATATTATAAAGGACACGAGGTTTTGCAGCAACTTTACATTTATTAAACATTATTGTTGACCAGATTTAAACAGCAAACAAATGCCAAGGAATTAGATCAGCCGTAGTGTGGTGGTTGAAACTTCACAACTGCCTTCTGTGCTGACCGATTTTGTTACCGTAAATCAGGTCCAGTTAACCGAAATTTCCCTAAAAGCGGCTGTACATTAAAAAGACAGTGCTCCAACTTTCTCTATTCTGAAACTGGCAAAGCGCGGTCGGCGGTCGTAATATTTTGTCTTTGCGAGGTCAAAATTTTTGATGAGGTGATTAAGTCAGTTGGTGGTTCCTACTATGGTCTCTGTTGTTTGCCCCTGATTTGATTTGTTGTGTTTGAAGTCGACACTGAGCGAGGTGTTGGTCGGGAAGGCTTTGGGTGACAGCATTGTCTCCCTTGTACTTGGCGCTGTCGGGTGACAGAGTTATTGCCCTTCTGGCCAGGGTCCCTGTCATTAACATTGATCCATTTGTAGCGGTCTCAACAGCGCTGGTGATATTAGATTTGTT
The DNA here is from genome assembly GCA_963931925.1 of Onchidella celtica. Taxonomy (NCBI): domain Eukaryota; kingdom Metazoa; phylum Mollusca; class Gastropoda; order Systellommatophora; family Onchidiidae; genus Onchidella; species Onchidella celtica. The sequence continues at coordinate 45,292,700 of OZ007574.1, forward strand.
CATATGATGCACTGATTCTATTCATATTGATATTATTATTAGAATGAGCTAGTGCTATGTTAAAAATAATAGTAATTATAACTAATATTTTTTGCTTTATTCTTATTTTTACTAATTGAATCATGCACCGACTCCACTTTCGCCTTGCTGTTAAAACTTTTAGTTCATGTGAGGAGAAATTGTATGTATTCGTATTGGGGTAAAGCACATCACTTGCCAAAGAAAACAAAATTTTGAGTCCGATTTCTGTAAGATTATCATACCTCAACATTGAGATCGCCCTACATGGAACCCTTAAACAAGATGTCGATTGCACGTACATCACTTTATTTCACTTCATTTTGTCTCTTTTTAAACAATTACTAGAATCATGCATTTGAAATTGTCACATAAATGCCATGCCGAATTGTTCTCTATCTGCTGCTCTATCAGTTTCTCCGGCATCAAATTAGACATCGCAATGGCTCTTGGACTTAAGAGAGAAACACCTTCATCATAATTATGTGTTTGCTTTAAAACAAGAGAGAGAGAGAGAGATATTATAAAGAGAAAGAGAGAGGGAGGGGAAGAAACAGAGTAAGAGAGAGAGAGAGGGAGAGGGGCAATAGAGAGAGAGAGACGGAGAGAGATGGAGAGAGAGAGAGAGAAAAAGAGAGAAAGAGATTGGGAAGGATTGAAAGAGAGGGATTAAGAGAGAGAGAGAGAGAGAGAGAGAGAGAGAGAGAGAGAGAGAGAGAGAGAGAGAGACAGACTGACAGACAAATAGACAGACAGACAGACAGCAGACAGAGATGTGTTTGTGTGCAAGTAAGTTGTTATTTGTGAGGACAGGTTAAGACATGCATAGACATAAATGAGCATGTGAATGTCTGTGAGCATGCAAATGTGCTTCCGTGTTCCCTGAGCTCAATCTTGGTTTATGACAAAGACAGGTCATTGCTGAGTTAGTGTGTCTGACAGGATATGACCATAAAAGCCGCGAATGGACTTTTAAGAAGAGATTATTTTTTCATAAATAAGCGCAGATTTGAAACATTGTCTTTTCCTCTCACTATTACCATATGCAGTTATACATGATATTTTGAATAATTCACTTCCTTATCTTCTGCTGGGCTCCGGAATAAAGCAAACTATGTGAATCCAGTGCATTCAGTCAGTGGGAAGGTGGATAATTGAAAACTCAGGATGTTTTCTTTTTTGTTATTCAGTGCTTAATATTTTTACAGGTTTCAGTACATTAATTTAAATGTAGAGATGATGAATTACTGGTTAATTCATTCATTTTTGCAAGTAATAAGTCTTAAAGCACGTGAATGTACATGCGAGTAGATCAAAATACTGAAATAACGATGATGTTTTTTCCTCATTAATAAGTTATTGCAGATTTCGATACATTAAAGGTAGACAAACAGCTGTTTAATTGTTCACTTGTCTGGTTTTGCTGTGAATAACTCTTCAGCCATTGAAAATCCAAGACATTTAAGCCAGTGGTTTTAACTTATAATGCCTACATAATCCATGGCAAATGTTCTCTATGAAGTAAGTAGCTATTGAAAGAACGTCGAGTTGCGAAGAAGAAAATACAGATGAAAGCAACAATCCATAACGCGTACTTTTAAAGCCTAAGTGCATCTTGCCATGGTACGTTTTTCTACATGTCCCATTGAAATGCCCGCAATAAAATAGTGGGATGCATATTTTCAACCACACACATCTTCAGCACCTGCAGTTTCGGACCGTAATACATAAATAAAAGGCATACAAAACACGTCCCACGGAAAGGGGCCTTAAGCCTGAAGAAGTGATGAGTCCCCATGTCATAAAATTAATTACCTTCTTCTACCGACCCGACCACCCGTTTAGAATCCTTCGACCAGTCCCAAGTCCCGCCTTCCGCCCAAAGGTCTTCTCAGAGTGGCAGTCGGGTAAAATCGATAGACAAACATCTGAAGCGACTTGAGAGTGAGCAGTTTGAATAAACCAGCACGATGTTTGCCCGGCCCTGGATTCTGAGGAGTGGTAAGGCTATCGGTGAGATGTGGGGTGAGGGAGGAATGGACGGGTGACTGCTAGCATAATGTGTTTGTTTTCTAAATGGTTATGCGATTAAAACGTGTGATTAAAAGCACAAATGTCGGGTATAAAAACGGCAAAAGCTGTTATAATTATTATTTGCTTTAATGGTTCATGCGAATTTTAATTCATTTTCCTGGAGGCTGTGGTAGAATAACGAACATTTAATACTAAGTTCAATGTTTACAGATACTCCTAAATTCTTGATTAGCTTCAAGGTAAGCGACAGTCAGAAGGAAAAATAGCAGAAATTTCATTATTTATGACATACTACAATTTCAAACACACTATCGTGTCTACACAACACAATGACGTTTAAATTTCAATTAAAAAATCAACAAAAAGAGCAAATCAAATCTAAACCTCACTCTGCTAGGAACGGCCAACAAAGTCAGTTGAAATATTGATGAAAATATGAACACGTTTTGCCCGCCAAAAAGGCCAGGATTACTTCGTTCGATACAAATTTAACTATACACATTTTTAAAATACAAATTCCAAGATCCTGATAACATACTGGAAGTTACAGCAATACGCAATTCCCTATTGTTTGGGCAAAGTACTTTTTTTGTGTGTGTAAACTGATCGAGTGATAATCTAATTCGCTTTCTGTTAAGTTGAATAAATAAGGGAATGAGTCAAGGAAAACAATGCACAACAGCAAAACTTAACTGACACTCACGTCTAAACTGTAACGTGTAGATTTAGCCTTCGGCAGTTGTAGTGTGTCTAGAGTAGTTATGAAACACATGCTGGATGTGCTCACACTTTATTTATTTATTTTTTTTGCACATAGATCAGTAGGAAAATAATACATTTTCTTTGCTTTCGTAGCTGCGTGTACAGCGGCGCATTCAATGTCTCAGCGCTTTCCGTGATTATTTTTGATATTTTGAATAGTTTGATTTTCCCCAACACTTATTGGGTTTGAACGGTAAAACTCTCAGATTCCAGCTGCTCTTTCTGTGTTTATTTTTACCAGAACAATATTTCACTTGTACTAAATGACTGGAACTTCATTCGTAAACATTTTATGTCAGGTCAGTAACTGCATCCACTGATCCTTTCTCTTGCCTACATTTCAATCTAATCTGGTAGATCAAATATAAGGGAGCCATCAGACTGATCTGAACGTCGAAAAAAAAAACAAAAAACACTGTAGACATACACGTGTAAAGAATATTTTCATGTTAAAGAATTACAAAAATGATTAAAAAAAAATAATACCTTAGAAATGATAGGAATATTGAGGAGCGGTTGAAGGTGGAATGTACACGGAGTGAGAAAGATATTATAACAGCCGAAAGTAAAGAAAGAGGCGAGCCCAGGTGGGGGTGGGGTGGGAGAGGATCGGGATAGATCATGAAATTATTTTTGAGTTCGTTTGTCTTGTCTTGTTTTGTTTTATTTTGCTTTGTTTGGGGTTTTATGTCCATTTCCAGTGCACCGAGTCTATCCAAGAAACGTGACCCTGGTCTTCTGTAAAGCCCTCCTACGAGTCAATACTTAGTAAATATCGCCAGAAGTTACAAGTAGTTGGATTGGACCTCTAACCTAAAGAGATTCAACTTTGGACCTTTCGTTCCCATAGCAGGCGCTCTAACTAATGGGACATTGGCCAAGAGAGAAGCCTCTCAGGGAAGTTGAGCTAGTGCAAAACTGAAAACAAAAACAAGAGCCAAAAAGGGAGAATGAATTTCCAGGCAATATAGATGCACTGCTCAGACACACTAGATGACAGACCGCGAGCATTTTTATATCCGTGTGTGTTTTTGTTTCTTAATAAATCTGAAGTTCGCATCGAATGCACCAAAATCCACTGAATACGCCAAGCAACGAATGAATATATAAATGACAAGAATGGATATTTACTACTCAAGAACCCAATCCCAGCTGTTTTGGGGCTACTTGAACGAAAGACCTGGCAGGCCGAAGCCCAGTGAACTCTGAAGCCCATCTATCGAATCTTCTCATCAGGCGTGAATGACCCCAGCCATCTCGGGACAGGAAGTGGCCAATCCCGGAGAGATGTACGCATGCCCGAACTTCTGAAGACGGATGTGTCCCAAAGGGCTCTCCGGGTGACGTAAAAAAATAGCCGCTGGAATTGTTGAATCTGTTGACTGTTTTCTGCCGCACTTTTCAGTCAAAACAAGTTCAGAAGTATTAGACAGATCTCATCCTTCGGAGGAAATAGTCATCGGCAGTGTGAGATAGAAAGAGGAAAAGGCAGACAGAAAGAGAGAGAGAGAGAGAGAGAAACAGTCAGACAGACAGACAGGCAGACAGAGAGAAAGAGAAAATAGCGAGAAAGAGTAAGAGAGAGAGAGAGTATGTGTGCTTGTGTGTGTGTGTGTGTGTGAGAGAGAGAGAAAGAAGAAAGAATAAGAGCGAGTGACATGCACACGAGACACACAAGGGAAAGAGAGAAAGTAACACACACCCACACACATAAAGATGCAAATCAACATAATTATTCTCTTCACAGATTTCAGAGGCTGATAAATGGAAGTTAAAAACATGTGCTCACAGTCCACAGAACAGTGCACGCATACAATTTTGTCACAGAATAGGATTATCTCATTTGTGTATAATCTACATATATTTACTGTGTTTTTATTCATAGCCGTCGCTGTAGTGATGAAACAATCTTTCTTCAGGAAGTCTATCGTAATGCCAATGTGCCTTTTCCACCAAATAGGATTTTCAAAATTGAGACTCTTTACATCAGATAGGGCTTTCCTGCAGTGGCCAATACACAGAACACATTGCTACTAACAGTCATACATGAATTGTCTCAGCAAATGAAAGGCCAGTGGTTTTAATTGTATTGGCTTGAGCATGGCAAATTTTGGCTATAAAATACTATCTGTCTCTCTCTCTCTCTCTATCTATCTATCTATCTATCTATCTATCTATCTATCTATCTATCTATCTATCTATCTATCTATCTATCTATCTATCTATCTATCTATCTATCTATCTATCTATCTATCTATCTATCTATCTATCTATCTATCTATCTATCTATCTATCTATCTATCTATCTATCTATCTATCTATCTATCTATCTATCTATCTATCTATCTATCTATCTATCTACCTATCTATCTATCTGTCTGTCCGTCCACCAATATCTGCCACACCTTTTAAAGCGAAATTATCGAAACTCTGTTTGTGAACACAGTTCATCTTTCTACGGTCAGACAACCACCACAATATTCCTGGGCAGTTCTCTCCGTGTTTCCAGACCCCGGCTCTGACGCCCTCAGCCAAAAACAGGGCGAGATACGGGCCGTCCACAAACATACTCCAAGCTCAGCGCCATCGTGCAATTAATGGAAGGAAATGTCCTCCCTCAAAGAGAGACAAGATTAAACAGAGGCCTAGATCAATGGTCTTTTTCCTGAAGGAACAGCAGGAGAAAGAGAAAAATGCTTAAGATATAGGGAGACATTAAAAGGGGGGGGGGGAAAAGGGTTATAAATCTCAAGGAAATGATACATTATGCATTAGTTGTTTTCAGTATAAACCAGAGTGCTCATTTCAATTAAAGTTATCCAGATTCTCAATTGGTGGAACAGATAAGTGGAAAAACAAACACAAATATGATGAGGATAATGTATTTTATTATTTCTTCTCAAAATATTCAATAGGGTGCATGAGTAAGGTTTGTGACTTGGGGAAGTGGTGAAGAGAGAGAGGGGAAGGAAAGAGAGAGGGATAGAAATGAAGAGAGAGAGGGGTGCGAGACAGAGAGAAAGAGAGAGAGGGGAGGAGGAGGAAAGAGAGAAGGAGATGGACAGAAATGAAGAGAGAAAGGGGGAGTGCGAGAGAGAGAGAGAGAGAGAGAGAGAGAGAGAGAGAGAGAGAGAGAGAGAGAGATCGTTACTGATAATGGGGACACCGAGATCACGGGTGAAAGAGGAACAAAGACAGAGAGGGAGAGTAAGAGTGAGCGAGGGCAAAACAGCAAAACATGTTAAGAGATGAGGAGAACTGAAGTGAAGAGGACCAGCACCTTAAGCACGGCAGAAAGCGATCATCGATAGACCATCCACAGACAACTGTAAGGAACAAAAGGAAAGAGAATGGAAAAACCACGCTACTGATGCAACAGTGGATAAGACTGGTGAATACACAAGTGAGAAGGAGAAGAGAATTGTAATTTTTTACATGGGCGAAGTGAAAGATGGAAAGAAAGACGAGTGAAAGACAGGCTGACAGATGTAATCTTTAAAACGGCCCTGTATCATCAGACATATGGCAAAAAAAAAAAAAAAAGGTTGGCACTCTAGCCCTTGCATCAGGAGAAAATACAGTAACGGTAGGTCTAGAAAATGATTTCACTCAATCATAATAATAATAATAATCATAATAACTCAAAGGAAAAAAGAAAGAATGAGGTCGATATGAGGTGGAGAGACGGAGAGAGAGAGAGAGAGAGAGAGAGAGAGAGAGACAGAGAGAGAGAGAGAGATAGAGAGAGAGAGAAAGAGAAAGAGAGAGAGAGAGAGAAACGTGAGAAAGAGAGATTGAGAGGGTGAGAGAAAGAGAAAGAGAGAGAGAGAGAGAGAGAGAGAGAGAGAGAGAGAGAGAGAACCTGGGTGAAAGAATCAGAAAAAAGTGTGACGACGAAGGAATGAAGAACTAGCGTCCCTGTGAGACTGTGAGAGAGAAGCGTCTCCAAAAATGCCCGAGTCCGCCCCAGAGAGAGCTGTGCTTGCGACGTCTCGGCCTGGTCTATCAACAGATAGGCATCTCCCTTTGGGCAGGAAGAGCTTGGACAAGAGAAATAGCTGGCGATTAATTTTCTTTTCCCGTGATACTCTTGAACCGGTGAGTTTATCTGGAATGGAGAAAATTGGATTTCCTCCTGAATTTTCTTTCGGGCGTCCTCGTTTTCTCTTCTTTCCTTTTTTTTTCCCCCTCCCTCCACTCTTAATATAATTTTTTTAGGTTCTTCTTCTCCGCTTGCGTCGTCCTGTTCTGAACAAGCCAAGAAAAATGTGGACATGAAAAACGAGTGCCCGGTCTTTGGAACGGATAGATGCACTGTTTCCGTAATTAGGATTTATGTATTTCTGCCCAATTTGCTCCTTAATTCGGTCATCGTTCTAGACTTCTATTCATCTTTCACATTATTTGCATTTAATCATTTTTTTTTTCTTATCACTTCTTGACATACAGCGAGTGTTATATTTCTTTGAAATCTGTCACTCTGCCCCTGTGGCCATTCGAATCCCAAAAGCTTATAATTCTGGCTAAGACACCGGAGGTTTACAATACTAAGACAAGTATTATTTGGAACAGATAATTATGCCCAAAGAAGTTTCCAATGGCAGTGCTTCTAAAAACCTGGCTTTTCTGTCCTTTTCGAGGTTATTGTGAGTATTCAACATTGATTTTAGTGGCGACATTTTTCTGTGAAACATTAACGTAAAGGCAGATAATTTATGTATGTACATTATTCAGAAAAACAGAAACAAAAAATACACTAGAAACTCAATGGATTGCACTGGAAAACTAGAGTGATTAAGGCAAATTATTGCAAGGCCATGTGCAGTTTCGAAAAAATCATTGACACACTGGCAAATAAACGTAACCCCTTCACCTCCCTACCCCCTCCAGAAAAAAACAAAAAACAAAAACTCTCCTTCTTTTAGTTGATGAAGCAAGCTGGTATATAGTCAGGACATCTTACTGTCTGTTTCCGTCTGGATTTCAGGAATTTAATTATTGTGTCTTGACTTCTGACATGGTTTATACCCTAGAGACTATCACCTGGAGCATTCTGTTGGGGCTTGCCGATACTTTTCTTCCTAGTGACTGTTTGGGTTATGTGAAAAATATGAGGTGAAGTTTTTGGAAAGTTTTAAGTTAGAATTAGGTCAAAATTTAAGTGTTTGTTAATGGGCCACAATGACTTTGTCGTTAGGAAAGTGGCTAAAACAAAGTTTTCAGAAAGCTGGCCACAAATTCGTTCACTAAAACCATAACAATGTGAGAATTTTGGCTACACCGCCCAAATAGTGATTACAGCTTTTTGTGTTTTTGCTGAATACAGTGCAGTGTTGTTTTTTTTCCGTTTGACTGATTCCAGAGAAAGGGAATGATTTAATAGACCAGCAAAGGAATGAAAAAGGAAAATAATAGACGAAGTGAACCAATCTAGTTGGCTGGCTGAATGTCGCGAAAATGGCGACAGAATCATAGGCAAAATGTACATTTTCAAGAAATACACGTAAAATTTTCAACAAGATTTTATTCAGTTGGAATATTAGCAAATAACATCTTCAATATGATTTCCGCCATTTGTGATGCAAAGCTAGTTGCGTTTTGCAAAATTCACGTGAACTCGATGCAGTAACTTCATACTGCCGTCAATGTGAGGACATTCACTGTTTATGCCCATGTCCAGACTTCAGGGATATCCTGTACAATTATATATACATCATGGTAATTACATAAACCCAAATCAGGTAGACGAGGAGTTCCCGATGTGTTCAAGTAATCACTGTCTATCTACTGCTCAGGCCCCCCCCCCCCCATTTCATCCTCCTTTCAAACTGCATCAAAGAGCAATGCTCAACGGGACCTTTGCTGAGTCTCAGGGCAGTTCAAATGCAGTGGACATTTCTTCTATATTCTGAATGAATCTGCTTGTGGCCAGAGTTTTTATGTGGCCAGGGTTTTTATGTCGCCAAAGTCGTTTGCGAGCATCTTGAAGTTTTGTAACGGTAAAACGTACAAATAAGACTTTGTATGCACCAGCCGATTTTGACGGGCGAATAGTTTGATGGTTCAACGAGGCCTCGCACATCAGCCAACCAGTTGGATCTCAACTGAAAATCAAACTCGTGACGTCATTACCCAACTGGTCAGCCAATCAAAATCGGCGGGCGCGCGTCTAAGGGTAGCCACATAAAGGCCACCGAATTCTATCACCGAGCCACTAGGCGCTTTAGGTGAGAAGAATTGCACTATATAAACGGACCGAATCTAGGTGGGCTCTGTGTGCATTGTTGAAATTATATAGTGGAATTCTTCTCACCTAAAGCGCCTAGTGGCTCGGTGACAGAATTCAGTGGCCTCCATGTTTGTACCCTAAGCCAAGTATTTAACAAGGTTTTTTTTTTTCTTTTCTTATACCGATGTCACCAGTCAAATTAGCTCTCAGTCTCTGCGTCATGGATGCTAGTTGTTGGCTGACGTCAGTGTGCTCTTATCTCAAAATCAAACTATTATGGCACCGCCGACAAGCAAACTCTGTTCTTTTTAACGTTATCTTAAAGATCTCAGCGTGATTTTAGTTTGATTCTTGGCAGATTTCCCTGTTTTCTTTTGTTTGTTTGTTGTTTTTTTTTTTTTTGGTTTTTGTTTTCTTATGCTCCTTTTTTTTCCGTAAACAAATTGAGGACATTGGAAAAAAACAACATCAAATCAAACAGGCTGGACAGACTTTTATATTGGAAAAGGAATATTAAAAAAAAAACAAACATCTTTTTTTTTGGGGGGGGGGGGGGGGGGGAGATGTTCATACATCGGTGTGTGCGCATACACATGCTCCCAAACAGTATTTTTAATATAATTATGTGAGTTTATGAGAGAAAAGAAGCAAGGGTTGCTACGACCTATGTGTCGCCCAAAGGGATGAGTTGTTAGAAAAAAAAAGAAAAAACGTTTTCAGGGACTTGACCTAAAGTATTTGAAAAAAAAAAAAAAGGTAGTTTTTAGCTTATACTTCAAATGCTGGCAATGGCAGTGGTATAGTATGCTTGACTTGTAGTGAGATGTCCAGTGTTCGACCCCAAGCTGCGTGTCCATCTTGCTATGTGTACAACAGTTTTCTTTGACGGAACCCCCCTCCCCCCCCCCCCCCACGTCGTCCCTCCACACCAGTCTTCCCTTTCCCTCCTTCCTCCAAATTTGCACGCATGGACAACACAACATTATGACTAATTATGACAGATAATTGATGACAGAAATCAAAAAAGCCTGAACAACTCCAGATTGTTATAATGAATTTATTTTGAAATTTTAAAATATCCGTTTTTTTGTCATATAAATTATACAAGCAATTCATTGACTTTCATGATAATATATATATACAAATATTCACAAGCACAAAATACAATTGCACTCACTGGAAATAAACTATCATAAATAATAAATTTTAAAAAAAAATCCGTGATTTATAGAAAGCAAAATTCCACTGAAATATTGTAGTTGCAGCTTCTTGGTATGTTTTTTTTTTTCTGACCAGCAGTCACATTGGTTCTCCTGACCTCTTAGAATGTTGCAATTTAAAAAAAACAAAAACATTCACAATGGGAGATCTGAATGAGAGAGAATTGGTTTTCAACGATTTTGTTTTACAGAAACAAAGAGCATGAAGTCACTTTCGGGTTTCAAACGTAAACATTACTAGTTGAAACGCTTAACACGACAAGCTTAACACAACTTAGGGGAAAATCACTTCAGAAAATTAATATACTAACTTCTTCATTAAAGGGGGGAAATTTTCTGTATCCAAATTCTTCATCAATTGTTAATGAAGTGTGGGTGGATCTGACAAAAAACGAGCTAAAGATGAAATTTGTATACTTCTTTAAAATATCAAAATATAACATTCCTAAGAGATTTCAAGCAAATATTTTAACTGAGTACAGAAAAATGGTTAATCCTCCATATTATAAGCAAATCTCAATTTCCACAGAGAAAAATTTCCCCTTTGGAGTTTTTTTTTTCTTTCAGGAATATTTTCGTCTTTCACCTTACGCTCTATTTTGTCAGATACACTCACAATTTATATTCATATGTTGTAAAAGGATGTGTTCTTTCATCACTGAAATTAAAGAAAAGACAAATACGACAATGAACGAATCTATTTTATATAGTGTATATAAATAAACAGAACAGTGCAGATATTTTGGCTATTGATTCAAACTAAAATCCTGTTTTTATCTGTGTCATTATTATCATTTTTACAATATTTATATTATGCCACTCCAGTGTTCAAAACGATGTCTATGTTTACTTTCATTCTATGCGAGTTCCTGCTACAGAAATTAATGTTCCAGCCCGGAATAGAATGTGGCGTCAAATTGAATCTCTCTGCAAGGCGTGGGCCGTCAACACAATTAATACTCCTTTGTTTACAAAAGAATTCCCAGGTGAATCTTTCATTGAAATAGAAGCTGTCAAAAAGTGTTAAACAAAGACTTGATGTAAAGAAAATGAATAAAAGCGATTATTAATGTATTCATAGCCCATCATTTCACTGAATTATACAATGGATATTTATTTAGTAACGGCTATTTTTGGCTGAATAGCACCATCTGTGGTAAAAAATTTCTTTTACTACTTTTTGGCTTGGAATAATAGTTATCATGTGTTTGTGGGCGTTTTAACTTGCTGCTAAATGACGTAACATCTAAATAGAATAGAGTGTACAACATGTGAAGGCCTCAAAACTTTCAACGACTGGATCAATGGGAAATCAGCGAAACAACAACAACAACAACAACAACAACAACAACAACAACAACAACAACAACAACACTCCCACACAAGCAGTACTGACATCTTATAGGATAGACTGGGGCTCAAAAAGAAAATTGCCGTGACTTACGATCAAGACACTGACTCTCTGCAGCGATTTCTCTCACAATTTGAGAATTATTCAACATTGGAAATTCATACTACCAGCTTTCCTCTGCAATGTCCGAAGCCACAGAATGTCCTTCGGCGCATGTCTGCCGCTTCTCAAATTCTTTCCCCGTGGAGAATGGTGAAGGGAATAATATTGTTATTATTTTTAACATTATTTTTATAATCTCGATACTCCATTAACCCTGAGAGACCAGTACCTATCAAAAATTACATGTAACTATAGTTACTTTGAAAAACTTAACCAAGATTTCTCGTCTGTCAGTGTGTCTTCTCCTTTTATGAGTGCAGCGTCAAAGGTTTCGTAACCCGTAAGTAAAAGTCAAATAGAATGTATTTTCTCAGTATCAGGTTCAGAAATTATAATCACGATGAATTAGTATAAAGCCGTTAAATTTGAATTCCATTTCATGGCATTGATGCTCGGATTATAGGAGAAAAAGTTTTCCACATACAATCAACTTATTAATCAATTATTAACTCAGTAAAAACGTTAGGGTTAGAATGTAGAGCATCAGGTTAAACTGTGTTTGTAGCCTGCAAACGTTGTTTTTCTTACTTGCTTAAAAATAACAGCGTGTTTTCAAAGAATTAAACAATTACAAAACAATGATCAAAATCAACACTGGACGTGCATTTTAGAAAAACACTTACATAATTATTCCTTCAAGGTTTTTGACAGTTCCCCTGATCGAAATAAACCTACACTATCGTGTCTTTTCTAATTGCAAGTCTCCAAGACAAACAACTGTAATAGCGATAAGCCCACAGTGTTCTTGGCTGTTCTGGCTCGCACTGATAAATCCTTGTTTCTTTTTCATGTGCTTCAAAAATGAATTTTAACTCCAGGGAAATTAACAGAAAACAAAACAGAAAAAAAGGTAACTTAGCTCTGCCGAAAAATAAAATCAACAGTTTTAACTATGGTGCAAAATGGTATTGCAGTTGGTTTCTTAATGCTAAATGTAGATTGTATATATAGAATAGTAGAAACTGCCATAATTATGTAAAACAGTAACATTACCAGGAGAAATGGATCTTACCAATCACAATTATGGTCAATGGTTTTAAACTTTTCACCCCCAATACCAAAAACAAAACTAAACAAAAGAGAAAAAAAATATCATAAAGTCAAACATTCAAACATTGTCCTCATTTTACTGCTGTGACTAAATTATAAGCATGTTTTCCCTTTTTTACTTCTTTAATCATTTCCACACATAATGTATATACTTTTCGCTCTGAAAATTAAAAAACAACAACAACAAAACAACTTAAGTAGAAAGAACACCACTTTACATTATGTATAGAACTAAACGTTTTTTTTTGTAACAGGAAATAAAGAGTACGAGTTATACCACAATTCAGTTTTGAAGGCAAACTTCACGAATGTAGAGAAGCAAACAATTTTAGTGATATTCATCTTTACATACAAAGTCATGGATCTCTCAGTCTGTACGGGAAACATGATAGAGCCATCAGGACCAAGAAAAAAGAAAAAGTTTGTTCGCCTTGTCGCATTTTATAAGACTAGGCTGACGTAAGCATACTGACATCGACAATCCACGACACAGCAGTGCAGTTCAGCACGAGTGATAGTATCATTAACATTCTCATATTCACACTTTTCTCTATTACTTATCATAAGTCTTCCAGTTTTACCATTGGCTGTTCCATTCGACTGCAGTCAGAATTTGGCAGTAGTGACGTACATTCCAGCTTCACACCACTGCACACTTTACCGTTACCAGGTACATAACAGCAAGATAGACCTTTATAGGATTCACAAGGACAGGACATACCTTGACCCAGCGTACCGCAGCACTGTAAACCTTCTACAGCCATGACGCTGCGAGACAGGTCGGCACACCCAAAGGGGTTCGTTACCCGAGAGGCCAATTGTCAAGCCTCCCATCTGTCGTAAGGGTAGTAAGGTCCAAGGGGCGGCGCCATGTGTCCTGGATGGGGAGGCATAGGGTGGTTTGGAATGTTGTGGTAGAGATTTGACCCCGGACTCCCTGGCCAATACCCTGTATGAGGTGTAAAGAGACCAGGCGGCGTGGAATTGGAGATTGGTGAATGTGGGTTCAGATAGTTGAGCTTCTGATTGTGCGAATGGTGATGATGGTGGTGGTGATGGTGATACTGGTATGAAGACATTAAGAAATCTTGCTGGTATTTATACGCTGATGGATCTGTGGACGAGGGCTGCATGGCTTGAGCCAAACCAGCAAAGTCAAACTTGTAGGCGTATCGCTTGCCGTGGACTTTGGTCATGATGTTCTTGTCGTAGTAGTAACGGAGCGCTCGGCTTAGCTTGTCATAATTCATGTTGGGTTTGGATTTCCTCTCGCCCCACCTCCTGGCTACCTCGTCTGGGTCCACAAGCTTGAACTCGCCATTGGTTCCTTCCCAGGTGATGCAGGCAGCATTGGCCGAGTCAGACAAGAGTTCCAGAAGGAACTGCCACAGTTGGATTTGACCAGAACCTGACAGGAAAAAACAGAAACTAAGTGTTAATACAGTTTATTGACAGCCGGATTTCTGTAAAAAGGAAACAATTTTCTATCAGCTGGTTAGGGCCGACAGTTTTTGGCTAAGGCTCCCAGAGAAACACAGATCAGTTCATCAACTGGCGTTGGCAAATTGTTTGAGAGAAATATTTCTTGGAAGCACAAATGCAGCAATCATTCCTGCCATTACCTCAAAAGGTTTTACAGTTATATTAGGCTTTATTTCGTGGCATGCGTGAAATGAAGGAAGGACAGCTAGACCGCCATTCCTCATTTTAACTGTAATCATCAATGTTATTTTCCTCTTGTCTGTTATCACTGAAGCCATTCCACTTATCTTCATGACAATGTGATTTGTAGAAGTCGTAAATTTAAGTGAGGTAACATCGACGGTAGAAACAGCAATGCAATTAATGTGTCTTTGATTAATTCCAATAGTTTATGTCATGGTCAGTCTGTCAAACGTTTTTTTTTTTTTTGGTTTGCTTTTTTATCAGTCTTACTTGAGTTGCTTATCTTTAAAAAAATCTATTTATTATTCACAGAAATCACCGTCATTAACAATTAATTTATTCCTATTCTGTGCATTTGGAAATGGGGTGGGAATTCATTATGACGGCAGCATCGGTCACTGAATCATTCTCAGTGAGTCCGTCCAAAACCCCGGGCAGACTCTCACAGCGGGGAGTGCCAGATAGAACAGCAAAGAGCAATAAAAAGAAATATTGGTCTTGTCTGCAAAGTGGCCCGATCGCCTTGTTCCCCTGATCGATGACTTTGTGGCTTCAAGCTAACATCCAGCGTTATGCGTTCACGCCTTTCTCAACCACACCAGCAAGCTAGAGGTGTATAAGACGGGCCCACTCCCAGCCCCCCATCTTGCCCGCCCCCTCCAACAATCAACCACCCCCTTCAAAAGAGTGGATATGGAGTTGGAGAATGTCCGGGAGGTGAATGTTTGGGGAGGGGGGGGGGAGAGAAAAAAAGACGGGAGAGGGAGTAAAGATCAACGGAGGCTAATCGATAAGCTAGCGAACTCGTGATTGAAGAAGTTAATGGTGTTTTGGTTAAAGCTCGGCAGATATTTGAGAGGAGGAGGTTGGGGGGGGGGGCGGTGCTGGCAACTTAACACGATCCCTGCTGGTGTAATGTGTGTGTGTGTGTGTGTGTGTTACAGGAGTGTGCGTGTTTGTATAAAGCTTTGTATTATCGTCGAGACAATAATGTTACACTCAATGCCTTTGTGTCACTGATAAAATTACATCATTAATTTATTGTTACCAGCGTCTGCTTGTATAACATTAAATTATTACAGGCAGACAATAGTTATAGTCGACATTGTATTAGCCTAGACGCACACCGGCCCGTTGTGATTGGTCGACTAGCTGGACAGCGTTCTGGTCACCACATTGAGTTTCAATAAGACCCCGGGCACAGGTAAACGGCATGTTTCTCACTGAAAGTCAATGTTATGACGTCACAATCAGACTAACCTTCTCGCTTATACTATAAATATTGATAAGTATATGGGCGTGTAACAACTTAATAAACCCTACCCCCACCCCCACCCCTTTTTTGGTTTGTTTGGTATTGTGGTTTGGTGAGTGCAGGCTAGAGTGAACAGTGTAAAAATTATTGGAGCATACACAAGTGCTTGAGTAAAGGCGGAAGAAAAGCAAAGGCTGATACTGTCTCTTGATGTTTTAATGTTGTTGATTGATCAACAGATCGTTCAAAAGGTCAGATATTGAACTTTAAAGACGTGATATAATACCCACTCATTGCATTGTGACGGGGGCGGGTGGCCCATGAGAGGACGGCCTGTATAATAGACAGAATCCTCGGGTGGGGAATACATTCATGAGGTGCGCAAATGAGCGTGCAGGGCGAGGATTTGTGGTGAATGCCTCCAGAAACGCAAGAAAATACCCGTGTTATGTATGATGTTTCGCTCATTGTTACTTTATCCGTGGAGCCAGTTAGGAAAAAAAATGTCTCTTTGATGCTTAGGGTAACAGCAAGGGCGCTCTGTGATTAAGTTTTGTCATATGGATCATTGCACAATCATGTTTGTTTTTTTTCATTTCGCTCATATTATAAATGAGCTATTATTCTTGAGTTGAAATCAAATTATTTGAAGCGTATAGAGCTGTGAATGTTTGGAGAGGTTATTTTGAAGAAAAGCGAAATGTTTCTTTTAAAATTGTATCATATTTTGTCTTCTGACAAAGTTTTAATCAGGAAATGGTTGATTTGTTGAGGAACGAGAATAATAAAGATAAAAGCCAGCGACTTGACTAGTGATCAGTTTGATAGTTCATTGCAGTTTTTACAGACATTTTCACCATAGTCACGGTGACTTACGTTTGCACTGATTTGTATGTCCGGAAGATCACAGCTATCTAGAACATGTTCAATGTTCTTGATGTGAACACCTGCAGCTCTATTCATTACTAAACCTATAATGACTGGCTACTACGCACTTTGAACGGTTCCGTAGACGAATGACGGACAATCGGGGACTAAGTTAGGAAAATATGAAAAACATTAAAAACAGGTTCCAGAGCAATTAATAGGAATTTAAGCAAAGGAACAACAACAACAACAAACCAAAAAAATAGTTCGTCGGGGACAATTTAATTGGGACTTTTTCTTTTGTTGCCCAGGCTCTTTAACAAGCCTTTCAACGACCGATCCACGGTTTTGTCAATTATTATTCGACGGTTTTGTGACTCAATATGGATAATCTAATTTGTCTTTCCGCCCGCCTCTGCGTAGGAATTAAATGGTTTAAAAAAAAAAAGTGGCCCTTGGGAACTATTGGTTACGTTAATATCTCACAAAACCGTCATTTTCCAAATTTATATTGTATAATAATTGAGCTTTTGAAATTTCCGAGGAATAAACTCCAACCAGTGCAGTTGTATTGGCAATGCAATTACTTTCCTTTACAGCTGTTTTAAGAGCCTGACAAATTTTTATCCATTGTAGATGGACACAGAGGCTTAAAAAAAAACAAAAAAACTAAACCGCCGGTTTGTGCCAGATTTTTTTGTTTTCATAATCAACCAGTGTCATTGAAGTCAGATACACACAATGTAGAAACCTGGCTGCGCGCTCTCTGCTTCACTGACCGTGAATGAACAGACCCACATGCTGCACTAAAAGTGTTTCCAAAGATCATCATAAGATTTATCCAGGCCATAAAACTGAAAAACTTAAAACTGAAACTAGAATACTTTGCCTGGAGCTGAAACCCTTATGCAATTGTCATACAGGTGAATTAACCAAAGAAACAGAACCAAAAACACACACACACACACAAAAATACAAAAGAAACGAAACAAAGCATGTGCAGGAGTTTGAAAACCGAGAGTTTCTTAAATAATAATTATTGTTCTAAATCATTTCCTGTGACCAAGGCCCGCACTTTGATCAATTTACAAGTGTTCAAATCCTGTGGTTCTTTTCTGTAGGAGCTGGTTTGCCAGCAAAGCTTTTTTCCTGTCTCAAAGTTTATTTCTTCTTTTCTTGATATGAAACTGCCATAATTTTTATTATGTGGAAACAATAAACTTTAAAGATAAAGAAAACGCAAAAACACAATACCGGCATAAATTTTTTTTTTAACGAGGGAAGGGAAAAAAAACCCATGGAAAACGGTAATGAAGTGCAGGCACTCTGACAGGGAAAAACATCACCGATAAAACAAGATTGTAAAGAAAAAAAAACGTGGTTTATTGATCGAAGCACTTAAAGATCAATCGTTTGCAAACACGAAACATCATGCCACACCCGAATGCTCTTTTTCCGAGCCGGTATTAAAAGCTTTTTCAAATATGGCTTCCACCGCATATCCGGTTCTCTATTACGACCACTTCCGGTTTAGAGTTTCGATAACTGAATATTGCTCGAAAAAGAAAATACTGAAATGAAATTGATTTTTGATGGACAGGTCAGAGCTTTTCTGACGCGTGCGGCTAGAGTAGTGCCCCTTTTTGCCATGGATTTGCGCTACGCCATATCTGAATGGTGAGCACTTCGCCCATCATTGCATGCTTCAGAAACCAGATAGGCTCTCATTGAACACGTTTGATTATTATCGTAACCGTTCATTCAGAGAAGGTACGCTATTGTAGTCTTGATTACACTTGTTCTTCAGGATCACCCACAGGCATGGCTGTTTTTGAACAGTTCTTTAAATGGGTCACATTGACTTTCTTAGATGAAAGGTTTACAGTAATTCATCTTGGCATTTTTATCACGACTATCACATGATGATTGAAGGTGAAGAAAAATGTTGAAAGGCTTATTTAGAAGAAATTGGTGTTTGTTAACTGCTTTTAATGTATTTTTTATTTCATTTTATCTTATTTATCTTAGTTTATTTTATGTTATTTTATGTTATTTTATGTTATTTTAGTTTAATTTTTCTTTTGTTTTATTTTACTTTGTTTCATTTTTTTGTTTATTTCAATTTAATTTGAATTAATTATTATTATTGTTATTATTATTATTATTATATTATTATTATTATTATTTACTTTATTTCATTTAATTTAGAGGAACTTTTTTTTCTTTCGGAGGGGAAAGGGATTGGGGGGAGGGGGGAGGGGGATTGTAGGAGCATATGTTTTTCGACGTCAGGAGAAAGAAAACAATACATTGCGTTTGAAAAAACAACAACAAGCAACTGCTGAAATGGTTCTGTTGTTTATATGACAATAACTCAGCTAAAAAGTAATTAAGGCAATGATCAAGCTCTCGATCTCGCTTACCTTGCGGTCTCCACGGTGCATGGGAGGGGTCAAGGGGACTTTTCGCTATGGGAGCTAACGAATTGGAATAACCTGGAAGTAAAAATATAAACCAAAAAATATAGTAAGACTCTCTGATAACACAATGTGGCCAAATAATCATTAAGATAATAATTAAGCATATTTTGACACCCAGCTTGGACCGCTTGACATAATGAAATAAAACTCTCTGATAACATAATGTGGATACATATCATTAACCCTTCGGAATGGAAACAACATTGCTGCTAACTCTTTACTGCTACATTATTAATAAGGTTTTGTTCCTCCATGACCAGCTCTTAAATATAGATCAATGGCCTGATTAACATTGAACCATTGAAAATAACTGAAATACGTAAATCTTAATATAAACTGGACTTGGGAAAATCTAGCTTTCACGGTGTCAGTATTCAAAGGGTTGAGATAATAATTAAGTGTCTTCCAACACTCGTCCTGGGCGTCTTGACATAATATTGAGATATTAAATCTTCCGTGTTGACTTATAAAGCTGGTGGGACAGTGAGTCAATTCTGTTTCTCGTCGGTTTTGTCTCAGTGTGTGTGGTCTCTCTTTCCGCTGGCGGACTCGAGACAATTTTGACGTCCCAACTCGCCTGAGCTAACGTGACAGACGTTTCAGTCTCGCAAATGTGCCAGGTCCTGTTCAACTCCGTAATTCATATCCCACAGTGAGACCGAGACAGCACAGACTAACTTGTCTCAATGCTCTACCAGTCCAGTCTAACAGTATGGGTGCAGAGGGTCTGCCTCCTCATGCACAAGAACACGCAATAATCCAGCCTCCTAGAAGAACATAGAATTCTGCATCTATAACCCTGAAAGAAGCACAGCTACTGTTTCACCCGAGACACAGAATACCGAAACGGACCATTCCTTCTTTCACGAGGCCAAATGTCCACAACTTGCGCGTATATAAACACTGTGGGTACTACTCGCAGAGCTCTGTAGTACTAGTCTTTTCGTTCAATTATGAAGGGGTGTGGTGCGAATTGTTGCATTGTTGACATGGATGATACACGCGCAAGTCGACGGACAGAATCTGGCGAATTCAACTGTCTCGGTACCCTGTTAGGCGCGCACAAGCAACTTGCTGTCGTGCCGCAGTCGTGTCTTAGATTCATGTCCCTATCAGCTCTACTTGCAATGTATCGTGTCTCGCATGTGAGCGCGTCTCCATTCATACGCCTACCTAAAAAAAAATAAGACGCAAATGCAAGGCAGCAAAGGCGTATGGGCCCGTTTAACCTCACTCTCCGGCAGTTAAGTAAAACGATTTCTTGAGAAAACAAGATTTGGAATTTACTAGACCCTCGGTGAATTTGAAGGAATTTTGAAAAAAAAATGCAGAATTTTTAACCCGAAAATGAAAATAAATCGAAGACCTCCGTAAAAGTAAAAATAAAAATCCCATTCTAAAACTGTGAAAACAAAAGACAGCAAGCATTTTAGTGTGATGCTTTATATTAATAAACAGAATAATCTGGCCTGGTGTTGTTTTTTTTACTTACTTTGAGAAGCTCTCCATTGGGCGCTGTGCATGCCCGCCTCCAAACTGGTCTTGCCCACTCCAGTAAATGTGGGTGAGTAGGCTGTAGATGAGATGGATGAGTGAATACATGAGAGGGTGGCGGAAAGAGGAGGGAGAAAGAAGTGAATGGGCGAATGAGTGGGTGAGTGAGTGAGTGAGCGAGTAAGTGAATGAGAGAGTGGATGAGTGGATCAGTGAGTGAGTGAGTAAGAGTGAATGAGTGAGTGAGTGAGTGAGTGAGTGAGAGAGTGAGTGAGTGAGTGAGTGAGTGAGTGAGTGAGTGAGTGAGTGAGTGAGTGAGTGAGTGAGTGAGTGAGTGAGTGAGTGGGTGAGTGAGTGAGTAAGTGAGTGGATAAATTAGTCAGTCAATCAGTAAGGCTTTCAGACAAAAAGTCAGCAAATCAATGTGTCAGTTAGAATTGTGGAATAGTTTAATTCACATTCCTGATAATTGCAATGCAAACAGCCTTTGCCCTCTGGTCCACGATCGTAAAAACCTTTGAAATGCATTAAGTGCCTTATTTTCTGCTTCGCATCAGTAGATTTTCGTGGCATGATCTAAGAGCATATACCAGCACATCATCTGATAGCTTGAACTAATTTTATTTGATGGATTTTTGATGGAACAATCCTTTATTATAATTATCATGTCTGCAGTGCCAATTTAGTACATTCTGTTTTCACTTGTATGACTGAAAAAAAAA
The DNA here is from genome assembly GCA_963931925.1 of Onchidella celtica. Classification (NCBI taxonomy): domain Eukaryota; kingdom Metazoa; phylum Mollusca; class Gastropoda; order Systellommatophora; family Onchidiidae; genus Onchidella; species Onchidella celtica. Next base: position 45,314,009 of record OZ007574.1, read on the forward strand.
AAAATTCTACTTACGTTTAGGCACTGCTGGTGGGGGCCCTGATAAGGCCAGTTTAGGGAAGGCCGAATCTGAAAAGACAGAACAGTTGGATGAAGTATGGACATTGGAATTGGAACAAACAAAATAATAAACAAATGAAGTAAGAAAGAAGCCTGAAGACGGAATTGAAAACTGCGATGAAAAGATGCTGCACTGAATTTTGTACCAGTAAATACATTCTGCGTCATCCATCCATCCATCCATCCACCCATCCATCGGTCCATCCATTCATCCACCCGTCCATCCATCCATCCATCCATCATCCATCCATCCATCCATTTATTCACCCATCCATCCATTCATTCATCCATTCATCCAACAGTACCAACGAATGCATAAAACAGTACTATAAATTCAGCACTATCACACAAAAAAGCAATACAGTGAAAACAACCAACATCTTAAAAAGTGGCCACTAGATAAGAAAAAGATTGGATATACTACCTTTACCTTGAGTCTGCGGACTTGGCTGGGGTGACCAGGCATTTTTGCTGTAGGCAGAATCTGAAATGTGAGAATATCTTTGGTTAATTACCTGACCATCAAGACAATAGCGACAACAGTTTCCTCTGCGATATAAAACATAGCATCACTTACAATGCCAGCACTATCCACAGTTGAACCATAACAACCCCACAATCCCATGAAGACCGACGACCAAAGCATGTCCTTAACCCCAGGCATACACCAACAGATTTTGATCGCCGACTAATTGCATGGTGACATCACGATATTGAGTTTCAATGAAACCTCGTGCAGTAGCCGGTCTAGGTGGATCCAGAGAGTATAGATTTACAGAAAGATTGATTATTTATGCTTTTCTGTATGCTCAAATGCTTTTTTTGAATGTCAATTCTGTACCATTTTTCTGGAGAATTTATCAATTGGTTTTGAAATAAATGGTTGGTTATTTATTTAGTGGCTTTTTCTTTCTTAAAATAACAACAAGTTATCTTGGAAAACCCTGAAACAGACTTGTCTTCGTGTGTGAGAGGTCCCATTTAATCCATAGTTCACATTTCACACGAGAACTAAGACAAATCAGTCTCATCTCAGGCCGCCATCAGCCTAACCCATCATGAATAGTCATGTAAGCATGACCCAATAACGATAACTGTGACAGAATCAATATCATTTTTCAAAATCATACATCACAGTTCCGGAGCGTGAAAATAGTCTTGAGTGTGCTGGAGGAAGGAGAGACCGAGCGCACCGGGTCCAAACAGTCGCGAAACAGGTTTGACCCACCGCCTCATCAGCCTGAGCCTAGGTGCACACTAGCAATAACACTAATCATCACCACCATCAGCAATAAAGTACCACTAAGAAGATAAAACACCGACAACAACGACCCAAATCGCTCCACCCACAAAAACAATTTAAAATCATCATATCTGTAATGAATGACAACGGCCACCCTTATTATGGAAACACAGAACAGACCCTTAACATTTTCATTGTAATTTAACACAGTACATTTTCTTGCAGAGAATGTTTTATTTTCATTGATTTGTTGGGATTTTACGAATACGTCATTTCCAGCACGATGAGGCTCTACCAAAGACCAGTGGTAGACCCCTGTTAGCCTCCGACTAGCGAATGTTCAAAGCTGTTGTCACGGACCGTTGTCTAGGTAAAACGCCGATCAGAGGCAATATTACCGAGTGCTCACCGTACAACTATAACTGATACTATCAAATGCGACCGTAATTAAAGTTTGGGCTTTATGCAACAGGGGAAGTCCAACTTGGGAATTCTCGCATGGGAGTCTAACTCTTAACTCCTCAAGCTCTAGGCCCGCTACAAATTTTGGCAAAACTGACGAACAGTCAGTTTACCTGTGATGTCCCTGAGTGTAGACTGTCCTTATGAGAACAACTGTCAAAAGCGCCAGGAAAATTGGTTCCTTCAGCTGTTCCCAAATCTTCATAATAATCATTGCAGCCCCAGAAAACGCCTTTTATCGTATTTCTTCAATATTTCAGGATATTTAAAAATAACATTTAATTTGCTGACTATATTGCAATGAATTGTACAAGGGAGTAATTAATGCATTGCATCCAGCCCTGGCTATTCACATAAGGACCACTGTTCACGTACGAACACGTAATACATGAACTTAATAACAATGGGAAAACTAGAAAAATTGTTACAAAAAAAAAAAAAACAACACACACACAAAAACTATAATATTATTATTATTATTATTATTATTATTATTTTATATAGCGCATATCCATTTTTAAAATGCTCTATGCGCTTTACAGACGAAACCTGTCCACAGAGCAGAATGGAGCGCCGGCGAAGCGCTCAACACACTACACTGCTTCTTTCTCTCTCCCTGTCTCGCTCACTCTCTCTCTCTTATCTCTCAGCAAATTGTTGCTCTAGAAGTATAAAATTGCAGAAGAAGCTACAGTATTATTTTAGCACACGAATTAGTAGTCGTGAATGGAGGAAATTAATTTGCTTCAACGCTGCCATTAATGTTAGTGTTGTCTATATTCCATCCTATTTATTCCATCTTATTTATTTGCTTGTTTATTTTTGTTTATTTATTTCAATATATTTTTTCCCGTCCACCGTGAAATTGCATGTTTGTGCCTGTTAATGACAGTAAGACAAATAAAATTTGTAGTCACAATAACGCTGACAGTACTAATTGTAGCGGACAAATGACATTCTGTCATTGATTCCTTAATGTCGACACCAAGCCTAGTCTGCCATAACATTTGTGACACTTACCTTATTCGATAACTATTTGGTTATTTTCTTTCGTTTTTTATAACCAACACAAATGGAAAGAAATAATTTGCCGATAACATTTCCAAAACAAAATGGATCTTTTAACATGAATTTAAAAGTTTTATATCTTTTATACTTTAACTTTCATACGTGAGTTAAATATTGAATCAAATCTACTAGTATTGTTGTTTCTTTATTCCTCAAGCGGGCAAAAAGTGCTGTGAAGTTCTGCCATATCTATAAATGTATACCCACGCGATCATTTTAGTTTATTTTTTTCTATCATCTGTTTCTTTGAATTCGTTGTTAAATTACCAAGTGAGTACTGGTACTTTACTGGGATCTAAACCAACATCAGTCGAGTAGAAAAATTAGTTAGTTAAAATTAGTGGCGTTCTATTTCTAGTAAGTTATGTAGGTCACTGGTTAAAATGCACGAGCACGAGCGGGAAGGTGGGACAGGTAAGGCAAGGATCACACGAGCTTGCCCATGCATTGAAACAAATAGGAGAAACTGGCATTTCTGAGTATTTAATTTCTTCACTCCTTCCACGGAAAATATGCGCAATTAAACAGGGATTGTTCCAGAAAAAGATAAAGTAGGAATTCATTCATGACAAAAGTGAACACTAAGGAAAAGAATAAATGCAGTCTCATTAACAACAATAACTACGACAATAATAGCAATAATCAAAACAACATATTTCCAAATTGATCTATTAAAGGAAAGACTCGGTGTTCAGCCCAAGAATATTAATATTTCTTGATAATCGGCCCATACTTGTGGCCTGGGTAGGCTCGTATGAATGTATGAATCTAAAAGACGGCATGGCTATCCTAGAAGATACGCTCGCATAACATCGTAGATAGAACGTGTGAAGTGTAAGAAATATTGTTTATAAATCACGGAGGGGAAAAAAAAAAGCAGAATAAAAATCACTTCATTTCTTATTTGTTCCAACGCCACTTTTTGCACACTGAGAAATTCAACTTCAAACGTTTGCAGCTTATAATCTCTTACTAACTAAGAGATGATAAGCCGCAGTATGTTAAGGAGGTTAAATAAATCGGAACTGTGAAACAGCTTGATAAATGCCACAACACATTTTAAACAAGTATCAATGGGTGTTTTCCTTATACCTCTCCTACATTCAAAAATATCTCATTTTTCTCTTCTTCAGAAAATGGAGATAAAACCACCAAGAACCAAGGCCGCGATATGTGATACGCGCTTGAATCAGCAACATTAAAATCAGCTACACCGGCAACAACAAACAGATAACAGAACAGTGAAAGCTCGTGGCGGTCTTACCTCACACAAACTTGTTCAGCCGATACAGACAACAAAGTTATTTACACCTTTACTAAACCGGGAAAATATTCACAAAGCTTTTCTAAGAAATCCTCAGCCCTGAAGTTTTCCCCGCGTCTTAAAACATGCTCACAACTTCAGCTCTGTGTACCATGGAGACTTCCAGACTATAATCCTCTCTGTCAGAGGCACCCGCACATTTATTTCCCACCCCAACCTCGCGTTTCTTTTCAAATTCGCATTCATACACACTCAACGTTGTTCCCCTCCACTCTTTTTTTCCCCTTTGTACCTTCCCCTCCACCCCCCATCCCCACCCCACCCCACCTCTCGGCACCTCAGTTCTATTTTCATTTACCGGAACCGGAAAGACGGAAACCGGAAGGCGGAAGCAACTGATGCCATGGCAACGGCCGGAAGCTAGTTGTCGGCAGGCAAAGAAAAGGAGATTGTCTCTCCTTGTGAGTCGGGTCCAAAATTCTTTGATTCGTCCAGCAATCATAAGAGTAGCAGATTTATAGATGCTGGCTGGAAAATTTATGATAGGCTGGCACAGGCACAACCTAAATCTGCCTACAAAGTGGAGCATGCCTGTAGACCTTTTTTTAAAATAAACATCTAAATACCCCTCTCCCCACCCCCTTCCCGATTTCCTACCCGGCCCAGAAGAAAAAAAAGGAAAAGGGGGGGGGGGGGAGGGGGAGGGAATTCAGTTCTGTTTTCATTTTGGATAGTTGTGGTTAGAGTAATTTTGGGATGTATACCGTATTATGGTAGCATAGAATAATGACCATTTTGTTACTGCGTTACGTTCCGTATTCTGTTAGTTAACTTAGACAGCGACATGTCTAAAATGTTCTGACCTTAGGATTTGTAGATAGCTGATTGTGTGTGTGTGTGTGTGTGTGTGTGTGTGGACGTGTGTGTATGTTGTGTGTGTGTTTGTCTTAGATTTAAGACTGGCGTCGCGTTTGTAAGTGCTCCGGTAAGGACAGTCACACATAAACCCCGTCGTATAATTATGTTTGATCAAAATCGGCAAAAATGATATTTCTTGTACTGCAGAGTTCCCCAGTCTTTCACTTTAATCAGTTGGAAACTGAACCTCCCGAGACACTGGATGCTATTTCAAGAATTATGTTTCCAGGAAACTACAATGAAAGGCATAATATCAATAAAACCCAGAAGATGCGGGCAAAATGATCATAATATTATGATGGAAGGCAACTGGCTATCTTAGTTCTTGTTTGTTCTATCTCCATTTTCTGAGAAAACAACAACAACAACAACAAAACTGGAGATCTATTAGAATGTAGAAGAGGAATAAGAAAGCACACTTTGACACTTGTTTGAAATGTTTCACAGCTCCGATTTATTTCTAACTCTTTATCTTAATGGTTGATATTAGAGGAGTGTAGTATAATTACCAAGCCGAACAGACAAAAATACTAAGTTATATTCACTGCTCATCTATAGATTACTGTGTAGAATAATACGGTCCACCAATGACAGGATAATGAACTAAAGCCGCGAACATTTAACGTGGAATTTCTCAGTTGTGCAAAAAGTAGAGTTTGAACAAACAAGAGTTGAGGTCGAGAACTGTTTATGGCCATCATCTGTTTGCTTCTTCCTGCACTGTTTCCAGATTTGAATTAAATAAGCTTATGTCGACGTTCACACTTATAGCTACAAAAAGGACTCATCCCCAGTAAAGCAGCAGAATTACAAAGTTGCACGTCATAATAATACGAAGGCATCAAAATTTGTAAAAAAAGCTCAGAAAAGCAGCCGGTAAGCATACAAAACACAACAGCTGTAGTCCCTACATAATGCTTCGGTTCTGGGTTTTGGAATATTTTTGGTTTTGTTAAATTATGTTCCAAGTATTCCATTTTTCTTTTTGTGTCAGTGAAAGTCTTTAGTGGCCAAAATGTGTTTGTTCTTGAGCTTGTTCTTGTTAGGCCACGTCCGTCCACTACAGGATGGAGCCCTTCTCCAGTGATCTCCATTCTTCTCTGTTTTTTATGTCCGTCTTGTCCATCCTATCTGACCTGTACAGTATCATCTCTCCATTGTCTCTCGCGGTGTCCCCTTGTTCTCTTTCCTTTTCCAGGTCTACACTCAGTGCGACGCTTTGTCCACCTGTTGCCTTTCATTCTCCGTTTTAATTTCTTTTAGTTTTGGTCTTTTGGGATTTCACGAATTGGTTTAGTTTCACTGTATGTTCTTGGATCTGGGACACTGCGGGACGTGGGACAGTGTTAAATTCAACATTTTTTTCTTCTTGTCACATTTCGAGAAACCTCCTGGTCATCATCCCTTTCTACAAAGCATCTTACTAAAACAGCACCACCACATTTACTACCATCACCACCACTATCAGCACTCACAACAAAATGTGCCCACATTGAAGCTCTGGAAACTGCATAACACGGACCTTCCATGTTAATTGTTTATCTCTTAGCCTAGGCGCGCAGATGTGACTTTATTGCATCGCAGTCGCGTCGCACTGTTCATGAATCAAGGCGAATAAATTGAGATGCTCACACTTGCGAGACACCGGCACAATACAGAGTCGACAGAAGCAACAAACTAAGCTTAGGCCCACATCAGCCCATTTTAATCGGCCGACTAATTGACTTGTGACGTCACCTCGACACTGAGTTTCAGTGAATTCCACTTGGTTGGCTGGTACAAGAGGCCTCATTGACACTAGATGTCGTGGCGTCGTTGTCGAACTAATCGGCTCATCAAAATCAGTTGGTGAACCAAGATAGCAAGTCACATATTTATACGCACCTGGACTCACCACAAACTGATCACGCGAGTCTTGTCTCCCCTCCACCTCCACCCCCCCCCCCTCCGTCACTCCATCTCACCGAACACGCGTTACTATGGCAACATTTTATTCAAGACAAAACAATAACATTATACGTCAGGACAAGCCCGTCCATTTTAATGAGTAGGAAAACAGACAAACAGTTCAGAGCTGATGTTTTTCTGTTTTGACAGACATTAGGTGGGTATGATAGAAAATAAAACTGCCCACAAATTATATCCAGATTATACTTAGGCCTATTTATCATACCAGTTCTGGCCAGGATCTTAATATTTTCATGCTAAACCATAATGTTTTAATGTGCAGCTCGGGATTCTACTATTTACATTACAGTGGTACATTGCTTACCTGTGTTTGGACGGTAAATATGCTTAACATTCTGTAAGTCAAAATTGGGCAAAAAGAAAAGGTTGTACGTTGCGAAACCCCGCGTGAGAAATAAAACCCAAACAATACAAAGCAAACTAAAGAGAAGACAGAAAATACACAAAATTTTCGGCTTTCGCCTTTTTCAAGTGAAAACAAATCGAACAATAAAAGACTTCAACAGGAACGAAGCGAAACAGTTATTTCTCACGCGGGGTTTCGCAACAAACAACCTTTTCTTTTTGCCCAATTTTGACTTTGCTTATAGCCCTGCTGCGACCTCACAGTTTTTCTGTGGTTTTTATGATATTTCGTTAACATTCTCTAATAAAGTTTATGGATTTCAAACGTAAAATATACGCAAAAACAACAATAACAACAAAAAAGAAAACAAACAGATAATAAGTTAATTGAGATTAAAGAGTAACTGCACTAAGGATGCGCTCTCTAACTGCTTTAAAAACTTGTTTTGCAAGTGGCGAAAGGCCTAATTAGAATAAACTAAGCACTTTAATTAGCCTAATTTGTTTGTTAATTTTCTGGAGGTTTCACTACTCGCTTCAACATGACCATATTTAGGGGGAGCGTGGAATTTTACATAGTAAGCTATAGACGAACAGTGAACACACCAGATTTTTACTCTATTCGAGCTTTGTAATTGAACTAGGGTTCCCTACCTACAGATAGAAATCAGTTTGGTTGAATCCCACTCCAAGTGACTTTCTTTCCCTGTTGAGGCAGTTCTCCCCATGTCGAGTTTTACGATACATTGATGGGATTAGTAACTATAATACAGCTGCTTTGCTATCTCTCTGTCAACCACATTAATTTAATAGTATTGTAAGTTATCCATCATTCAGGGTATTTTGTGATATTTTCTCTCTCTCTCTCTTATATCTGTGTCTGTCACTTTCTCTCTTTCTCCCTTCCTTCTCTCCTTCTCTCTCTTTCTCCCTCTCCCCCTTTCTCCGTATGTTGTCCCGCGTTCTGTTTGCCCTTCTGTCTCGCTGTCTCTCTTTGTCTCTGTCTCTCTCCGTATGCCTCTCGTTCTGTCTGCCCGTCTGTCTGCCCGTCGACCTGTCTGTCTGTCTGTCTGTCTGCCTGTCTCTCTTTCTCCTCTTTCTCTGTCTCTGGTTCTCTGTCTTTCTGTCTCTTTCTCTCTGCTGCTCTCTCTGTCTCTGTCTTGCTCTCTCTCTCTCTCCCACTCTCTCTCTTTCTCTCTCTCTCTCTCTCTCTCTCTCTCTCTCTCTCTCTCTCTCTCTCTCTCTCTCTCTCTCTCCCTGGAGCAAGAAAACACAAAAAGAACTCGCTCATGCTAACAGACACAAGTTCCCAACTTACTAACATTTAGCAAGTTCTAAATTCCAAGCTCACGTGTCTCGCATTTATACCGTCACCATTATTATTTTAAAAAAAAACAAACTAATTAACGTTACTTTCCAAAGTTCATTGACACATCACCCCATATTCCCTGTTGCTTTTCTTCAATTAGTTCATCAAGTTTGTCATGGCACAATAATGAACTAATCAGAACAAATTAGTTAAAGACCTTATTATTTTTTTTCAACACATTCTAATGTTCATCAAAGCAGCTTAATGAAACCGGCGACACAGTGTTTTGGGAACAACAATAATCATTAAAGAAAGACCAGTGTTTTCCTTTGTTAAATTCCCAGACCCAGGCTTTTAAAGCTGTGCCCTGACTATCAGTCTGTAACTGATGATATCTGCAGCGAAATACCCAATTAGGTGAGGACATTTTAATATTGTTTAATCGTCTAGAGACAGCTAGTATCTTATTCCATTTACAGACCGAAATGTCTTGTACGCGCTGTTAAGGTTATATCTCACGTTTCTGCTAGAAGTAGACTTACACCATTCTTCCATTCACGACCGAAATGTCCTGTACGCGCTGTTAAGGTTATAATATCTCACGTTTCCGCTAGAAGTAGAGTTACACCACACTTCCATTCACGAGCATTGTATTTTATACCGCCGACACAAATTGACGGATGTTTGAAGTAAACAATACCATAGGAGATGGGCTGAAACCCTGTAAAACTAACATGTCTCTGGCTGAAACTAAATTCGCTGTATACAAAAATAAACCCCTAATGTGCCACTGGAAAAAACAGAGTGATGGAGCTTCATCTTTGTTGGAAAGTGAGATAAGTTAACAAGTGTAAGTGTTTATCTATCTATCTATCTATCTATCTATCTATCTATCTATCTATCTATCTATCTATCTATCTATCTATCTATCTATCTATCTATCTATCTATCTATCTATCTATCCATCTGTCTATATGTTAGTCCGTCCGAGTATACAAGACCATTCAAGAAAAAAGAATAAAGGTCTGACGCCGGAGACGCAATATACTAATCATTTCGTGTTTTTTCTTTAAATTTATCTACTTTTTAACTCAGTTTCTTTTAATTTTCTGTTTAAAAAGAAAAACAATTAAATCTAGAGCACTTTTAAAAAAAACTATGGACACTATTGGAAACGGGTTTTGTAGCCCTGCGCCTAACAAACTCAGTCACCGGTAACGGGGAGACATGGCCTAATAATCCGCAGTATCAGTTTTGGGGGGGATATACTGCAGATGCAGATTAGGGGACACAGTAATGAGAGGTAAATAAGTGATCTGTCTCAGGCGGCAACAGCGAGGTCTGAAATGACACTTTCAAAGTAATGATTCCGCCCCTCCTGTCTGTAATTGGCCCCGTTTAGGTCACAGACCCACTTTTATGATTATATTTTAAGATATTCATTTTTCTTTAAATTAATACATGCCCGTATCATGTTTTAACATTTGCATAATCTACTGCGTCCTTCCTTTCTTAAAAAACAAACAAACAAACAAACTTGATATCGACGATTTCACTTACATATTCCTGTGTGTCATAATTGTGTCTTGTTCATGTTGAGAGTATAGAAGAGTAAATCACTAGCTGGGCGTGAAATTTGAATTGAATTCACAATCAAACTCAAAGAAATGGGCTCTTTCGCATTTGGCATTTTGGTTATGATTCGAGAAGCAAGTAATACTTGCCTGAGTTAATGTTAAGGCTAAGAGCACACATGTGACTTTGTTGTATTGCTGTGACGTCGTAGCCGCGTCAAGAACACGACTGCAACATGACAGTAAGTGGCATAACTTGCACCTTATACAAAAACATGTTTGTCTTCTATTGTGTGTCATTTAAGGAGCGGTTTGTGACAGGTAACGGGGGCTGCAGGTTTGAGCAGGGCAGCCAGCATTAGAGCAGAGTAAACACAGTAAATAATATTGTTGTTTTGAAAGTCTTTGCATCAAGCCCACAAACAGAAGTTGATGTTGGCCAGACTATACTGGCCTAAACACATCTTCGAATGATGCTACATTATTCTACGATTATCCAAACACTTATTTCTTAAAAGAAAACAATAACAAACAAAAAGGAAAGCCTGTGTTCATATAATTAATTAGACTATATTTTCGTCATTTTCACTTCTCTAATGGCGTTGTGAAGACTATTTTTTATCCTTCTGGGGTAAGACGGGACGTACATACTTGGCCGTTGCTTTCTTCGCTCTCCTTGAGCAGCAAGGGCTCAAATGAAGTAAGTTTGTAGGGGATCGTCCAGCCTTTAGTTGATGCACTAAAGTTGTTTATTAGCTCTTTATGTGCCATACATTTTTCCACTACAGCAACATTTGTTAATAGACAGACGACTTTCTTTCTTCCCGAAACAAAGCACCCTAGCATTCTTGTGCACCGATACATCGGAGATTGGCGCATACATGCCCAGCGGAAGAAACCGATACATCGGTGACTGGCACACAAAGAGTTAAAAAGGGTCAGTATATCCAGTCATTTTTCTCTGCTAATGTCCAGCTATTTCCTAATTTTTTTTCTTTATGAAAACCATTGACAGCCAAGCTAGCATTAAATGTTTGATGTTAAGAGAGACGGCCTGCCCAACAAGGTTTCGGCTTTCTGGGATCACCTTTCACCATCATCTTGCCAACTCGCGGTATGCAAACATTAAACCGTTGTTACTTTCTTTGACAGCGAGCAAGAAGTACAAAAGCTCTGTTTTGGTCTTTCAAAACAATGACTGTCTCAGGGAAACTGCAATTTTCTTGTGCAGGGTGCCGAATGGTGTCCTTCATTTTATTTAGTAGGATTTCTTAAACATGACTTTTTTTTCCCGATGTGATTATAAGGGCAGGTTTGAACATTCTAGAGCAGATTTACTGCATTTCACACTTCCCTAATACTTGAGTTGCGTTGTTTTGTTTTCTATTTTGTTTACCGGTGGCTCACGTAAATCTGTACATATTTTATTGTCCGCTCTTTTGATGAAAGGAATGTTAGGCTTTTCAGAACTGATAGAAACAATTAGCACCATAACACACAACACGACCCAATTTTCCGTAACTGTTTGGACATGTTGCCTTCTTTCAAATATTTGTTTAATTTAATTACTCATTAATTTGGTGTGGAGGAAAGTGACGACATCAATTTCCAGGAAAAACTGTATGAGACATCTGCGTTTGCGGGAGACCGGATGCTTTTTTGCAGTTTTGTTGCAGGTCCTGTATCAATCCAATCTGTACCTCTTTCCCAATTTTAATGTTTTTACATTCTAGACCAAAGAGTCTATTCTTGCACCGAAGGTTACTGAAACAAACAGGCAGGTTAAGGACCATTTGACGATCATCCCATAAGCAGTTCCTATGCCAATGTTCAAGCCGCATGTCAGAAGATTTGGTTGTAATAAACTAACTGAGACACAGATATGGCAGATTAAAATAAAACTAAACATAAAAGGTCATTGTGGTGCCACTACATGAAAAAATAATGCTACAGTCATACCCATAAATAGGAAGACCGACAGACAGAGACACACAGACGGACGGATTGACCGACGGAGGGACCGATAGATAGGTAGATAGATAGTTAACAATAGATAGATAGATAGATAGATAGATCGATATATAGATAGATAGATAGATAGATAGATAGATAGATAGATAGATAGATAGATAGATAGATAGATAGATAGATAGATAGATAGATAGATAGATAGATAGATAGATAGATAGATAGATGGATGGATGGATAGGAAGAGAAAATGGATGGATGGATGGATGGATGGATGGATGGATACATACATAAATACGTACATACATACATACATACATACATACAGCCATACATACATACATACATACATACATACATACATACATACATACATACATACATACATACATACATACACACATACATACATACATACACACGGTACGCAGTAACTGTGAACGAAACAACAACTAGAACTCCAAGTGAATACAAAACGAATGGAATGTGACAATCAAGAAACAGGTAGCAATTAGAACACAAACTGGTAGTCAGGCCTTACCTGGAAACATCATTCCTGGAAGTGAAGAAAACGTACTGCAGGCTCGGTAGTAATCTTGTTGCATTAAACCCTGCATTCTTCCAGGGTAGTTTGGGGAACGAATCTGTTCTCTGAACTAAAGTCTTATTCAGTGTTTTGTCAGAAAATAAAGTCCCACAAAGCTAAACACAGATCTCTATCATTTTGAGTTTGGCTGTGCGATAGAAATAAACAGGTTTCTTGGTTATTTTTTTTTCACAAGGACTTTTGTACTTTCAAATGTGAAAGGTATAGTTTGAGCACAGTTTTTGGCACTTTCAGAATGAAAAAACGCTGGAAATCTTGAGATTTTTCCATGGAAGATTTTGTCACGTGTGTTTTTATGTTTAGCGTTGGACAAATGTTTAGGTATAGGAATCAGTTTCGTGGCTATACAAGATTATACAGTGTCTGTCTTATATTTTCCTCGCCGATAGGAAATACGGTTTTCTTGATGTCCTCATGAAGGATAAACGTGTTTATGTTGGTCCGTTTAGTTCTTTTATATCTTTTTTCCTTGTTGGAAAACGGTTTCCCCCGTTGCCCGAAGTCACATTAATTCCAGCCTCTCATGAACTTGTCTTTTCCAGAAGAATATAAACGAAGGCAAATACTGTTGTATGAAAATTCATCAAGTGTTGAAAAAAATTCAATTTTACCGTGGAATTCTTGTGTCGAGGATGAATTTCAGAGAGATGAATTCAGGAGAGTCTGAAATCGCAAAAACCGAAAAGCGTACAGTGTAGAAGTTCTCGTAAATCTACAGATCATCAATTATGCTGCTTTTCCTGAATTTGTTCATGTCACAGAATTAAAGTATTGCACAGTTCAAGAAGTTGCCTATTTCAAAATACAAATTTTTATGAAGGTGCATATTATAAATCGGTTCATTGTTTTCATTCAAATATAATCAACATCTTCTTAATTTTTTTTGTTGAAACCTTTGATTTTGATGAATTATAGACATTGTCCCAAATCTGATCAGTTCCTTCCGTAGAGAAGAAGACAATCATTTCCTGTTATTTGTCCATTTGTAGATGATGCTGTAGATGGTGACCTCCGCATTCTCCACCCTTTGGCAAAATATCACAAATCAATCAGCCAGTCGATCAATCAATCTTCCCTTTTTCCGGTATCACAAGATGTAAGATTTTTGTCACCAACTTCAAAAAGTGACGACGATAAAAAGTCTTGGACCCCGTCAAGGAAGTGGAAAAAAGAGAAGAACAGCAATAACGCCAGAAGAGGAGGAAGAACCGGTGGAGGCTGCTACACCTGTTTCCCGTTAGAAATCCCTCTGTATGTGGGGCCTTTCCTTTCCTCCTTCCTCTCACAATTATCCTGTTTGAGGCCCGGCTTCCGTGAAGGCCGAAGCTCAATTTCCCGCACGGAATTCCTGTTGTTGGCCAGCACTACCGGTGACAAGAGCCGCCCAAGTACTGCAGAGTCAACCGGGGGAGGATGCTTTGAGGCCTGGGATTATTCCTTATGAGGGAGGGCCAGAATTCCCCCCTAACGGTACGGCGGCATGAAAGAACGGGGGAAAGAACCAGCTTTCCAGAGTCTGTGACCAATGCGCGTGGAGGATCCAGAGAAAGGAGGTGCTGTTTATCGATCTTCGCGATCGATAACCGGGCGGATGCTGACTCGGAACAAATTGACTGCCCACCCTTGACAAGACTGACATAACGGAACCGTAGCCTGTCTAGCCAACCACAGCCCAGCATTCGCCCGTTTCCGCGACACGTGGGGGCGTGGTCGATCCCGGCCAAGTATTGATCCACCTAAGATGGCGCCTTCGTGTTGTCGTGGTGACGAGACGCTTGATTTTCGCTGTCTTCGGTTTCTGAGTGGGGAAATGGTTTTAATCAGGTTCATCTTGGCCCGTTCTGTGAACGTATCGCAGTGGAAAATATATACTAATGGTTTCTCTTGCGACATGGCAAGACGGGGCTTTTCTAGGCCCTGGCTTCTGAGTACTGTTTTGATTAAAAGGGCGTCGTGCTGGGTAAATCTTACCCCTCCCTCCCATTACTTAGTTCCCACCTTAGGTTTTCCCATTCTCACACCATGTTTTCTTACTTTCTATCTTTTCTTCAGTTTTTTTTTTCTTCTATTATCATCATGTGCGAGAGCGCTTTCCTACTTCAAAACATAAAAAAGGGAGACATCCACTTAGAATGTCGTGCATTAACAAATGGACAGATAGATAGATAGATAGATAGATAGATAGATAGATAGATAGATAGATAGATAGATAGATAGATAGATAGATAGATAGATAGATAGATAGATAGATAGATAGATAGATAGATAGATAGATAGATAGATAGATAGATAGATAGATAGATAGATAGATAGATAGATAGATAGATAGATAGATAGATAGATAGATAGATAGATAGATAGATAGAAAGATAGATATCCTCAGCATTTGCAGACTGCAATGCTTTTATTACTGAAATAAAAGCTATTTGAGCTATATTATATAGCATACAATTCATCAAGTTATACACAGACATAATGACGACGCATCTAAAACTTTGAACGATTCAGACAATGTCTTTCTCTACATCTGTTTTTTCTCTTTCTTTCCTGCTGTTTTCTCTCTGTTTTCTCTCATTATTTCGTCCTCTTTCTTTCGTATAGGAACCTTTTTGTCATTCATCGTTCATAATTATCGTTACTTCTGGGTCCGATAGCAGTGGGTACTTTCTACCCGCCGACCACCCGCTGTCTCAAGTAACACTCTCTGATATTCATGGGCAACTGAGTTACAGGCAACAAAGATCCCTTGGTCACCCGTAACAGTGGCTAGCTAAGCTGACCACACTGTTTGCTTCACGTAATCAAACCCGCCAAATATGAACAGAAAATTCACCTTTGAAGTGTGAAATGAACTGGTAGGCACTTTGTCCAAGCGATGCATGCAAAGATTTAGTTTTATTGTCATTTTCTGGGGCGGATCCTGAAAAGATTCAGAAATAAAGAGGAAGGGCAGCAATGTGAGGAATGTTCAGATGTGGCGACCTCACCATTAAATAGTGCCAAGTTCTAGAAAATTCATATATTTTTGTGACACATTGACAAAAAAAAAAGTACTCTAAGAGCTAAAATCTTCATTTAAATAAAGTTTATTAGAGATAACTGAATATTTTTTTTCTCTTTTGAAACATTAAGCTCATTCATGAAGCCTTTCACTCACTCATTCACTCACTAATTCACACACTCACTCAGTTACTCACTCTCTCATTCACTCAGTCCCTCACTCAATCACTCACTCGCTCGCTCACTCACTCACTCACTCACTCACTCACTCACTCACTCACTCACTCACTCACTCACTCACTCATGTACTCACTCACTCACTCTTTCACTCATTAATTCATTCACTCACTTACTCACTCACTCATTCACTCACTCACTCATTCACTCACTCATCCACTTACTCTCTCATTAGACTTTGCCAATATTTCAGAGAGTGAAGTGTAAAGTGTAAAGAAAACCAGAATATTTTCACTATGAGTATATAAAGTTATAAAGCCAACAACTGAGAAGCTGCCCTTTACATAGACTATATAACAAACCAGAGAGAATAGGTGGATATAAAACAGACAGATAAATAGAGACACAAACTGACAGACAGATACATGTCACATGTTATATCTATATATATTAATATTTGTGATTAAGTAGCTATGCAGGTACCAGATTGGTAGACATACAAGATACTTGCATTCTATTCCCTCAATATACAAAGTTCAGCTAAACGTGAACACCAACTGGTGTATTCGCCCCTGAACCTCTCCAATCACAGCTACCATCAGATAATAGATCATTAACAATGAGGCAAAACAAAATCAAATATTTATTAACAAATCAAACACTAATCTGAGGCGATTCTCCACAGTGGGTCCACTCTCAGGTCATACTAAGTAAAGGTTTACCTTGTTTTGTCCATGTCACAGTTACGAAGGCAGAGCAAATACCGGGTTCTAATCGCTGGACAATGGGCAGGGGAGCGAGAGCTTAATAGAGTGGAGTGCGTTCGTTAAGTTCCCTTTTCCATTGTGCATACAGTTGCTTTGGGTTCGTGTCCACACCGTGATTTCAGGGAAATTACCATTTGTGCGTGAAATCTGCTCCGTGGAGCTCCGTGGTTAAGCAAAATTTATTGTTTCGTTCGCTTTCGTTGGAGGGGATAGTTTCATGTTGTGATAGTTCGTTTTTCTGTTTATTTTCGAGATATCCGGAATGTAAAAGTACCGATAGTGAGCAAAAAGACAGTGAAATTGAAGAAATATTTCTCATAATTTGCTTTGGAAGAATATATCTTTCACTGGAGGAGTCGGGACGACTGGCCCAGTAGTCAGCGCATCAGGTCCGATTGAGAGAGATCTTTTAGTCAAATTTCGGGAGGATTTCATCCTAACGTTTTGTTATTTTTTTTCTTTTAGGCAGTCACTCATTTGTCGGAACCTGAGAGGGGTGCGAGCTTCTTTTCTGATATAATGAAAAATCTCAACAATTTTTTTCCCCACACGTCTCTTCACACAGTACTTCACCTTCAATACTTGTTTTGCTTGGACAGCGAAAGGGAAATGCAGTTAACACAAAAGTAGTGTAACAGTCTGGTAGTGACAGGACCACTCCTGTTAATGCAGTGGTTATTGTACCTAATGTCTTTAGTGATTTGAAATTTTGAATTTTGAATTCGGAGAAAGCACGTCTAACGATAACGGTCATATTGTGCTACAAAAAAAGCGGAGAGACAGAATATAACAGTGATATTTGCTGTAGTAGAAGTGGCAACAGTTGTAGCAGCAGTATTAGTTGCAGTGGCAGTTGTAGTAAAAATGTTATTATTCTAGTTATAGTAATAATAAAATGTAGAGGTAGTTGTAGTAGAGCTGGTAGTAGTAGCGGTAGATCTACTAACGGTATAAGTGGTAGTGGTAGCTGTGGTAATAGTAGTGGTGGTGGTTGTAGTTGTGGTAGTGGTAGTAATATTGCTAGTTGCTGTGGTAATTAACATTATTATCATTGGGTATGGCAATGGTAGTGACGGTAGCAGAAGTATATGGATGGACACCGTTGCCGCTTCAGACCCTCATTTCATCGTGCACGGAGTGCCCTCTTTGGAGTGGCAGCCAACAGCTACAGTAGTAATAATAGTTATGTTTTTAGTACCGGCATCGTTCCCATCCATTTCGGCATTGCTCTCTAACTATGAACAAATACACACTGAGATATGATTTCCTCCTGGTCATTCTTTGGTCAACATTTGTAGTCCAGATTCCATTACTAGTGGCCAAAGTTTACCACTTTCTCAGTTACCAGTGTTAGCAAAACCCACCGGCGGACCTTCGTAGATCAAATTTACCTTACGGATCTTCACCGCTCTTGGATGTTTCTTTCTCACGACGCCGACAGTAAATTTTGGTATAGTTACGACAAATAATAACATTTGTCTTCGTGTGTTTCTTTCAGGTACATCCATGCTTTGATCAGTACAGGATACTTTGGTTCCTTTTTTTCCCTTGGGTATTTTAATGACACAAAAGAGCGTTTGTCCGGTTCGTCCTTTTATAATGTACCTGTGAGATCACGGCACGATATTTTTTTTTCCTTTTTTTTCTGGCTATTTTACTGACATGAAAGAGTGTGTGAGAAAGTACTATTTGTCCTTGCATAACGTAATGGTGAGAACTCATGTAGGTGGGTTATCAAGACGGTGCATGATTGTAATACGGGTGGAATGGAAAAGTTATCGTAACAACTTGTGATGTCGTAAGGCAACTAATGGCGCTGTACAATTAATATGTGTGGTCTTTCCGAAGTGATGACATAGGAGAGAAGAATGAAACTTACCGCAGAGGCTGGTGGCGACTAAAAAAAAAAAAAACCAAAAGAAAAAGGACAACATAAAGAAAACATACAGAAATAATGATATACAATTCTCAGATACGATATACTTACTACATGTATGATACTATCATCATCATGTTCATCATCATCATTATTAGTATAATCTCATCTTCATAGTCATCATCTTCATCATCATTATCATCATCATCATCATCATCACCACCACCGCCATCAAAATAATGTTCATCGTCACCACCCCACCATCACCAACACCACCAACAATAAACCACAAAAAAGTAATTCACGAATGGAAGATCACAAAATGTTACTCCCGTAACTAAAGTTAACAAACGTACAATAACCTCTGTCATTTTATTCTTCTGCCTCTCTCTGTGTGTCTTTCTTTTTCTCTCTCCCTCTTTGTTTCTTTCTCTCTCGCTTTTTCTTTCGTCCTCAGCTCCCTATCTCTGCATCTCTCCCGTCACTGACCACCGGTCACTCTGCACCATAAAAGCCCAGCGCGTGGTCTCAAGCCTTCGTTGACACAATAATCATTACAGTGAAAACTTCACTGAGCGTGAGTCTCAGGTAAACACTCCGAAGTTGCTGCTGCATACGTTTGATTTTCACACCCTGTCATTGTAACAGACACCATTGTACTCGTGCGCTGGACCCTAATTTTCTTGGCTCAAAACCGGAGATCAAACCCAGGATAATGATCGGCCTCGGGGAAGTCCATAGACAAACGGAGTAAGCGAGACGGCTGGGAAAAAGATCTTGGAATGTCGTGGTTGACTCTTCACACCAAAGAACAATCTGCTTGACCGCACAGGTGATCCGTACGCTGTAGAAAGTTCAGCGGGTGACACAAAACATTTGTTTGTCTTTGATAACATGCAATTTGTGGTGAATAAAGAAAGTAAACGGAGATTTGGTGAGATTGATATGATGAGAAGGGAATTATCAGACAGGCTACAATTAAGTTGTCATCAGGCATAAGAAAATAGAATGAAAAGACAGAAAAAAGTATTTATTTGATGTAGCCTACAATTTATTATAGCAATATATTTCATGTCTTAAAAATGACCATACTATAAGCTTATTGGAGTTAGAGGGCGAAGATGTAGGACCCAAAACTTCGTGAGTACGTGACCAAAACTATGGAATTTTATGTACTGCTGAAATTTTTGATGATAAATTACTTGGGTACGTCCAATGTGGACAAGTTTCATTCTTTAACATCAGTTTGTATTTACGATTTTTTGAACCGTTAAAGAGGCTCATTTTTATGAAATAAAATCGACAAGTGCGATCAGAATTTCTCTCTTTGCGCACCGCTGGAAAATCAACGTTATCATAATAAATCTGTGTATTGCGCTAGGGATTGTGGTGTAAGAATAAGTTCTATTAGTCTTTGCATCGAATGCAAATGCCGTTGTTATATCTAGATATGTGCGGCTGGGCTAAGTACAAAGAAATCGCAAGATTTGCCCTGCTCGGATCGGCTATTGATCATAATAATGATAATAATAATATAATAATTATGTACTGTCAAAATTCAGCTGGCTCGATTCTCCATTTTTAATTAATTTCCTGTTAAACGATTCAGGTGTGTTGATGCTAGATATCATTGTGTATTTACTGATATGCTGGTATATTTTCGGATATGTATGGCATAAGATTCCTCTCCATGGTGCTTCTATTAATATTAAGAAATAGATATTGACTTTTTGGGGTTTCGTTTGGTTGTTCGTTGATTTGTTGAATCAGTAGACTAACACATGTGGGAGATTATGATCTGTGCTAAAATTATCTGTAGATCTAACTGCAGACTTCACATACATTCATCATCAGTCCCTTATAATACCATTCTTACTGTTCTTCTTCTTACTTATCTGTTACTGACTGAAAAATTAGAAATATTTGTACCAATGAATTACGGATTTTTATTATTGTAAGTTGGAAATGGATCAGTTTTAGCTCTTATGCTATTTTCTAATTAAATCTGCTGTTCCCAGATACCCGACAACAAAAATACTTATTTTACAGAACATGTCTTAGACCATATTGTTCAAGTCCTCACTAAGGGTCACATATTCAAACCTTTCAACAAAATTATGTGTATGTGTTAAGATGTACAAGTACATTCATTTATGTACACTGCCGCCTACTCAAATATCAGTGCGAGAGGAGAAACAGATCGCTCACAGTTATAGCCCATGTCTTCTTGCCCATCAACGTCAAAGGATATGGAAGACGTTGAGATTTAACCATCAGATTTGGGAAACATGTCGCGTGACAACTGGAAATCCGAGAGCTGAAACGCACGGAGATGCAATTTGCCCCAATTTGGAAGACTCAAAGGCAAGGCGTGTGCTCCATGATGCGAAAATCGCGTGCGTGAGCCCTCGGCTCGTCATCGTGGTGCTGCGAGTAACGGGGACCGCGCATTAACACAAATCTCACTCTCTTTCTAACGGATTTGATCGAGTTTGGCCATTTGTGATAATGAAAAAGGGGCCGAATGCATTGACAAAATGGAAGAAGACGGAAGAGTGGGTACATTTATGTGTTGTGTCTGGGTATGATAAACAAAGAAAGGGACAGAGAAAGTTGAGATTGGGGACACAGTGGAAATAAATGAGAGGAGAAAGAAAGAATAAAACCTATGGAATGAAAGCTGTGTGTGTGTGTGTGTGTGTGTGTGTGTGTGTATGAGAGAGAAACAGAGAGAGAGAGAAAGAAAGAGAAGGAGAGGGAGAGAAGAGAGAAGAGAGAGAGAGAGAAAGGCAGAGACAGACAGACAGAGAGAGACACACAGAGAGAGAGAGAGAGAGAAAGAGAAGGAGAGAGAGAAAGAGAGAAAGAGAGAGAGAGACAGAGACAGGCAGACAGACAGATAGACACACACACACGCACAGAGAGAGAGAGAGAGAGAGAGAGAGAGAGAGAGAGAGAAAGAGAAGGGAAAGTTATCTTTGGCAGTGAAAAAAAAAATGCAAAGACCAGAACAAAACTAAAGAAACAAAAGTTGCATAATTCACAACCTTTAATACGGGGCTTTTGGACACACAAAACAGACATGAGATTAAAATAGCTGTGGAGTCAAAGAAAATTTGAAAATTTTTTTTAAAAGACAGAAAGAAAGAAAATGACAAACGGATAAGAAATATAAAAGGAGAACAAATCTGAACAATCAGAAAAACTAACGTTTTAAATATCCAAATAAAGTAAAGCAGAAACAATTCTGTTTTTTTTTTCGACTTCTCACAGCAAAATAATAATATGACAGACACACAATATGGCTGTGACCACTACATACGATACAGTGATACCTGCACACTGACTGGCTCATTCCATGAGCCATTGCAAAAACGAAATTCCCAGAACAAATTGAGAAAAGATAAGGATTAAAACGACATAATAATGAAATGTAACAGGTTTAACAGTGTATTATCATGTGAGATCCTGGTATCACTTTCAACCAATTGTAACATGGTAGTTTATTACTACTCGTAGTTTATCATCAGGTTACAACGATCTCTAATAAATCCAACATATATAAGTAAGGTATCGATTCTGCGAATGGAGAAGAAAGAATGTGCGTTAATGTATAAAAAGAGGTACTCGGCGTTACCTGTGATACATCTGATTTCGCCGCTCCCCCTCCCCTTTATTTCCTTCCCCTACTCCCCCCCCCCATCCCGCTATCTCCCCTATGGACGAGAAAACGACTAGAGAGTAGGGCCTACTCAGCCAACAATGCTTCACGCAATGAAGTACACACATTATGTTAATCAAGCTTATTGGACACTATAAGCTCTTTGTGTTAAACACTTTTTATTTTTAACTCTTCATTAAAAGACGGATCAAAGTGATGACGTCTCCCCGTTTCAAGCTGGCGACATTACGAATGTATCAAAATGTAACGGCTCTGTGTCTTCCCATATAAATACATGCATGTGAACCGGCAACCAAACTTACACCTATCTACCAATTTTCTTGGTTTTCCATTGACTACTTTCGGAGCCTTTTCGCTAAATACATTTACGGGCCTAGCTCCACTACAGTATAGATTTTAAATAGGACTAGACCCAAAACGCTTTCATGATTTCCTAGTAAAAGAGGAATTGTGACAAATGAATAAAGGAATGGTTTAACTGCACTTTTGTTGGAAGCGGAGATAACCCTCATTTACGATTACAGAACTTTCCAATTCTTCAACAGAATAAATACATGATTCTCCTTGAAGGAAATACGTTAACCATTTCGCATCTTTTCTTTCAGCTAACTATTTAAATCAAAGTTTTTAAACATTTTAGAAATCAATTTTCTCTGAAACAAATAGAGTGGAGTTAGACCATTCATTTGTTTATAGGTACAATTAATAGAAAGACGAATTGTTTAAGAAGTTGTACATGGGAGACCACCAGCTCTTAGATACGTCCTGCTGAACCAGTTGTGCTGTTTCAGATAATATACATGCTTAGCTCCCCGTAGGGTAACCCACTTCTATGCAAAGAAAAGAGAAGAATAATGATATTCCTCATTATAATTTTTTTTATGCCTTTAGCTGGTTCCCTCTTCGAAGTGCTGGAATGCTACACGTGTGGAACAGAGAATTGTATTCATAACATAAATGTATGTGAGGTCTACTGATTTAAACCCCGGGGGACCTAACTGTTGTCAACAACAACAGCAACTTGTTTGACTTGAGTTAATTTAATGTTAACATTATGATCACTTTTGGCAGACTCATAATTTATTATAGACCATTTATTTTCTTCTTATTGCCCGATAATAGAAACTGACGTACAGTAATTCATAGCAAAAAAAATGCAGAAATTAAACACACCCGTATGTCTTTACATGACGTGTGTGTAAAAAACAAGATTGACTGTTATAGGAACTTGAAAGACAGAATTATAACGTGTAATCATTGTGGGTAAAATCATTGCCTCTTTGGACTACGATTTAAGCATGGGCCACGAGACCAAGTTACAAAGTACAGTCTTGACAACAGTAACAACAACAATAGGAGCAACAAATGGACGACCTAAGAATTGTCTTCTGTATATATAAACTGATAAAGTTATCCAAAGATCGAATGTTACAAAATCAGATGTGCCTCATGTCTCACGCACTCACTCATTCTCTCTCACTAACTCACTCATACCCTCAATCACTCACTCACTCACTCACTCACTCACTCACTCACTTGTAAAGTTCGCGCAAGTGCTTATGCTTGAAGGACAGGAAAAAAAGGTAACAAAGTTGTTTCAGCTGTAAACAGAAATCTTGACAGTATATAATTATATCATCGGGGGAAAAAAGCAATGAATTTATTTTAGCTTCTTTCACTTCACTGATCTTCTTACTGCTTCCAAGGCTGCTTAGGCTCTGTGATCAACAATTTAGTATGTGGGACTGGTATCTACCTCTGTACCAGCGGAAAGTTTCTGACAGTTTTTAATGGCATGTCTAGCTGTGACATTGTTCATTCACAGATTACTGAGTTCCCGATATGGGAATTTATTGCCACTATTTATTTTCCCTTAATCTAACCTGGAGTTGAATGGCATCGTCGACGACAAACAATCCTCCAGTAGAGCGAATTTGGACACCGTCGCCCTTTTTGGGCACCGTTTTGTCGTTCAACTCCAACTTTGCCTTTCTAAATATGTGCACCAAGGCAATTTTCAGTTCTAGATAGGCTAATCTCATTCCAATACATAATCTAGGACCGTAACCGAAAGGCATAAAAGCCATCGGATCTCTTTTGGCCTTATTCTCCTCGTTAAAGCGGTCTGGATCGAATTTTTCCGGATCTGGGTAATTTTTCGGATCCAAGTGGATGAGGAAAATTGGTACAAAAACCCCAGCATTTGCCGGGATGGTGATATCGCCATAGGTCTTCGTCTCGAAAGCTCTCCTGGTGACAATCGAAACTGGTGGGAACAGTCGTAATGTTTCGTTGATCACCTGTTCAGTGTATTTCATCTGGCTCAGTTCTTCATGGGTTGGTGTGTCAGATTTCACCACTTGGTCTATTTCACTGATCACTTTCTCCTGTTGATGAATAGAAACAAGCGTTTCATGAAGTTCTTCAACATAACGCCTTTGCTGCTTGCCATTGCTTCCTTAATCATTATTAGCATAATAATTTTCGAATTGCGTACTCTTAATACTTCAAAATTTCTTGAGAAAGCTGACATTGTAAGCATTAAAAAGTATGAAATTTATTTCATCGTCAGGCCTTTTTTTTAAAGCATCATTAGAGAAAAGGCAAAATGCCCAAAAAACACAATTCTGGTTGCTATTCAATCATACTTTACGTTCAGTAAAGAATATTGCTCTGTACATCATCTCTTCACCAGCTATAGATGGGAGGTGTTTTATCTGGAAAAGGTAAAGATCTAGTGACAATGAAGGATTAGGTTAAAAGTGAAACGGACATGATGCAGGACGAAGTGTCCAGTGTTACCATCGAGGTTAAAAACCAGGTTGCCCACCTGTATGTCTGGATGTTGAGCCAGTAAATAGAGACACATCTGTAGAGTTGTCGATGTTGTTTCAAAGGCTGCAAAAATGACCAGCAAAGACTGACCAATCAACTCCTCTTGGCTCAGGGTTTTGGCGCGTTTTTCACTCATAGTCTCGGTTTCTCCATCTGTCCAGAGTTGGATGAAAAGAACAATCAGTTTGTAGAATAGAACAGAATGGAATAGAATAGAATATGCAAAGTTGTAAATGAGACGTGGCCAAGAGCCATAACAAAATGTACTATTATCGTTAAGCAAAAGCTTAACTAATAGCCGGCCGGCCATTTCAGAAAACCGCAGAAGCGAGAAGGACCGAATTTCACAGGATTCTGGAAAAAAAAAGATTTTACTTGAAATGCATTCCTGATCTTATATCATTGACACCCCCCCCCCCCCCACCCCACCCCCACCAACCAGAACCAATATCAAAGAAAAAAAACGAACGAGGTCATAGAATATGTGGACAAAAGGAAAGGAACAAACACCTTTGATTTAAATGATAAGCTGAAAGAAAAGATAAACTGGTTTAGTTCGTCCCCGGTGAGTTAGATCTATATTCCATTTCTTAATTTATACATATTATGTACTTGTTCATTATAGGAAATTAGTGTCCAGCGGAGAAGATGTACGGTTGATTCTTTCATTTACCAGCTTGGGCCAAAGCCGCAGTCACAGCACGATCTCCTGCCATTTTGGCTGTGACTAAACTCTGAAGGAAATCTGTAGGTTTTTTCTCTCCCGCCATTTCATACTTCTGGCGTTCGGCAATATTTGGGCGCAGCACTGCGTTCATGTACCGATCTGAGTCGACACTCACTCCATCTAGGTAACTTATCTTCAAGGTCTGCGGATGTAAGTAATGTAATAGATAACAGAAAACTTGCTGATTTACACTGCATGGCTAAAGTCTGGGATGACATGAACATGTCAAAATACTATTACCCATGACACTGTATTCGATTTCATTGCATACAGTAGGACTAGACTGTATTCAACGCCTTCGACTAAAGAATTAAAAAGGAAAAATGTCTTCAGTGTTCTCAACAACCCATCATTGCACTGATAACAGACGAGAAAATGGGTTAAAATATTAAACTGGCAATTCTGTGGACTTAGAATTTAAATAGACATATTATTACGCTATCGCTGTCAAGTGACTTCACAGAACAGTACTCTTCTTGATGAGGTAAAGGTCAGAGACCAATAGGTCAGTGACAAAATACACAGAAAATGCTGGAACTAAACATGAATAGAAGACAACGAATGAAACGCTCACCTTCACCAGAAATCTATGTAGGCTTGGAAAACGGAACAAAACTACTAGAATTTTGGTGAACAATTTGCTCCGTGACCTGATAATAGTCTTTGCGTAATGCGTAAACTCGTCATCTTCACCTCCAAGACAGTTTGTCCGAACACCAAAAGCTGTTCTGGCAATGATTTCACTACTGTATTGTCCAGCTGAGTGTTTTATCGGCAGCAACTTGTCATTCTTTGCACAATCTTCTAAGACGGCGGCCAACTTCTTGGCTGTTTCATTCACTGTGTTTCCAACCAGCTTCAGTTTGCCCGTACTGTGTTTGAGGGTGACACAGAAGGAAAACAGGGAAAGGGGGAAGGGGTAGGGGGGGGGGTAGGAGGGGGGTGTGATGAGATATATATATATTTTTTTTTGCAAGTTGACGTAAAAGAATGGAAAACTTCACATGCGTTGTGTTTCCCGACCTCAGTTCTTATTTGTTCTATCTCAATTTTCTTTAAAAGAAACTGGAGATCTTTTACCAAGTAGACGAGGCATAACAATTGCACACTTTGACATTTGGTTAAAACACGTAGCGGCACTTATCAAACTGTGTTTTTTTAACAGTTCTGAGTTATTCAAGCTCCTTATCATAATACCAAAGCCGCAGATGCAAAAGCTTAATGTCGAAATTTTCAGTTGTGCAAGAAGTGCAGTTTGCACAAACACGAACTAAGGTCGCACTTTATCCACACTGATAACAGTGCCCGACCACATTTTTGTAGGTATTTTTTATGAAAGACATAACGTTCAGTGGCCGAATAACTACCGATTTTATTTTTAGAATGCCCATGTACAGTGTAGGTAAAGGTATTGTGGAAATTCCACTTTAAAACATGGGTTCCGCTGACTATTCTTTTCTTGCCTTTAAAAGTTGTCTGATTTCATAGAATCCTTACAGAAAACGTGTGTCCAATAACGGCGTCTACTGTCAATAAGGTAGTAAGAATTGATCGATTACTTATTGCATGGTGATCACAGAATTGTCACAATTGCCATTGAGTAAAAATATAACTAAATCGTCATTAGGTTTTCTAATGTAGGCTAAGTATGCAGTAATAGGTCAGAATGTTTTCTGGTCTCCGAACCCGATGATACAAAAAACCAGTTTTATCATAATGAACATGTTCTGCTTTGTGTTTTCGCATAATTCTGTATGGACACTTAAGGTTCAGTGTTTCCAAACTAATGAAAGAAAGAGTTTGCTGTATCACTTAAGACACTACAAGAGGCGGAACGTTACTTCAGAAAGCAAAGAAGCTACAGTGCCATGTGAACAACGCCTGTGGCACAAACCGTCACTGATCTATGTTAAACACGTTTCTTAATATAATTATATAATTTGCACTGATTATTCTTTAATATGTTTATCTGACACACACACACACATACACACATTTACATCCACACAGATTCACGCATACATACACACACAACAATGCGTACACAATATACACACATACATGCACATTATCGCGGGTATAGAGCAAAACTGTTGCATCAGCAGTGATATGAATTGGGGTTCATAATGGCAATACTGTAATAATGACAAAATGCTTCTTGCAATTTTTTCGTCATTCCTCTATCTTTAACCAGTTCCAAGTTACAGAGAAGCAGTATTGTTGTGTCTCCCTTAAAAATGCCACCACTGAGTCCAATATTGTGGCATTTCCGAGACAGCTCCCATTATTCATATCATTGGAGATACAACAATTTTGCTCTATACCCGCGATATACACATGCCCATACACACATCTCACATGAACACATACACACATACTCATATATGCACATATACATACATACACATGAAATACCTGAAGGAAGGAGACATAATTTGTCTAACTCTCCGCCAGTCATGCCCCTCCAGAAAGAAAAGTCCTTTGCCCATCGCTGAATTAGTATTCAACGGGACCGATCTGTCCACAAAGTTATTGAAATCTTTGACCATAATCTGTTTGAGGAGGTCCAGGTCACGTGTTACCAACACCATCGAAGCCCTTTTTATACCCACAGTGTCACCGTGCTCCTTGATTACCTTTGTACAGCCTGTCCTGTAATGGACAATTCAAGTTTAATTTGTCATTTGACCAGCATAAATTCGGGGACGACCTGAAATGAAAAAGACCAGCATCTTTTGAAAATAGGCAAACTTTAAAAAAATAAAGTATTCCGAGAACAGTTTGGTCGGAAGAAGACCAAGTAATGATCTGTGATGAAAAATTCGCCCAATTTTTTACAAGACCTATCGTGTCTCACACAGCTCGGATTTGCCTGAAATTTTGAACGTGACTTCCCTTCGATCCATGGAAGGTTTGTTTTGTGTGTGTGTGTGTGAGTGTGTGTGTTTTAGATCTGTATACTTGAAATTGTGGGGAAGTATTTTTTTTAATTTGCTTTGTCACTGTCGCTAATTTCGCCTTCCGTTCTCTTTCTCAGGAATGCGTGAGCCCGTGATGCCATGACTGCCTGCGGATAAATCAGCGAGTATGTATCTATAGAGAGATCTCACTTCCGCCAAACCGCGAAACTAGGTCGCTGTGGTAAACAAGAATTGAAAGAGACCGCCTTTACCAAAAATAGTGTGCATATCTGTGTCACAAATCCCAGACTGGGAGATGCGATGGTTATAACAGGACAACAATCACGAACGAACAAGTATAACACTTAACAGAACAACCCATCAGACTCACACATTTATTAAACATAAATATAAAGATAAGGATAACAGTGCAATTACATACATACATTATATTCTTCAAGTTAACTGCCGTCCACGGCCTTCTTCCGTAAGCACACTTCCTCGGGTCCACAACCCGGTAATTACTCTAAAGACACCTCGGCCTCAGCCTCTCCACTCAGGGTCGTAATGACACACTAATATTCTTTCACACCACAGTCTCTCAATAGCACCTCCCTATGGCAATACACCTTAGCCTCCTATACACTTCACGTGGCCATAGCAAGTTAATACTTCAATTCACATGAATATCTCATTCGCACAGTAATACATCCATGTCACAATAGCACATCTTAATAGCACATTCACAATCCTATATACATCCCTGTCTGTGGCCAGACTGCCACGACTCATGTGCTGCGACTGTCCTACACCGACAGCTTCACTCCTGGCCTATGTGTGGCCTTCGGCCCTATGCTGGCCTATCCCCTGTGCTCACCGTAGGCGGCTCTTCGGCCCGACCCCGGCACCTACAAAAATAACATTACATTGGTATAATACCATACCATTTCTAATCACTTCACCCCTCTTTACAACTCATGAAGCGTACACACAATAGTTCACATTTCACTCACCAAACATCTTACGGTAACACCTCCACCGTATTACACCCTACTCACTCTCGCTACAAATCCATGAAGCTAACTTCCATCTATCGCTCATGGCGCACATTGCTATATACAGTATCAAGGACTTCCACATTCCTCACATATACTTATTTACATCATGGTCGTAGACGAATATAATACATCAATCATAATTATCAATCATCGTTCCACCTACCAGTCATCACTGGAAAACACTGTCACAATCTCCCGACTGTTCTCACTTACGTCCGTCCCCTGGGACCTTCTAACTTGCAGTGATAGTAGTACAGCGCTCTCGCCTCATGCAGACCCCCCACTCACAACATGCACGCTTTTCATTACCCGTGGGCCGTGGGTTAACTTTACTCTACCCCCTTCCCCCGTAACTACTGATCCCAGCTCACCTACTCGTGACAATCTGTTTACTGCGGTTTGTTCATATTTTGGGGCTGATTAAAACTATTTACAGCCGTTAGTAAGCTCTTACTCCCCGTGGAAATACACATACAGATATTGTTTACCGCAGTGACCTACTTTCCGCTCCATGCAGTGGTTTCGCAGAGCCCCCCCCCCCCCCCCGGTGCCTCGCAGTGCAAATCGACCAGTAGTGAAATCTCTCTATACATGCATACTCTCTGCTATTACGTGAAGGATTACCTGATGTTTCTTGTTTGAGAAAGTAGTCTAATTACAAAGCCGAATAGAGAAAATATTGAGAATGTTCACTGCCTATCTATATCTGTTTATAATGTGAAATACAACGATGACCCAACAACAGATTTCCCTTCCCTCTTACCTGAAGTCTGTGATGCCCATGTTTCCTTGTTTAACTCCGTATTTCTCCCAGTTGTCATCATCCTTGAACCGAATGTAGATGTAAGAGATGACAGCAACCAGAGTGGCGATGATCAGATAAAATGATGTACCAGATATCAGACCTGGCTCCATTTCTGGTGTTGCTGTGGCCATGGTTACAAGATCTGTGCGTTCCTAACCTATAGATTTATAGTACGTGTATAAACAGCCGCGTTAGATGATTTAGCTGTTTGTAGATCTCCAGTATCTGAA
The DNA here is from genome assembly GCA_963931925.1 of Onchidella celtica. NCBI lineage: Eukaryota > Metazoa > Mollusca > Gastropoda > Systellommatophora > Onchidiidae > Onchidella > Onchidella celtica. Next base: position 45,344,851 of record OZ007574.1, read on the forward strand.
CTTGTACCAAGACTTACACTGACCTCACCTTGCTGCTGTGCCGATGGTCTGTTGTATTATAACAATAATGGCAATAGTGACAGAGACAGCACATAACAACAATAATCAGTACACAGAAATATAATACCAATTGCAATAAAGATACAACAATAGTATAAGGTGTATAACAACAACAGCAACAATAATACACTAACGACGACAGCATAAGTGTATAATAATAATAAGAAAAATATCCAGAACCAGTCCACAACTGGACACAGCCTTCATATTCAACATATCGACAGACATATAAAAATCTAAGTCGCCCAAAAATCCTTTTATACAATACTTAGACAAAATATGGTAAAACCAAAACGTTGTATGTAGCAAAGACTCACGCAAGAAATAAGACAGAAACAATACAGTGAAACGCTAACGAAAAGGTAGGACAAATCAAGCTTTGTATAGACTGATCTTCTTTAGGAACAAATAACAACACTGAACAAATAAAAACATTGTAGACTATTTTTCAACTACAGGTACTTAGCTTCTACATACAACTGTTTCGTTGTGATTCAAGCCTTGCTGCACATAAAACTTACCGTGCTGCTGTGGCACTGTATACTGTAGGCTACACACACGGCATACACGTCCAAACTGAAAATCTCGTATAATTTGTCAAAATGTTATCGTATTTTAAATGTGGGAATAAAAATAGTAATCTTGATCACTTAGATTCTACAAACAACCCCTAACCACCAATCACTGTATCATAACGAAGTAAGCTAGCAAAGACTGGTGTGGCGTAGAAAAAGCGTATCATTCAACCGTTCCAAGATGAATAGATAGAGACTGCTCTAGAATAACTGTGGTGAAACTGTCAAGCTACTAGGTCTAGATAAAGATCTTTTGGGAAGAGTACTTTTTATAGGGCCGCCGCTGATGGCGTACTTCGTCACGAGTGTACTCGACGATTTTATGACACGTTACAGAAACTAAGGTCAGGGCAGAACATGTTACACTTTTTTTTTTCTAAGTACCGGTATTTCAGCTTTGGCTACGTTTCTTCCGCGACCCTGAGTGGCATCGTCCCGACTTTGCAAATGTAACGTGCAAGGCCCGACTCTGCGCAGTAGCCGATCTAGTCCGGCCAATTAGCCAGGGTTTACATGGTGAGGTGACGACCTATAGTTTCAATGAGACCACGCGCACTAGCCAACTAGTTTCTTTTTTCACTGAAACTCAGTGTCGTGACATCACCATTAATCACTTGTCCGATCAAAATTAGCTAGAGCGCACATTGACGTTGCAGTAAGATTCTGCCCCTATACAGTACTCAGTTATTATTTCCGAGTCCTCAAATAGATCTAATGCACATGCGCATTATGTAACAGTGAACAACAACAATAACAACAACAACAAAAACAACAACAAAAACAACAACAACAACAACAACAGATGAAGCAAGCAACAACGCTGATATCGTGTTTGGGTACGGAAAACCGAAGGGGATAAGAACTGTAACAATTGTGCTAACAATAGGATAAACCATGCTCATCCTGCTTGTTAAACAACGCCAGGGGTGTTGGAGTTTTGAGGTGCTCCACACTGACATGACCAAAAACGCAGGATACCGAGTTAGACGGTTCAATTGCCAAGTTCCGCCAGCCGACTTGGGCGTGTCTCGTAGATGTCATCAGTCCAACTTTTCGCACCACATCCCTTCACAACTGAACGAAAAAGAGTAGTACCACAGAGCTCTGTGAGAAGTACTGACCGTGTTTAGAAGTCCCCAAGTTGTGGTCCGTGTCGGTACCGTATTCTGTGTCTCGGACATAACAATGCTAACATACTTCCGTCTTGTGAAAAAAACACCGTATACCCTAAATTTTACAGGAGCGAAAGAAAGGTTTGGCTTTATTCTTTATTCAATTCCATTTAAGCCACCATCGAAAGCATAGTAACGTACTGTATTACAACATGGACAGGCAATGCCAGAGAAAGTGACAAGAACAAAATTGACAACATAGACATCAAGAACACATGCAACAACACAGGCACGACATTTTTCAGTTTGGACTAAGTTCTGTCGGGCGTCTTGCTTTTTCCCTAGACAGTGCGACCCGTTGTTGTGTCCACATGCTCTCTGGAAACTCAAATTCAAACTCTGTAACTCTTACTTAATATGACAAAAACAAAATTCCTTCAAGAAGCTCATGGATTTTAGCAAAACAATAAAAAAAAGTGTTATCGGCAGTTGTATAATACATTTGCATGGTTTCATGACAAGGCTATCGATTTTCCAACAAACTTGAAAAAATAATAATCCTATTATTAAAACGGAATATTAATAAAAACAGTGGCTCTATAGCCTGAATGACGGTTTCAAAAATTATAAGATTAATTTTCTCAAGTGTTAACTAATCAAAATTAATCATTTTTTATCGACCTATTGTGTTTATTTCAGTTTGAGGTAATCGTTGTTCTGTTTCTTAAAGTGCAAAATAAACATGTAGACTACAATGATCGTTTTTTTATTTCGCCCCCTTTGATTCGAAGACGATAAACCCAGTGCACAGAAGAGATAATTATATTTCATACGCCTTCAGTTGGGTGCGTAATGCCCTGGTGCGCATGGCTTATGGGGCAAGACTAGAATTATGAGAGAGAGGGAGAGAGAGAGAGAGAGAGAGAGAGAGAGACGGAGACAGAGAGAGACAAAGCGAGAGACAGAGAGACAGATACAGAGAGAAACAGACACACACAGACAGAGAGAGAGAGACAGAGAGTGACAGAGAGAGACAGAGGAAGAGAGAGACAGAGAGAGACAGAGAGAGAGAGACAGAGAAAGTCAGAGAGAGACAGACAGAAAGAGAGACGGAAGGGGGGTGGGGGGGGGGGGGGAGAGGTGCAAAGTGTAATAGTAAAAAAAAGTAAGAAAGAAAGAAACAATGCCATTAGACTTCTGTTGTGTTTAAATACATTTAAAAACATAAGGGTTAATAACTGTAACAATAACTGTAACAACTGTTATAAAAGGAACAACGTTCGAGTTGCGCCAGATCTGAATAACTGACCTGAACTCATTCAACCCAGGTTATGGCTTGACGTTGGATAAATCCCGGTAAGACGTGTCATGATTATAAACAGAGACTTAATGGGGTCATTCAAACAGGACATTACGCTCGTTTGAAAATACCATATCAAAGCTTTGTCATGGACATTCGGTATTTTAACCCTTCCAGTGATACACGAAATCTGCTTTTGGCTGTCCCTCGGGTTGATAGGCCTGCGAAATCTCAAGGAAAACACCGCAACGTAAGCAAATACAAGATCATGTCACAAACCGCGTTATCCAGTGCCTACCAACTAGGCCTCAAGGAAGTGGTAACATGATAACATGAATCCGTGGTCTTATGGATGACGCGACCGCGATATCGTGGGCTTAGCAAAACTGGGGCTTAGGAACCACAGACTAATAAAATACCCAGACTGGATGATCCCATTGTGTGACGTCACAAAACAGCGGAAGGTCATGAACCATCCGCCACATTAGGTTTACGGTTGCGACCGACGCTTGAGCATAGCTACAAGGCAGCGGTCGCTAAAAGTCCATACGGTTATCATTTATAACAATAAAAAAAAAAGGCAGCTGTAGACAATAAAATGAAAGGATAGGCAAGTTAATGCAGTTAATACATGTACAACCAATCTTGACAAATAAAAAGAACGTTCTACTGCAGATAGAACTAGAATCGGAATTTCCCGAGCGGCGGCCATGTTGGTTATGCGGCCGCATCTCATTAACTTCCGTAAAAAACGACACAGCCCGAAGCTTGTGTTTCCAGTCTGGTTGATTTATTAGTCTGTGTTAGGATCAGAGGACCATGAGATGGTGAAATTCTCAATAGTCGACAGGGAGAAGAAGAAAAAAACAACAACTACACGATAACAAGGCCCCAACACTATAAGAGTTAATGGCAATACGCTATATACGTGAGGTGGGGGGGGGGGGCGGGGGTGACGACAAGGATATGAAAAGCCGACAAGGGATGGAGAAGGGGTAAAAAATCTCAAAATTGAGTGACGTGCCTACGTACTTGGGACGGCTTTAAAGTGTATTACTGTGCATACGAATTACCAAACATCAAGCAATGTCCAACAAAAAAAAAAAACTGAGTTAAACAAAAGTAGTGCGCTAGTGTCATGTTTTCGTACTGAAAAACATAAGAGATAAGAACTGTAACGAACCTCCTAAGTATGTCAAAACATTTTAGTCCTGGTAAAAGTCGGGCCAGTAAACTGTCACTCAATCCATGCTGCTCCTATTCAGGGTGGAAGATTGGGGTGGATGGAGTATGTGGAAGGAACAATAAGTGAGTGACAAAGAGTATGGTATAGATGTTTTCAAGGCTCAAGTTTGGAGGAGGGAAGAAAGTATAGTTATCTCCGTAAAATTTACTCTTTAGTTCTCCAGATAGATAGATAGATAGATAGATAGATAGATAGATAGATAGATAGATAGATAGATAGATAAATAGATAGATAGATAGATTGATTGATTGATTGATAGATAGACATTCAGACAGACAGATGAGTAGATAGATACATAGACAGATAGACAGACAGGAAGACAGCCATATCTCTTTATTCTCATGAATCTTATGAAATAACTGGAGCGTGCGAAATACACAAGAGAGAACAAACAGTGACAACCAAAATACGATAGAGTCACAAGGTGATGAATATTAATTTCTTTATTTTCACGAAATTCAATACTTAGGCTACAAAGCCGTGCAACACAATGCTGACAAAACATTTAGCATACAAAGTGGAATCAAGTACAATTTTCAAGCAGACAAGAATGACGAAGTCACCACTATGTTGTTGATAATTAAAATTTCATGAGAAGTCTACTGCACATCTTCAAAGTCAAAATTGGGCAAAAAGAAAAGGTTGTATGTTGCGAAAACCCGGGTGAGAAATAAAACCCAAACAATACAAAGCAAACTAAAGCGAAGACAGAAAATACACAAAATTTTCGGCTTTCGCCTTTTTCAAGTGAAAAAAAAATCGAACAATAAAAGACTTCAACAGGAACGAAGCGAAACAGTTTACTTAGCTGCGAGTTCTTGCTTCGTTAGCAGCGCCAAAGCACGCCCGTCCGCCAAATGCATGGAAGCACGAAGTTTTTCTGTGGTTTTTATGATACTGTACATCTTCACCACATTATCCTTTTCCATAACTCAAGATACTTGATTTTAACAATGGCATCTTGTAATGTATAATGAAGTGATAATGTGGAGACTGTTTTGTTTCCTTTCAAATGTTATAATCAGCACATTGTGCCATAGCGGAAAGATACATACGGATAATCTTGGTGTCTTCTAAGGAGGTACAACAGTATCACATTACTAGTATGAAACCCTTTGGTATGAACGGCGACTAAACTATTTTGCAATGTGAAAAATGAAGATCATAAGGCAGTGGGGAATGAAAAGACAATAATTACAACATTACTCGCCAGATTCAGCGCGTACTGAGAATTCGTAACATTTCGAGCGAGTGCGGGCCCGCATAGCCACACACATACATGTACACACAACATACACACACATACACACTTACGTTCACTCGCTCCCGAGCATTCAGTCTTATACAGGGATACTATTTTTAACACTTTTTTTCTGTTTTTAATTTGTCTGTTTGATATAACTCTGAATATCAATAGAAAAGGGTATCTGACTCATCCTTATCTTAGAGTCGTGGATGACAAGATTAACATGCACGTTCAAATTCATTCACGGCTGGTATACAACATGTTGTGCAGATTAATATAACTAGGATAATCTGTGCAAAATTTATGTTCTATGTCCCGAAAAAATTAATAACAAAACAAAAAAAAAGGAAAGAACATATTATTTTTCCCTTTGTAAATAATGCGACGGTGAAAATACCATAATAGTAATAACAATAATACATGTATTGTAATGTATTTCAGTGACTTGTTTGTAAATTAGTTTCATTAAACTTTTATCTGATTTTTATTTGATTTTCATTGTAGTCCTCTTATCAACCGGTCATGTTAATTAATCAGTTTTGCTAATCAGTTATATTTGGATCGAGCTTGAATAAATACGCACGTGCCGTGGGTCGAAGTAAGACTTCGTCCAACGTCAAAATGTGACGAAAACAATTAAAATTTTTTGCATTTACAGGGCCAATAGCACATTTTAGAAGCTAAGGGAATGTGGGTTTTATAACACTAGACGAATGGTGGCTTTTAAAATTTTAATGTTCACTTTTAGTGTTATTTGCCACTAAGAAAGGATTCTGGACGCATGACGCTTTTCTGAGCTTCATAAAAGTTAACCACTATTTTGTAAAAGTTCATTTCATAAGATAATCTTTTTTTTTTTTAATCAATGTTTTATCAGCATTCTTTTTTGCTGTTCCAGCGATGGCAATAATGAGTGCACATGGTTCTAATTTTTTTGTCTTTTTTATTTTAGAACTGAATCAAAATCAGCCTCGCTGTTTCAACGATTCTTACTTAGAATAAAATATAGAAAAGAACAGTTGCCGTTTCCACATTTTTAATTTCACTTTCTATTTGGAAAAAGTTTCTTAGTGGCTTTCTATTTAGAATCAGCATTCACGCGAGTGTTTCAACGGTTCTAACGCGGTGCTATGTTAGAAAGAAAAGTGAAATTAGAATCTTCCTTTCTAAATTTTTTTCAGCACCGAATTGCTTTAAAACAGTTCCTATTTTTGTTCTAGCTTCGGTTCTAATTCATTGATGAGTTTTGAGACATGCAACGCGTTTATCATTCCATTCGAAGTCCATCCCGTTTTGCATGATGCCCAGTCTCTCACTCACACACTTCTATTGGTTTTTCTTTCCTATCTCTGTTCTTCTCCATCTTCAAACAGGTTTGTTATAAGCGCGACACCCTAACTTTCCTCATTGTCCATTCACCGCCAGTTAAGTCACCATTTTGTTGAAGCAAGATCACGTCAAATTTTTAGAGTTGTGGTTTTTTTCTTTATCTCCGTTGAAACGATTCGAGAGTATCAGAAACGAAACTGGAAAAGCGCATTCACAATTTTAACTTACAAAGGGGCCAAAAATGTAAGAATGTGAAATTAGAATCATTTTACGCACCGTTGAAACACAAAAGAAATTCCGAAATGGAATTTTAGAACATATCGACTTCTGAATAAAGGCAGAGATTTTAGAAACGTTCTTAGAACCGTGTGCACATAGCTTTACTCCATAAATTATTTTCAACAAAGTGAAAAGCTCTTTTTTCTAGGATGAGGCTCAAATCGTCGTTCATTTGTTTTTGTTTTTTAATTTCAGCAATCTCGACACGTTTTATGTGATAGGAGAATCTGAGTACTCATTCTTTCACAATGATGTAGTTTTTGTACCGTTCAGTCAAATGTTTTATAGTACAGAATGAAATCATGTTGATAATTCAGGATAAATAGTATTTCTAGATCCTCCAAGAGCAACAGAATAATACACATGAAAACAAACAGGGAAAGATACAGAAGATGGTTTCTGCCTTCCACAATTCGCCTCGGCAAGCTATTTTAACTAGATGTGTGCCACATTTCTTTAAGGTTCTTTACAATGTCACTTCATGTATGTCTGTTATTGACTTTTTGACTTTGTTTATATATTGATACGTAAGATATGTGTACCATTTGTGTGCTGTTAAACGCTCTTTGAAAAATAATTTCCCTTATGGGATAATAAAGTGATTCTTGTCTTATCTTATCTTATCTTATCTTAATCTTGGCTGGGGTAAATACCATACTTGATATACAACACCGAGTATCACAACTTTCTTATTCCTTGAAGACTCAGTGTTTTATCAGTTTACCATGGACAGTAACCACAGAATTCGGATCTTACAATGCAGCAGGAGTTGTCTTATTCTGTTTTATTTGTACATTAGAGATGTCAATGTTGAAAAAAAAAAGTAAAAAATGAAAACTGGCAATTTTCACTTTAAGACTGATTGCTTTGACAGTATAGTAAAAAATAACAAGAAATAGTGTTGACATAATAATGTTACTGGAGATAATTTTAACGTTCGCATGTTTCCTGGGGCTGGCTGAAATGTTTGAAACTGGAATACTTCGACTTTTGTCGACGTTTGAATAGAAGGCTAAAATGTCCTTTTTCCTACTGGAGAACGTTTAGGCCAAAAAACGCCAAGATTATGCTCAGATTACATTGGGTCACTCTGATTTCTCATATAGAAATGTCTTTACTTAGTCTCCCTTAACTTTATCTGGAGTTGAATGGGATTGTCAACGATAAACAATCCTCCAGTGACACGTATTTTGACATCCTCGCCCTTTCTGGGCACCGTTTTGTCGTTCAACTCCAACTTGACCTTTCTAAATATGTGCACCATGGCAATTTTCACCTCTAGATAGGCTAATCTCATTCCAATACACAATCTGGGACCGTAACCGAAAGGCATAAAAGCCATCGGATCTCTTTTGGCCTTATTCTCCTCGTTAAAGCGGTCCGGATCAAATTTTTCCGGATCTGGGAAATTTTTCGGATCCAAGTGGATGAGGAAAACTGGTACAAAAATCCCAGTGTTTGCTGGGATGGTGATGTCGCCATAAGTCTTTGTCTCTGAAGCTTTCCTGGTGACGAGTGAGGCAGGAGGGTACAGTCGTAATGTCTCGTTGATCACCTGTTCTGTGTATTTCAGCTGGCTCAGTTCTTCATGAGTTGGTGTGTCAGATTTGACCACTTCGTCTATTTCACTGATCACTTTCTCCTGTTGGTGAATGGAAACAAAAGGTTCATGAAAATCTCCATCTCCAACAATAAAAATGCAATGACCTGGCAGCACAACTGTTCCTCCTCCACAATTATGTGAGTTATGTAATCTTCCAATTTTACAACCCACAGTATATTAACTGTCTTCAGAGCCCTCGTGGTAACTTAATTCAAACAGTAGAAAATGTAAAAATCCATTTAAATGTTTTGCGACTTGGGCAGTGGATTCAAATACTAAATAATATTATCTTGCAAGGAATAACTGAATTTGACAAGTGGATAACTCTGAATTTGTGTAGACTGGACGAACTATCACGGGTCCAGTACTGTTTAATTCTATCTCCACATCAGTACGTTTGAGAACATCACTTGTAAAGTTTTGTTATTAAACTTTACAAAGTGTTAGAACAACTTTTCAACACTTTTAAAATCTACTCCCAGAGTGAGATATCTTCACGATTTGTGTATGAATGAGAGAATAGGCTTCCTTATGTCGTGCTGTGGCCTCATCTCATGTTTGTTTGTTTGTTTTGTTTGTCCGTAATATGGGAAGGTAGACTGCTTTACGTCTGCTTTTCGCTTTCTGATCTCTACACACCCATAGGAAAAGGCAAAAATTGCGTATCAGCACCTTACTGTCTAGCAGCTGCCCAATTTGAGGCCGGCGATAGCTGGTCAGTGCAGCAAATTTTTTTTCAATTAATAGCCGCCCCTACAGTCGGAACCGTCTCATTATGCTAATTTGAGAAGACTTATAACCCGTAACTGTCTCCCTCCTGTGATGATCCCATGCTTTACAGCAAAGGGTGTCCTCTCCATGGTCAAAGTGCTACTATGTCTGTAGTTGACTGGTGGCTTTAACAATATATTGGCAGTGTTTTTTGTGCCGCTTGCCTAGGCTGAGAGGGGTGTGGGGAGAGTGTTGAGTCCATTTTACACTTTCCCCCCTCGGCAGTACTGATTTTCTCCAAGGAAAGACAAGATCAATAGATTTGGAAATCAGCAAAGTGGCAGGAAGATAGTGTGATTTACTCCCCCAACTGCCTTAGCCCCTCCCCCCTCCTGATTTTCTGTACGTGTTTGCCCCCCCCCCCCTTTAGCCTTTCATACTCACGTGCGTATCTATAAGACAGTAGGGACAGATGCAAGTAGTACTTTCTACTGTCGTTATGATATCCTCCAAAACTTGACCTGACCCCAGAATAACTAACAATACATTAACTCATATTTACAGATAAGGAAATGCCAAACTACAGGTGTTAACTTTGTCCTCTTTATTAGTATAGTTATTTTCCCCCCAGTACTTGAATGCATATGTTCAGTGATACCACTGAAGTTAAAAAGTAGATGCCGTCCCCTAAGAAGAGCCAAAGCCGATTGCCTACCTGTATGTCTGGATGTTGAGCCAGTAAATAGAGACTCATCTGTAGAGTGGTTGACGTTGTTTCAAAGGCTGCAAAAATGACCAGCAAAGACTGACCAATCAATTCCTCCTGGCTCAGGGTTTTGGCACGTTTTTCACTCACAATCTCGGTTCCTCCATCTACCCAGAGTGGGATGAAAAGAACAATTATTTTGTAAAATAGAACAGAATAAAAAAAGAATAGAATTATGCAAGCCGAAAAGGAGCAGTGTAGATTAGAGCCACTACAAAATAACAGTCTGAATGAAAGCTGTAGTATTTCCGTTCATCTATACCTGAAGGTCAAGGAGCTCGTCTATTACATTGTAAAGCAACGTTCAATAAGGGCAAAGGACGTCTTGTAATTTGTAAACTGTGTGGAGAGGTCTAGCTTTCTTCGGACTTTACCTGGCTTGTCAATATAATGATGCACAAAAACATCACAGCCGTGAGTATTTTAGCTAAACGTCTCCATCTCCGAACAAAAAGAACTACAATATATTTATGTCTTGTATGTTTGCTTGGCTGAAGAGTTACATATTGACCACACAGAGAGCAACAGAACAGAGAATATCCTTTAAAACGATGTACAGGAGTGAACACTGTTGTTTCGGTGGAATTGCTCGGAATCTCCCCCCGCTGATCACGCGACAGGTGACTGCAATCTATGAAATTTTGAGAAACTATTGAAGAAATCAGTAATCGCAGCTCTACTGACAACTCTTAACACATGGACCGTTCACATAAGGAGATGACAGGCGGTATAAGCTGTCTGTCACGTGCGGCCGGAGATTCCGAGCAACCCCATTATTCCTTATATTCATGGGCTTGAAAAGATATAAAGTTAATTCTTTCATTTACCAGCTTGGGCCAGAGCCTCAGCCACAGCACGATCTCCTGCCATTTTGGCTGTAACTAAACTCTGTAGGAAATCTGTAGGCTTTTTCTCTCCCATCATTTCATACTTCTGGCGTTCCGCAATGTTTCGGCGCAGCACTGCGTTCAAATACCGATCTGAGTCGACATTCACTCCATCCAAGAAACTTATCTTCAAAGTCTGCGGATGGAAGTAATGTGCTAGGACTGAGATACTACATGGGTAAATTATGGGAATGCATGGACATGTCAATATTGGTACAGATTACTCATGCCACTGTGTATGATTCCATTGTGTATAATTTGTATTTGTATTTGTATACTTCTTTAAAACCATTTGGGAAATTTGCGTTGTGTCGCTGCAGCTCATTTGTAACTGGAGCAGGTACGTCGTCGCCACAGTGCAGCGCCGGTCGGCGGTTTTTTTTTGGGGGGGGGGTGGGAGATGAAGAAGGAGGGGGAGGGAGTGGTAGGGATGAATTTAATTTAAATTTGCCCGGGCAGCGGCCTGTTTGGCCTGCTCTTTTCGATTTCCAACTGCCACGGTATCTTTAACGTGCGCAATGTGCACACGGGCCCTACGAGTTTTTCGTCCTTATCCAAGAAGACTAGGTGCTCGATCCTACCTCCCATAGGATCAGGGACAGGAAAATAGGAGAAAAATCCCCAAATCCCGGCATGCCTGCACCGGCCGGGATTTGAACCCGGTGTCTTGCCTCTAGACCACCGTGTGTCCCGTGGACAAGGCTCTTTTTATTTTTAACACATAATGTCTAAATAATAATAATAATAATGTATAGCATTTATATAGCGCATATCCATTTAAAATGCTCTATGCGCTTTACAGAAACAACATGTCAACCACAGAGCAGAATGGAGCTGCCTGCGAAGCGCTCAACACACTACACTGCCTCTTTCTCTCTCCCTGTCTCGCTCACTCTCTCTCTCTATCTCAGAGCAAATTGTAACGCAGCCTGTTAGGAGCAGTTCACAACTCACAACAGTTCACAACTCACAGCAGTTCACAACTCACATCAGTTCACACAACACACAACTCAAATAATATTTGAATATTTATTAATAACAACATATATTTAATAATGAATAATAAATTCTGGCGGGGGGCGGGGGGGTGGGGGGGGGGGGATGATATGGATAAATTTTAATCTATTAATTTCAATTTTCAATTTTGCCCGGGAAGCGGCCTTTCGGCCTGCTCTTTACGATTTCCAACTGCCAAGGTATCTTTAACGTGCGCAACGTGCACACGGGCCCTCCGAATTTTTTCGTCCTTATCCGAGAAGACTAGGTACTCGATCCTACCCCCCAATAGGACCAGGGACTTGAAAATACGAGAAAAATCCAATTTCCAACATGCCTGCACTGCCTTGGCCTGAGAGGCGAGCACCTTGCCTCTAGACCACCTGTCTTCGAGGTGTAAATTATGCTATAGGAAGTGATCCTCCTAAGACAAAAACCAGAAACGCCATCTTGAAAAACAACTGATTATTAAACAAAAAAAAAAAAGATGATGAAATCAGTGTCCTCAACAACTAAGTATTACGGTATCAATGAAACATCTTATATAATACATTTACTGCAAGTTTTGGGAGGGCATTGCATCATCGTAGTAATTATCTTTCTTGATCATAATCAGCGTCGAAAAGTATAACTTCAGATTTTGTCATCGAATGAGTGTTGGCGACAATGTCTATACAGTACCCTATATGATTTATTGATGGGACTCAGTCTCTCAAACATGATACTGTATAGTCAATGTAGAAATGGCAGGTTGCACATTAAAATAGAAATTGTACTCATTTGGAAATCAAATATCGTCACAAGAAGGCCAATGAAAAGTCCAGAATTTGGACTTGATACGGCAAAACTCAGAGATTAATAATAACAATAAAAAAATTAATTGCATAAAAAAAAAAAATCTATCAAAAGCACCTTACAAAGCAAAACAGAAATCACTCACCTCTACTAAAAATCTATGCAAGTGAGGAAAACGGATCATCACTAATACAATTTTTGTCATTAATTTGTTCCGCGACTTGAGAATAGTCTTTGCGTAATGCGTAAACTCGTCATCGTCACCTCCGAGACAGTTTGTCCGCAGACCAAAAGCTGTTCTGGCAATGATTTCACTAGTGTATTGACCAGCTGAATGTTTTATTGGCAGCAACTTGTCATTCTTTGCACAATCTTCCAAGACGGCGGCCAACTTCTTTCCTGTTTCATTCACTGTGTTTTCAGTCAGCTTCAGCTTGCCCGTACTGTGTTTGAGGGACAAAAACACACACAAAAAAAAAGGGCATGTGAGAAAGACGGCAATCGTAGGAGTTGTTCGCTTGAAAGACTGGAAAATTTTATGTAGTTTCTTTTTATCCATACGATAACAAATGATAATATATGATAACACATGATAATATAATAATAAAAATGATAACACATGATAATATATGATAATACATGATAACAATCCTTAAAGATACCCACTGGCACATTTCAGACAGCAAATTACGTCCAGTGACTCATTATTCCACGGATACTTTTTTTTTTTTATAGCAAAAGACAAAATAGACCAGTCGAATCTGATTTTGCATCATTGATCCCTCAGTAGAGTCTCCTAATTAACATCCTGCATTTTGAAAGAATCCTCATTAAATATAGGACAACATGTTCCAATAATGGAGGCAAAGCCATTTATTGATATGGTTAATCGCAGACTGACAGCAAAGTTGACGTAAATACCAGTTTTGAAAGGCAAAATTGAGTTTGAGATTTCCTTTAGTAGTAATTCTCTTGAATGGTGTCCTATCTCTAAACTCATGTTTAAAAGAAAAGCGTTATATCAGTTCAGTTTGTGTTTTGTGTCTTCACAAAAGTTTTATATCAAAATTTGAGCTTCAGTTTTTCGTAAAATGAAAAACGTTACAAAAACAGTCATTTAAGACACGCAGATATCACTGGAGATGAAGGAATCATGTAAATTTTTCTGTGGAAAACATAACGAAACAAAAAACAACAACATTTCTTTAATGGCTTTTTGAGAAACACACCAAAGTACCTGAAGGAAGGGGACATAATTTGTCTAACTCTCCGCCAGTCATGCCCCTCTAGGAAGAAAAGTCCCTTCGCAATTGCTGAATTGGAATTTAACGGGGTCGCTCTGTCTACAAAGTTATTGAAATCTTTGACCATGATCTGTTTGAGGAGGTCAAGGTCACGTGTTACTAACATCATCGTACCCCTTTTCATACCCACAGTGTCACCGTGCTCCTCAATTAACTTTGTGAATCCAGACCTGTAATAGATAAGTTACATTTCTCATTTGCCTTGCAGACATTTAGGGACGGGGTAAAATAAAATAAAAAAGGACAAAGGTAATTTTTATTTTAAAGCGAGCTAACTTTGGAACATAAAATGGTTTGGATAATAAGTTGAAAAGCTCATGAATATAGACAGACAAATAGTTTTCACAAAGTTAGCACACCACAATGAACCTCACAAACTACCTTGCATAATCTGCCTGTAGGTTACTTGACACATGGGCTCCATTCCTCTACCGATTCAGCAACTTAGTTTGGTCTAGTGGGCGGTGCAGGTTGACAGATTTATTGCCCAGTAACCACGGCCTGTACCAGGACTGCCCGTAATCCGATCCGTTATTACCTGTGCGGGGCTTGCTTGATCCTCACTTGAGGATTAAAATTTAATCTCACTCTCTTGTTTGTTTTTCAAGCTTTTGCGGTCGCCTTGTGTGTATTTGTGAAAGTATATCGATGAGGTAAATTGATAAAGAAACTGATAAACAATTCCTCTTTACAGTGATATAAGTTTTATAAGGAGAACATTTCAATAAATATTTTAATACACGCTTTTTCTTTATGGATCACGATAAAGAGTGCTTGAAAATTTAGGCATGGGTTCCGTTTACACTTAATTATCTAAAAATTGCGAGATATTACAGTATTTAGTTTACCATCCAGGGATAGAGGAACCTATGCCTAATGCAGACCTGCAAAAATTAAATGCATCTACTACTTTTGCTGCCTACAGGAACTGTTTTTCCCTCCTAGGGGTTAGTTGTTAGTTCCACTTGAGGAGAGAAAGTGTTTGTGGATGTGTGTGTGTGTGAGAGAGAGAGTGTGTGCTTGTTTGTGTTTGTGAGAGAGAGAGAGAGAGAGAGAGAGAGAAGGGGGAGATGGGGAAGATACAATTGAACACTTCTATGTTACTCCTTTTATGGAAATTTATATCATAATAATAACTGGGTGTGTTGCTCTCTCTTTCCTACTTCATCTCTCTTTAGCTTTCCTCACCTGTGTCTTCCTGAATCTTCTAGTTTTTGATATATCTATTAATGACATCATATTAATAATAGCCTTAAGTAAGGGATAGTTCAATGATTGATTTTCAGAAAAATCCACAATAATGGAACATACGCTGTTCAGTCACACTGATCTGATCAATAAACTCTGTCATGTTTGTAGCCTTCGTGTGCAGAGCTCTGTTTATGTTAGGGCAAATAAGACCACGAGACTGTGCACCATTTCGTTCAGAATTACTTATCTACTTTGCAATAGATATCACTTCGGATGACAGCAGGCATTCTGCAAAAATATGCCAAAAATGCGTAGTCCGCATGAGCAAGTTGGAGCTAAAGCCCGTTACTGCCACACAACTTGAATTAGCCAAGAAAACAGTCCAGGATGTCTGGTGTGCATTTTTATTTATTTTGGTAATATTAAGTACAACTGTATCATTCACACGAACTAGTTACATAGACAGCTGACGAGATGTCATGTGTTTCAAATGCTTTAATAGCTTAATCTAATCTTTTTTTTATTATTATCTGTGAATAATTCCATTTTGTTATACTCATAAACAAAAAATCAGAGGGAGAGAAAGAGAGAGAGACACACAGAGACTAAAGGAGCGACTTTATCATGCATTTTTAAATGAAGCCACTACAAAAGACTTAATATCTCAGTTCTGAAGAAGTAGATGCAAATGGAAACTTGACAGTGTAAAGTGCTTTGATCGCATGTATTTATAGTCAACACAGTTTGTTTGGGATATCTCGCGTTTTGTAATAATAATTAATTTGATATGAAATTGTGTGTTTTAAAAAAAAATAATTTGCATGCCTTTCTTGGAGGCAGGGTGAATGTGGCATGTCGCCATTTTTTTCACTCTTTCAGTATCTTATGTTATAGAGCGCAAGTTAAACTTTGATTGCACATGTCACATGTTGTTGTAGGTCACCTGGTTACCAAGATATTAAATTTCAAAGTTTGGTAAAAATGATGAAATCAGGCCAGCTTTGACTTGTTACTGATCCCAAGTGACTAACCGTCAACCGAAACCCGATAGGCTTGGGCCCGCCCACAGCTCCCGAACTAAGTTGCGCACATAGCAAAGTAAACTATGGTTGTTAGGGGACTGAGCCTAATGACAACCCCGAACAGAGAAAAATAGTGAGTTGTGTTCACTGCTCAACTATAGCTTATGTGAAATACCCCAATACCCTAACAACAGATTTCCCTTCACTCTCACCTGAAGTCTGTGATGCCCATGTTTCCTTGTTTAACTCCGTATTTCTCCCAGTTGTCATCATCCTTGAACCGGAGGTAGATGTAAGAGATGACAGCAACCAGAGTGGCGATGATCAGATAAAACGATGTACTAAATATCAGACCTGGCTCCATTTCTGGTGTTGCTGTTGCCATGGTTACAAGATCAGTGAGTTCCTAACTTGTGGATGTACAGTACGTATGTCAAGAACAGTTTAAGATGATTCAGTTATCTGTAGAGCTCTAGAATCTGGTCATGTACGATGAAGACAAAGCCTAATCGTTCTCCAGCCTACATCTATCGCCCAACTATTTAGATGGTGACGTCACAACATTGAGTTTCAATGAAAAAAACCAGTTGGCTAAGGCGCGAGATCTCACGATTCAGTGTCGTGGCCTCACCGTGAAACCTGTCGGCCAATCAAAATCGGCAGTGCGCACTTAGGTTAACTCTGATGTCATTGGAGAAAAACCATGTTTTCGTAACTAAAAGGAAAACATGTGAGAAAACCGTATTTTCCTTTTTTGGATTTGATATAAAGAATTGTAAATAATCACCAGCTCTGTTTCGAACGTTCGAATCGATTTTAATACAAATATTTTGGCGAGCTCCAAAGAGACAAACTCCAACGAAAAAAAAAAAAAACGTGTACACAATAACAGATCAAGAAATTGGAGTTACAAGGTTCTGGTGATGGAGGTTAGAGCTGCTATAATCTTAGGGCTAGAAGGGCATTGAGTCAAGTCTGTTGTGTCTTAATTTCATTGTGAGGTGTGAACTCTGGAGTTAACATAGGACCTCACGCATAAGCCGAGGCTGAAACATATTAATTGTCTCATGAGTTCGGGAGCATTAAGATTGTCTAGGGGAAACCGGCGGAAAGAGATCCTACGCACTGTCTCAAAACAGACGGAAAACAGACTTGACCATGCCTTTTGCTTATTGCCACTGTTGCAACCATTCTATAGGTAGAATGCGCATATCCACCATCTTGTCTGTCCGGACCCACTTAAGGCGTCGCAAACCAATCGGCGGCGAGTTCACTACTGTAAACAATGACACGTGTGTATACGCGCATGGGAGACGTTCGATCAATTCTTTCACTTCCTTTCTCTTGTTTACACGGATGATAGGGAATCGGACCAGTTTGGATACATCCTTTCCACCCCTGTCGTAACTGTCAACTGCAATGCAACCAGCAGGCATTTTAACTGCTTAGACACATCTCGAAGTTACACTCATCAGCTGATCCACCGGCCATCTTGTTTGGCGGAAGTACAAAACAAAAACTCTGTGACGTCATGCGCATTCTACCTATACCAGCTAGCTAAAAGCTAGGTAAGACAGGCTCACTGAGACTGACACACAGTACAAAATCTACGCCAGTGACAGATATAGAACAAAAGTGGACCGGATGATAAGAACATCCCACTTTCGTCAAGTAAATGCAGGCTACAGCAGCAACAAGGTATTTACAATAGGAGAAACGACGGCGCATACGAATAAAAAGAAAAAAAAATAATAATTCAACATAACAATACTAATAATAATCACAGTGAGAACAAACAAGAATGATTTTTTTAAAAAGTGCAGCTGCAGCCACAACAAGAAAAACAACAACAGTAGTAACAGCTGCAGCCACAACAAGAAAAACAACAACAGTACAGTAGTAACAGCTGCAGCCACAACAAGAAAAACAACAACAGTACAGTAGTAACAGCTGCAGCCACAACAAGAAAAACAACAACAGTACAGTAGTAACAGCTGCAGCCACAACAAGAAAAACAACAACAGTACAGTAGTAACAGCTGCAGCCACAACAAGAAAAACAACAACAGTACAGTAGTAACAGTGTCGGCATTCAGAAATAATGATAACAACAAGAACAAGGACGGCTCAGAATAATCAGCACAGAACCATATTAAACAGTACAATAACAAACAACATACACAATAACGATGAGAACAACTACATCATACAACAATAATAATCAGTGCAGCAACAATAGCAACAATGGTAAAGATAAGAGCATACAACAGTTATAATAAATGTTTGTAGCCAAACCAATCCACAAGTTTAAACAAATATCAATGCCAATATGTTGACAAAATAATAGAAATCTAATTCAAGACACAGAGCACCGAGATGAAGCAATGAGCCAAATTCCGTCCGTTGTGCAGGGCGCGTATCGACAATGTCAACAATGTAACAACTGCCCACACCATGCCTTCATAACAGAAAACAACAACAACAACAACTAGTGGTCACCATGAATCAGCAACACATAGCCGCACAGTTTGCGGACATATCTACTCAAAGAAGGAATAATACAGTTTGTCTCGGTATACTGCGTCTCAGATCCAAGCCACCTCACAGTCCGCGATACAAAACTGACACTGCTGCAGGAACTGTAGTTGTGTGTACTGTGGCCTACACAAACTGTATACACATCTGTGCTGAAGATCTCCTGTTATTCTAATTAGCTGGTTCCGTGTGTAGTTTTTCGTCACGTTTTGTAGGCTACAGTGACAATACTTTAAAAACGTTATTCAAAGAGTCCCCCTCCCCATGTTACCCATCACTGTAACAATGCAGTAGGTTAGCAAAGCTTGGTCTAGCCTTAAGAACAAACTGTAATTGAGTCAACACTTCCAAGATGTACATAGAACCCTTAAACGGCCCCACACGACAAACTAGTGGATAGACGAGTTTTGCGATGAAACGTGCTCTTTCTATATCCCACCACTGCGCAAAAAATAACATTGGGTCACGACTGACAAAGTCATGCTGTGTTGAGGCAAATGGCGTAAAGAGAGATCCCGGGCACTGTCTCAACACCGACGAACAAAGTAAATAAAATGTTATGATTCTGTCCTGTTACATACGGACAGTTGAAACCAGAACGTGTTACAGTTTTTGTTATGGTTTTCTTTTTCAGTATTTATTTACTTATTTGATTCCGTATTCTACGTAATGGAAGGTGGCGAGACTCCGGGCAACTGGTTTCGCCAGCGCAATCGTGATGTGTAATACGAGTATGTGTCCCGAAACCTCACCATGCCTCCCCCCTCCACACCCGCCCCTCTTATTTTGTTGGGATTTTTTTCTTAACCTTTTGACTACTGACGCAGAGAGTGCTAAATGTGCTCAAATCTTGTTTATATGAAGATCCACTTATTTCAGTTACTTTAAACGGATAATATGAATCTAAATCGAGATATTTATTTTATCTATATTTGAAAGCTGGCAATGGAGAACCAAAATCTGTAACAGGACGGGGAGCAAAGGGTTAACAACAATATCATTTCGTATTGAAAGGGTTAAATTCAGATCTCACAATTTTGTGATTTAAATGTTACTTTTCTTCCCTACCCCCCCCCCCCCTCCATTAAGCTCGACTGTATAAAAGTTCCTTGTCACTCTTACTATCAATCACTCATCATTCCTTCTACATCCTTCATGCAACCCCCTTCCCCCTTCCTCCATCCCTTTATAGGAGCAGCATGAAAACAGCGGCAGTTTACTAGTACTTCAACAAAGAGCATGTCTTGTCCTACATAGCAGAACAATTATTATTGTTACAGTTCTTATCCCTGCGTTTTTCACTGCGCATTATTTAGCGCACTCTATTTCCTTATATATAATTATATTATTATTATAACAAAATTATTGTTAACTCTTTTTGTCATTGATGTCTGATGATGCGCATTTACAGCTAATACCGTTTTGAGCCGTTCAGATAAAGTAGGTGCGCACACACTTCGATTTTGACGATATTTTACCCCTTCCCAACCTCTGTTCGCTTTCCATTCGCTTAGCTCAGGGGTCACCAAACTTTTTTCACAGAGGGCCGGATAACTGACAGACTTACAAGCGCGGGCCGCATAATCAATCTGTTCAATACTTGCAAGCCAGAAGAACAACTCTAGAACTCTAGCTATCCCTGGTTTTATCAAACAAAATCAAGTACCATGGCGGGCCGGGTGAACTGACGTTGCGGGCAGGGGTTTGGTGACCCCTGGCTTAGCTTAGCTCAACCCCAACCCCCTTCCCCACCACAATTACATCGCTGTTTATAATTAAGCCACAACTTACCAGGATTCAACCAGCGCCAATCCACATACAACTAGTATAGAGAGTATGACCGTATTCTCTGATACAACCTGGGTTGAATGAGTTCAGGTCAGTTATTCAGATCTGTCGCAACTGGATTGTTAAATTCCACTCTGTACACTTGTTACTGTTATTGTTACATTTATCAACCTTCAGGTTTTAGATACATAAACACAACATAGGTTTTCTGGCACTGTTCATTTCTTTCTTTCTTTTAAAAAAAACATTATTACCAGATGAGGTACATAGCATTGCCCCGAATAAACCTTTGCTCCTGCCCTTCTCTCTCTCTCTCTCTCTTTCACTCTCTCTCTCCCTCTCTCTCTTTTTCTCTCTCACGCGCTCTCATAATCTAGTCTTGCTTTAGAAGCCATGCGCGCCAGGACATTCACTCATCAAATTAAAACTGGAACTCGAAAATACACGATAGGCCGACGATAAAGCGATTAGTTTAGATTAGTTCACACTTGAGAAATTGATTTTATTACTTTTGAAACCGTCATTCACGCAATGATGCTGAGGCAAAAGAAATGAGGGGGGGGGGTGGGGGCGAAAATTGTATGACAATGAAATACTCCGTCCATAATTTATTTATTTATTCATTTATTTATTCTTTTATACTAGATGAGGCACAGGACACTGCTCGGAATAAATTTATGCTCTCTCTCTCTCTCTGTGTCTCTCAGTCTCTGTCTCTTTGTCTCTCTCTGTCTCTGTCTCTTTGTCTCTCTCTGTCTCTCTGTCTTTCTCACTGTCTCTCACTCTCTTTCTCTGTCTCTCTCTCCGTCTCTCTGTCTCTCTGTCTCTCTCTTTCCAATAGCCTACGGCCAAGCTTCAGATCTTACGCGCGTCAGGGCCTCCGCCCCTAAACTGAGTGCGAGTCAAAATAATATCCCAAATTGTGGGCTTAAAAACAGTCCGAAGGCACCGGGTTCTGTTCCCGGTCAACGCACACATGTTGGAAATTTGGAGGAATTTCCCGTTCATGATCCTATGGTGGGTAAGAGAGAGGACTTAGTCTTCTCGGATAAGGACGAAAAACTCGGCTATGGCACGTGTGTACCTTGAGCAGTTAAAAATACCTTGGCAGTTGGTAGTCGAGAAGAACATGCCTAACAAGGACGGTTGCCATGGCAAAAAAAACAAAAAAAAACAAACAACTAATCCCTCCCCCCCCCCCCGCCCCCCCTCCTCACAAAATAAATAGAAATACAACAAAACAAGACCAGAAAAAACAACAACAAACAAACAGTAAAAAAAGAGATGCAAATGCTAAAGGCAGAGAACCCCCGATAACAAAGACCTCAACACAACTGTCAGGTCAGAACATAAATGGCAATGCAATTTGGGTCAAAATTGGACAAAGGTCGCTTTGCAGAGAAGGATTGTGTGTCAGGCAATGTAAGTTAATTAGACTTTTTAACATCATTGTACAGAGGGAAATGGGTTCTTTTTATCTGGGTTTTAACTTTGGATGGCCAACAGTTTGTATTGGTCAGTAATATAGGAGAAGATATCGTCGCAGTTCCATAAAACTATAATAATTGGTTTTGACTACTTTTCAGGAGAAGCTAAAAACTGTTTCATTTTAGCACTACTACTGGTCTGATGACGATGACCTTTTGAAAGTTTGCTTTTCTATTATTTTTCAGCTTAGGAGCCTAGAACCAGAGAGTATAGATGTAGAGAGAGGTTTCACTGTTGGTCGATTTGCACTGGGAGACATAGGAGGCTTAAGAGCTTACAAACGGCTGTAAATAGTTTCAATCAGCCCCAAAATATGAACAACCACAGTAAACAGGTATGCACACTATCTTTAATGAAGATAGTGTCTTTAAATTATTCAATTTCTTGTTTACCACAGCGACCTAGTTTTGAAGTGAGATCTCTCTATAGGTTTATATTCTCTGCTAGAACCAATATCATTCAGAGGCTTTGAATTTAGTTGAACATGTATAAATATCGATTTTTCGGACATTTTTGAGTTACTAGAGTCTTAGGGAAAAGTGAGAATAAGAACATAAAAATTAGATAAAAGTCACTTTTCTATCCCGTGAAGGAAATTCTCTTTCACAGAGCGTTTAAGAGCACATCCATGGTACTTACACCTTACGCATCCTTATATGAACACATTATAACTCAGTAAACTCAATAATAGGCATATTACATGGAGTAACATAGAAAAGAACATTCGTGAAATAATGGCACACATCT
Organism: Onchidella celtica; assembly: GCA_963931925.1. NCBI lineage: Eukaryota > Metazoa > Mollusca > Gastropoda > Systellommatophora > Onchidiidae > Onchidella > Onchidella celtica. The sequence continues at coordinate 45,367,830 of OZ007574.1, forward strand.
GGCTATAATGTATTGTTGAGGCGAGTTGAGCAGGACAAAGCCGACATTCTGTATCTTTCTCGGTAAATTGCTTTCTCTTATCAATCTGTTGCTCTTGGATGATCTAGTTATTTGATGAAAAGGGGATGGTGTCTGTCATGCATATGATTTTTTTTTTTTTTTACACAAGCATCTGAGTACAGCTGGAAAAACTGCAAAAATGCCGTGTCTGTCTTGTTGCAGGTTTTCTTGATGGCTGTGTTGTTACGTTTGTGTTTATCGCTGTCTCAAGCATTGCCCATCCATGCCGTAAAACAGTATTTTATTACATTTTCGATGGTGGCTAACATAGATAGATGGCATTTATATAGCGCATATCCATTTAAAATGCTCTATGCACTTTACAGAAGCAACATGTCAACCACAGAGCAGAATGGAGCGCATGCGAAGCGCTCAACACACTGCACTGCTTCTTTCTCTCTCCCTGTCTCGCTCACTCTCTCTCTCTCTCTCTCTCTCTCTGTCTCTCTCTATCTCAGAGCAAATTGTAACGCAGCCTGTTAGGCGCAGTCCACAACTCACAACAGTTCACAACTCACATCACATATACATGGAATTGAATAAAGAATAAAGAGACATTTTTATTATATTTTACGTCTCCCGTAAAATATCATACTTAGCGTATACCGTCCCATTTCATAGGACGGAATTATGTTAGCGTGACCATGTTATTGTGTCCTCAATGTGTGCTAAGGCACGTCAGAACTCCAACACCCCTGGCCGTGTTAAAGTGCACAAGCAGGATAAGTATGGTTTGTCCTACTTAACAGAATTGTTACAGCTTTTATCCCTTACGGGTTCTGTACGCAAACACAATATTAGAATTGTGTCTTTCGTTCTCTGTTCTTGTTTTTGAATGTTTTATAATGTGAATGTGCATTAGATCTGTTTGAGGATTCGGAAATAACAATAATTCTAATACTAATAATAATATTAATAACAATTAGAACAATAATGGAGTACATTTATATAGTGCCTCCCTAAAGTGGACCCAAACTCTATCCCTCTCTATCTCACTCTCTCTCCCCCCCCCCCCCCCCCCTACAAAGACCTATGGCGATGTCACTATCCCGGCAAACACTGGGGTTTTAATACCTATTTTCTTCATGCAGATAGATCCGAAAAATTTCCCAGATCCGGAAAAATTCGATCCAGAGCGCTTTAACGAATAGAACAAGGCCAAAAGAGATCCGATGGCTTTTATGCCTTTCAGTGCCGAATGAGATTAGCCTATGTAGAACTGAAAATTGCCATGGTGCACATATTTAGAAAGGTCAAGTTGGAATTGAGCGACAAAACGGTGCCCCAAAAGGACGGCAATGCCAAGATACGTTCTACTGGAGGATTGTTTGTCGCTGACAATCCCATTCAGCTCCAAGTTGTATCAAAGAAATTAATACCTATATGAAGCTGCTCCCAGATGGGGAACTAATTGATCTGAGGATAGACAACGTCACAGCATAGTCGTGCCATGAAAAATGGTAAACATTTCTCTAGTAGAAAGGTAGACGCCAGACTCACATACAATTTTGTTGATCATAGAGCTTTTAAGTCATTCAAACAAGAAGATCAGTCGCGTGAAAGAAGCTAAAATCAGTTCATCTCTTTTTATTTCCCCCGCGTGATATAAATACATAATTACTGTCACTATAATTTCTGTTTATAGTTGAAACAATTTTGTTTCCTTTTTCTTTCCAATGAGAATAAAGTCGCTATCTTTATATTTTTCTTTCTTTTCAAGCATAAGCACTATAGCGAAGTTTACAAGTAAATGAGTGAGTGAGTGAGTGAGTGAGTGAGTGAGTGAGTGAGTGAGTGAATGAATGAGTGAGTGAGTGAGTGAGTGAGTGAGTGAGTGAGTGAGTGAGTGAGTGAGTGAGTGAGTGAGTGAGTGAGTGAGTGAGTGAGTGAGTGAGTTACTGAGTGAGTAAGTGGGTGAGTGAGAGATTGAGTGAGAGATTGAGTGAGTCATAGTGCACATGTATTGATCTAACATTCGATCTTTGGATAACTTGATCAGTATGATATAGAACACAGTTCTTATTTCGTTAATTTGTTGCTAATGTTGTTGCTGTCGTCATTGTTGATAGGACTGTGCTTTGTGACTCGTTATACGTGATTTATACCCCCCCCCCCTTCCCCGTTTTGTTTCTTGTTCTCGTGCCCCGTGCTTATGTCGTATTCCAAACAGACAATGATTTTACCTGCAATGATTACACGGCGGCATCATTCTGTCTTTTAATGTCCCATACCAGTCTTATACTCGCGCATTGGTTTGTCATACGTCATGCACTGCGGCTAAAGACTTGAGGGTGAGTCTAATTTCGGTTGTTGTTGTTTTTTGGCTAGAAATTAATGTATGGAGTATCTTACTGTCAGACAATAGGACAAAAATCGATGCGCGAGTTCGGATCTGTCAATATTGATCATAATTTTGACACGAAATTTACTGAAGAGAAGAGTGTTATTGTTTTCCCAGTGAGCTATTTACTATCTTTTTGTTATATTACTATAATGGGGCTAGAGAAATAAAAAGGAATAGAGATATCTTCTGTTCTACTTAGTACATTTCATAACAGGTCACCGTATTTTTTTCTGGTCGCACAGATATGTTAAACTCTTATATTTCTCATTATTTTTCTCACGTTTTTATTTATTTATTGATTCATTTTTTATTTATTTATTCACTCTAATTTCACAGCCCCCTTAATCTCATAGAATATGTTCTGTCTTGTGTACCCAGAAGTTCCATATTAAAAGTTGTGAATTTTAAGCCCTGTGTTTTGATATTTCTTTCGTTTTTCCTTTTTTTTTTGGTTCTGTGTTTTGCAGTGTCAAAGATTTCCCTTTACACTGTTATTATGTTTAATATTGTCTCTTATCTCCTTTTCCTCTCTGTTTCTCTTTTATTTTCTCTTTCTCTCTCTGTCTCTCCCTCTCTGCCCCTCTCCCTCCCTCTCTTTCTTATGTCTCCCTTTGACTCTCTCGCTGCCTTTGAATATTTCATTTTCTCTCTTCCCCCCCACCCCCCTCCCCCGCCCTCTCTCTCTCTCTCACACAAAATCACAAAAATTGTGAGACCTAGATTTAAGGAAAATCTCAAGGAAATAAGAAGGAGAGGGAAGGAGTTGATCTTACACTACTGCGCAGGCGGCACAGCTTACCCGGAGTCCAGACCATGTCTAGGAAACAAAGAAAACGGAACCCCATAATTTAATAAATAAGTACTGAAAAAGTAAAGCAAACCAAAAACTGTAACGTGTTCTGGCCTCAGCTGCCTTTATGTAACAAATAGAATCATATTATGCTTTGTCACTCGTGACCCAGTGTTATTTTTTTGTACAGTGGCTGGTATGAAAAGGTACGTCTCATCTCAAAAGGCGCTTAGTCACAAGTTTGTTCAGCTTACATATATCTTGAGGGCTCTCTATTCACATCTTGGAAGTGCTAACTCAATTACAATTTTTTCTCCTTAAGGCTAGACCAGTGTTGGCTAACCTACTGCACTCTGGCAGAGGTGAGTTGCTTGTGGAAGGGGGACTTGTAGAATAAAGCTTTTTATTAAAATAGTGTAGAATGCTGGTGATATATTGCTGTTTATTCCTTCACACCCAATCAGATAATTAGACTGAAATGAGCTTGAAAGCCTGGACGTGTATGCAGTGTATGTAGGCTACAGTTCACAGTACTACAGCTACTGCTACTGCAGCAGAGTAAGTTTTGTATTAGGGACTGTTGGGTGACATAGAACCGAGAGGCAAGATACGAGACAAACCATATTCCTTCTCTGAGTATACGAGATATGTCCATAATCTCCACTTTTATAACTTGCTGATTCGGGGTTAGCACTAGGTATTTTTCGTTGTATTATGAAAGTATGAGGTAGGTAGGCATTTGTTGAGTTGTTGACCTGGCTGATACGCGCTCAGTGCAACGGACGGAATTTGACGAATTGTTTGCTCTCGGAATTCTGTGCCTCGCCTTGGACTTCTATTATTATGTCAACATGTTGATATTGAAATTTGTGTTCACTTGTGGATTGATTTGTCTGCAAACACTTAGTATTACTGTTGTAAGCTTTCATCGTTACTATTGTTGTTGCAGTTGTTGCACTGATTATTAATACTAGTTAGCCCGCTGACTCGGGGAATGCACAGATGTGATTTTTGAAGTTGACTTTCGATTACCAATGTGTAAAGTGAAATTTCCTGTCATAGTTTTCAGTTCTACTGGAAGAAAATATGTCTTTGTTTTCCCGGCTCAAACTGTCGGGACGCTTTCTTCAGTTCAACTCAGTTGTGGCTCAAAATCAACCAGTTACCTCTGGCACAGCTGAACACAGCAGAATGGCCTTTTAATCCATCGGGTTTATATGGAAACGATTATATTATTAATCTATGTGAAATTATCTTAGATATGTATACGGGTATTTGTGTGTATACATACAAAATAATGTACTTTGCTGGATCAAAAAGCCTTCCTTCGTCAGAGTTTGAGTTGATATGTAAAAAGGTGTTTGTTTCTTCCTGTTGGCATCATACAGTAAATGTGTAGTCTACTTGATACATAATAATTATATTTACAACTTGCCAGGAATGATGACCAAGCATTTTTTACTTCCTTCATTGTTTCTTTCGTTATTTTTATTACCGTCCTTTTCAGCACAGAATAAAATCTAAAAAATAAAAACAATAAAAATTCAGGCCATGTGATTTTTATCATGGAGAGGTTAGAAATTGTCGGAAACAAAGCTATGGCCCTGTCAGGCCGCCGTCGAGTGAGTGCGTTGAAATCACTGTGAGAAAGAAGTTAAGTTTGATCCAGGGATTGGAAACTCTGACCTTTCCATTCGATGCCATGTGCTTTAACCATTAGGGCACCCGCTGTTAATCCCCAAAATATTATACTTAAATCAAAATAGACCGGAGAGTGAATAGGTTTAGGCTTCACCATATTTGATCAGATTCTAGAGCTCTACAGATTACTAAGCCATCTTTCACGGCTTTTTCTACCCGTACTCTAAATCCACAGGTTAGGAACTCACTGATCTTGTAACCATGGCAACAGCAACACCAGAAATGGAGCCAGGTCTGATATCTGGTACATCATTTTATCTGATCATCGCCACTCTGGTTGCTGTCATCTCTTACATTTACCTTCGGTTCAAGGATGATGACAACTGGGAGAAATACGGAGTTAAACAAGGAAACATGGGCATCACAGACTTCAGGTAAATGGAAGGGAACTCTGTTAGGGGACCGTGGTATTTCATATAGTAAGCTATAGTTGGGCAGTGCATACAACTCACTATTTTTCTCTATTCGGCTTTCTAATGAGGCTACGTTCCCCTAACAACAGCCCGAAAGGGAATAGTTTTACTCAAAATTAACTGGGGTTTCCTATGTGAGTTCTCATGTGAAACCCATACATATTGTGTAGGGATGAAACAGACCAGGGCTAGTGCAGACGCCGGACCGGTGGCTCGCCGCTCATAAATTTTGCTTCACACTATAAGTATACTAGCACAACATGCGCTGCTCACACCACGACCCAGCTGGATACAGCGGGCAGTGCCTGTTGTGCTAATGTGAAGCAAAATTTACGGATGGCGAACCACAGGTCAGGCGCCTACACCAGCGTTGGTCTGTGTCACCCTTAAGGTAGTTTTGAGATACATTATGGTATACTAACTTTGTAAAAACCACCAGTCTGTTTACATTCAAACCTGATCAAATTCATAAATAGTTTCCCCTATAGCATATCACCATAAGCTACTCATCCTACTATCCTCACCATTGTATGATTTAAAACAAAAATGCATTTTTGACCTTTTTATTTTCTGTTTTTGGATCCCTGGATTCCTTCCAGGGTTGTGAGGGCACTGCACCAGTGAGATGTGCATCAACTGACTCCACTGCTGTTGGTCATGGGCAAAGGGCTTAGATTGTGGCAACGTTTTCTCTTGTTCATTCAGTAACATTGTCCGTCTACTTCTCTCTTTGTCTGCCCCGACTTCTTGTTCCAGGACCTGCACCTTGTTACTGGTGGATGGTCTTTGATAGTCCACAGGCTCTTGTCACATGTCCATACCATTTCAGCTTTCTAATGTAACTTATCTATTACAGGTCTGGATTCACAAAGTTAATCGAGGAGCATGGTGACACTGTGGGTATCTTCAGGGGTAAGATGATGTTGGTAACACGTGACCTTGATCTCCTCAAACAGATCATGGTCAAAGATTTCAACAACTTTGTCGACAGATCGACCCCGTTAAATTCTAATTCAGCGATGACCAAAGGACTTTTCTTTCTGGAGGGGCATGACTGGAGAAGAGTTAGACAAATCATGTCCCCCTCCTTCAGGTACTTTTGTGTATTTCTCAGATAATCATGAAAGTTTACTCTTTTTTGGTTTGTTTCGTTTCTTAAGTGGCTTTTTTTTTGTCTAACATATTTTTTTCAAGAAAATGCGACCTTAATTCTTGTTTGTTCCAACTCCACTTCTTACGCAAAGGAGAAATTCAACGTTAAACCTTTGCGTCTTTAGATATTATGTCAAAGAGTTAGAATAAATTGTAACTGTGAAACAGCTTTATGATGAATTACAATGAATTTTAAACAGGTGTTAAATTGTGCAGTTGTTATACCTTTTGTCCATTGTACTGATAATTGAGTCACACAAGGCAATGTGGCAACTTGTATAAACCTGGCAATGAGGAGCGCCAACGGCAAGCACTTGATGACCAACATGGCGGACAGACAACACGTGTCACGGCTAGAGTAGAAAGAATACGCCCTATAAATCCTGTACAACACATGGTGTCAGAAGTGAAAATCGACGGAAATTATGAGCATCTTCTAGGACATCTAGATGATCAATAGATCTATACTTTAAAGCCTAAAAGGGACCAAACGGGTCCTGAACGAAGTGTTGTGTTAACCTTGCATTTTACCCACGTGGGCCACTGTGCTGTGTGAACTGTGACTGTTAGTTTACTACTGAGCAGATCTAATCTAGGGCTGGATCTAGACAATAACCACTAACTCTAGCATAATAGATCTAGACCAAGAACTGTTCGAGCACTGTTGAAGTGATATAGGTTAGATCTAGATCTAGACATTATAGATTTAATCTAGATTTACCACCAGTTTGTTTTGACCAAATTTGGAAGGTTTCCCACCCGTGACCTGCAGATTAAGAAACTTACAGTCAAAATAACAGTAACATTTAGAAACAAGATGCCTAAACTCAATCCCCCAGTACCTATAGATTTCCAGCATCCCAAGTGGAAAGAATGGAGGACGAGATTTAACTGATACAGAACAGCCAGTAAATTATCCAAAGACAGTGGGGAAGTCCAAGTTGCGACACTAGTTTACTCGATGGGCAAAGAAGCTGAAGATATTTTTGCCAGTTTTACATTCGAAAATGGACAGAAAAACAATTTTGATTGCGTTCTACAAAAGTTTGAAGAACACTTCATTCCAAAGCGGAACATAATTTGGGAGAGATCGATTTTTCACAAACGTATCCAAGAGGAGGGTGAAACAGTTGAAGAATTTATTAGAATTCTTTACAAGCTTGCAGAATACTGTGAATTTGCGGATAGAGGCACACAGATAAGAGATAGATTGGTCATAGGACTAAAAGACAAATCAGTATGTCAGAAACTACAATTAAAAGAAGACTTGACATTAGAGAAGGCCAAAGAAATTTCTCTTAATCATGAACTGATCAAGACACAAAATGAAGCAAGTGCACAAATAGATGCAGTAAAAATGAAAAAAGGGAAAGAAAAGCCTCACAGAGGGAAGAAGTACAGGGACCCAAAACCTGAAGCAAGATTTAGCTTTAATGACAGGAAGTATCAAGGTCAGGCCAGTGGTCACTCATCAAAAGAATGCACTAAATTTGGACAAACTCATGCCTGGGGTAAATGTCCAGCATTTGGCAAGAAATGTTATAACTGTCAAAAACAGAATCACTACGCATCAATGTGTCGACTGAGTAGACAATCCAACAGACCAAGTCCAATTACTCCAAAACAAGTCCAAGAAGTAGATTTGAGACAGGGTCAAGAAGAACTTGAGGATTGTTCAGATTACTTTATTGGCTCCGTCGTTTCAAACGTTCCACCCTGGACTACCAATGTTGAAATTTTGGGGGAAATGATAGAATTCAAGATCGACACTGGTGCTGATGTAAACATTCTGAATCAACAGACATGGAAACAACTGGGTCAACCTTCACTTGATGTATCAAAGGCAAGTCTGCTGAGCCCAGCAGGAAAAATTTGTACTTTGGGAAGATTTAAAGTAAAAGTCAATGACAGCAAAGTGGACATGTATGTAGTCAAGAATACAACTTGTAATCTCCTTAGCAGATCTACGGCTATTCACATGGGATTAGTGAGGTTGGTGAACAGTGTAACCCAGTTTGGCAAAGTAAACTGTCAACCAGTGAAGATAAAACTAAAGAGTGATACCAGGCCTTATGCTGTACCTGTATTACATAGAGTGCCTATACCTCTTATGAAGAAAGTAGAATCAGAACTCCAGAGGATGAAAGATAATGATATTATTGAAGAAATCAATGAACCAACAGAATGGGTATCCCCCATGGTTCCAGTCTTAAAGCCTTCAGGAGACGTTAGGATTTGTGTGGATCTCAAGAAACTCAACCAAAACGTCGAAAGGGAACGGTACATCTTACCAACAATGGACGACATCATTTACAAACTAAAGGGTTCAAGAGTATTTTCGAAGCTGGATGCGGCTTCAGGTTATTTACAAATACCACTTGATGAAGAGAGTGCAAAACTTACAACTTTCATTACACCAATGGGAAGATTTTACTTCAAAAGACTTCCATTTGGAATTTCGTCAGCACCTGAAATATTCCAGAAAGTGATGGAGAAAATACTTGAGAACATAGATGGAGTCGTATGTTATTTTGATGACATGCTCATCCATACCAAAGATGAAGCAAGCCACACAAAGACATTGCTAATAGTAAAAGAAAAGCTCCAGAAGGCAGGATTAAAACTGAATGAAAATAAATGTGCATACTACCAAAGTGAAGTCAAGTTCCTCGGACATATAATCTCAGAAAAGGGTGTGAGGCCTGATCCAGAGAAAATAAATGATATCAAAAACATGGAAGAGCCAAAAGATATTCCTGAGCTAAGACGGTTTCTAGGAATGGTCCGGTATCTTGGCAGGTATATCAAGAACCTCTCAACAATACTGAATCCGTTGAACCAACTTTTACAAAAGAACTCAGCATGGTACTGGGGAGCCGATCAAAGGAAATCATTCGAAACAGTCAAAGAATTACTGTCAGATTCAAACACATTAGCATTTTTTGATTTGCAAAAGGAAACTGTAGTGAGTGCTGATGCTAGCAGTTCTACTTCAGAAACACAAAGAAAGTTGGAGACCAGTTGCTTATTGCTCAAGAACACTGACTAAAGCAGAGATGAAGTATGCCCAAGTAGAGAAGGAATGTTTAGCTGCTACGTGGGCTTGTGAAAAATTTGAGAAGTACTTGGTTGGAATGGAACATTTTGTTCTCAACACTGACCACAAACCTTTAGTGCCATTGATCAACAACAGACACCTCATAGAGTGCCCCATCAGATGTCAGAGACTTTTAATGAGACTCATGAGATTTAAAGTCAAAGCAGTGCATATTCCTGGGAAAGATATGGTTGTTGCTGATGCATTGTCCAGAAGTCCATCAAAATTCTGCACAGAAACTGAACTACAAGAAAATGTGCAACAATATGTGTATGAGGTTATGTCATCATGGCCAGTATCAGATGCAAAACTAGGCCAGATTAGAAGAGAAAGCAGAATGGATGAATGCCTCAACACAACGATGGAATATGTCCAACATGGATGGCCAGAATACAGAGAAGATGTGAAAATTGCAGCATTGAGTATGTATCCATTCAGAGGAGAACTCAGCTTAGTGGATGGCATCTTGGTACGAACAGACAGGATTGTTATTCCATACTCAATGAGACAAGAAATAAAAGAAATCATCCACGAAGGTCACTTTGGAATAACAAAATGCCGAGAAAGAGCAAATCAAAGTGTGTGGTGGCCCCAAATCAGCCATGAAATCAAAGAAATGGTATCAAGATGTAAACACTGCATTACAAAGAAACCTACACAGAGGAAAGAACCGCTGTTACCGTCAACGCTACCTGACCGACCATTTCAAAAAGTGGGAGTTGACATTTGTGAATTTCAAAAGAAATCATACTTAGTATTGGAAGACTATTATTCCAGATATATAGAGATTATGTACTTGCCCAACACAACTTCTTTCACAGTGATCAGCAAACTAAAGTGTTGTTTTGCAAGATATGGTATCCCAAGCTGCGTAGTATCTGACAATGCCAGACAATTCACATCAGATGAATTTGTACAATTCTCCAAGAAATGGAATTTCCGACATGTCACAAGTAGCCCAAGATTTCCACAATCAAATGGGAAAGCAGAAAGAGCAGTCAAAACAGCAAAAGAAATACTGTCTCAAGACGATATATTCCTCGCTATTCTTGCGTACAGATCCACACCATTGGTGGAACTGGGAATAAGTCCTGCAGAACTACTTTTCAACAGGAAAATAAGAAACACGTTACCATGTTTGCCACAAAACCTGAATAATACCGGGTTAGACCATAAAGAACTGGAAAGGAGAGACAGAAAGGCCAAGGAAGCCCATAAGAGAAACTATGACAAACGACATGGGGCAAGACATCTACCAGAACTCGATAGAGGAGACACAGTCCTTGTCAAAACAGATCTGGACAAACAATGGAAAACTCCAGCTGAAGTTGTAAAGAAAATAGCACCAAGGTCATACATTGTCAAGACTGAAAACCAAGGCGAGTTGCGAAGAAATCGACGTCATCTCTACCGAGTTCCAGAAGGAGTTCAGTATGATATTCCAGATCATGATGTCGAGACAGAAACCACAGAGGATCATATAGATCGTAGGATTTTTGTGGAAAATTCAAAAGAGGCAGGAGGAGACAAAACAGCCAGTCCTTCTGAAACAAACAAGACTGGTCATACTTTGAGTCCGGCAAAAGCACACCCTGCGATAAGTTCGTCCAAGGGAATTGGCCTAAGATGATCCAATCGACAGGCCAAGGCGCCCAAGCGCCTCATATGTGAATATTAATGTGGCTTTCAAGGTGCAGCCATAAAGGATATATTATGGTAGCACTTAGCCTATTGTAATTAGTTATGAAACTGTTGGAAGTTTGTGTTACATTGTTTCAGTAAAATTACTCTTCAAGTGTTAAGAGAAGTACTACAGTAAGCAAGGAGCATACTGGATCTGCAATATAATTTCGAGATTCTTCAGAAGGGGGGAGATGTACTGATAATTGAGTCACACAAGGCAATGTGGCAACTTGTATAAACCTGGCAATGAGGAGCGCCAACGGCAAGCACTTGATGACCAACATGGCGGACAGACAACACGTGTCACGGCTAGAGTAGAAAGAATACGCCCTATAAATCCTGTACAACACATCCATGCTAAAAGATCTCCAGTTTTTCAGAAAATGGAGCTAGAACAAACAAAGAACGAAGGTCGAGAAAAGCTGAACTTTTGATATAAAAATTATGTGAAAAACTGAATTCATAAAATGTTATCTTTTTATCATGAGTTTAGAGATGGGACACTATGCAAGAGAATTACTGCATGGTTATAATACTAGAGGAAATCTCAAACTCAGTTTTGCCTTTCATGAATTCAAAACTGGTATTTACGGCAACTTTACTGTCAGTTTGCGATAAACCGTATCAGCAATGAACATTTCAAATGGCCTTTGCCTCCATTATTGAAACATGTTTTCCTGTTTTTAATGAGGGCTCTTTGAAAATGGAGGATGTGATATATTGCCAGACTCTACTGAGGGATCAATGATCAAAAATCAAATTCGCCAAGTCTATTTTGCCGTTTGCTATTAAAAAAAAAACAACAAAAAACGTACCCGTTAAATAATGAGTCGCTGAACGTATTTCGTCGGTGCAGAACAACACTATATATTTTGTGGGTTACAGGAGTGTTGTTCTACACCGACGATTTGCTGTCTGAAATATAGCAACACATAACATGAAGTATTGTTTTCAATACGGATAACAAAAAGCTATGTTCTCCAGTTTTTAAAGCGTAATTAGAAATATCTCCTAAATTTGTTTTTTCTCGCACATAGACTTTTTTCTTTTCTCTACATTCTTGTCCCTCGAACACAGTACTGGCAAGCTGAAGCTGATTGGAAACACAGTGAATGAAACAGCAAAGAAGTTGGCCGCTGTCTTGGAAGATTGTGCAAAGAATGACACGTTGCTGTCAATAAAACACTCAGCTGGCCAATACACTAGTGAAATCATTGCCAGAACAGCTTTTGGACTGCGGACAAACTGTCTTGGAGGTGATGATGACGAGTTTACGCATTACGCAAAGACTATATTCAGGACACGGAACAAATTCTTCACTAAAGTAATGCTTGTGATGTTCCGTTTTCCAGAAGTTCATCGTTTTCTAGTGAAGGTGAGGGCTTACTGTTTGTCTAGTAAACTGTTTTTGATCGATTTTCTTAGTTTAAAAAAAATCATTATTAACCCCCGATTGTTGTCCCTGGCAAAACCAAATCTGGGATGCAGCTCTTGTGACGATACTCAGCCGGCCATTGTTATCAACGATACAGTTTCGTGTTAAAGCGACTCAGTCCCGTCAATACAACATACAAGGTGCTGTATAGCAATTGTCACAACACTCATTCGATGGCAGACACTGAAATGATACCTTTCGTCAACATGACACAAAAAATAATTACTGCAAAGAAGTAATTATTTAAAATTATATAAAAAGCTTAAAGACTTTTTTTTTTTCAGATATGACGTCCCAAAATTGCAGTAGTTTATGGGAGGTTTCACTGAAGGATCGAGTGCTTAGAACTCTGGGTTCATTTTGCTTTTTTTGGGACAATTTTGAGAACTGTTCTCCGAGACAGATTTGGTCATACACGTTACATGGAGCCTTTTACTACTAAACACAGTGGGATTATGTATACTTCTTCTTCAATTTGCCGGATCTGGAACAGATATCGACGATCATGGTTCGCCACTCATTCCTCCGCTCTGATGCACTCAAAAAGCTAGCCCATATTGTTGTGGTTTTTCCTTGTCGCCCAGGTATTCAAACTCTCTAAATAATTATGTTATTCTAATGAGTAATAAAATGCTCCATGCTCCAAAATGCTCCATTCTTTTCTCACAGACTTTGGACATGCAGAAGGTCAGTCAGGTTTTTCTTTGTCATCAAACATTATTTGCATCCGCAGACTTTGAAGATAAGTTACCTAGATGGAGTTAGCGGCGACTCAGATCAGTATATGAACGCAGTGCTGCGCCCTAACATTGCAGAGCGCCAGAAGTATGAACTGATGGGAGAGAGAAAACCAACAGATTTCCTACAGAGTTTAGTCACAGCCAAAATGGCTGGAGATCGTGCTGTGACTGAGGCTTTGGCCCAAGCTGGTAAATGATTGAATTAACCATATCTTTTTCCAGCCAATATATACAATGTATAATGGGGTTGCCCAGAATCTCCGGCAGCAAGTGACGGACAGCTAATAGAGTCTGACATCCTCTAATGTAAACGGCCCCTGTGTGAAGAGGGTTATCAAAAGCGCCAGAATCATTGGTTTCTTGAATAGTTCCTCAAAAATTCCTACTATTGCATCCATTTGTCCCTTGAGCAGCCGGTGGAGATAAGAGATACCGAGCACTTCCATTCAAATAAACAGCCACTCCTGTATATCGTGTAGAGAAAGATTCTGTTCCTCTCCTCTATGTAATCAGTAAGCGCAAACTTGGGTTCAGCCAAATACACATTTAGGATATAATTTTTGTTGTTGTTGGAGATGGAGACGTTTAGCCCAATACTTACAGTTGTGATGTAGCCCCATCACTATGCTAAAAAGCCAAGTAAAATTTCATGGGGACAAGCATCCTGCACCACAGTTAACAAGACATCTTTTGACCCCATTTAACTTTATTTCAGAATGTATTAAATGAGCTCCTTAGTCTTCAGTAGGGAAGAACGGAAATACTACAGTTTTATTAAACTGTTATATGTTTTCAAGTAGCACTAGTTCATTCTTCATTTACGAGCTATTCTGTTCTAATCTATTCTATTCTATTCTTTTGTACAAATTGATTGTTCTTTTCCTACGATGCTGGGCAGATGGAGAAACCGAGATACTGAGTGAAAAACGCGCCAAAACAATGAGCCAGGAGGAGTTGATTGGTCAGTCTTTGCTGGTCATTTTTGCAGCCTTCGAAACAACGTCGACAACTCTGCAAATGTGTCTCTATTTACTGGCTAAGCATCCAAACATACAGGTGGGCAACCTTGTTTTTAACCTCGGTGGTATTACTGAAAATTTGTACTTCATGGATAGGGAAAAAAATATCCATATAACTTGATAACTTGAAGCTAATCCTCGCATCCTAATATTATTTAGTATTTAAGCCAACAGACCAATTAACCTTACAACTCGACCCCCATTCCACGCCATAATCATCTCGTTTACAGCTTAACCCTCCATATCGTCGAGTTTTGTTTTTCTAACTACATAGAGTGACCCTATGTAGTGACCCTTGCCATAAAAATGGGTACCTGGATGGATGCTTTCATTTATTTATTCATTTTGTCAAAAGACCAACGTAACCTGTTTCCTCCTGACTTTTGTCCGCCGCCCAAAAGGCACACAGATCGTGCAGTGCAAAGCTTGATTATTGAACTGAAACACATGATTTCATTTGATCATGAAAATAGAATATAAAAATGATTTTAAAAATTTAAAAAAAAACGTCCAAATGGATTTATACAAATTTCTAGAGTTTGGATGAAGTTAAAACGAGGGCACCCAGAAGTACTATGGGTTGTAGAATTTGAAGGTTACATAATGCTACAGTTACTGTGGAGTAGGAACGTGCATGCTGCAGTGTGTTTAGTTTTTCTTTCATAGATATAGATGGAGATCTTCATAGTCCGGTGTTTTTTTTCATTTATCAACAGGAGAAAGTGATCAGTGAAATAGACCAAGTGGTCAAATCTGACACACCAACTCATGAAGAACTGAGCCAGATGAAATACACAGAACAGGTGATCAACGAGACATTACGACTGTACCCTCCGGCCTCGGTTGTCACCAGGAAAGCTTTAGAGACAAAGACTTATGGCGACATCACCATCCCGGCAAATGCTGGGGTTTTTGTACCAATTTTCCTCATCCACTTGGATCCGAAAAATTTCCCAGATCCGGAAAAATTCGATCCAGACCGCTTTAACGAGGAGAACAAGGCCAAAAGAGATCCGATGAGTTTTATGCCTTTCGGTTACGGTCCTAGATTGTGTATTGGAATGAGATTAGCCTATCTAGAACTGAAAATTGCCATGGTGCACATATTTAGAAAGGCAAAGTTGGAGTTGAACGACAAAACGGTGCCCAAAAAGGGCGAGGATATCAAATTGCGTGTCACTGGAGGATTGTTTATCGTTGACAATCCCATTCAACTCCAAGTGAAGTTAAGAAAAAGTGTGTAAAGACATTTCTATGTGGGAAATCAGAGTGACCTTTGAGGATATGTAATCTGAGAATGAGCACGATGTAAGCATTTTTCCCTAAACGTGCTTTAGTAGGAAAGAAGACGTTTTAGCCTTCCGTCGAAAATCATCGACCAGAGTCGAAGCCTTTCAATTTCAAACATGTAGAGAGCCACTCATATGAAACATGGGAACATTAAAATCATCTCTTGTAATTATTAAAATAATGTCAACCTGACTTTTTTATTATTTTTTTTTTTTGCTTTTTCCTACAGTGTAACAGCAATCATTCTTAAAGTGAAAATTGCCGCTTTTATTTTTAACATTTTTTTTTATTGTTGTTGAAACATTAGCAAACATTACAAATTAAATAGAGTGAGACAACTCCTACTGGTTTTTAGATGTGTGTTCTTTGGTTACTCTCCAAGGTAAACTGATAAAATACTGAGTTTTTAAGGAAAGAGAAAGTTGTGATGCTAAGATTGGTGTATCGGGTATGATAATGATCCCAGCGAAGATTTTCAATAATTTGACTGATGTTGCGAAAACAACATTATTGTAAATAATGAATACTCAGATTCTCCTGTCACAAAAACCTATCAAAATAATTGATAAAACAGAAATATTAAGTTCCCTAACAATGGTTTGAATATCATTTCATCTTAGTGAAAAAAACCTCTAAGGATAGTTGATAATATAAGTTGACTCAAATTTTGACGTGGTGCTGATTTATAACTATGGGCAAGAAACTATGAGGGCAATGGAATATGGGCTTTATTGCCTTCGTGGGAGCAGCCAATATTAATGTTGAGAAAGTACTCATTAAAATATTGATTTTTTCAAAAAATGGCCCTGAAGAAATGGTGACCTTTTTTATATTATGGATATAAGGTGACCCAGAAAAAGCTCCGTATGTCCAGAGCCCATTGGCGCTCACAAAATCACCCACACAACTGTACATTAAAATTTCAGAAAGATGTTAACATTCATGCAATGGTATAAAACCCACTGTTCCTTAAGTTTCTAAAACGTGTTTGCCTTGCTGATGTAGATACTTTTTTTTTGTTTTCGCCACATTTTGGCGTTGGGCCAAGCTTTACCAAGACCCACGGTACCAGTGTGGTGATTTATGATGGTACTAGCCTAAATAAAACTGTTCGACTTAACTGATTAAGAAGATGACTGCAATGAAAATCAAATTGCTTAATGAAAATAATTTACCAACGAGAAGTCGGCGAAATACCTTATACAATAATATAACATTTATTACCATTATGGCATTTTCATTGTCTTTTTATTTACAAGAAGGATATGTTTTTTTGTTGTTGTCTTTTTTTTTTTGTTGTTGTTGTTGTATCTGATTACTATAGTTATATTAATATGCTCAGAAACTCTTGAACGAATTCGAACGTGCATGTTAATCTTGTCATCCAAGACTCTAAGATAAGGATGGGTCAGATATCGTTCTTTACTGATATTCAGATTTATTATAAACAGACAAAACTCCTAAAAATAGTGTCGCCGTCTACCTCTTCTTGTCCACAGTATCCTCTCCACTCCGGTGTTTATACAGATAATGACGTATGCAAAAATAAAACTCTCTTTGTCTCTGTATTGTTGGCCACAGCATCCGTTCCGCTCCGCTCGTCATCGCTATAGAGGCAAAGAGTGTTTTGCTTTTTCATTCGTCATTTTCCGTAAAAAAATGCGGAGCTGTGAGTAAGACCACCATTTACTGAATGTGAGGGAGCAATCTATGTATGTATGCGTGTGGAGGCGTGCGAGACATAAATTATTACGAATTCTCAATGCCCAGTGCCTCTTGCCATGTAGCTGATAGTGTTGTAATTATTGTATTTTCATTTTTCACACTGCTATGATAGTTTAATCCCCTTTCATACGAACGGGTTTCAATACTAGTAATGTGATACTGTTGTATCTTTGTAAAAGAAACAAAGATTGTCGATAAGTATCACTACGCTGTGGTACAATGTGCTGATTGTAACATTTAAAAGGAAATAAAATAATCTCCATTATAACTTGAATATGCATCACCATATGCCAAGTTTCTGGAGATATGAAAAAGAAGCTGTGTGGTAGTTTTCTGATGATTGATGAAATATTAACAGCCTGGTGATGGTTTCATCATTTGGTCTGCTTGAAAAGTCGTATAGTCTCCTTGTTTGACACGATTGTGTATGGTAAATACTTTGTCAGTACAGTGTTGAAGGGCTGTGGAAGTATTGAACTCCATGAGAATAAAGAAATTAAAATCCATCACATTGTGAGTCTATCGTATTTGGTTGTCACTGTTTCTTCTCACTTGCGTACTTCGCACGCTCCATATTTTCATAAGATTCATGAGAATAAAGAGATATGGCTGTCTGTCTGTCCTTTTCCCTGTCTGCCCGTCTGACTATCTATATATTTATCTATCTATCTATCTATCTATCTATCTATCTATCTATCTATCTATCTATCTATCTATCTATCTATCTATCTATCTATCTATCTATCTATCTATCTATCTATCTATCTATCTATCTATCTATTTATCTATCGATCTATCTATCTATATATCTATCTATCTATGTGTCTGTCTGTCTGACCGTCCGACCATCTATCTGTCTATTTATCTATCTATCTATCTAACTATCTGATATCTGTCTTTCTGTCTGTCTATCTAACATCTCCCCTCCCCCCACCCCGCAGGTCACTACGGAGTTGTAAGCCAGTTCCAGTAGTGAACTTCGGTCTACTTAACGTGAAGTCATAATACCCAGGCCTGTGTTGAAGCTTCTACTGACCTTTATGAAGAAAAAAAGAAAGTGGCCTCGCTTTATTCATTCATATAATGCAGACTGGAAAGAAAGTAATGTCTGTATCTATCTTTTGTAAACAGCATTTGGGACGTTAGCCCCAGAAACACACACACACACACACCTAACACCCACCCACACACACCCACACCCACACACCACACAAACACAAACACACACTCACACACACAAATACCAGCAACAGCGGGCGATTGAAACAGAAATGGCCTGAAACAGAAATTTGTCCACACGACCATGGAGGAGATCAAATTATTTGTGTCGAAAAATGACTTGGTGAGGCCCTAAGCTATATGAAGTTTGGAGGTCCTTTTTAAAAAAAATTTACACCAGCAGAATGTCCCACAAAGGTGAGAATCAAAACTGGATATTGGGTCGTCAGAATAATAAAACAACAACCCCCCAAAAAAACCACCTGAAAACGTAAATGCTCTTCTGTTATTTAATAAGAGTGTATTTAAAGTAAAAAAAAAAATACAAATGACATTCAAACGAATCCATTTCGCGATCTTTGCACTGCTGAGACATTCGAGGTTAAAAGTTTACGGTTTTAGTATACTATACTGCTGTTAGGGGACTCGGTGGACAGAAGTCAGTCTTTTCTCTGTTTGGCTTTGTAATTAGACATTACTAACAATAGCCATAAAGAAGTTGGAATTGGAACTGCCGAACAGCTTGATAAGTGCCGCACCGTATATTAAAACAAGTGTCGTATTTAAAGTAAAAAAAAAATACAAATGACATTCAAACGAATCCATTTCGCGATCTTTGCACTGCTGAGACATTCGAGGTTAAAAGTTTACGGTTTTAGTATACTATACTGCTGTTAGGGGACTCGGTGGACAGAAGTCAGTCTTTTCTCTGTTTGGCTTTGTAATTAGACATTACTAACAATAGCCATAAAGAAGTTGGAATTGGAACTGCCGAACAGCTTGATAAGTGCAGCACCGTATATTAAAACAAGTGTCCAAGTGTCCAAGTTTGTTATACCTCGTGTGTGTATACTAAAATCTCAGAGAATGGAGACAGAACTAACAAGAACTAAGTTCGCGATTTGCTGATTACACATTCACCATTTGCTTAGCCCATGGAAGTACCCTGGAAACGATACCCAAAGATTAGAATACCACTTAAATTAATTACATAAAATAAAGATGTAATTAATTTCAGTAATATTCTAAGCTTTGGATATAAAGAACTGATACAATTTTAAAATACCAAAGAAAAATTCTAACATTTTGTGAGACCCTTGCAGATTGAGAGCCTAGTTGTAGCCTATTTTGAGGGTTGAATGATAATCTATCTAAATAGGTTGTAACTAATTGTTCAGAAGCAACTAAACAACGAATAACTTTCTTAATGAAACCAGAGAGTATAGATGTATAGAGAGCGTTCGCTTCCGTCAAATCGCGAAACTAGGTCGCTGCGGTAAACAAGAAATTTGAAGCATTGAAAGAGACCTTCTTCACCAAAGATAGTGTGCGTATCTGTTCACTGTGGTTTGTTCATATTTGTGGGGCTGATTGAAACTATTTAGAACCGTTTGTAAGCTCCTACACCCAGTAGAAATGCACAAACGGAGATTGTTTTACCGCAGTGACCTACTTTCCGCTCCATGCTAACAATGGTTTCGCAGAGCCTCCCTCGTCTCGCAGTGCAAATCGACCAATAGTGAAACCTCTCTATATATATATCCTCTCCGATGAAACTTAGTAGTTACGATATTAACTTCCCCCCCAAAATGTTATTTCGCCCCTAGTTTGCATAATTACCCCCCCCCCCCACACACACACATCCCCACCCACCCCCAAATTATAACACAACATGTGGACTGACAAGGGCTACCATACAAGCATGCCAAATATCTCAATTATTTTTTTAAAAAGTCGAGTTACGACGACCTACCCTGCCGTCCTCGATGTCTCCTATGCCCAAATCCGACCCTTATTGAGCTCTCTAAAGCTGGATATTCATGTGTACGGAAACGAAAACGTCAAAAGTCGATCATGTACGTACTAAAAAGAAGGAGTGTTTCCATGTGTACGGACACAGAGTCTCCTACCACATGAAAACATTCTTTCTTTCTCACTACTTGAAGAGTTTTTGACGTTTCCGTTTCCGTTTCCGTACGCATGAAAACCCAACTTAACCGGTGGCTGTGTTGCGACAAACAGGTTCTCTGACAGCCCTGGAACAGGGAGTGATTACCCTGGCCTTATGCCAGTTCTAGGTGCCATTTTGTAGGTCACTGTGTTGATGGAGTAATGGTGGAGCGATGTGAGGCACAAAATAAGTGCTAGTATCTAAATTTACCTCAGAACAAATGAAGAAAAAAGAAAGTACAACTGAAAAACTCGAGGGTTGCTAGCAGAGCTTGGCACAAAACCAAAATATGATCAAACAACAAGAATAATTAATAATGATAGTAACAATATAGTAATAATGGTAGGCCGAATGATAATAATAATGATCATACAACTATAACATTAATAATAACAGTTATAATAATAAAGTTAATGGCAGAAGAAGAAGAAGAAGAGGCAGGTGATGATGATGATGATGATGAAGACAAAGAAGAAGAAGAACACAAAGAAGAAGAAACAGAAGGAAAAAAAGAAGAGACGTACATTTCATGGGCCACGTCAAACATTCATTGTAGCCGACAGTATTTCCAGCGCGGGACGGTGCGAGATACAATTCTTTCCTTATAAGTCATGCCATATTTTAACTACAGTTAGCTATCATCTGTCTGCGCTAGTCAGGCATAGATGGCGAATCACAACAACCTCTTTGCGAGTTTGGATGGCAGTGCAGTTGGCAGAGAATGGGAGAGCCTGTCATTGCCTCTACTAACTGCCATGAGGAATTGACTTTCTCTTTCCCCAGAATCACTTACTTTTCTGACTGGCAGCGCAGCGAGAGTGATTTTCCAACCCTGTGTTTCAGTACACTGTGTTACATTTATCATCCCCTCTTCGTAGCTTAGTTATGAAACAAAATGTATTGGCAAATGAGTATACACCCGTTTACACAAAAGGAATAGCATATTAAATACTTGACAGGATTTCTTTTTCTAGCAATGGGCATAAATAATATGCTTTTCATATTAAAAAGAACAGAAATTATGATCAAGATATTGTGCAAAACTGTAATCCCTAGTTAGGAAAACATTATCATGTGCCTCCTCTCGTTTTCGCCCTTACATCGCCCCTTTTCGTCGTTTTCGCCCCCCCCCCCCCAAGACTCAAACTCGCCCTCAGGGAAGCGATGTAACGCCCGTTGGGAACCACTGGACTACTCCAAATATAATACTATTTTTACGTTTTCATTGGCAAAGCGAGGGTAATACCAGAGGTGATAATACTGCCTAGAAATTCCAAAAGAGAATGAGTATTCGATTACTCATCCCCATGCATTGAATTCCGTCAAGCAGATGCCAAAAAACATAGCTGGCTGGCCTGTGAAAGAATACCAATGTGTAATGTGTAGTCCCTATCTGGAAGGCGGATCCATGTGTGTTGGGTTTGACGTTGATAGATTTACCTTTTGACGCCGTTCATCCCCATCAGGCAACCAACGAACGTGTGCAATCAGGGGCGAAAGGCCTTCGATGTCTCATAAGAACTGATTTTTGTATTTGCTAGGGCGACTTCATCCTGGAAATTAATAAAAATACAAGTTAGAGCTGTCGTTTTCAAGTATCAGGTAGAGCACATTAGCTTTACCCCTTCTTTATAAACTAGTGAATAACAGACTCGAGCACAGCGGGGCAGTTTTCCCGCCCCAAAGTTGGTGAATCGTGGCTGCATTGTTCCGTAGCTTCAGGGCTATTTTAACGTGAACAGAACAGTGAGCATGGCGACCGACCCGGGTTCTGAGAATATCGTTGATTATCACAACAGAATAGTTTTAACTGGTGTCATCGTTATTGTTACACTTATCACCATTGTTATCTACCTCTGGTGGACGAATGTTAACAAATGGGGAAAATATGGAGTCAAGACTGTAACTCTGGGAAAATCCGCGTTCACAGATTTCTTGTAAGTAGTGAGTTTAGTGCTGAAACAGACTAAGGTTAAGTCATTCCAAGCTGCTTGTTATCTTTTTGGTGATTTAGAATCAAACTCATATACCAGTAATATGAATTTTCTAAAATATATCTTGCGTTATTTTCAACTAGACTATTGCTATAATTATATTTGTGTGTATGTGTAGTTGCCCACGAGGTGAAATTATATTTTAATTTTTTAGAAAATGACTAATTATTTTACATACAGTGAATGTATAGTTGTCAAAACATTTTATAAAAGCGTATGTTTATAGAATATTTGGCAAAAGAAGAGTGCAATTTCATGATAGTGCCAGGTATACAATGTGTTGGGCCTTGGAGAGTTAATCTGTTTCTATGAAATCCCACAGAGCAGCGTGTCATCAAGTACTTCGGGATCACGGAGACACTGTAGGTTTAAACATGGGACAGATGACATTACTTACAAGAGATTTGGATTTGCTGAAAATGATCCTGGTCAAAGACTTCAATGTTTTTACCGACAGGGTACATGCCCTGGCAACAAGATCCAACATCTCGAAAAGCATATTCTTTCTGGACGGGCACGAATGGAAGAGATTCAGAGAGACTATTGCGCCATCTTTTAGGTAAACTTGAAATCAATTATCTCTCTGTGAGGCTCGGACCGCGAGCCTTCCTAAAATGTGACAATTCACCCCTCTTTAATTCTCTGTTCCTCTCACCCTCTCGCCTCAGTGACAGTCATGTACCACACCTACTCATGAAATTCACGATACATAATTATTTAAAGACATGCACAATAATAATCGGCTTTGATATTTGATTAATGATTTTGAACATTCTCCTTCAGTTCTGGAAAACTGAAAAACTATCTATCATCGATGAACAAGTCAGCCAAGAAGCTTGTCAAAGTTCTGGAAGCCAACGCTGAAAGAGATGAGCTAGTTCCTATCAAACATCGTCTCGGGCAATATACGACTGAACTCATTGCCAAGCTGGCCTTTGGTGTACAGACAGACTGCATTGGAAAAGAAGACGATGAATTCACTGGACATGCCAAGTCTTTGCTGAAAACACGCAGCAAACTTGGACTGATCGTCATGGTCATTATGATGACGTGGTTTCCGAATCTGCAGACATTTTTTATCAAGGTATTCACGTCCAGTTAAAATTTTGTTTTGCCCTCTGCCTTTCACAAAGATGCAATGGTACAGAATTGTTAAAAGATTATATTTATGGTCTGTCAAGTCCTTGTACTTTTTTCTTTAGCAACACCATTTTAAAAATTCTTTTCCTCTTTCACATAGCGTCGTTTTTCAGCTAGATCAGTCACTTCCCTTACCTTTTTTTTCATTCGGTGGCATTGTGTTTCATAAATATCATCATCATCTGTATTGCCTTTTGTCATTCCTGACCACCACTTCTAACGAGGACATAACTCTTGTTTTGTTTCTTTTGTTTTACCTTTTCCCTGGGTTTGGCTTTCCTTTTCTAGCGTTAAACACTCTTCATACTTGTAAGTTGTAGATGTGAATGGATCAATATTACAGAAGGAAAAATCGGAGGAAATCAGATGCTCCTTGTTACAGACTCTTGTAAATATTGTAAGACTCGGTAAGGGTAATATTGTTTTATTTGTCCTATCACGATTCTGCGTCCTTTTTGAGCACTTTGAGGCTGGGGCCTGAAGTAACCACAACAGTTGTAATAATCGTGGGGAACATAATGTGTGAATTAGGCTAATTGTCGTCATGTTTACTCAGGATGCAAAATGTGATCTACATTATGTGTATTCTGACTGTAGATACTTATACAATCTTGCTCAGTGGGGCCCTTGACCGATTTTAAAAAAAATATAAAATCACACCCATTGATTTATCAGCTGTCTATAGCCCAAACTACCAAACTTTGTCCTACGAAGATTTAAGGATGGATTTTTCGAGAGAGTTTTCTTGTGTTCTTGCATGCAGCTGGTGCGACAAAGAATTGACCGGGCTCAGGGGAAAAAAAACAACACCTGAAGGTAGCTTTTTCATTAACTGACATTATGGGGTCTTTGTGCTTTTTAGATAGATCTAAAACAAAATGTTTTTCTGTCTGTCACTGTCAGGTCCTGAAAATTGACTTTTTTGATGGCATAGATAAGGCTGCCGATGATTACTTTAACACGGTGTTACGCAGAACGATCGACGAGAGAAGGGAATACCTGGCCAGCGGGAAAAGACCAGGCCATGATTTACTACAGAACCTGGTGGCGGGCAAGATTAAAGGCCGCAAGACTTCAGCCGCTGCACCAGTATCCTCAGGTGAAAATAGATAAATAAATAAATAAATAAAGGAAAGATAGATAGATAGATAGATAGATAGATAGATAGATAGATAGATAGATAGATAGATAGATAGATAGATAGATAGATAGATAGATAGATAGATAGATAGATAGATAGATAGATAGATAGATAGATAGATAGACAAAGAAAGAGATAGAATGACAAATATTACACGAGTGGACAGACATGAAACTGTGACTCACTGAGAAAGTGAGAGAACGGAGAGCAGTGGGGCGGGAAGGACGCTGGTTGCCAGGTCCTCAGTGACACGCCCAACGGTCCCCCGGACTACAGGATAGGCAAGACAAGACAAGTCCACGAATATTAATAAATTAGGCTATGGCAGCAGTGGTGACATTTAGACCCACTCTCTTGATGCAGTAAAATAAAACACAAAATATAGCAATTCTTTTTTCCCGCTGCTATATCTTGCTGGTCTACCAAAACCTGCCTCCACCACCTGTCTGTCATACTCGCAGGTAAAGCTGATGGAGAACAAGATAACAATGTTTGCCAATCGATCACAGACGAGGAGCTGATTGGACATGCTATATTGATCATATTTGCTGGCTTAGAAACTACGGCTACCACCTTGCAGTTCTGCATTTACCTGATGGCTAAACATCCGGATGTGCAGGTTGGCTTTTTTTCTTTCTTGCCACCTTTAATCTCATCACTTTCACTTCTCCCCTCACGGGTCTCCTCCATCTCTTCGTGTTTCAATTGTTCACTTTTTTCTCCCCACTTCACTTTTCACAAAAAAATAAAGTAGATTATCAGAGAGAGAGAGAGAGAGTTATAAAAGTTCAATTTCACTGTGGAGAGCATACATACAAATGAAAGCATCAGCTTTAGTAAAATAACAATACTAAACATAAATGATCCGCTTTAGTAAAATGTACAATTTTAAGAAAGCAAACAGAACCAACAACTCTAGGTGTAAAACTCTGAGGTACGAGGTCCCTCACAGTTTGTTTCTACTTTCATGAATTGAACTAATGGTCATTTGAAAAATGTCTTAAGGAATGAGGGCTCCCGGCTGATCACACCTCTATGCTGCAGCAAACTGATCGCATAAACAGTAAGGGGTATATTTCAAACCTGAGCCGAATTACTTTCTTCATGGTAAAAAGGTCAAAGTCATTTACATTATACCGGTGCTTCACAAGAACCATTGTAAACCATAAACGGGCATGAGAAAAAAAAAATAGACAGTATAGTAATATAATTTGCTCAAGCCGCCTGGGCTTAATTTTATTTCAAAATGTACGAGCGAAAAGTGAAATTATTGAGTCAATATAATATGCTATAGTTTATAACCACTTTTTTGTTCCACCAGGAGAAAGTCTATGAGGAAATTCAAAAAGCGGGTTTATCTGACGAGCCTACATTTGAGGAGTTGATTGAACTGAAATATCTGGACCAGGTGGTCAGTGAGACACTGCGCCTTTTCCCACCATTACCGACTGTAAACAGGAAGGCTCTGGAGACCACATCTTATGGTAGCGTGACAATCCCGAAAGGAACTCAGGTCTTGATACCCCTGGCACTGATTATGAAGGATCCGAAACATTATGAAGATCCTGAGAAGTTTGATCCTGATAGGTTTTCAGAGGAGATGAAAGTTAAGCGGGATCCCATGGCTTATGTACCTTTCGGCTATGGTCCTCGCATGTGCATAGGGATGAGACTTGCCCTTCTTGAGACCAAGGTCGCTCTGGTGCATATGATCAGGAGAGTAAAGTTTGAGCTAAATGAGACCACTGAACCTAAGCTGGGACAGAATATAAGGATACAACTCCAACACGTTGTGGTGGTGGAAAAACCGATAGCCGTGGCTGTAAAGGCAAGAAAATGAGGCCTGAGGAAATGTGCTGTATCCATCAACAAGGACAAAGGCTGAGAGAATGATACTATAATTGGAATTAGGCATTACATAGCAGAATTGTGTACATATATTTCTGAAATAAGACAGACCCATCTTGTTGAGGGCTTTACCCTGCCCAAAGACATTTCTAGCTCAGCTAACTTGACTCAGCTTCTTCATTTCCCTCTCGAGGAGATCAGTGAATTTGCAGAAAATATCGCAAAGAAACCTGGATTAATAGTAGTTGTGTACTGACCGCCAGTGTGTCAGTTACTGAGAGAGAGAGAGAGAGAGAGAGAGAGAGAGAGAGAGAGAGAGAGAGAGAGAGAGAGAGAGAGAGAGAGAGAGAGTGAGAGAGAGAGAGAGAGAGAGAGAGAGAGAGAGAGATTTATTGAAGAATTACTGTGCCTGACATAAACGAGTGTAATAGATTTTGATACTATGTTAGTCGGGGCTGGGAGAAGTGTTTTTTTTTTAACATTGGGCTATTTCATAGCATGCTTTTTTTTGGGGGGGGGGGGTGTTGGCTAAGTCTCCAGTGTTTCTATTCCTGAATGTGGAATTTAACATGACTGGCCATACGTCTTCACAGTCGAGAAAGTAATAATATTTAATGAAAGTGCTTTGCACAAAAGATGGCTCAAAGGACAACAGTTGCAGTGGCCCCAATTATTCTCGTTTCTTCTGCGTCTCCCAGGCTGCAGACACTGTGTGGATCGTTTACACCTTCGTTGTACTTTTCTGTTTCACCATAATAAGATTCCCTGTACGATTTTGTAGGAAAAATGGAATTATTGGAGTACTTATGTATAATATAATGAGTAGATAAAGTTCTAGATCCATAGTTTGTCATTGCATGTTCACATGTGGCTGTAGGGTTTGTTCATTAAAAGATTGAATAAAATAATGTTTTTCTCACAATTGTATTGCCCTTGTCTTTCCATACCGTTCGGTAGTCGACATTATTAGTTCATAATACAATTGCCGAAAAGATCAAAGGAGGGGATGCACTGGTATTTTGGAGACGGTATTTATTTTTTTTCGCCTGGCCTGTTTAACCTGGACGGGTAAATCTACAGAAATGGTCGCCAATAGAGTGGGGAGACACGCAGGGAGGCACGGACAAATAATTATGTTTGTCGTAATAAACTGTTGCCCCAAGGTTAAAACCTCCCTGAGTGTACATTGGAAGACACCACAGTAAACCTTGGATGGCCGATGGGAAAAATATTGGGAGCTAGGCCTACTGTGAGAACGCTGGGTGCTTAAAGGGCATTCGGCTCGGTCTTTTCATCGTTTTCTTTAACCTGTTTCAGCTTCATGGTTTCTGGAGCGGGGCCGTCTATCTGAAGATACACATCACCATAATGACAGTGTGTTCAAGGAAATTTGTAAGTGTTCATAAAATGCTACTGAAAGGGGCGGATGTGTTGCTCGTTTTCCCTCCGGTAAAATAGACTAAGAACATTTCTTTTTTTCCTTGAGCATGACGCTGCTGATGCATAACACAATCTGTCTAAACCTAACTGTTGGTTCAACAATTACCTATTCGTATTATATAATACCTATTTATGCCCTTGAAGTGGTTTTTCACCCCTTGAAAACTCCTCCCTCTGAATAAAAGTCTTTATTTCATATGTTTATAGAAATATTACGAAACATCACTTTATTATTATTATAAAAAGACCTGACTCCTTGCCTGTTTACCTAAAAATTGACAAACGTTCCTAACTACCTACCAATCCAACTATCTGTCTGTCTGTCTGTCTATCTATCTATCTGTCTGACTGTCTATCTATCTATCTATCTATCTATCTATCTATCTATCTATCTATCTATCTATCTATCTATCTATCTATCTATCTATCTATCTATCTATCTATCTATCTATCTATCTATCTATTATGGTAGCGTGACAATCCCGAAAGGAACTCAGGTCTTGACACCCCTGGCACTGATTATGAAGGATCTATCTATCTATCTATCTATCTATCTGTCTGTCTGTCTGTCTGTCTATCTACCTGTCTGTCTGTCTGTCTATTTATCTATCTACCTGTCTGTCTGTCTGTCTGTCTATCTATCTATCTATCTATCTATCTATCTATCTATCTTTCTATCTATCTATCTATCTATCTATCTATCTATCTATCTATCTATCTATCTATCTATCTATCTATCTATCTATCTATCTATCTATCTACTGTCTTTCCATCTATCAATCTATCTGTCTCTGTCTGTCTGTCCATCTATTTATCTATCTATCTATCTATCTATCTATCTATCTATCTATCTATCTATCTATCTATCTATCTATCTATCTATCTATCTATCTATCTATCTATCTATCTATCTATCTATCTATCTATCTATTATGGTAGCGTGACAATCCCGAAAGGAACTCAGGTCTTGACACCCCTGGCACTGATTATGAAGGATCTATCTATCTATCTATCTATCTATCTGTCTGTCTGTCTGTCTGTCTATCTACCTGTCTGTCTGTCTGTCTATTTATCTATCTACCTGTCTGTCTGTCTGTCTGTCTATCTATCTATCTATCTATCTATCTATCTATCTTTCTATCTATCTATCTATCTATCTATCTATCTATCTATCTATCTATCTATCTATCTATCTATCTATCTATCTATCTATCTATCTATCTATCTATCTATCTATCTACTGTCTTTCCATCTATCAATCTATCTGTCTCTGTCTGTCTGTCCATCTATTTATCTATCTATCTATCTATCTATCTATCTATCTATCTATCTATCTATCTATCTATCTATCTATCTATCTATCTATCTATCTATCTATCTATCTATCTCATCTGGCTGTTACTGTCTGTATGTCTAACTATGGCAAATCTTCTGATAAAAGGATGACTTCACAAACCAACAGCAGTGAAAACATAATATAATATAAGATAAGATAAGATAAAGAGTTCCAGTTATAACTGGGCTGCAATGGCACAAAGGCAGATTTCCCAAATGGGATTAAAGAAGTGCACAAATACAAATACAATACCTGTCTGTCAGCCTGTCTTTCTTCTTATATGTCTATCCACCTGTTTGTCTATCTATCTAACCATCGTTCAGCCGATCGTAGTATTATCTTTTAATATGTATATCTCTCACACTTAATAAATGAAGATTAAATTCGGGCCCTACATTCTCTCCCATTTAAGAAAGACACCCATCTAGGTGTCTACAAAAATGAAAAAAAAAAAAAATAATAATGAAAAAAAAAATGACTTCGATCTTTAGAATAACAGCTTACCACCCGATAAAAAAAAATTCAGTCCTCGTCGATGATGAGTTCCACTGATTAAAATCGAAGAATTTGAATTGATTATGTACATATCAATTTGTCAAGACAGTACAGAAACAAAGGGGGCAATTGGAGGAGGTTAGAGAGAAGGAGGAAGACGAAGAAGTGTATGTACATGCGCGAATGGCTCTGATGGTGGAAGAATACCCCACTATGACAACTCTGAAATGCACTAATTTCATGTCCATTCATATGAAAAAAAAATGCAAAGTTTTCCATGACAAATTGTTAGCGCAGAAATTCATGGAATGTTTAAACAAGCCCATTGCTTAGCTTATTATCGCCGGATTGTGAACACGCGCGGTTCAGTGATTCTTAGACACATTAGAGGATCTGCTGCCTGTTCCTCATTTGAAATACTCTGCTCAAAGAACTTCTTATAAATAAGGATTTGCATTTGCACATTTTTCCTTCCATACTGTTGAGTGTAAACAGTCAAGTCTAGCTCGGGGCGTTTCTTTCTTTTCTTTTTTTTATGTTCAATGCATGCAGCGTTTTGCAAGCTTGTGTTGTCTTAACAGGGAGAACTAGACTGATGTCCAACTGATATTCATCACAGTAACTTGGCAGAGAGATACACATTACTTGTTCAAAACGGCACGGTGCTGCCTCACGGACTGTTAGAACTCTGACCTCTTTTTGCCTAAAATAACAACAATAACAATGTTCCGTCAGTTAACATTTCAGAATCAATATATTTCTATAGAAAGGAATGGTGAATGGTAAAGATATATAACAATTTATAAAGACTCTATTGAAAACAGGTGATCAGATTCAGTAAGTTATTGGTTATGATAGTCTATTAGTTAGTTCTGACACCATTATACCGGGTTGAAGCGAAAGCTCTAGCTTTCCTATGGTCCAGTAACCACATAGCTGTGTCAAGCGTCAATGACCTATTTTCCCCAAGTCATGCAAGAACAGCAAATTATTTCACTTCATTTGAATCGTGCCCATGAAATTGTTTGAGCAACTTTCATCATCACGTAATAGATACCATGAAGTAAATGACCCGCTTGTTTCTTTACAACAACTGTGGGCGTAGAAATAATTCAGTACACTTACAGTGAATTCACACGTTTCTATGCCACTCTGACCTACTAGTCATTTATCGCTTGTTGCAGCACGGCAGCTAGTGACACATCTAGCTCACTGTGAAAACGCAAAGGTTTACGGTTTCCAGTGTCATTCAAGTTAAGACGGGGACTATCATGGCGCTCAGTGACATGTGGCAGGTATTTGATGTGTCTGGAAACATCACGTTAACCTTGGCCGTGGCAACCGTCGCTTTCGTTATTTATTTCATCTATGTAAACTTCAGAACTGTTGACAACTGGGAAAAATATGGCGTCAAAAGTGGGACACTCGGCAAAGAAGCTTTTCAAGACTTCAGGTAGGTTAATCTTAAAGAAATGGCAGATGCTCTAGGCGTTAACATTACTTTGTCTGACTCAACGAGATATAAACTGGAAACTGGATTTTTAACCCCTCTGCCATCAGATTCTTTCAGCCGTGACTGCATTATGATATGAATAGAGATTTTTTAACGATTGAGCGGAGTGTAATCATATTCAGTCAGCTTCTCATGACCTGAGGGTAACTGTGGATCTAAGGCCATGACCGTCATCAGAGGATCACTGATATTTTGACCTGGACCAATTCTAGAATTCCGCCTCGTCGACAACATTATGGAAAGAGTCCCGCTTGTCCCGGTTACTTTTAGAATTATTTATTCTTATTGATTGTCCAGCCCCCTCTTTTTTCAAACTTCATACATTGTTCACAAGTAGAAACTAAAAAGACATCTCTGAATTGAAGGTTACGATAACATTGTGCCCTACAGCGAAAACATCCCCGGGTGTTCGTTGGAAAACACCACAGTAATCTCTTGAGCGGTTTAGCGGAGTGAATGTATTGGAGGCTGGTGTATAATTTAATACTACAAGCTCAGATGGAATTCACCAACTCCCAGTCTCGTCATTGTTAGTTTTCTTTCAATATTTTCAACTTCGTGGTTTCTGGAACACAGAAAAGACTGCGGATAGACATTTTGACCTCGACATAATAATAGTGTGTAATGATAAAAGATTCCAACGTTTTAAGTAAATCCAGTGAACGAAGACGACCGCCACTGCTGTTCTGCACATAGACATACATTTGGTAGCAGGACAAAATTCAATGGGTAAAAAGAAGCAGTGATGGACTGAGGAAAAGTAATTGTGGAGATGTTTTTATTTTGAAAAAAGAAACTTCTCAAATAGTTTTCTCTTCAATGTTCCTCTTAAACAAACATTTCATGGTACAAGTATAAGCAACATCTGTTTATCGGGCCAATTCGCTGCAAAGCTGAATCTCATTGGTGAGTAGTAAACCATTTAAACCCCTTTCCGTAAGAGAAATGATTATGATTCGGGTTCGGAGGAGGAGTGACTCTGACATTTTGGGTTTAAGTGAACCGAGGAGTGAGTAATAAGCATTGCTCAGTGTCATTAACGATCTTTAAAAAAGAAAAGCACAGCAAAATTGAAACATTTTTAAAAAATACTTATACAACATCAGAGGACAAAATTATTTAGTGTCTCTGCCAATGATTATTGGTGATTTGAAACATAATAACGATATAAAAAGATTTTCCCAGGAACACAATACTATTGTGTCAGAGGCATGCGAGAACACTATGACAAATATAGGCCTACATTTCACTTTCTGAACTTCTTAGGTGTTTAAGAGATTTTGTCACTACAAAAGAAAGCCCTTGTCAAAAAAGCATTCCCATAATAGAATGTACTGATTTTTATGTGTATTATACAGATTGGCATGCCAAAAACTTCAGGAGAAACATGGTGATACAGTGGGATTCAACAATGGGGGGATGTTTCTCATTACCACGAACTTGGAGTTGCTCAAGAGTATCATGGTCAAAGATTTTAACACTTTCCCTGACAGAGACCTCAGAAATTTATTGACGAGTTCCCATTTGAACAAAAGCTTGTTCTTTTTGAAATATAGAGACTGGAAACGAATTCGGCAAGTGATTTCACCTTGCTTCAGGTAAGCTACTGGCCTGGTGTAAGACGTATGTGCCTGTTTGTTTGTGTTTGTGTAAGTAAGCGGACGTAAGCATGTGCGGGGTCTTGAGTGGCTGTGAGAGGAGAGTGTAAGTATGTATGCGTGGATGGATGACCAAGACATTGAATGTATGGAGTACTGTGAAATGGAGATACTGAAGTGTGTAAGAAACTGGATGGGATGAGTGAATTAGTGAGATGGAAAGTTAAAGATATCAGTGCTTGAAAGGAGTGTAATGGATGGCGTGAAGGAGAGGTCCATGCACAATCGACTGTCAATGCCATAATACTGTATTTTGTGTTGTGTCATGTGTGCACGGATATGAGAACGTGCATAAACCTCAATTTACTTTTTGTACACTTGAAGATCAATCTATCTTATTGTGCATATTATGAGTTCTGATTCCTTTTGGGTGAAATAAGTCATTCATTCGTGCTTGTATCATTCCGGTAAAACTTGCTAATTTGTTTAATAGTTAATTATGTTCCTCAAACATTTTGATCAGGGAAAGGATTTTACCACAAGTCCTCCACAAACTTTCCTAGCATTTTTATTCTTACTGTCACAGCACCGGCAAAATCAAAAGCTTATTGAGCCCTGTCAACGATTCAGCTAAAAAGATCAGCCAAGTGATTGAGGACTATGCCAAGAGAGATGAACTAGTTCCTATCAAACATCTTGCTGGTCAATTTAGCAGTGAGGTCATAGCCAGGCTAGCATTTGGCATACGTACTGACTGTATTGGAAAAGAGGACGATGAATTCACTCTTTTCTCAAAGAGTATTACCAAAGACCGCAGCAAACTGGCGAGGCTCTTGATGTTGATCATGTGCCGATTCCCAAACCTACACAAATTCCTTGTTCATGTAAGTCTCGCATCTTCTTTGCCTTTCCATTTTATTCATGTATGTGTGTGTACCTTTTTTCTTTCTGTCTTTCCTTCTATCCTTCGTTCTTTTTTTCTTCTTATTGTTGCAATAAGAAGAAAAAAAGAACGAAGGATAGAAGGAAAGACAGAAAGAAAAAAGGTTGAGTCAAGTAAGACTGTTTTGCAGAATGTCTAGCCAGCACAAGGATGGACATTTTATAGTTTATACATTTGATATTGACCTGTGTAAAAAAAAAAAAAAGAAAAGAACTTTGTATAGCGTCTGACTTCGAGTTTTCGCAGAATGACAAGTCAGTTTAATAGGGGTTAAATCACACATGTGCACGGGTCTTTGATGAATCTCATTATTTGTTTAAACACGAAACGTATAACTAAATGCAACAGTTTGGTGTCCAGCCAATGATATTATTATGTCTTTGCCTGTGATCTGCAATATTATTTATGGTTAATTATCAAATGTGCACATAATTATGTCCTGTTTCTCTAGGGTTTGTTTGACTTTTGAGTCAAGTAAGAAATTGTTAGATCAATGCCGCAAATTGTCGTAATCATGGTGACTTCAAGAACGTTTCATTGCCCCTGCCAAATCTTTTCGAGGCTTGGATTGGAATTATACTATTCAGTGTACTGGGACATCATTTCATGTTGAAATGTTTTTCCTATGATCTTTTGGAATGATTTGTTCTCAGGAAAACCATGAAACAGTGTAGTATGTATGAAAGCGCATGAACATTCGCTCTCACAGTATAAGGGCAAGAGCCAAATGTTCATGATTAATCATTTTTTCATGCTGATAATTTGGCAGACATTGTGTCAAGCATAGCCTACTCTTTACAATATCCGCAGACACTGAAAATAAATTTCTTCGATGAAGTGGACACAGCTGTTGATGTGTACTTCACCAACATCTTACTCAGAACCATCGCCGAAAGAAAAGAACATGTTCGCTTGGGGAAGAAACTACACCAGGACTTTCTGCAAAGTTTGATCATAGCTAAGGAGGAGGGTGATAGGGCAGCGGCGGCTGCTACTACCTCAGGTCAGAATGATAGATTAAAAGAACAACAAATATGCATGTAGCATCTGCAAGCTATCCCTTGCCCTCTCCCGTTTTCTTGTTACACTGGTGAGCATGTGTTCATTTCTTCTTGACAACCGCTAGAGTGTACTGTACTCCGTGACCTGACCTTCTTCTCCTAGTGAGTAGTTTTTTCCTCGCCCGCTTGTTGTCAGGTGTTTTGACTCGTTCAGTAAATATTAGTATGTTCCCGAACATTCGATAACACTGTGGAGAAGGATGTTTACGCCAGATTTGGCCTTGAGTGATGTAACCTGATGACGCATTGATGCGTGATTGGTTAGTTTGTGCGAGGGCAAAGGTAACGTTTATTTCGGGAACTTTCTGTAGGAATGTTTATATATATAGACCTGTGTGAGTGGTTGGGGGGGTGAGTAAGTGAGTTTCCTTTTGTGTGGCGTAGATATTTAGTTTCGCTGGTGTCTTCCTAGTAACTTATTGTTCACTATACAGTTATTAAACTTTAGTATTATTTAATCTATCGTCGGATCTCGTGTTTATTTATTTTACAGCTGTAATAGTTTCGTTTTCTTAAGGGTTGTAGTTAGATCAACTAACTCCCCCCTACTATAACGTGCTAGAACAACCTCAGCTGTTACAATGCAACTATTATACTTCACAGACAGTGGCTGAAACTTTGGAGAAGGAACCTCAATACAAAGTAATGGCTTTAAAACTTGCTGTAGCCTACACTCGGAATGCTCACCTGTTTTTGCTTTCTAAGATTCAGTCTTGTCCTATCTCTCATCCTGTGGTGTGTGGAATGGGAGACATTGACGCAAGAGTTTTATGTGTGTGTGTAACACAGACCTCAGATTATAAATATCACATTATAGTAAGATCCCTTGACAGTTACAGACTGGCAGGCCTAGCTGATCTAGGGAGCTGTTGGCACAAGCTGGTAAAAAGATGTATACCGCGGTCGATTGTAAACTTAAAGAACTTTACTCAAAGTCAGAGAATTTGCTTGCGGTATATTGACTACTGATTTAAGTAAAGAAAATAATAATATGTGTTTGTGTGCAAAATCACTATAAATAACAACGTTTATCTTGTATTTGACATTTTTGATATTACGTCGTTTTCAATCCTGATCCAAAGCTAACTGATGTATCATAAATGATGCTTACATAGTTTTTGTTGTCTGTCAACTGGACACCTGGATTAATGAGAAAACAGCAATTTTTGATGATAATGATTAGTAACCTAACATTAATATTGCGTTCATTTAAATAAGTGCGTAAGAAATCACAAGTAATGCAAAAAAAAAGTCACAGTGGTTGAATTTATCACAATTCGCACAAAATCTACATCGGATATATGCCCGTGTTCATTGTTATGAATATTAAGCATTCCTAAGATTGCAGTTACGTAGCTCATACATCTTCAGTACAATGCAGCAGGAGCAGAATTTATTCTACTATTTTTAAATTATCAGGTGTTTTTTTTCTGTCTATCATTAGCATTTCTGTCAATGGAAGAAACTGATGACGATAAAACTACAAATACCATGACAGATGAGGAACTCATTGCACAAGCTATGCTGATTGTATTTGGTGGTTTTGAAACCACTGCCACAACTTTACAATTCGCTACCTACCTCGTGGCCAAACATCCAGATATACAGGTATGTTATTCTAGTGCACCAGTTATCATGGTATCTTTTTTGCCGTACAACATCGCGACCTCAGTTCTTGTTGTACCAGCTTCACTATTTGCATAACTAAGAAATTCGACGTTAAACCATTGCGCCTTTAGCATTATGATAAGGAGTTGGAACTGTGAAACAGCTTGAAAAGTGCCACAATGCATTTTAAACAAGTGTCAAACTGCGCATTTGTTATACCTCTTCTACATACTGAACAATCTCAAGTGTTTTAGAAAATGAAGATAAAACAAACAAAAAGTAAGGTCGCGACAGCTCCTACAATTAGAAATGGGATAGATGCTTCCAGCACTTGTCACTTACGCGGTAATATGTTCATCATCTTAACATCAATGTCATCAAAGCCAGAAACATAGTAATTTTTTAATTTTAATATCTATCACTGAAAGATGTTTTTTCAGAGGACACAGCTGACAGATGAAGCAGATGCCACGAAATTAGTTCTTGTGACCAACGACATGCGGCGTTTCAGTTTTCAGACCTTAGAATGTGCATGGGAGAGAACCGTTTTGGTTTAGTAGCAATGATTAAGCTCTCATGTACGACTGAAATGAATTTTGAAAGTGCTCTCCATTTCAGTATGTTGAAAAGGGGGTCAGGTTGAGTAACATCTTACTGTTGGGTGCTTGGATTATATGTTCCCCAGGAAAAAGTCTATGGGGAAATTCAAAGAAAAGTTTCTTCTGATGTACCAACTTATGAAGAACTGGGTGAACTGAAGTACATGGACCAGGTGATCAATGAAACAATCCGCCTTTTCCCCCCTGCACCTATCACGACCAGAAGAGCAATGGAAACGGCAACACATGGCAATGTGACTATCCCCAAAGGAACAGCAGTCATCATTCCTCTTTGCGATATCCTGATGGATCCAAAACATTATGAAGATCCTGAGGTATTTGACCCAGATAGGTTCACTGCAGAGAACAAAGCTAAGAGGGACCCAATGGCATTTCCACCATTTGGTTATGGACCCCGTTTGTGCATCGGGGTGAGACTCGCCTTTCTGGAACTAAAGTTGGGCTTGGTGA
This sequence comes from Onchidella celtica, assembly GCA_963931925.1. Taxonomy (NCBI): domain Eukaryota; kingdom Metazoa; phylum Mollusca; class Gastropoda; order Systellommatophora; family Onchidiidae; genus Onchidella; species Onchidella celtica. Next base: position 45,405,635 of record OZ007574.1, read on the forward strand.
ATCTGATTAGAAAAGTCAAATTTGAGTTGAATGAAAGCACACAGCCTCCTGTGGGAGGTGAGCTAAATTTGAAATTTCAAATTGTCGTTGTGGTTGAGAAGCCCATTATGCTTAGCGCAAGGTTAAGAAAGTAGTTTGTTGGGGCTGGAATTCTTTGTGGAAAACATTCTTAGGTTTTCCTCATGCATCTCACATTTCTTCTTGAATTTCAGAAAACATTCACTCTTTTTCATAACGATTCCTGTCCTACAAAATATTTGGGGGGGGGGGGGGGGGGGGGGGGCTCAGATTGAAATGCGAATTTTAATGCAATCATTCTGTGCGTGACTCAGAAATTAGATATTGCTATTAAGTTTGCTCAGGTTATTATAAAGTTTTTCTTTCTGCAAGTCTAGTAATTGAAAAAGTAGATAAAATTAAATAGGAATTACAGAAATAGGAATATTCTTAGGTAAGAGAGAGATCAAACCCAGTGGGCTTCTGCCATGTATTCTAGTAGTGTCCTGTACTGAATACTTTGTAGTCGGCTGTTCTCTAACCCTTTAGGTTTTTTCATTATCAGCTGACGGTTTTGTAATTCAATTACATCCGCTGGTATATAACCACTTCTCCATGTACATGTCCTACAAAATATGATTATTTAGAAAGAATGATTTTTAATGAGTTTTTTTTTTTTTTTAGTTTGTTACCGTTGTAAATTTTTACAACTGGAGAATAATTCATAGCTTCTTTACCAGATAAATATGACTGTTATTTTACAATCTCAAATATTAAAATGAACATGACATTATTATAAGATGACATATCATTGTAATACTGTATTCTGGAAAGATGGATGAAAATTGAAAATGTGCAATTCAGTACAGCAGAATGTATGAAAGAATATTGTATTTATATACTATTTGGGTGTCATTTATATCAAATTGAATGTATATTATGTTCGGTGCACATGTTTGTGAAATATCTTTCACTTATCCAGCTCACTATGTAATGAGAATCTTTATATTACCAATGGACTGATTATTTTTTTTAAAAATTGCATGTGGCCTTGAAGCAATTTAGATGAACTGTGTCAGTAAATAATGCGATGACAGACAAAGTGATGTCTATATTTTACACAGTAAGTTATAGCTGATCTCTGAACACAACTAACTAGATCTATTTTCTCTATTCGACTTTTTGATAAGACTGTGGCCCCTTAACAACTGTTACAGCGACAGAGAAAAGGCCATTAAACCTGTAATTAAACCTCCAAAACTAATTCAGATAAAGTACTTTGGTAAAGACATTGTGACTACTGCATTGTTGATTAACAGTAACCCTTCACTCCAGTACAGTGCAGTAAAATCTTGAAATTCCATGATTCAAAATAATTTCAGGTATTTACAATCAAGTCACTGGGCTTTCAGAAACGCAATGCATCTTTACTCTCGTTTTGCAAAGGTGCATTCATCTTCCAAAGAAGACATGTAGATCATAAGATTGCACTAACTGATGAATGTTGGACTCAGTTTGATGTTTAAAGAAATATTCTACATACGCATTGTTTTATATTTCGCTGCCTTCATATTTTCAATGTGTCTTTTTGTCCTCAACATTCATTTTGCGTCTGTCCGTCTTGCAGTGAATACGTAGCACAGGAACTCTGGTTAATATCTGAATATATATATCCATGTATGTATTGTAGTATAATATGTATTGTTTGTTCATTTGCTTTATAAAAATATACCCCGTGAAGTATAATTATCCCATTGTATGTCTCTAGAATTTCAAAACTGGTACTGAAGGAAACATTAATTTGAGATTCTTTATTTCAAATCCCAACGTGTTCTCACAAGAAATATCACTTCCTACACAGTAGATCTAGTTTTCTTATTGACTAAATGTTTAATTTTACCAATAGGTGGGTACAAAATCTGTAGTTAAGAATGGCTTTTCAGTTCTGTCATTTTCAACAAGTCACTTCTCACTGACGAACAAGATATCGTAGTGTAATTATGTCTTCGGTCATTTTATTCACTGAACCATAAATTTTATTTGACATTTATCTGTGTATGTTCCAATGGGTTCAGGCAACTCGTTGCAATTACCATACAATTATATTCAGACAAGAAAGCTTAGTTGATATCTGACTCACACTGTAACCTATTTTCCATGTCAAATCAGAAAAGAAGGGAAATATTAAAACATCTTGCACGAAAGATGGCCACCCTTGGAATAGATAAAATATTATCCTGTATTATGTTGGGTTCATCTCTTTTACGCTGCAGTCAGTTTGTGACTCGTTTACCACCTTGCTGTCTTGTTCTGGCTTGCAAAATAATGCAACATGACATCCTATAAGACAGCTTAAAGTGTATATTTTGGAATTAATACTTAGCAGTTGTTATTATATTATCTTCCTCTTGAGAGTGCATGGTGGCAGTTAGCTATTTCGGCTGTTCATTAAAAGAGTAATCGATTGTTTTTCTCAGTCATAGCTGCTTTGTCGTCGTGTTTCCAAACTATCTGATATTTATGATATTTTAATTATGTAAAATAATCAAATAGATCTTTATGAATAAAGTATGAAGTACCAATGTTGTTATTGTATTTTCTCTATTTTGTTTTCCTTGATTTTTATCTCCCCCTTTTATTAAAAATACGGAATTAGTCAAAGCCAGGAAACGATTTAGACAAACGGCATTCTAAGCGGATGGGTGTTGTAACCCCACAGATTGATTTCAGATTTATTTTTTTTTCAGTAGCAAGAAAGACACAGAAAACGTGTCCGAATTATATTTTAAAAAAAAGTGTAATAAAATTGTGCTCCACGGTGTAAAACTCCGTTAAGATAGGTTATTGAAAGACACCAAACAGAAGCTTGAACGACAAACTGTTATAATTTGTAAGAGTCTGCTGTATGAATGTCTTATGTGGTTAGTTAAAGTGTGTCTGCATTCGCTAGATACAGCCCTTATTATATGCTTGCTCTCTTCAATACCGTCAGTTTAATTATGGTTACTGGAGTGCAGCAGAATTGCTGGGCCGTATTTCGAAAGTTCCACACTCGCCGCGAGGTGAAACAGTCCGCACCACAGAGATAAATCGGATATTTTTGTAACATGCTTCTGACCTGGATCTATCTGAATGTCGTCTCCCTTTTGGTGAACTAGGCCAAAGACGTTATTATTACCTTTTAATGACAACACCCCTAATCCAAAATTAACTATTGACACAGCAAACAGAGGTTTTCTTTATATCATACAATACCTTTCATCTTTCCATAGAGCCGTGCGCCTCTTGATTGGCTTTTCAGCTGAAAATGCAGCATAGCTTGAACAAAAAATGTTATATGAAAATTCAGAAACCTGGCCCCCTGCTGGCTTAAATGTATGTCTCCTTGCTTGCCTGTATGTCTGTATGTCAGTCTGTTGGCCTTCCTGTGTGTTCATCATTTGAAATACTGAGAACCAGGAACATACTTAAATGAAAGAGTCAAATTTGTACGGATATTGCCTTCTAATGTAAAGTGTAAACAGTAAATGTCAATAGCTTGACTCATCGCTTTTTCTTTTTTATTATGTCCCGCTAACATTTCGAGCAATTGGATAAGCAGCTGTAGCATTATATGTTTACATTTTACTTTCCGCTCAGTGCATCTAGATACCGCCCAGCAGCCACATGCACGTTCGGCCTTTGTTGCTATAATTCCAACGAAGGATAAACACAAATGTATATACAGGTTTCCAAAAACATGTGTTAAAATCATTTAGTCATTATTATTCAGAAAATTATTGTGCAGAATGGTTTAGCATGCATTTTATAGAGGTTGGAACGAGTGCTGCGATGGTACAGTTCAGCAGCCATGGCGATCTATAATCTGCTTTTTCCAAAGCCATGCAGGTACAATAATAATAAGATTTATCTGCACCACATCGTTTCAGCATTTTTCACCAGAAATACTGGTTACATATGTAGCTTCCAAGTAACTGTTCGATTCTTGGGATGTTTCTGGAGATGTGATCTGCAACACATATTACTAGTCTGACAAGGAATATGTACATTCAGAGACGTTTTCACCTGCTGTGATAATCTGAGAAGGGAAGTCAGTAGGACCAACAAACCTTTTCTCGCAAAATGCAGCTTCAACAAAGTGCATCAGCTTGAGACCAATCAAAATCGTCCAACTGATATTACATTGCGTTGGGGAGGTTACAGTGTTCCTGTGCGGCAGCTGGTGAGTACAGTGTTACTCTAGAATTGTGCTGGTGGATGATCTACCTAACAGTTAAAACGTTACAGGAAGGTTTTCTATTGCCACACAAAAGAGTACACGGACTATCACGGCACTAAGTGACATGTGGCTAATAATGGATGTGTCTGGAAACATCATGTTAACATTGATCGTGGCAACCGTCGTTTTCGTTGCTTATTTCATCTATGTACACTTCAGATCTGTTGACAACTGGGAAAAATATGGTGTCAAAAGTGGGACACTCGGCAAAGAAGCGTTTAAAGATTTCAGGTAGGCTATTTTTTACGGGATGACAACTTTAAAGCTCTTGAAATCTTAATCATAACTGATCGGGTGTTACTTCTGTCTTGGAAAATGTTATTTTGTGTATGCTTGAATGGGAAACTGGCTGTACCGTTACCATGCTTTTTCAACCCTTTGTGTTGTAATGTTTCTTACTGTAGAGTGAGCTTAATACAGATTATTTTAGTAGTTACTGAATGGAGTGTTGTGATGTTGTGTAAGCTTTTAAACTGGCTGTTTCAATCAGAGACTGACAGTAGGGCCTACACTGGTTATATAGCTGAGTTATGCACTTCCAAAAAACGAGTACAGGAGTAGACTATTAATTTGAAAAACAAACACCGTCGCCACCAGCCAACTAGGAGAGTCAGTTACCGAATTTAGGCTGCACGACAATGTACAATATTTCAATGTATAATAATCATCATTATTTTCATATCTTGAAGACATCACAAAGCTTGTAAAAAGTACCAGCTCTAAGATCTCTCCAGCTCCACTTAATAATATGCAGAAAGACAAATTTTATGTTGATTGTGAAAATTGCAGAATAGACATAGGTGCTCATAAGAGCAACCACTGACTAATCAAACCAATTTCGATCGTAGAGAATCTGAGTTTTGTATAGAAAAGGCACTTATAGTTGTTCCATCTTCTCTTTTTCTGACTCCCTGCTCTTTGAGTCACTTTGATTTTAACAGCTGTTGAAGATTCCTTCCTGCCTGGGTAACTTTTGTAGTTCTGCGCATGTCCATGCACCTATCGTTTGAATTGATTTGGTTCTTGAGTGCAAATTGGAGTATTTGGATGTCGTTAATAACGCGTTTGTGGCGGGGGGGGGGGGATGACTCATTGTGAGCTCTTATTTCATAGATAGGTGCTTCCCTTTGAAGAGGGGTAATAATACGGATTCGACGGAGGAGTGGCCCTGTCATAGGGTGTGAATACATGGGAGTGTGCTTTTTAAGCAGTAATACTGAACGTTTAACCCGGCGCCTAGTATAGTTTATCATCGTTAGGTCCTCATTACTAGGTAAATCAATCATTTAATTCCATTTCTGTTTAGAAACAGCCACTCCCTCTTTCGCTCATCCTTTCCATCTTACATCCTCCTTTTACCACACACCTTAAAACTATCTAAACGTGAATGAATGAAAAGTAACGGACAATGGCTTGTTTTACTATTGTCAGCCTCCCAACTGACTGGGCCAAACGCGGTCACATTATTATTCCAGGGTCACAATGACCCTGTCAAAGGGGCACCGCAATGCAAGCATAGGCGGCCACCCCGGCAGGTAACTATCTCACTATAATTATAAGATTTTTTTTTGTTTGACAGTGAGAGAGGAATACACAACTCCATTAATAGGGAGGGGGTTGAGGGGGGGGGGGGGAGATGTCCTGTAGTCGAAATTCTAGTCAAAATAACCGATTTTCGTGTTGTTTTTTTCTATTCTGCGATACCAGCCATTTCTACGCTTTTGCGCCGAGATTTCACATGATTCGAGATGTGAATTAAAAAAAAGTGTTTATATACACCATTTTTGGCAGCGAATTACACCGCATTATACATGTGAAACGCTAGAAATGGCATTTTTAATTTGCTTCTGCCCACTTTCACACTTCATACGAAACACCAGCATGTTTTTTCAACCAACACTGCGTTATACCATGCTAAACAGTCTAACCACTCAGGCGCTCGAGCAGCAGCAGATGAGGTCACAGGCGCGCAAGTCGTCGGACGGAATTTGGTGAATATCGTCTCGGTATCCCGGGTTTCGGATAATGCTTTGGCCTACGTCATGTCTCTCTATAGACATACAATAAAACCCGAGACACAGCATACCGTGATGAATCAATTCGTCATATTCCATCCGTTGGCTTCCACGAGTATCATCGATGTCAAGAATGCAACAATTCGCATCACACCCCTTTATATTTGAACAAAAAAGAGTGGTGCTCACTAATTTTATAGGCGCGCAATTTGTGGACATAATGTGAGAGAAGGAATGGTTCGTCTGGATATTCTGTATCTCTGATAAAACTAATAGAGAGATATTCAGACAAATGTTTCTAGTTGTCTTGGAATAATATGCTGTTTTTGAGGCTGTTTACAAACTTGAGAGAAAAACCGGTAGTTCTTGTATGTCTGTTTCATATACTTTGATGAACTAATCTAGAGTAGGTATGAAGAAAGAAAAAAAAAATCTCTATTTCATGACAAGGCAGCTATGGTGGAAATGTTTAAATGCAAATTCCAAACGAATGGGATAATTTGTGAGGGAGTAGATAGCTTTTGAAATCAGCCAAACCTGAGCAAGGAAATTCAAGATGGCCGCCATTTCCACGACAACCATGTAAGTGAAAAAAAGTAAACAATGTTCCACTGTTGTTGCGTGTTCCATAATTTGAACATGCTGAATTCAATATTAATGATTAGAACTATAAAATGATGTGCCTTAAAGCGTTCAGAAAATCACAATCGTGACCTTCCCACTTGCGACCTTCCCCTCCTTAACCCCAATACGAGATCACTTTCAATTTCATCACCAAGATTTGCCATCGACAAAAAAGCCTTTCCACAAACGTTACCGCAACGGAGACCTCACTGTTCCCGTTATTTATGATTCACAAATTCTCCACCTTTTAAAGCAAAGGGGTTTTTTTTTTAGGCCACCCACAGTAACCAAACTTTGCATGCAGGTTTCAAATACCATGGAGTGTGCACCGACACTTGGATTTTTTTTATTGGTTTTGTTTGTCACTTTTTAAAAGTTTGTTTTGTGTTGCTGACTTATCGCCCCCCCCCCTTTTTTTTTCCCCACGAGCTCATGATCCATAGCGTGAACACTTCTTGCCGGCTGATTAAAACGACGTACTCGCGGCTAAAACTAGAACACAGGAATATTCTGCTACATGTTTTGAGAATTACATGTATTTCGGCTTGGCGGGACAGATGTAGAGAGAGTAGCAAGTGGCGGCCTATACTGTTGTAATTTTGGATTGTGTCTTTCAGGGTGGCAGTCCACCAAATTCTCAAAGAATGTGATACAGTGGGTACCAGTGGTGGGAAGATGTTTCTCTTCACCAAAAGACTTGGATCTGCTCAGGATGATCATGGTCAAAGATTTAAAGAATTTCTCCGACAGAGAAATTCGTTCCCAGACAAATTCGCATATAAGCAAAGGCTTGATCTTTCTGGGAGGTAATGATTGGAAACGCGTCCGGCACGTGATTTCACCATGCTTCAGGTAGGTTACTAGCCTGGTGGTAGACGCGTGTGCTTGTTTGTTTGTGTGTGTGTATGAGAATGGGGCTGTGGGAGTGTGTGTATGTTCGAATGAAGGGAAGGTGTACACGCATAACTGATTGTCTTTGTCATAACAAGTGTATTTGTTGTACAATCGGGGATGTTATTAGCACAAAATGAAAACAACAACAACAAAGAAATAAAGAAAACAAATCTGTGCACGACTGTTTTCACCGTTTGAAACGCTAGAAATCACCATAATTATTATCTCGTAAAAATTATAGTTTTCTACCTTTCATGGCAAAAAGAGGATTGTAGTATTTTAATACAATCAGTCTACCAGTAGTAACCTCTCTCACTGAAGGTTGTGTTTCTCAGACATATTTACTCAGCGATGGATAACAATCAGTAATCTATTATCAATGTTCATTGTCATGTACTTTCATTTTTACCATCACAGCACAGGCAAAATCAAGAGCTTTTTGAGCCCTGTCAACGATTCAGCTAAAAAGATCAGCCAAGTGATTGAGGACTATGCCAAGAGAGATGAACTAGTTCCTATCAAACATCTTGCCGGTCAATTTACCAGTGAGATCATTGCCAGACTAGCATTTGGCGTGCAGACAGACTGTATTGGAAAAGAGGACGACGAGTTCACTCATTTCTCAAAGAGCATTATCAAAATTCGGGACAACATTGGGAGATTTGCGATATTGCTGCTGCTCCGATTTCCAGAGCTACATAAGTTCCTTGTTCATGTAAATACCAGTCTAACATTTTGGTGTCTTCCTCCTCTTTCCATTTATTTGTTTTCTATCTTATGTATGTGTGTTTTGTGTGTGTGCGTGTGTGTGTGTGTACGTGTGTTTGATTATGAGTCTGTGAAGTGGAAAAATGGTCAATGGAAATATTTACTCACAAGAAAAAAAAAGATAAACATAAAAAAGTGTACGTTTGAGAACACACAAACAGTTGTTACTAACTGTAAGGGGAAATGGAGCCGATGGTTCTTACTTCACTTGTCCAATTGTCATCTGAACTGAAACCCGTGGTTGGATGATACGACAAAGAATTTGCAGGTTTTCAGCAACATTGTTTGTTTTTTGTTTTTTTTCTGCCCAAATAGCATTTTCGGCATCGGCCAGTGCTACATAATTATTTTATCACATCTTTTTAAACTGAACATTTGTCTGACATTGTCACCAGCATAGTAACATTTTACATATCCACAGACATTGAAAATAAGTTACTTCGATGAAGTGGACACAGCTGCTGATGTGTACTTCAATAACATCTTACATAGGACAATCGCTGAAAGAAAAGAATATGCTCGCTTGGGGAAGAAACTACACCAGGACTTTCTGCAAAGTTTGATCATAGCTAAGGAGGAGAGTGACGGGACAGCAGCAGCTGCTGCTACATCAGGTGGTAACAGAAATCTCAGTAATGACCTACTGAACTGCAAAATCAGATATCCTACAAGTGACATTTGGGAAAATTAAAGATTTCTCTCGAACGTTTAAATTTAATCCAGTTTGGTTCAAATCTTGGCATAAGAGCAATACAACAGGCTTTATTTCCTTTTCTCCATTCACAAAAAATGAACAGGTTTTTGATTCCGAATAATTTATTTTGAACGCTGTAATCAGACCCAAACATAATTATAATTCCCCCCCCCCCCCTAGCAAATTCAATAATATTTGAAATTGACGAAAATATGATTAACACACCCACACACTCACACACACACACATTTTATGAAATCTTAGTTAATCACATGTTCAAATTTGAATTTATTTACGTGTTTGATGATTTAGTGTGCAGTATTGTAGTAACAACCGTAGTCCGCCAATTTGAACACGGCGACTGACGGCGACCATGAAAGTTTTTTTGTCCTGTCAGGCTTTTTCGTCCAGATTTGGTGAACATTAGTTTTGATCTTTTCTTTCTTTTAAAGAAGCATGATCTTTGGTTGATATTTAAAGTGGATATCTCGGATTTTTATCAAATATAATATGCTTTTGTCAGTTGAAAGCTATTATCTTGATGTATGTAATGGCAGATTTAGGTCAAGCGATTGCAAGTTGGCGATTATCGATTGTCGTGCTACCTAACCCACCAAATTACAAACATGCAGTAACTCTAGTAAGGCTCGATGTGACTCAAATTATGAAGCAAGACATGATTATGTTCCAAAGAAATGTGTTCATACTCAGCTCTGTGCACCTGAACTACTAATCTGTTTACATTCTACTTACATCAAGCAGAAAGAAAGGCTTCTTAATGAAGTCATTTGACAGTTACAAATTGGCAAGAATAGTTCACTTCGCAGTCTGGTGTTGAGAGAGGCTTTTAAATGTTATCTGTTTCAAAACGGTCACTTTAGACCATCAAAATTACACTGTCTTACACATAGTGCATCATTTTTCTTCCATTGCTTGTTATGGCTCTGTAAATGATTTGTTACATTGAGAAAATCGAAAAGATATAAGAAAATCACGTAAAGCAATAATTCCCCGTTTTTAGTTCTGACTGATTTCTTTTAATATAGTTCCCAAAGTTGTATGTTTATGGATTTGTTTACATACAGACTGCCTTTTTTTCTTGATTGGCTACAGGCCGCCTGAATTAATGAAAGAACACTCAATTTTTCATGACACCGGTATGTTGTGTTACATTAGAACAGCTAGAATCTGATTTTTTTTTTTTAAAGTTCAGATGTAATGTACAAAAATCAATGGTAGAGTTCAGATAATACTAAGCCAGAAAATCTATATTGACAGATAGAGTATTGGGCAGTATTACCAGGCATTGCTGAGATTGCAGTATTAGCTTCTTTCTCATAAACACTGGCACGCGCTTCAGTACGATGAATTATTTCTAGATTTTATGCAGCCTGTTACCTTTTCTTTCTGTGTCATTATCAGGTTCATCAGTGAAGGGAAATGACGAAGATAGTGCCATGCACACAATGACAGATGAAGAACTAATTGGACAAGCTATGCTGATTGTATCCGCGGGTTTTGAAACCACTTCTTCAACTTTACAGTTCGTTACCTACCTACTGGCCAAACATCCTGATGTACAGGTACATTAAGGCGCTGGCCATCCACGTCGCTTTTTGTCACACACTGTGCTGCACGCCCAGTCCACATTATTCACTTGTTACAGTTTTTATAATTAGGTGAAGGTATTATTTCAAGCTGCCACTGAAAATGCATTTGAACAAGGAAGAGGTTATTAATCAGTTCCATTAATCTCAGAAATTCCAGTTTTGAGACCTTAAAATTCGTGTGGTGGTGTCTGATGGAATTTAGAAGACAATTAACCATTCAACACCCAACACCGTGGTGCTTGCCACTACCTCACTATCTTACGACCCTCACAACACAACAACACCACACCAGGATCTTTTCCACGACAGGGACCACATTTATTATATATAAAAAATAGAAAAGGGTTATGTAGCCCAGCAATGATTGGAGTTTACCAAAAAGAACAAAAAGAAAAGCTATAGTATCTATAAACTGTAAATGACTAATATTATAAACTAAAACTGTAAACGGCTAAAAAGAACTAAAACTAAAAAGAATTAAAATCAAGAAACTAAAAGTACTAAAAACTAAAGAGAACTAAAACCCAGTGCAGCCACGCCTACCGGCATCCCTGGCTCACTGCCTCATCCTTACTGTGAATAAATCCAAAGCAATGGACATACAGTACAGTAAGCATATAATATAATGTATACATCATTAGTATGCGTGGATTAATAGTCATACTACTATCATTCACCTCATGCACATTGCATATCATATATTATACTCGCACGTCATCCAAATAACAGCCTCACGTACAGGAGAGATAAAGATGCACACAAACCACAAAGACCCCCATATATTATATGGACATACTGGCCTCCACAGGCTTACTAATCACTTGAGCGTGACGCCATCTTCTCCAGCTGCCCTTGGTGACAAACAATAATAACCAATACAATAACACAATATAGCCACAGTAATCATATTACCAAGACACAATGACTTCCAATACTCGTGTCACATTCGTTCATTACTGTACTATTCACTAACCGTGGATGGGCTGGCCTGGCCCAGTGCCACTGAATGGCGTCTCACCGCCCCACTGTATCGGCTGTCTTCCCCCAGTAACCTGCAACAATTGGGACAACATACTGCATAACTTCTAGTCCCATCATGTACCGTCCCCTGGGTTAACATGAAGATATTCAAGTGTACACGCATTAACCGTCCAATATGCCTCCTTATCAGTAATATCATGGACCATAATATGCTTCCAAACACAGTGAAGTAACTGAACTTCAAATAACAGAAAACTTCCACAGCATCAATATTACATAACATACAGTGTAGCATCAAACTATTATTACCGCCAGTCTAAGTGGCCATAACATCTGTAACGAACACGTGCTTAAGCACTGTCCAACATAGTAATCGTATAATAATATGCAATATGCATTTATAATATTCACTGCAGAGTAAACGAAATGCGAGTAAGTATCAAAGAGAACAAAGTTACTAAGACCAACTCACCAGTTCTCAAGAGTCAGAACTGTACAACTTGCACGAATGACCGTCCTCTTGGTCCGAGTGCCTAGCTAGGGAATGACGCTGCGATAGATTGACTAAACAAAAATACGCATTTCATGCAGCGCCAAAACCTGCCCCAAGCTAATTGCAATTGAGTTCGGGAATTCCACGACCTCTGGGCCACTCACGCCCATAAAACATCCTGACACGGCCGAGTCGCCTTCGGTCAGTGCAGGTATTGGAGATCATAGAATCCAAGCACCCGACACCCCCGGGCACGCCTTCGGACAACGACACCCTCGGGCATGCCTTCGGACCACCGGAGTAGTCGTGACACGGTCACATTCGTATGCAACAGAATAGTTGTTCTGGTTTATTAATAATCAAGCCCACTTGTATTATCAAACCCCTTTTTAATTTTTAAAGTACATATTCTGCTGACGCTATGTTTTCCCCAGGAAAAGGTCTATGAAGAAATTCAAAGAAAAGTTTCTTTGGATGTACCAACTTATGAAGAACTGGGTGAACTGAAGTACATGGACCAGGTGATCGATGAAACACTCCGCCTTTTTCCCCCCGGGACCTATCACGACCAGGACGGCACTGGAAACTGTGACATATGGCAATGTGACTATCCCTAAAGGAACGGGAACAGTAATTTCATTAGACTTGGTCATGATGGATACCAAACATTTTGAAGATCCTGAGAAATTCGATCCTGAAAGGTTCTCCGAGGAAAACAAAGCTAAGAGAGATCCCATGGCATTCCTTCCTTTTGGTTATGGACCCCGTTTGTGCATCGGGGTGAGACTAGCCCTTTTGGAACTAAAGATGGCCTTGGTTAATCTGATTAGGAAAGTCAGATTTGAGCTGAATGAAAGCACAGAACCTACGATGGAAGGTTTTATAAACATAAAATCGAATTACTTCCTAGTGGTGGAAAAGCCCATTATGCTTGCCGCAAAGTTAAGAAACTGAACTGCTCCTTTTTTTTTTTCCAGATAGCCTCGAGGTAATTTTTGGGGGCTGTTAAATGAAAGTCATTGTCACCGGTCTGGATCTTGAGTATCTTATAGGCCATTGTAAATTGCTTGCTAAATGTAATTTTAATATCTTTTTCATGTCCTACCAAAAAGTGAACAGAGATCTTTTATAAAATTATTTATTTTTATTATTACAGTGTGCATTTTTTAATTTTATTATCATTGGCTGTAAATTTGTACTACTCAAAAATAACTCGCCACCTATTTATCAGATTGGAAAGACAGCTGTTCTGGAACTTCTTGTATACCTTAATATATATATTATAATCAGGTATAGTAGTAATAATATATAGTATTAACTTTGTATTCTGAGAACTGAGAACCGAGAAATCTGCAGTTAAGGAATATAGAAAATAGATATAATAATAATAATAATAATAGATAATAATAAAAATAGATATGAATGAATTGTATTTTTATGCCATCTGAATATGTATTATTTTAGACTTTCTTTTGATGCTTTTCACTCGACTCAAAGTAGAGCTTTTTGTAAGGGCAATATACGCTCGTAAATTACAATTTACTTCGCCTTTTTCTTAACATTGATTTTTGAATCCATCTATTCATCATTCAGTGCTTTCCCGCTGCTCATCAAATATAAAGTGATTTGCTAAAGACAGTCGGTCCTCAACCAATTCAATGTCTGAGTATACTTTTTCTAATGATGTATATTGTTATATACTCCCTCTATCACTTATGTCAGAACTCTCAAAGAAAATACTTAGGATGTTTGATTTGGTCATGGCGTCTTCTCAGAATCGTTACTATGTTATTGCTCAACAGAATTTTATTGATAAATTGTTGAATTTTACCCTAAACGTGAATGTAAATGGGAATATGGGAATTAATTATCATAAAATTAAGTAAACATCAGAAAACTTGTGCGATTGGCTGTTTTGTCCAACCATTGTCTACTTACAGAGTCTCACGCGTCATCAATGGATACCAGCCAATTTTTTCACTGAAATATGTTTGACATCTGTATACTTTCCACTTGATTCACTTTCTGTCAATCTAATTGTTATCACTGTCATAATCCATCTATTAACAACTGATATTTGGCATACATTAAATTGTTACTTAATTCCCATATCATGACATTCGAGAAATAAGTAAATAATTATGAAAACTGTTCAACGATAGATAGTAAACCTTAGATAAGACAATAATTATCCTCATTATGCTGGTTTTATTTCTGTCTGGAAAGCTGCAGTCAGTGTGTGAAATGTTTATACTACTATTGGACTCTTCTGTTTTACTATACGTATTGTGAACCTCTGTCGCGGTATCATTGTTTGTAGTGACCTTACTGTGAATAAATCCAAAGCAATGGACATACAGTACAGTAAGCATATAATATAATGTATACATCATTAGTATGCGTGGATTGTTACTTAAATAACATAAATTTGTGGATATTATGCTCAAGAAAATCGAAGAATTGTAACTCTATTGTTTGGATTGTTCAATGAAAAAATAAAAAAGATTTTTTTTTCTCTGCCTCTCCAGACAATGCGTCGTTGTCAATTGCGCAATAATAAAGTAGATCTTTGTGAATAAAATAAGAGAATTCCAGTGCATTTCTGTTTAAGCGTTTCTTTATTTTATTAGGATTTTACGCTTCCTTTCAGCATAATACGTAACACTATTAACAGATTAGAGGGCTGAAAACTGCCCTGAGCAGGATTCGAACTTAAAATGGCCTCATGCATCCAGGTCAAGCCACTGTAACCACTGTGCCACTGCGCCATTCGAGTGTCTCGATAGAATTTATGGTGACACCAAAATGGGAAAACAATCCTCCATCAACCCCATCCTTCCGTCAAATATTGTGCTTTTACATAGAACTGAAGACGGGATTGGTAACTTCAATGAGGAGACGAAGTTCAACATGGATGAACGCACCCTGGGTGTTCTGAAAGACACCAAAGCTACCTTTGAGCGGCAAATGGAGAAAATTCCCTGTCAGCTGCTGAATGAATAGTAGATGTTTTGAATGTCCTCGCATTTTTAAACTACTTACCCCATTATTACTTACATCGTTTTCAACAATTTCAGCCTTATGGCATCTGAAGCACAGAAGAATTGCGGCTTTCAACAGATAATATATTATTTTGCCCTCGTCATTAACAATAGTGTGTTCAATGTATTCAGAGCTAATCGCAAAATGCTTCTGATGAATCTGTAGATCTAGCTCTTTTTCCCTGAGGTTTTAATTTGTTTTGTTTGTTTTTTCTGATCTCTTTTAATCATAATGTTTGTAAACTATAGTGTCATACTAGATATAAGGTGTCACGAGTGGAGTGAGCGAGATTCAAGGATTACGGGGGCATGGAAGGGTAGGATTGACTCACGGGTGACATAAGGTACCCGGTGTTGCTCTAGATAAACCTGCTTCCGCTTCCCTTACACCACCCCATCCCTAGATCTATTTAAAAAATATTGACTCGGCAAACAAGTACTCTTTGTATTACTGTAGGCCTTTTTTCTTTCCATCCAGCCTTTCACCCTTTGAATGCTGTTTCTTCTGAACTGAAGTGTGTCTTGAAAGAAAATTAATGTTATCTTCATAGCCTAAGACTGTTACGACTCTGTCTGTCTGTCTGTCACATTCCACCGAGTGTAAAACAGTCGAAATCGTTTCAGAACTGACAACTCGGACTAGATAACACAGTAGAGATAAAAATAGCCTGTTCGTTTACTTGAATGTTTGATTGCCAGTATAGACATTAGAAGAACAAAGCTCAGCGATTCTTTTATTTTTTTCTCCTGACTGTGCCGTGGTTTGCGATCTCGAGCAGTTGGTCACGAAACGGTAATACACTATGATTTGTAAACGAGATTTTTTTTTTTCGTGCAACTTTGAGGGAGACTAAGCCGACACATCGTCGCTGCAGGATTCTAAACGGCTAACTCTGAAAATGCAGTGTGTTGGTTTTTCTCCGGAGTTAAGAGTGACATCACATGACGCACCCTATAAATATAGTTAACCCAAATTGAACGATTATTTTTATAATAAAATTCACGGGAAAGATAAAAAGATCATCGACATAGCCAAATAAACCACCAATTCGGGCTTTGCAGTAGGTCTTTATCCAACCATTTATTTAATGCATCAAAATTTTGGTGGCTGTTTGGCTTTGGTGCAGCACTTTATCCATCTAACTTGGTGCTGCTCCCGAGTTTAGTAACCAACAGCAGGAGAATGTCAGTGTCTGAACGGCTAACTCGATTATTCGTGTAACGAGTCATAATAATTGATAAAATTAGCCCTGGATTTTTAATGGGAAACATTTTTAGTGTAAGTACCGATTTCCAGCTCCAAAAGGTATATAATAGCCTTGCTTTTCAGTTTTTTCACTCTTCTGTAAAATTTACAAAAACCCAGTTTGCCCTATAGAATCCTGCAGCGACGACTTTATTATTTTCCGCTCAATACAGAAAGATGCGGTCCCAGTAGCCTAATGCAAGATCGGTCTATTCGCGCTAACGATCAACAATGACTCTTCCGCCTCAATAGACAGTTAAAGAATGTATGATTAGAATTCTAATAAAAGTGAAACATAGTTTATAAGAGATTTGTTGAAAGCATGCGATGACTGTTATTCAGTAAGCTACCGGCACTGTACAGGATGGTTTATCATTCATTTTACAAAGGTGTGGACGAGAGCTGTGTCGTAGTATGGTTCAGTGGCCTCAGCGATTTAGTTTGACCTATTTTTCCCGTCCCTGTGTTAATGCACGAAATCGTTTCAGAACTGACAACAACTCGGACTGGATAACACAGTAGAGATAAAAATAACCTGTTCGTTTACTTGAATGTTTAAGGAGATGTGGGAACAACACAGTTTACTATTCTATGGGGAAAAGTAGGCCCCTAATTAACACTCACTGTTCACCTGCAGCTGGAATAGGAAATCAGCTACCTTACCGAACATCTTAGTGCGTGCTGCAAGTGAAAAGACTACATCAGTTCACATATCCTCGAGAGACAGATCAGTCAGAATCATTCACTTGTGTTACTTCTCGTTCGGGAGGGCACCGTATCCGCATTCCTGCACATCGACTGTTGTGTTGGAAATTAATTTGCTGGTGGATGATCTGCCTAGCAGTAAAAAAACACCAAGTTCTCTTAGTGCCATACAGGAGAGTACATGGACTATCATGGCACATAGTGGCATGTGGCAGGCAATTGATGTGTCTGGAAACATCACATTAACTTTGGCCGTGGCAACCGTCGCTTTCGTTGTTTATTTCATCTATGTACACTTTAGATCTGTTGACAACTGGGAAAAATATGGTGTCAAAAGTGGGACACTCGGCAAAGAAGCGTTTCAGGATTTCAGGTAGGGTATTCTCAACGTGATGGCAACTTAGAAGCTCTTGAGATTTTAATCATAACTGGTCGGGTGTTACTTCTGTCTGGGAAAAACTTTCGTGTGTATGTGTGATTGAATGGGAACTGGCTTTATAGTTTAATTACTCTTTATCTCTTTCAATCATAATGTTTGTGAACTATAATGTCGTACTAGATATAAGGTACCCGGTGTTGCCCTCGATAAATCTGCCCCGCTCTCCCCTACCACCACCACCCCATCCCTGGTCTCACTTGTTATTCTGTCTCTCTACCCCTTTCTCACTGTGACTTTGTGTGACCTGAATATTTCACAAGGTAGTGGCCTGTTTCATGTCAATAAATGTGCAAAGTAGGTCCAAATAATTAAAGTTTTTAATCAGTGCCTGCCAACACTTAACAAAATAAGGAAGTTCACAACATGTGGAAACACAAAACCCTAAAGAGCCGCCACTGACAAGCTTTTCACTTCAGCGTCTCTTTGTGGCGGATTAGTAGAGCTGCGAGTGGCAAATACTAGGTAAAAAATTAAGGCTTTTACGATCAGCCACAGCAACCCAAAAAAAAAAAAAAAAGGTCGCGCAGCAGAATCATGGTCTAATTAATTGGTTTACCACTATTTTAGTGGCGCGTTAATAGGGCGACTGCAGCAGTCATACTTTGAAGAAATAGGCCCATTGCAAATGACGTCGCAGATTGTTTTTGTTTTGCACTTCCGGCACCCAAAATGGCGGGTGGATCAGCTGACGTGTGTAACTTCGAGATATGTCTAAGCGGTTAAAATGCCTGCTGGTTGCATTGCATGCAGTTGACTGTTATGACAGGGGTGGAAAGGATGGATCCAAGCTGGTCAGATTCCCTACCATCCGTGTAAACAAGGGAAAGGAAGTGAAAGAACTGACCGAACGTCTCCTATGTGCGTCTACACACGTGTCATTATTTACTGTGGTGAACTTTTTTTTTTAGCTCGCCGCCGATTGGTTCTAGACGCCTGGAGTGCTGGCAGGGAAAATCAGCTAATGAATCAAAATCAGTGCTACCATCGCATGGTTATGCGTCGGTCCTTACAACTAAAATGGCCGATATCCGCAATGGGTCTATAATTATGTGGCCGTATGCATGAACTGTGCGTAACTGGTTGCACGATGGTGCAGGCCTTTCGCGTCGGTGCAAAAAACTATCCAGTATGCATGAACTTTGCGTAGGCCTACACCCACCTGTAAAGGGTTCGTAACTTTACACTGTCTTACTCCGAGGACGACTAAATCAGCTACGCAATGCATAGCTCCAACTAATATGAGAAAGTGGCGTCTGCAAGAAAGAAAGAAAGAGAGTAACTAATATTTTATTCCAACCCTCGACTTTACGGGCCAAAGAAGAAAAATCGATTTCTACTTGGCCTCGATCTCTTAGTTTTGTTTTGTTAGCGTTGTTTTCTCGTGGCGGGGATTGGCCGGTGCAAATTCGATGCATGCGCAATGTCAATTTTTGTGACAGCGGTAAGCGGTAATTGATGCATGGGGAGGGGTAAATGTAACTTTAGTTTATGCATACCGACTCAATTTGAGTTTACACCCAGGTTACCCGTGCGCAGTACTAAGCCTGCACCATGGTGCAAAACGGGCGGATTTACACCAAGTTCATGCATATGGCCATTGAATTGCTCCACCAATAACTAAAGGCAAATCTTCATTGAGTTACAACTGCAAAACAGACTCAGAATAGACGCCCACAAAGCAATTCATGGTTATTCTAAGAAAATTCGATCGTGGCTAAAGTAAAGTAAAGTTGGTAAAGAAAGGTCACATAACTATCTTCCCCCTTTTCGGATTCTCAACCCAACTTTATTTTTTATTGATTTAACACCGACGTGCCTTAAAGACGACATTCGAAGTTCTATGTGCAGGATCCATCAATTTAGTTGATTTGGGTCGTGCCTGCAAACTGAAGTAATTAGATGTCATTAGTAAATTTCTTTTCTTTCTTTTGGAGGAGTGACTCACCATGAACGTTTATTTCAGGGGTAAGTGCTTCCGTTTGGAGGACAGAATGATTTGGATTTGAGGCAGGGGTGACCCCGCCTTTGAATTTGAGTATATCTGGGGGTACAAGGGTGCGTTTAAATACTAACACTGAAAAGTGGGCAGTGTGTGAGGCATACAGAACTCTATTATAACTGCACTACGAGATCACTTTCAGCTTTAACAACCGATAGAGATTTTATCCAAGAGAAGAAAACCCATGTGAAAATGTAATGGTAATTCAAGGTACTTAAAGAAAGCCCTAACTGTTCCCATTATATTATTCAGATTGGCACTCCGCCGACTTCTCAAAGAATGTGATACAATGGGTACCAGCAGTGGGAAAATGATTCTCTTCACCAAAGACTTGGATCTGCTCAGGATGATCATGGTCAAAGATTTTAACAACTTCTCCGACAGGGATGTTACTTTAAAGACGGTTTCGCATATGATCAAAGGCTTGTTCTTTTTAGGAGGTAATGACTGGAAACGTGTCCGGCATGTGATTTCACCTTGTTTCAGGTAGGTTACTGGCTTGGTGTGCGTCGTTTGATAATGCTTGTTTATTTGTGTGCTTGAATAATATATAGTGGCTATGGGAATTTCATAATATTTCAGAGTATGAGTCAATGAGCAGATGGGGGTGAATGTGGAGAGAGATAGAGAGAGAGAGAGAGAGAGAGAGAGAGAAGAGAGAGAGAGAGAGAGAGAGAGAGAGAGAGAGAGAGAGAGAGATCAGTGAACGGATGGAATGAAGGGGCGAAAAAGAGAAGAACGGCGTGGAGTGAATGAAGGATCGGGGAGAGGAGAGAGACACAATTGTCATGATAATTATATTTATGCTATCAGTGATATTATTAATACGGACATTTAAGAAGCTGTTTAACGTAACTTTACTGTTCCACTAAAATCATTGTATTATTATAATTTCTACCTTCTGTGGGTTCAAAATTGCCATCTATTATAATTTCAATAAAATCTAATAAGTTATTTCAGAGACGATTGTGCTTCTCTGTCCCATTGATCAAGAGATTATAACGACTGATCCATTACAAACTGTCCCAGTATTTTTATTTTTTTGCTACCACAGCACAGGCAAAACCAAAAGCTTTTTGAGCCCTGTCAACGATTCAGCTAAAAAGATCAGCCAAGTGATTGAGGACTATGCCAAGAGAGATGAACTGGTCCCTATCAAACATCTTGCCGGTCAATTTAGCAGTGAGGTCATAGCCAGACTAGCATTTGGCGTGCGTACAGACTGTATTGGAAAAGAGGACGATGAATTCACTCATTTCTCGAAGAGTATCATCAAAAGCCGGAGCAATATTGGGAGGATGGTGTTGCTGTTGACATTCCGATTTCCAGGGCTGCATAGATTTCTTGTTCACGTAAATATACAAACAAACAAAAAAATCACATTGATGTATTAGTACCCCTTTACAACGCCAACATCTTTACAAATACAACATCTAGTCTGACAAGATCTCATAGTTGGCAGTCTAGAGGGTTTTATTTTACCTAAAGTCTTGCTTCTTCTTTATCCTTCCATTTTTGTTTTGTTTTGTATGTGTACGCTTGTTTCATGTGTGCATCGGTCTATCTCTCCATCTTTTCATGCCAAAATGTTGTGCAGTGCAATTAGCCTTGGGCAGTTTATGTGCGTGAAACTGTCCGATCCAAATATTGGGAGGCTGTTGTGAACAGAGGCTGAGTTTCATTTTAGGTTTTCATACGTATGTTGTGTGGCCTTGATACCAGAGCATGTTTTACAATCCGATAGCAGTTGACCTGGTTACCCCAGCCGTCTGTATTTAGAACGGAGGTTCATGTCGACCCTCTCTATCACGAGGGCCATGCTCTAGCACAGCTGCAGACCAATGGTGTTTGGTGTGGTGACGTTGTGAAAACGGTTGCCTATTTATTCGGACATTTTCATGTTGTTACTAGTCCCTACGTGCCCCAAGATTTTTGGGCTAGAGTTACGTATTTTAAAGCCATTTTGTGACGCCAGCTCCTCTTGAAATACCGGTACTCTTAACAATACTGTAATTAATTATTCTTTCAGATTTTCTTTTTGTTTTCCTGCTGTTATTTGGTTGAAAGGGTAGGGGGCAGGGTTAGGGATTCGATAAGATTTAGAATTGAGGATAAGGACGGGGTTAGGGATAGGTACGGATACGCAGGCGGCCTCAGCGCAAAACGCTCGGTGTATGTATCTACAGGTGACAACAACCTTTTCTTTCGTAAAGGATGTTATTAGGGGAGCATAGTCTGATTACAAAGCCAAACTGAGAAAATAGTTGTATTCACTGTTCACTATGCTCCCCTCAAAACAACCGTTTCATAAAAGGTGTTCTATCGTAAACAGCCCCTGTTTGCTTATCCGTCGCAACCCAACACTCTTTGTGCTCTACTATAATCCACCTCATTATCCACAGTCAATGCCTGACTGAACAACCGCCACTTAAGCGTCTCGGCCCCTTTCGCAGAAGCGCTACGGCCATATCATGGAAATCAGTTGCGAAAAAAGAAAACATAATTATTGGGGGGGGGGGGTGGGGGGGGGGGTAGGGTAGGGAGAACCAATATTAATTTTTCATCCTTATTTTTTTAATTTATAGTCCCACACTGAATAGTTTCATTTATCAAGTATACATTTGTCTGGTCCAAAGGGATACCTATCAATGAGGTTGCATTGTATAAAACTGTAAGTAGACAATTTCCATATAGTTTTTCTGCATTACTTAATGCGAAAAGGTTTTATTTATGATACTGAAGTATTTAAAATCATGTGCTTTGATACATACCTGCCCTTTAAAGCTTAAAGGCCTCATAGTCCATACATATCAATGTGGAACACCCTGCAAAAATATCCATTTGGGGAACGAGCTAAAAATAATGGACACAGAAATACTATCCAGCTTGTCCGTTGAGTACTACCCGGCTAACCATATTTGACGTGCTCTATTACTCTCCGTCCGTACTTCGTAAATTCTGTTGTTGTGGGGTTTTTTTTTTTTTGGGGGGGGGGGGGCTTACTTTATTCCAGCTTATTTGGCTGATCACTGTATCCACTTCCATCATTACGTTAACCGAAGGAGCATCGTTTTGTTGGCATTTTGATATGGCGGTGGGTCATCGTGTATTGGGGACGCTACTGGACGATAATGGAATAGCAGTCTTTCCCATGAATCACTGCAAAACATTGTTGGTTTAAAGAATAGAACTCAGGCGTTTCCAGGAATCTGCTTTAGTCAGAATAAGTCTAACAGATCTTGCTCGAGTTTGTCCTTAGAACTGGAATTTGTGAAGTATCTTACAGTTGATAAGTAATTTATACCCAGCCAATGTTTATGAAACTTGCAATACTATTATTTGAGACTGACTATTAAAAGCATAAACATGTTTTGTTTATCTATATTTAGATGGACGTTTGAGCAAAGTTATAGGCCTACATCATAAGGTTCGAGCGAAAATCCTGGAGACTTCAAGGTGTTTTCACTGCTTCTTCCACGTCTCTTCAAGAATTTAATTGTAATCATTATTTTTAGTCGAGTGGAAGATGGCCTTGAATTTCTTTTGGCTCTACGAGAAACCATTAACAAAAAATTCATTTTAGATTTTTAAAAAAAACTAACAACAACCTTAATCACACTAAATTTAGGAGACAAATCTTTCATACTTTTATCTTTGTTTTTCAAGAGTGACCTTATATAGGCTACATATAGCCTTAATAATCAAACTATATATGGTCACTCAATATAAAAGTGGGTGTTTATTGGGGCTACATGTAGCTTTCATAACCAAACTTCACCCCTGAAACATTATTTGGGCTGCTCGTTTCTCGCCACGGTAATATTGATCATGTAGCCCCAATAAACACTCCTTGTTTTTCAATGCTGGTAATTTGTCTGACATTGTCTCCAGCTTGCTTTACATATCCACAGACGTTGAAAATAAGTTTCTTCGATGGAGTGGACACAGCTGCTGATGTATACTTTAACAACATCTTACACAGAACCATCGCTGAGAGAAAAGAATATGTTCGCGTGGGGAAGAAACTACACCAGGACTTTCTGCAAAGTTTGGTCATTGCTAAGGAGGAAGGTGATAGGGCAGCAGCAGCCGCTGCTACATCAGGTAAGAACAGTGATAATAGTCAATAATAAACATGCAGTAATTCAAGAATGGATGATTTTATATATGGGTTAAATTTTGAATCACGAAGCGAGTTCAAAGAAATGGGTTCAAATTCATCTGTGGTCTTGGACTCCTGGCCTGTTTTGCATTCTAGCTGTAGTACGTTTATCCCTGATCCGAGGGTTGGCAAAGCGAGAGGTTTCTTGTGAAATCGTTTCGATAATTGAAATTTGGCAGGAATAGTTGACTTAGGCTGTGTCGAGGAAGTTTTTAACTATGATTTGCTTCAGACTAAAGGAACTTTAGTCTGTGTAAATTACAGTGCCTCAGCAAATAAGTGCGGCACCTGGCTTGCTTTGCTTTGAATGCTGGGATACTGCGAAACACAGTGATATGATGTATCAATAAGAGAACTGATCACTATGAACAATACACATAGCTTTATGACTGACTTTCATTTCAGTTCTTTTCCATTTACTAGTTTTATGAATGTTTTCTCCTAAATGGTTGAATTTCATTTTTTCTTAATTGGCTGTTGGTTCGCTAAAATGCTGAAAGTCACTCATTTTTGATGACTCTGATTTCTTTTATTCAAGTAGAATTTTATTAAAATGTGAAAGTTCTAATGCAGTGCATGAAAAGGAAAGTCACAGTTGACTGAGCCAAAACATCTATATTTGCATATATAGAAATTTAGTCAATATGATTTCCAGGCGTTCCTGAAAATGCAGTTCTAGCTACTATCACATAAGCATTGTCGCCTGCAGTACAATATATCAAAGCCAGAGTTTATGCAGATTAAATCAATTTATATTTCTATCATCACCAGGCTCATCATCGAAGGAAGCTGATGAAGATCATATCACAAATACCATGACAGATGAAGAGCTCATTGGACAAGCCATGTTGATTGTATTTGCTGGTTTTGAAACCACTTCCACAGTTTTACAGTTCGCTACCTACCTACTGGCTAAACATCCTGATGTGCAGGTAGGTTACACTAAAGTTCAGGCCGTGAACGTAGCTCAACGTTTTGTCCCACAATGTGCTGCAGGTCCAGCCCACATTTTCACTTCTTACAATTTACAAATATGAAGACGGATAATACCAACAAAGTCAGAAACATAATGCATGTTGTTTGATTGAAAATAAATTCACTGAAAGATATTTTTTTCACGGTCCTCTATAAATCTACTGTCTATACAAGAGCTCATAGGATCAGTTCCTTTATTCATAGAGATGACACATTCCACCTTTGAGACACAAGAATTTGGATGTGAGAAAACAGTTTTGGTTTAGTAATAATCAGGCTTACAGATTATGATGAAGCCCAAGTGAATTTGTAAAGGGCATTCCATTGCTATTATGTTTCCTCAGGAAAAAGTCTATGAGGAAATTCAAAGAGTGGTTTCTTCTGATGTACCAATCTATGAAGAGCTAGGTGAACTAATGTATATGGACCAGATGATCAATGAAACGCTCCGTTGTTACCCTCCTGCACCGATCATGTCTAGGAAAGCAAAGGAAACCATCACATATGGCAGTGTGACTATCCCTAAAGGAACAGCAATCATTATACCTTTTGATTTGGTCATGATGGATCCGAAACATTATGAAGATCCTGAGAAATTTGATCCTGATAGATTCTCTGAGGAAAAGAAAGCTAAAAGAGACCCAATGGCATTTATGCCATTTGGTTATGGACCCCGCTTGTGCATTGGGATGAGACTTGCCCTTCTGGAATTAAAGCTGGCATTGGTGAATCTGATTAAGAAAGTCAAATTTGAGCTGAATGAAAAAACACAGCCCACAAAGGAAGGTAATTTAAACTTGAAATTTGATGGAATTATTTCTGTTGATAAACCCATAATGCTTGCAGTAAGGTTAAGAAACTAATTGATCTCTTTTCTGGTAGCCCTAAAGTAATTTCTTGGGCTGTTCAATGAAAGACATTGTCACCTTGTCACTGGTTTGCGTTTATAAATATTTCGTAAAACATTTTCATTCAGTTTTGAGTGATTGTACCTGTCGTGCCAAATGTAAGAAAGAAGGATCTTAAAATGGATGTATTGTTCTTTATGTTACACTATTCTGTGAATTTTATAACTCAGGAATAATTCACAGCCTGTGTATCAAATTGGAACAAAAGTTCTTTTTGAAACTTCTTCTGTACATTAAAGTGTACCTTAAAACAGATATATATAATATCTGTGGTGTACTATCAGACTGTATCAACTTTCATTTTCTGAAAAACTGAGAAATCTGCAGAATACATGTATATGAATGAGTTGTATAGGATTTGGGTATCTTTCAATCCATTAAAAAATTTTTGAACACTTAAAATTGTCCTACCCAATGTAAAAGAAAGATTTTCCTTGAAATCATTGTTTTGTTTTTGTTTTTATTTTGTTACCATTTTCTGTAAAATTTTACAACTCAAGAATACTTCGCAGGATATTTACCAAACTGGAACAACTGCTGTTTTGGAACTTTTTTTAAATACCTTTATTACATGTATTATGTGTAATCTATCAGAAATGTGTGTGGTAACATAATGTATGAACTTTGTATTCTGAGGAACAGAGAAATCTGCAGTTAAGGAATGTAAAATATATGAATAAATTTGTAATGAAATTGTATCATATTCGACTTTGTTTTAGACTTTATTTTCTTGGTGCGTACTCCTGGATTGAAACTATCAAGTTTTTGGAAGGGCAATATAATTTAATCTGCTTTCTTTCTTAACATTCATTCTTGAATTCATCTATTGATCCTTCAGTGATTTCCCATAGCTCATCAAATACAAAGAAGCTGCTACTAGTGCTAGATAAAGTCCTCAATCCTGAGTACATTAATTTTCAATGACATGCATTGTGACGTATTTCGCTCTTCACTTACAAAATTCAGAACTCGCAAATAAAATGCTTGGGATTTTTTATTTGAGCTCATGACGTCTTCTCATAACCATTAATCTGTTATAACTCAGGAAAATGTTATTGGTAAATTGTAAAATTTTACTTTAAAATGAGTGTAAGTATGGGAATATGGGAATTAATTACCATAAATGTATGTGCAGACATGGGGACATGGGAATTAATTATCATTAATGATCGTAATCTGTGCACAGTTGAATTATGTCCTGCGTGTCAGGTTAATGTGTTTTAGTTAGGGAAGCATATTGTGTGCACTGTTAATTTTGTTAATTTAGTTAATTTAGTTAATTTATCAGTGTGTGTGTATATATGTGTGTGCGCGCTATGTATCATACTTTCTGCTTCTGTAACTGTATTGTTATGTATTCAATGATCAAAACAAATTTCCTTGTACAAGGACGAATAAAATTTATCTTATCTTATCTTATCTTATCTTATGGAGTGTAATTAAGAGAAAACTCGTACAATTGGTTTTTCCTGTCGTCTACGAACAACTGAGTATCACTTGTCATCAGCGGATACCAGGCTGCTTTTCATACATTTCTTACTTATTTCCCATATCAAGACAGACAAGAAATAAATAATTAATAACCATTAAGCAAAATTTTATTCATAAATTGTCAAATTTTACTTTAAAATGATCAATCCCATAAACACATAACGGAATGTGTGTGGCGAATTTGACCACCGCATGCCCCAGTTGCTGCAAGATGCCCGGAAATTTAAAGAATATTTTCGAATGGAGCCATTAACATAAATTTAACAATCTACTGAAGAATCGCTTAGCCGATTATTTTGTTAAACAAACGGCCTATGCTAGATTCTACAAAGGGTTAGGCCGAGAGCTGGGTGTACGGTTCAGTAGCCACAGCGATGTACTTCGACCTATTTTTTCCATCCCTGTGTTACTGCCAGAAATCGTGTGAGAATTCATTTAGAAGCACGGACTGGATTTTATAACACAGTAAAGCTTATACATTATCTTGAATGTTTCTGGAGGTGTGCAAACAACGCGGGTTACAAATCTGTGAGAAGAAAATTAAATAAATAACACTGAGTATAGTTGTTTACCTTCTGGGAAACGGAGATCAGCTCATGCACTTACGGAACATCTTAGTGCATGATGCAAGAGAAAAGACTGCATCAGTTTGACATATTAATATATCTCCGAGAGACAGATCAGTTAGAATAATTCACTTGTTGTTACTTTTTGTTAGAGAGGCCACCGTATCCCTGCACATCGTCTGTTAGAAATTTGCTGGTGACTGATCTACCTAGCATTAAAAAGAGCACGAAGTTTTCCCAGTACCACACGAGAGAGTGCAGGGATTGTCATGGCACTCAGTGATATCTGGCAGGCATTTGATGTTTCTGGAAACATCACGTTAACCTTGGCAGTGGCAACCGTCTCTTTCGTTGTTTATTTCATCTATATACACTTTAGATCTGTTGACAACTGGGAAAAATATGGCGTCAAAAGTGGGACACTCGGTAAAGAAGCTTTTACAGATATCAGGTAGGTTATATTATTTAAATTGATGGCAACTTAGAAGCTCTTGAGATTTGAATCATCGGGAGTATTGGGTCCATTTGAGTCACACAATCGAAATATACAAGGACACGAGTTTAGGAGCGTCCGTGATCGAGTGGTGGCCCTCCCCACCCCCACCCCCGGCGATTTACTCTAGATGGATGTTTTTGCAGTAAGTGCACGGCTCGGCGTTGAACTCTCAGAACATGAACTGTATGCCCCACTGAAGATGTGTAACTCCTAATTATGGTACACCTTCCTTCCTTACGTTTTTATCTCTTTTAATCATGTTTTCGAACTATAATATGATACTAGATACCAGGTAGGGGCCTACCCGATCGCCGGCTGCGAGAATCTTTTTTACACTGCGTTGCCGGAAAGCCAAACAAAGCTCTACGTCACCACCTCACCCTTTGTGACGATAATAAAATATCGCATGCGCAGTAGGAGGCATTTCCCGCTCCGACATCGGCCAACTATAGGCTAACTTATAGGTAGAATGCGCATGACGTCACATTGTGCTTTTGTTTTGTTTTTCCGCCATCGCGATTGTTTGGCCGGGGGATCAGCTGATTAGTGTAACTTAGAGATAATTATATCGAAGCGCTTTTGTTAACTAAAATGCCTACTAGCTGCATTATCGTTGATTGCTACGCGCGACAGGGGTGGAAAGGATGGATAAAAGTTGGTCAGATTCCCCACCATTCGTGTAAACAAAGGAAAGGAAGTGAAAGAACTGACCGAACGTCGTTCGACTGTGGTATGGTTGACAAGCTACCAACCAGCAGATCTAGATCTAGATCTAGATATATCTAGATCTAGACATTAAAGAAAGTGAGTCGACCCGTTCTGTTTCTGCCGAGCACTTCATCTCAGGTAGTTGTCAGTTTTAATAATTTATGAATAATGTGATGAAAGTAAGCCCGTCATTTCCGTCACAGAAGAATTAGATCTAGATATAGATCTCTAGATATCTAGATCTAGATCACACAGATATGACAATGTTAGCCTTGAGTCATGAGATATGTAATTTGTAAAGATAATTAAATCTGGATCTAGATTTAGATCTATATATTGCATAACAGGAGAGTGTGAGCCATAAGTGCTGAGATATGTAGCCTAATGATAATTAAATCTAGATCCAGATTTCTATCACACAGATATGAGGGTGTGTGAGCTTCGACTGATGAGATCTCTAATGACAATTGAATCGAGAAATCTAGATCTAGATTTATACCACACAGGTGGGAACCACAGCAATGTGTGAGAGCGGGTCTCGAAGGATGAGACGCAAAGAGTATGTTCAACAACATTCTGCCACCAAGGAAAGTTTTCACGTTCTGGCGGCTATTTCTTTAGACTATTACATTAAAGTGGGCATTGCCCACAGACTAATAAAATAACAGACTGGATGAGCCCCTTGTGTGACGTCACAAAACGGCGAAAGGTCATGAACCATCCGCCACATTAGGTTTACGGTTGCGACCGACGCTTCAGCATAGCTACAATGCAGCGGTCGCTAAACGTCCACGCGGTCATCATTAATAACAAATAAAAAAAGGCAGCTGTAGACAATAAAATGAAATGATAGGCGAGTTAATGCATTATTAATACATGTACAACCAATCTTGACAAATAAAAAGAAATTTCTACTGCAGATAGAACTAGAATCGGAATTTCCCGAGCGGCGGCCACGTTGGTTATAAGGCCGCATCTCATTAACTTCCGTAAAAAACGACACAGCCCGAAGCTTGTGTTTCCAGTCTGGTTAATTTATTAGTCTGTGGCATTGCCCAAGGAATTCACCGTTTGTTCGGCTGTTATAAAAAAAATATAGCCATGTTAAAGGGAGGTGACTCCCAATTCCAATTAACAGGCTTTACCCAAGGAATTCGGTGACGTAATGATCGCCTGTGAGGTTATTATAAATAGTCACGGGGATTCCAAAGAAGTACCTCCTTTCCGGCAACGCAGTGTAAAAAAGATTCTCGCTACCCGGCTTTGCTCGAGATGAACTTGCTTCCGCCGTCCCTCCGTTTTCGTTCTCTCACTCTTTATTCTGTCTCTTTCCCCTTTTCTCAATGGGACTTAAATCATTCGCAGGAAAGAGGCCTGCTTCATGTCAGTGAATGTGCGGGCCTTCTTTGTCTTTTCACTTTATATCCAAAGTAGTTTCGAATAATTTTAAGTTTTCAGTCAAAGATGCCAACATTTAACAAACAAACCAAAAATGGAAACACGAAACCTATAGGCCTAAGAGCCCCTTCAGATGAGGCGACTTATCAGCATATCTTGGTGAGCCATTAATAGCGCTGCACGTGGCAAATACTTCAAATAAACTGAGACTTTCACGCTAATCCACAGCTGCAAAAAAGTCACGCTGCACCCGACAGTCTGAGGAGTTGTTTTATCCACAATTTTAGTTGCCCGTTAATAGGGCGACTGCAGCGATTATACCTTGAAGAAATCTGGAAATCACCAAAAAGCGCCAACTCTAAGATCTGCACTTTTCCGCTTATTGAGTGAAGAATGCAAAATAGACAGAATAGATGTCCAGAAAGTACTTCAAGGCTAATTTAACAAAATTCAATCGTAGAGAAACTTACGTTTGCAAAGAAAGATCATTATGATTGTACTGTCTTCCCTCTTTTCGGACTCTCAACACAACTTTATTTTATGTGATTTAACACCGACATCCCTAAAAGACAACGTTCCAAGTTCTATGTACATGTGCAGATTTTAATTATTTTACAGTGTAACTGTTTTGGGTCCAGGCTACAGACTGATGTAATCAGATGTCGTTGGTGAACTTTTTTTTTCTATTGGAAGAGGGCAGGACTGTCTCACCAAGAGCTCAGATGTCATGGTTAGCTGCTTCCGTTTGGAGGACAGAATAGTTCCGATTTGAGGGAGGAGTGACCCCGCTTTTGGCTTTGGGGGCTTTGAAATATTCACACTGAAAAGTAGACAGTGCGAGAGGAACACACAGCTCCTTAATAACATCAATATTAAAATGAGATCACTCATAGGTTTAATCACCGAGAGGGACTGTGTCAACGACGAGAAAGCCCATGTGAGAATGTAACCGTAACTCAGTGTACTATTATAGGAAGCCCTTACCGTTGCCATTACATTGATATCAATTTCGTTTGTATTATTCAGAGTGGCAGTTCACCAAATTCTCAAAGATTGTGATACAGTGGGTACCAGCAGTGGAGAGATGTTGCTCTTTACCAAAGACTTAGATCTGCTCAGGATGATCATGGTCAAAGATTTTAACAATTTCCCCGACAAGTACTTTAATATGGACACGGTTTCTCTTATTCTAAAAGGCTTGTTCTTTATAGGCGGTAATGACTGGAAACGTGTCCGGCAAGTGATTTCACCTTGTTTCAGGTAGGTTACTGGCCTGGATTGCGACGTTTGTGCTAGTTTGTTTGTGTTCGTGAGTAAGTGGCTGTGGGAGTTTTGAGTGTTTGAGTGAGTTAAAATGAGCCAACACGCAGACGGGGGGAGGGGGGTGTCTTTGGGGAAAGGGAGAGAGAAAGAGAGAGAAATCAATGTAAGGATGGAATGAGGAGGTGAAAAAGAGAGGAAGTTTGGAATGGTATGGAGTGAATGAAGAGAGGAGAGTGGCAGGCACAATAAATTATCATCCAAGAAACAATTGTATGTTTACACTAGAATCGATATTCTTAGTACAGACATTCAAAGAAATTGTTTAAGTAAAGTTACTATTCCAAACACTAAAATTATTGTATTATTTATATTATTATTTCAACCTACTATGGATTTTTTTAAAAAACCCATTTATTTCTTATATTTTATTTCAATAAAGTCTAATGAGTTATTTCAGAGATGGTTGAGTTTCTCAATCCCATTGATCAAGAGATTATAACAACTGATCCATTACCAACTGTCACAGTATTTGTATTTATTTGCTACCACAGCACAGGCAAAACCAAAGGCTTTTTGAGCCCAGTCAACGATTCAGCTAAAAAGATCAGCCAAGTGATTGAGGACTATGCCAAGAGGGATGAACTGGTTCCTATCAAATATCTTGCCGGTCAATTTAGCAGTGAGATCATTGCCAGACTAGCATTTGGCGTGCAGACAGACTGTATTGGAAAAGAGGACGACGAATTCACTTATTTCTCGAAGAGAATTTTAAAAAACTACAGCAATATTGGGCGGATGGTGATGTTGTTGATATTCCGATTTCCAGGACTACACAAGTTCCTTGTTCATGTAAATACTATAAACAAAAAATCGCACTGATATAGTAAGACCACTTTACAACCCCAATCCTTTTTATTCAACCTCAAGTTTGACGGTTGGCGGTGTAAAAGGGTTTTACTGTACTTAAGTCTTGCTTCTTCTCTTTCCTGCCATTTTTGTTTTGTTAGTTTTGTTTAGTGTGTGTACACATGCGTGTTCGACCATCTGTCTCTCTGTACCGTATGTCTTTTTTTAATTATAAAATGTTGTGCAGATAGGCTTGGCCAGTTCATACGAGTAATTACTGTGCAAGGCAAACTATTGGGGGCTGTGTGTGCAGGGGCTGAGTTTCAGTTTGGGTTTTCATGTATGTTGCGTGGCTTTGATACCAAAGTATGGTATTTTAGTATAGTTTGGTTGTCCCAGACGTCCGTCTTTAGAACGGGGAAGGGGGGGGGGGGGGTGAGGAAAGGAGTCGAGGTACATACCGAATCCCTCTAGCACAATGGCGCACCAGTTGCGTTGGGTGTGATTATTCTGCTGAAACGATTGCCGATTTACAGACTTTCTTTTTCAAAGTTGTGTATGATAATCCAGCCCCGTTTTCTTTCTGAGTTGTAACCCGGCCCTCTTTGTGCTGTACTATAACCCAGCTCCTGATCGACAGTTACGCCTGACGAAAGGACTACCGCCCTTGTGTCTCAACACTTGTGGAAATAGCATTACGGCCATGAAATCAGTTGTGAAAAAAAAAGTTCATAGCTAGTATTT
This sequence comes from Onchidella celtica, assembly GCA_963931925.1. NCBI lineage: Eukaryota > Metazoa > Mollusca > Gastropoda > Systellommatophora > Onchidiidae > Onchidella > Onchidella celtica. The sequence goes on from OZ007574.1 coordinate 45,438,977, forward strand.
GATTTTTCTTTGTTATTTTTAAATGTGTAGACCCACACTGAACAGTATCAATTATACTGTTGCTATTATAGCTTAAGTATTTTTATTTAAACTGGTCTGGTTCCAAGAGATTCCTATTAAGAAGGTTGCATTGTATGAAATTGTCAGAGGGCATTTTCCATATAATTTTTCTGTATTACTTAATGCTAAAAGTTTTTTATTTTTTTATTTATGATACTGTAGTATTTAAAAAAAAGTGCATTCAATACAGATTTGCCTTAAATATTTAGATTTGAGACCCCGCAGCAGATAGTTGACTATATTCTGTCAGCCTCATAATCAACACACACGAAAGTGCGACACAATGCCAAAATGTCCATTTGGTGAAGGAAACACTATAAGCAGCTGCGTTTCCGTAAAGTACCGTTCTCTCCGCCTGACCCAAAGAGGTTTATAATAATATATATACAAACTCTTTGGGCTAACCATATTTGACGTGCTGCATTACTCTCCGTCCATACTCAGTAAATTCTGCACAGGAAGACGGATTTCACTTTACCGCACCTTATTCTATCCTGTGTGGCTGATCATTGTACCCACTTCCAATTTCCATTAGTCCGTTATTCCTGGAGCAGCGTTTTGCTGGCATTTTGATAAAATGGTGGGTTGTCGTGTTCTGTGGACTACACATTACTATAATGGCATTGCAGCATTTCGTGCGGCCATTCAGCTCGTTCAAAAACTAGACACCAGGTATTTCCTGGGACCTTTTTTAATCAGAACAGGTCCAGCAGATCTTAAGCGATTTTATCCTTAAAACTGTGAAATATCATACAGTTTACATACTATCCTGCCTTGATTGCGAAATTTGCAGTATTATTTGAGACTGATTATAGGAGCACACAGGTAGACCCTTTATGTTTTGTTTATCTTTAGTTTTGGATTGTCGTTTGAGCAAAGTTAGACATAGGCACAGACAAAACCCTGGGAGTTCAAGTGTTTTCACTGCTTCTTATCTTCCACGTCTCTTCAAGACTTTAATTATAATCCTTATTTTTAGTCTAGTTGAAGACGGTTTCAAAAAAAAAAAAAACATCTGTCATAGTAATTAACTGTACTTTTAGGAGGCAAGGGAGACAATCTTTCATACTTTTATCTTTTTTTTTTTTTTAATGCTGAAAATTTGTCTGACATTTTCTTCAGACTTCTTAATTCTTTACATATCCACAGACATTGAAAATAAGTTTCTTCGATGGAGTGGACACAGCTGCTGATATATACTTTAACAACATCTTACACAGAACCATCGCTGAGAGAAAAGAATACGCTCGCTTGGGGAAGAGACTACACCAGGACTTTCTGCAAAATTTGGTCATAGCTAAAGAGGAGGGTGATAGGGCAGCAGCAGCTGCTGCTACATCAGGTGATAACAGTAATCATGGTCAATAATAAATATGTATATTATATGCAGTACATGTAATTCTAGCAAGGGTGATATAGCTTAAATTTTGAAGCACTTTTCAAAATGGATTCAAAGTTATCTGTGAACTTGGACTGCTGACCTGCTTGGCATTCTAGTTGTAGTATGCATCCCTGATCCGAGGATTGGCACAGCAAGAAGTTTCTTGTGAAGTCATTTTGACACTTGAAATTTGGCAGGAATAGTTGAGGCTGTTTTTGAGACAAGTTTTTAAATACACGTATATTTGGTTTCAAGCTAAAGGAACTTAAGTCTTTATAAAGTACAGTGCCTCATCAAATAAATGAGGCACCTGGCTTGCTTTGCTTTGAATGCTCTTACGTAGTAATAGGATGTGTTTATAAGGGAATTGATCATTACAGGCAATACACCTTTTCAGTTTTTTCAGACTGAGTTTACATTCAATTCTTTTCCATTTTGTATTTTAGTGCAATTTTTCACATAACTGACTGCATAAATTTTTTTCTTAATTGCTTTTGGCTGCGTAAAGTACTGAAACTACTAATTTTTTGATGACACTGATTTGTTTTGTTCTATTAGGACAGGTAGAATTTAATTAAAATGTGCACATTCTAATGCAACGCATAGAAAGGAATGTTGCAGCTGCCTAAGCCAGACAATCTTTACTTGCAGATGGAAATTTGGTCAGTGTCATGATTTCCAGGCATTTCTGAAATTGCAGGTTTAGCTTCTAGTACATAAGCATTGCCACCTACAGTGCAATAAATGAAAGCCAGAGTTTATGCAGATTACATAAAGTTATCTTTCTATCATTATCAGGCTCATCACAAAAGGGAGCTGATGGCGATAATGCCACAAATACCATGTCAGACGAAGAACTCATTGGACAAGCCATGTTGATTGTATTTGCTGGCTTTGAAACCACTTCCACAACTATACAGTTCGCTACCTACCTACTGGCTAAACATCCTGATGTGCAGGTAGCTTACACTTAACTTGAGCGCTGGCCATCAATGTAGCTCACCTTTATGTCACACAACATGCTCCACACCCAGTCCACATTGTTCACTTCCTATGGTATACAAACATGAAGATAAATAATATTAGCCAAGTCAGAAACATAATGCATGTTGTTTGATCGCAAATCTATCAATGAAAGTGAAAGATATTTTTTCAAGTTACTTATGAAAATCTACTTCCTCAATAAGAGGTCATTGGATGAGACATTCATAGAGATGGCATATTCCAGTTTTCAAATTAAGAATTGGCATGTGAGAAAACAAATTAGTAATTAAAACAGACTCACAGATGCAATGAAGCCCATAATTATGATTTTTTACAGTGCATTCCATTGTTGCTATGTTTCCCCAGGAAAAAGTCCATGAAGAAATTCAAAGAGTGGTTTCTTCTGATGTACCAACTTATGAAGAACTGGCTGAACTAAAGTACATGGACCAGGTGATCAGTGAAACACTCCGCCTTTTCCCCCCTGCACCTATCATGTCTAGGAAAGCAAAGGAAACCGTCACATATGGCAGCGTGACAATCCCTAAAGGAACAGCAATCCTTATACCTTTTGACATGATCATGATGGATCCAAAACATTATGAAGATCCTGAGAAATTTGATCCAGATAGGTTCTCTGAAGAGAACAAAGCTAAGAGAGACCCAATGGCATTCATAGCTTTTGGTTGTGGACCCCGCTTGTGCATTGGGATGAGACTTGCCCTTCTGGAATTAAAGCTGGCATTGGTAAATCTGATTAGGAAAGTCAGATTTGAACTGAATGAAAACACACAACCCACAATGGACGGTGAATTAAATTTGAAATTTGATGGAATTTTTAGAATTGATAAACCCATAATGCTTGCAGTAAGGTTGAGAAACTAAATTATTTTTTTTCTCCTTTTACTGGTAACCCCAAAGTAATTTCTTGGGCTGTTCAATGAAAGATATTGTCACCACGTTACTGGTTTGCGTTTATAAATATTTCGTAAAACATTTTCATTCAGTTTTGAGTGATTGTACCTGTCGTGCCAAATGTAAGAAAGAAGGATCTTAAAATGGATGTATTGTTCTATATGTTACACTTTTCTGTGAATTTTACAATTCAGGAATAATCCACAGCCTGTGTATCAAACTGGAACAAAAGTTCTTTTTGAAACTTCTTCTGTACATAAAAATGTACCTTAAAACAGATATATCTGTGTACTATCAGACTGTATCAAATTTCTTTTTCTGAAACTCTGAGAAATCTGCAGAATACATGTATAATGAATTGTATTGGATTTGGGTATCTTTCAGTCCATTTAAAAATTTGTCTATTGCACTTTCACTCATTTTTGAACACTTAAAATTGTCCTACCCAATGTAAAAGAAAGATTTTTCTTGAAATTATTGGGTTCTTTTCTGTTTTTGCTTTTATTTTGTTACCATTTTCTGTAAAATTTTTATAACTCAAGAATACTTTGCAGGTTATTTATCAAATTGGAACAACTGCTGTTTTGGAACTTTTTTTAAATACCTTTATTATTATAAATAATGACCTGTTGGAACCATTTCAATCTGCTTACAGAAGTAACCACAGTACTGAAACTGCACTATTAAGAATCATGAATGACATATTAGTAAAGGCAGATTCTGGAAATATTACTCTGCTAAATTTGTTGGATCTATCAGCAGCGTTCGACACCATCGATCACGAAATCCTGCTCAGAAGGCTAGAAACATCATTTGGAATCAGAGGGGTCGCCCTTAAATGGGTCGAATCTTACCTGTCAAATCGCCACCAATTTGTTGTAACCAACAAAATAAGATCTTTTTCTTACGCGCTTCAGTATGGCGTACCACAAGGCTCAGTGCTTGGTCCTATTTTGTTTACTATCTATACTATTCCACTTGTACATGAAATAAAGAAATTTAATTTACAATATCATTTCTATGCTGATGATACCCAGCTCTACAGTTCTGCCTTGCCATGCGATGTTGACAGCCTTCTGCAGCAGGCTGGAAACTGTATAACAGAAATTAAAAGCTGGATGAACCAAAACAAACTGGCACTAAATGAGGATAAAACTGAGGTTATTTTATTAGGCCGTGAGCGGGTTCTGCAAGAAGTGGACAGAACTGAGATGATAATTGGCACTAATTCAATAGAAATTTCAAAAAAAGTAAAAAACCTAGGGGTTTACATTGATTCAAATCTTTCTATGTCATCTCAGGTTAGTCACCTCATTCGTATTCTATACATGGAAATCTGGAAAATTGGTAAAATCAGACATCTTATTTCAACTGAAACTGCGGCTGTTTTAGTAAATTCTTTTGTACTTTCAAAGCTTGACTATTGCAACTCCCTTTTGGCTGGAATTTCACAAAAAAATATTAGAAAACTCCAAATTGCTCAAAACAATGCAGCGAGACTTGTTTTGAAGAAAAAGAAAAGAGATTCAGCACTGCCACTTCTGCAGAGTTTGCACTGGCTGCCAGTCGAGAAAAGAATAATGTACAAATTGTCATCCATTTGTCACAAATGTGTCAATAATACTGCTCCATCGTACCTAGTTGATTTAACTGATTACTATGTTCCATCTCGTCAACTAAGATCATCATCTGACACTACAAAATTGAAAGTACCTAAAATGAATCTGTCCACTGTAGGAGAAAAGTCCTTTTCATTTCTTGGCCCTACCATCTGGAACACTCTTCCAAAGACAACCAGGGAAATTAATGACATTGGTTCTTTCAAACGCCATCTGAAGACCCATTTCTTTCAGACAAACTAGGCTAGGTGTTTTTCGGCAGCAACAATAGTAAATATTTCTGAATTTCATTTGTGTATGCGTGTGTGTGTGTGTGTGTAAGAGTTTGTTAAAGCGCCCAGAGCTTGTCATCGACGGGGTTGGGCGCTATATAAATGCAATATATTATTATTATTATTATTATCTATCAGAAATATGTGTGGTAACGTAGTGTATGAACATTGTATTCTGAGGAACAGAAAAATCTGCAGTTAAGGAATGTAAAATATATGAATAAATTTTTAATTTGTATTGAATGTGTATCATATTCGACTTTGTCTTTAGACTTTTTCTTTTCCTGGTGCATACCCTTGGACTGAAACTATCAGATTTGTGGAAGGGCAATATAATTTAATTTGCTTTCTTTCTTAACATTCATTCTTGAATTCATCTATTGATCCTTCAGTGATTTCCCATAGCTCATCAAATACAAAGAAGCTGCTACTAGTGCTAGATAAAGTCCTCAATTCTGAGTACATTTTCTCTAATGATATGCGTTGTGACGTATTTCGCTCTTCACTTACAAAATTCAGAACTCGCAAATAAAATGCTTGGGATTTGTTACTTGGGCTCATGGCGTCTTCTCATAACCATCAATCTGTTATCACTCAGCAAAATTTTATTGATAAATTGTCAAATTTTAGTTTAAAATGAACGAAAATACGGGAATATGGGAAATAATTACCATAAATTCATGTGCAGACATGGGGTTATGGGAATTAATTATCATAAAATAGAGTGTAATTAGGAGAAAACTCGTATGATTGGTTTTTTTTACCCAGTCATTGTCTACGAATAACTGAGTATCACTTGTCATCAGCAGAAACCAAAATGCTTTTCATACATTTGTTACTTGTTTCCCACATGAAGACAGACAAGAAATAAATAATGAATGATAAAACCTGTTGGACGAAAGATGGCAAACCATAGATAAGATAATAATATCTTCGTAACGGTGGTTTTATTTCTGTATATAAAGCTGGAGTCCGTGTTTGACACCTTAATATCATAATTATTGCACTTTTTTTGTTTCACTGTAATTATGGTTTTCTGTTCCCGTATTATTGTTTGTATGGAGAATATATATAAATTTGTGGATAGATAGAAGATAGAAGAATTCTAACTCCATTTGCAGATGTTTAGTTTTTTGGATTGTTCAATGAAAAGTAAAAACAAAACAAGACTTTCCTCCTGACTATGGGGATCCTGCCTCTTCAAACCATTCAACATTGTCAATTGTAAAATGTGTGTAAAATGTGTAAAATATATCTCTTTGAATAAAGTAAGAGAACTTTGGTGTGTTTTTGGTTTAGTGTCGTTTTGGTGTTTTGTTTTAACTTTCTGTCACCATCAGAAAAGAAGATCGAAAACCGCCCTGGGATTCGAACAGAAGACCTCACTCATCCAGGTCATGCCACTCAAACCACTGTGCCGTTATTCGAGTGTGAACATAAAATTTACAATGACAACAAAGTGGGAAAACAATCCCTCCTTGCCCCTACCCTACGTCACATATTACACTTTTACATATTGAACTGAAGATGAAATTGGTTACTTGAATGTAGAGACAAAGCTTAAAATGGATGAAAACAAGCAGATTGTACTGAAAGACACCAAAGCTAGCTTTGAGCGATAAATGGCGAAAAGAGCTACTGAATGAATACTTCATGCTTTAGTGCCCTCCCATTCTTCAACCACTTCCTCCATCACTATTTAAGTCGTTTTCAACTGTTTCAACCTCATGGCATCTGAAGCACAGAAGGATGGCGGCTTTCAACAGATACATATATATTTTGATCTCGTCATGAACAACAGGGTGTAGGCCTACAATATGAATTCAGATCTATTTGTGAAAAGCTTCTGAACGAGATGAATCTGTGGCTCTTTTCCACAGTGGTAGACTGTCAACTTTTTTTTTTCTCAGATCAAAACCCCATAATTCAAAAGTATTGACTCAGCAAACTAATTTATGTACATTACCTAAAGCTTAGTTTTTTGTTGTTGTTGTTGTTTTCAACTTTCCATCCAGCCTTTCACCCCTTGAATGCTGTTTCTACCGAAGTGTAGTGCCTCTCGGAAGAAAATTAATGTAATCTTCATAGCTTTTGTCTATTAGGACTTTGAATATCCATGAATCTGTTTGTCTGCCAGTCTGACAGCTAGCAGGGATGTCTATCTGCCTGTCTGTCTGTCTGTGGGCCTACCTGCCTGTCTGTATATAATAATAATAATAATAAGTACATTTATATAGCGCTTTATGCCTAGACCTCAAAGCGCTTTACAAACGCATTCACTCCCACATTCTAATTGTACATAATATGCACACAATCTCACTCAAGCACATGCACAGATTCCTAATGCTATAGAAGTTAGTTTGACAAATATTTCTTAAAAAGGTAAGTCTTGAGGTGTTTTTTGAATATTGCAACACTGCATGCAGACCTCAATGAAAATGGCAATGAATTCCAAACAGATGGTCCGACAATACTAAAAGCTCTGTCACCATATCTCTTAAGTTTGGATCTTGGTACCTCTAAAAATTTTGAATTTTGTGACCTAAGATCTCTCGTAGGTGCATAGGGACAGAGTAGTTCTTTTAAATAAAAAGGTTCTGAGGTTTGAAGTGCATTAAAACATAAAACCGCAATTTTGTATTCAATCCTGGCTTTAACAGGTAGCCAGTGGAGAGTTTGTAGCATTTCTGTTGCACTTTCTGATTTAGACTTGCCGAGAACCAGACGAGCAGCGTAATTTTGTACTTTTTGAAGTTTTCGAATATTTTCATCAGACAGGCCCGCTAGCAGTGAGTTGCAATAGTCTAAACGAGACAAAACCAAAGAAATTACCAGTGTCTTTATTGATTCTTTGTTTAAAACAGACTTCATTTGAGAGATCTTTCGAATTTCATAGAACATTGACCTGATCATAGAGTTTATTTGATGTTCCATGGACAAGGTGCAGTCAAGAATAACACCCAAATTTTTGGCTCTATCTACAAAGTTGACAACTGCACCTGCAATATTGATGTTTTCTATTTCGACTTTATTCAGTCTGGAATCAGTGGAGCACAGCAATACCTCAGTTTTGTCATTATTTAATTTGAGTTTGTTGGTATACATCCATGATTGTACAGATTCATAACAGTTTTGCAAATTAGAGACAAGGGATGAAAAGGCAGATAGACGAGTAGATTGATACAGCTGAGAATCATCAGCATAAAAGTGATAATGAATATCATGTTGCCTAAAAACAGCTGCTAAAGGTAAAGTGTACAACGTGTATAGAATAGGGCCTAAAACAGACCCTTGGGGTACGCCGAATTTCAAGTGAAATTGGCTGGAACACTTTCCTTGAACAATCACTGATTGTAATCTTTCAGTGAGATACGATTTAAACCACAATAAAACATTTCCATATCTGTCTGCCTGAGGGCCTACCTGCCAGCCTGCCTGTATTGATGTCTGTCTGTGTCCCTTGTTTGAAATATTGTGGTCAAGGAGATTATTAATAAAGGTCATATTCCACTGCCAAGTGCAAAACAATGAATGCCATTGTAGAATAACACACCTCAACGTTTTTAATAGTTCCCCATACTGGGCCATGGTAACATTTGCGATCTCGAGCATGACAGTTGGTCACAATAGGGGCAAAACGCCGTGATTTTAAGTGGGAGATTTACCCGACGCGTCACTTTCAGTTGAAGCTGTTGTGAGGTCGGAGTGGTATTTTACATAATAAGCCATTGCTGAACAGTGAACACAACTTAATCTTTTCTCTATTGGGTTTGTAATTACACTACTCACCCCTAACAGCATTATTCTACTCAATACAGAAAGGGGCGGTCCAGTAGCGTAATGCAAGATCGGTCTATGTGGGCTAAACATCAACAATATAACACTTTCACCTCTAAATAAACAGTTAAGAATGAGTTATTAGATGTGATTATGGAAAGATTTATAAACGATTTGTTGAAATATAAAAACCACAGAAAAACTGTGGGGTCGCAGCAGGGCTATAAGTAAAGTCAAAATTGGGCAAAAAGAAAAGGTTGTATGTTGCAAAGCCCCGCGTGAGAAATAAAACCCAAACAATACAAAGCAAACTAAAGAGAAGACAGAAAATACACAAATTTTCGGCTTTCGCCTTTTTCAAGTGAAAAAAAAAAAACTAACAATAAAAGACTTCAACCTTTTCTTTTTGCCCAATTTCGATTTGTTGAAAGCATAATTATGACGGTTTATTATTCATTTTACATGGGTTGGCCCGAGAGCTGGATGTACGGTTCAGTAGCCACAGCGATATGCTTCGACCATGGAGGTACTGGCTTCGACCTATTTTACCCATCCCCGTGTTACTGCAGGAAATCGTGTGAGAATTGATTTTTGCAGCACAGACTGGATTTTATAACATAGTAAAGGTTTTAAATTATAATCTGTTCATTTCCTTGAATGTTTCTGGAGGTGTGGCAACATCCTGGGTTACAAATGTGTGAGAAGAAATAAATAACAGTGAATATTATTGTTTACCTGGTGGGAAGGGAGATCAGCTCAGGCACTTACCGGACATCTCAGTGCATGTTGCATGAGAAAAGACTGCACGAGTTTGATTATCCCCGAGAGACAGATCAGTCAGAATAATTCACTTGTTGTTACCTTTTGTTAGAGAGGCCACCGTATCCTTGCGCATCGAGTGCTGGAAATTTGCTGGTGACTGATCTACCTAGCATTTAAAAAAGTACGATGTTTTCCTAGTACCACACGAGAGAGTGCAGGGATTGTCATGGCACTCAGTGACACCTGGCAGGCATTTGATGTGTCTGGAAACATTACATTAACCTTGGCCGTGGCAACCGTCTCTTTCGTTGTTTATTTCATCTATATACACTTTAGATCTGTTGACAACTGGGAAAAATATGGCGTCAAAAGCGGGACACTCGGCAAAGAAGCTTTTACAGATTTCAGGTAGGTTATATTTAAATTGATGGCAACTTAGAGGCTCTTGAGATTTGAATCATAGGTGATCGGGAGTCCACCTGAGTCACACAAAAAAGATAGATATTGCAGGGACGAGAGTTTAGGAGAGTCCGTGAGCCACTAAGGCAGATGATGTAATCCGTTACCCTGGCAACGGTTAAAGTTAATGGAAGCAAAATTGAACCTCTGGGTTGTTTCTCTCACCATAGTTACACGTAAGTATCAAGGCATAAAATGCATTGTTACGAAAAGTGAGATGTAGATTTGTCTTTACTGCAGCACGCCCCCCCCCCCACCCCTATCTTTAATTGTCGTTAGGAAAGTGATTTTCCTTTGCAATTAATGTCTTTTCCTGTATTATTGAAGTTTTTTTTCTTGTTTGTTTTTGTTTTGCTCCGTTCAATCATTTTGCGTTAGATATTGATTATTTTCACACATTGAATTGTGCCCGTCGTGTTTTGTGATCTAAATTGATAAGCATGATTCCGCAGCCGTACATATGATGTGTGGCGTCCCACTAGTTGAACGATCGATATTTTGTCACCCCTGCATGGCGAGTCTCACTCGGCGACCTTCCTCCCCCCCCCTCTCGCCAGCAAGGCCGGTATTTCTCTTTGATGTCTCGCTGTGTGGCTTGTTTGTTTCACTGTAGAAAATCTAGAGGGTCTAGAAGGTACTGCAGTATCCGAGATTACGCTAGGTCGGCCTTGAGTGATGTAATTCTGTGACGTGTCTGTGTACGATTGGGTGGCTTGTATGTGTCCCGAACGATCTAGGTCTGTCTCGTGCTTATGGGGCGGTTAAGCCGCTTCCTGAACGTTCCTGGACAGAATATATATAAGGAGGGCCAGGCGAGTAGGAGTGGTGCAAATCGTAGGTGTGTAAATCCAGTTGTAGTAGAAGTGTAAGTGCCTTCCCTGATAGGTGTAAGTAACTTGTGGATATCAGCTCTTGTTTACAGTTATTAAACGTTAGTATTAAGTGTTCATCGGATCCTGTTATTTATTTCTACAACAGTTCGAGACTGTTTCGTTTTTAAGGGGTAGACGATCTGTTCATCTGACTCTCCCCATCATAACGTGCTGAAATTTGCATCAACTGTTACATATTGGGGGCTCGTCCGGGATCCGATCAGATCAGAACAGATTCAATTCAGACCATCGAAGTGTTTCTAAAGTACAATAAATTGTGCAAAGATCATCGAGGATATCCACAACATGTCAGAGGCTATTGGAAGGCTTTGCCAGGAAGCAGACGCCTTGGAGCTCACTAGGAAGGAGAGACAGGATTACATCCGTGAAGGCCTAAAGGAGGAAAGAGAGAGGCAAGAGCGCATGGAGCAACTGAAGATGAAAAGAGAGGCTCGGGAGAAGGAGGCGGAACGACAGGCTCAGCTGGAAAGAGAAAAGATGAACCACGAGCTGGAGATGGAGAGGATCCGCCATCAGCGTGGAGGCGAGTCGACGCGGGGGACCAGCGACCACGCCAGTTCCAAGAGACCCAAGCTACCTGCATTTCAGGATGGGAAGGACGACGTTGATAGCTGGCTACTTCGTTTTGAGAGGTTGGCCGAGACAGCGGACTGGCCAAATCCACCTGGACGACATCACTGTCTGCCCTGCTGACTGGGAGAGCTCTGGAGTGCTTCTGTCGATTGCCGATCGATGAGGCTAAGGACTACGACAAAGACAAGGAAGCTTTGCAGAAGAGGTATAACCTGTCAGAGGACGGTTACAGACTCATGTTCAGACAAGGTAAGCCTGAAGATGGAGAAGATGTCGGGATGTTTCTAACTAGGATCAAGACTTACCTAGAGAGGTGGATAAAGCTATCAAAGACGGAGAAGGCCTACGAAGGAGTGATGGACCCGTTCGTTAGAGAGCAGTTTATGGATGCTTGCCCACCAGACCTTGCGACCCATGTGAGGGAGAGGAAGCCAAAGACGCGAGGAACCGGACACTCAGCGGAAGCGCCAGACTGCAGAGCCGGCCTGTGCGACAGAGGCCCAACGGAGACAGAAGCCCACAGGTCTGCCATAGGTGCCAGAGGCCGGGACATAAGGCGACGGAGTGTCGTACCAAGATAAACGACAAAGGTGAGTTGAAATGTTACTTTTGCGGAAAGCCAGGCCACGTTCGGAGAATGTGTCCAGCCCAGAAGGATACGGGGCGAGGCAGGCCGAACAAGGCGGCAGCGGCCGTAGTTATAGCGGCGAACGAGCCGTCGAGATAGGATGCGACGACGGCTGACACCAGCATCAACGTTCAAGCGGTAATGAAGGACGGGAAGCTCCAGTTAGCGGTGCCTGTTACGTGCCGAGGATGCAGTGACGGAAAGACCGTGGAGAAGCTGAAGTTACCATTGATGAAGGGCTTGATTGGAAATCGAGCAGTAGGCGTCCTAGGAGATACCGGCTGTGAAGGTGTAGTGGTGCGGCGATCACTGGTGGACGACGGACAGCTCACCGGTGGGAAGAAACTCATCGCGAGGATCGATAACTCCTTGCTAGCGGCGGAGGAAGCCATTATCGACGTGAGAACGCCTTACCTGACGGGCAGAGTGACGGCACTGTGTCTCCCGGAGACCATCTGCGACCTAGTAGTCGGGAACGTGGACGGAGCGAAGGACCCGTACGACCCTGATACTGAGGTGATGGTAGGAGCGGTGACCACGAGGGCCCAGGAGAAGAGGAAAGACCAGTCTACGTCGCTGAGGGTGCCGAGGGCAGAACGGCACGCGGGAGTGGATAGGAAGGAACTCATCCGACTCCAGGAAGAAGACGAAGACCTCAAGAAGTTGAGGCAGAAGAAAATTCCGACCAACAGAGGCAACAAGTCCGTACACTTCGAGAGACACGGAGGTGTACTGTACCGGTTTTATAAGGACATGAGACAGGCTACGATTACAAGACAAGTGGTACTACCCGAGAAACTGAGGGAGTATGTAATGAGCGTTGCCCATGATTCTATCGTCGGAGGACATCTCGGCGTGAAGAAGACGAAGGACAGGGTGATGAGCAATTTTTACTGGCCTTGTATCGAAGGTGACGTCGCGAGATATTGTCGCTCATGTGACATCTGCCAGAGGACAGTGAACATGGGAGCGACTCCTAAGGTGCATTTGCAGAGTATGCCAGTGGTAGACGTCCCATTTAGGAGAGTGGCCGTGGACCTGGTAGGAACTATTGACACCCCAAGTGAAGGCGGACATCGGTATATCCTAGTATACGTAGACTACGCTACTCGTTACCCTGATGCGACCCCCTTGAAGAAGATTGACGCGGAGACAGTAGCAGAAGCCTTAGTAAATATCTACAGCCGTTTGGGTGTGCCCGAGGAGATCTGATCTGATTAAAGGGACTTAATTCATGTCGGACGTTATGAAAGAAACGAACAGATTACTGGGAATTCGACAGCCGACCACCACAGTCTACCACCCTATGTGCAACGGGCTGGTGGAGCGATTTAACGGCACACTGAAGAAGACCTTGAGGCGACTGTGCGCGGAGCAACCTAAGCAGTGGCACCGATACATTAACCCGCTGCTCTTCGCGTATCGTGAAGTTCCCCAAGAATCGACAAAGTTCGCCCCATTCGAGTTGCTGTATGGAAGAACGGTGAGGGGACCGATGCACATCTTGCGACAGTTATGGACTAAGGATGTAGAGGAGGCGGAGACAAAGACCAGTTACCAGTACGTCATGGAACTACGCGAGCGGCTGGAGAACACGTGGAAGTTGGCTACGGAAGAGCTCTCAAAGGCACAGGGTAGAAAGAAAACCTACTACGGCCGGAAGGCGCGAGAGAGGAAGTTCCGCCCTGGCGACGAAGTTTTAGTACTGCTGCCGACAAACGCCAACAAGCTCCTAGTCCAGTGGAAGGGACCATACAAAGTAGTCTCGGTTGTCGGCGTCAACGACTACAGAGTCAAGATGGGTGTGAAAGAGAAGACATTGCACGCTAACCTTCTCAAGAGGTATATCCCCAGGACTACACCAGCGACGACGCAAGCAGCGGTGGCGGCAATGGGAACGGCACCTGTCGTGGTCGAGACGTGTGAGATGAACGGCGGCAGGAGCGACACCACACCTGGAGATGTCGACGCTATGATGGACGACGACGGTGATGGTGCTGGGACTGTGCTGGCAGAGGACGACGTGATGGACGAGAGTCAACCTGTGGAGTCAGCTGGCATGACAGTCGTCGAGGACTGCGATCTGGAAGGCGACAACGGTGGAACGACGGAGGACCTTGCCGACCTAGGGAGCTGGGACCAGAAGGAAGGCTACGAAGATGTCCAATATGGAACGCAACTGACGCCGCAACTACGACAACAACTCGGCGACGTTGTGAAGGAGTATCAACGCATCTTCACCAATCTCCCCGGATGCTGCCAGTTAGGCGAACATCGCATCGACCTGACATCAGAGGTACCTGTTCGGCAACGACCATATCCGGTGCCCTATGCTATGCGCGACTCCTTAAAGGAGGAGCTCAGCACCATGGAAAGGTTGGGCATCATACGCAGGAGCTCATCAGCCTATGCTTCACCGGTTGTTGTCGTCAAGAAGAAGGATGGATCTAACCGAGCCTGCGTCGACTACAGGAGGCTGAACAAGATCACTGTGTTCGACCCTCATCCGACAGCAGCCCCATCGGAAGTGTTCCAGAGTCTGTCGAGAGGAAGAATATTCTCGCGGATCGACTTGAGCAAGGGATACCTGCTGATCCATACAGAGACATTCGACGAGCATGTGAAGGCTCTCAAGGAATTGCTGCAGAGGATGGACCAAGCTGGATTAACTGCAAGACTATCCAAGTGCGTGATTGGGACGTCTGAAATGGACTTTGTTGGACACTCAGTGGGAAAGGGTATGATTGGCTTGTTAGAAGAAAATGCGTGTAAGGTGCGGGATGCAGCCAGACCCACCACTAAAAAGGAAGTGAAAGCATTTTCAGGACTGGTGGGATACTACCAAGAATTTGTACCTAACTTTGCAGCGATTGCAGCACCACTGTCTGATTTGCTTAGAAAGGGTCAGCCCAATGTAGTTCAGTGGGAAGAAGTGCAGGAGAAAGCGTACACTTCTCTGAAGAATGCCATTGTTTCCAAACCCGTGTTATGTTTGCCAGATTTTTCAAAAGAATTTGTCTTAGCAACTGATGCATCAGACCGCGGGTTGGGTGCTGCTCTTATGCAGGAATATGAGGGAAAGTTGTATCCTGTGGCATATGCCAGTCGTAAGCTATTGCCTCGTGAGACGAAATATTCAGTCTCAGAGCGAGAATGCCTAGCCATCGTTTGGGCCGTAAAGAAGTTTACTTTGTACTTTTATGGTAAGGAGTTTGTGCTCCAGACTGACCATAGGTCATTAGAGTATTTGAATTCTGCCAGATTTGACAGCCCAAAGCTATTACGATGGAGTCTATTTTTACAGTCATATCGATTCAGGATTAGGTATGTCAAGGGCAAGGAAAATGTCGGCGCCGACTTCCTGAGTAGAGTGTTTTGAATAGTACAAGTTCAGTGAGATGTATTGTAACCCAGAGTTTTGCCTGTTAGATACGTTTCTGGGATGACTGTATTGTACTGTAATGGTATATTTGACTGAGTATTGAATTATTGGCCGGCAGAGAGCCACTATGTCCTAGTCATGTTTTGATCTTGTATCATATTTACATTATTTGTAACCAATGGGACTTAATGTAATTTTGAAGAATGTAACCCAAAAGGGAACTGCGAGCAAGCAGTGATTTGGTACGTTGCATTAATGTAATTTACGAGTGGCCTAAGCTTAGGCAGTATCGGTATTGCTTTGTTTGATCTGATATGATGAAGTTAGACCCTGATCAGTGGTCGTTATGTGTGGGTATCCATGCCATTATATCTATGACTTTATGAATTTTTTTAGGACAATCATTGTTATGCACAACGTTTATGTGCTATGGTTCGTGCACGAAGCATTTTGTACTCGATGGCCATCGTTTCACCATTGTATGATTTTTAATAGTATCAATATCATTGACCATCGTTTCATCACAGTGGTGGTAGTGTATTGGTTATAATAGTAGGTCTACTGTTGACCATGGTTTTGTAATGGTACTGCAATGATATTGTAATGAGATTGTATTAGTGTTATAAGGATACTATGGTTATTGTATTGTACTTAGGATATTGGGAAGGCACCTAGTACAGTATTAGCAATGTCTATTGTGAGATTGGAGATGATAAGTATTTTATGATAGTGTAGACGCTTTATGATGTAGATAGTTGAAGAATGTTCAACTTAAATTGGGGAGTTGTGTGGCGTCCCACTAGTTGAACGATCGATATTTTGTCACCCCTGCATGGCGAGTCTCACTCGGCGACCTTCCTCCCCCCCCCCCCCCTCTCGCCAGCAAGGCCGGTATTTCTCTTTGATGTCTCGCTGTGTGGCTAGGTAGGAAACTAGTACCAAACAGTGATTCTACAAACGTGGAAAATATAACAGTAACTCAATCTACTACTATGGAAAACCGCCACTGTCCCCATTACATTGACTAGTAACTGCCCCATTCTTCGAATGGTAAAAAAAACAAAGCTCACCAATCAAGACCGAAAGGAATCAGCACAAAGACACTGATGTCGAGACACTTTGGGTCATCCACATAAAATCGGCGATTAACAGATAGATAGGATAATATTATTAGTATATTGTGCGAGGTAGTGCGCACCGAGAATTTTTCAGGAAGTGAGGATGTCATGGACTCATGACTGTGTTCGTAAAAAATGAAGGATCGGAGGTAGTCAGTTAGCGGCATAAAGCAAACTAAAAAAAATACTTCCACACCTTTTCAAGACTCCAAATCTAAAAGAGAACCTTTTGCGGGTCGAAGGGCAGGCACATGTAAAATTTCAAGCAAATCCGAGCTGTGTGATCGGCAGTAGCTCTAGTTCGATCCTCGAGGCGTGAGAGGCCTAGATCTAGCCACTCCGAGATCTCGTCTATAATAAAAATATTTCCTTCCGAGCTTGAAGCACACTCTAAATATTTCTACACAGTTTTCTTGGTATGAATGAATGGCACTCATCTCATCTGTATAACACTATAGTCGGTATTAAAGTTTTCTTGGCGTGGCTGGATCGTGAACTCTAGTTTACATTTCCGGTAAGAGGCGGAAATGACGAAATTGACGGATGTAGGCGTAGGACTTAGGTAAAGCTAAGACAGCCTACCTGTCTCTTGAGTTGACCTTGTAGTCTATCAACGCATCGCCTCCCTCTCCCGTTATATCGTCACTTCCTGTCCCTCTCCATCGAGAGTGGTTTCCCTTGTGAGGTCAATGCGATCGTACTCCGTAGTGTTTATGTTTCGCATTACCCCACACAACCCCCCACCAGTATTGTCCTCACATAAACCTCCTAGGTGGACGAAGTTGACGTCCAGACCTGGAGCTCTTGGAACCCGTAAGATGAGGCCGCTGAGGTGAGGAAGGTGGAGGTGGAGGTGGAGGTGGAGGAGCAGGAGGATTGTTTGTTGGGACAGTTCTGGGCCGTCCACGTTTCGGTGGGTGGGCGATAGGGACTGGTTGTGACGTTTCTATGTGGGCTGGTTTCAGGCGATCAATCGAAATTGTTTCTGTCCGATTTCCCATAAGTATTTGGAAAGTCTTGTCGTCCCGAGCGGCGACGACGTATGGTCCGGTGTATGGGCGTTGTAAAGTACGTTGAGAGGCGTCGCTTCTAACAAAGACATACTTTGCTGTTGCCAAAGTGCTTGGCACATTGTTTGGAGGCCGGCAGTGTCGTGAAGTGGGAGTGGGTAGGAATGATTGGGCCTGGCCGCGAAAGTCATTCAACTGTTCAGTGGCACAGAAAGGAGTGGCAGTGGCAGCAATCAGTTCTCCTGGAATTGTGAGAGGCTCTCCGTAGACTAACTCAGCCACTGAAGCTCCAATGTCCTCCTTTGGAATAGTTCTTAGGCCCAGCATGACCCATGGTAGTTCCTCCATCCAGTTGGGACCATGCAGTCGAGCCATGAGTGAGGATTTGAGAGTCCTATGAAATCGTTCGACGATTCCGTTTGATTGTGGGTGATAGGAAGTCGTGCGATGGATCCTAGTCCCGAGTCTTTCCATGATTTCCGTCCAGAGGGCAGAAGTGAACTGAGAACCCCTGTCAGAAGTAATGTCTGTTGGGATGCCAAAACGAGCTATCCATACACTGATGAGCGCATGGGCACAAGTGACAGTAGACGTGTTTTGAAGTGGTATCACTTCTGGCCAGCGTGTGCTGCGGTCGATGATGGTAAACAGATGAGTGTATCCCTGGGAAGAAGGGAGAGGTCCGACAATGTCCACGTGTATGTGACTGAACCTTTTCTTTGGTGTTGGGATCTGCTCAAGTGGGGCGTGGACGTGTGTGTGTACTTTGGATCGTTGGCAATCCAAACACTCTCTTACCCATTGTCTAACTTGTTTCTTCAAACCATGCCACACGAACTTCTGAGACACAAGTCGTGCTGTAGCTCTTGCCCCAGAATGTGAAAGGTTGTGTATGGTGTCAAACACTTGACGTCGGAAATCTGGCGGCACCACTGGCCGTGGTTTTCCTGTGGAGATGTCACACAGCAGTTGAGGGCCTGTTGGTTCCACAGCTGTATGAACCAAACTGAGATTTGTGATGGCTGTGCAATAGGCCTGAATTTCCTCACTTGCAGCCTGAGAAGTAGCCATTGCTGAGTAGTCTACGCCTACCGACACATTGGAGATAGAGCGTGAAAGGCAGTCAGCGGCGACATTGTCTCTACTTGAAATATGCCTGATGTCTGTTGTGAACTGAGAGATGAAGGCCAGTTGTCTTTGTTGGCGACCAGACCAGGGTTCTGTGACTTTTGACATCGAGAAAGTCAGGGGTTTGTGGTCAGTGAAAACGCAGAATGATCGACCCTCAAGCAGGAACCGGAAATGACGAATGGAGAGATAGATGCCGAGCAGTTCTCTGTCAAAAGCGCTGTACTTCCTCTCTGCGGGACGTAAGCGCCTACTGAAAAAAGCTAAGGGTTGCCACGACCTATCCACAAATTGTTCGAAAACCGCACCGACCGCTTGTTCCGATGCATCACATGTGAGTGCGATGGGCACATCAGCGTTTGGGTGGGCAAGCATGGCTGCCTCTACCAGTGCTGATTTGCTAGTCTGGAAGGCAGTGCTCATTTCTTCTGTCCACTGTATGTGAGTGGACTTTGAGGAGTTCTTTAAAGCATCATACAGGGGCCGTTGAATCTCTGCTGCACGGGGAATGAACCGATGATAGAAGTTTATCATCCCCAAGTACTCTTGTAACCCTTTCGCCGTTTGAGGTGGGGGAAAATCCTCAATTGCTTTGACCTTGGGAGGAAGAGGCGTAGACCCTAATGGAGTGATGTGGTGACCTAAGAAGTCAATCTCCGAGACTCCAAAAACACATTTCTCCAGTCTTACCACCAGACCAGCGTCACACAATCTTCCACAAACAGCGTGAAGATCTTCCAAATGTTGGGCCTCCGAATCGCTAGCGACCAGGATGTCGTCTATGTAGTTGAAAGCACATTTGAGGTCTTGGAGCAGAGAGTCCATCAAGCGCTGAAATGCTTGTGCAGCATTCTTGAGACCAAACGGCATGCGCAGAAATTCATACAGGCCGAATGGAGTGATGATTGCCGTCTTTTCGATGTCCTCTGGGGCCATGGGTATCTGATGGTATCCACGAATGAGGTCGATCTTGGAGAAGATAGTTTTCCCTTTCAGCCCGGTTGAGAAATCCTGGATGTGAGGAACGGGGTACCGGTCTGCTATCGTCCTGTCGTTGAGGCGACGAAAATCCCCGCATGGTCTCCACTCTCCACTAGCTTTAGGAACCATGTGCAAAGGTGATGCCCACGGGCTGCTAGATCGTCGAATCACTCCCATGTCCTCCATTTTCTTGAATTCTTCTTTTGCAGTGGCTAGCTTGTCGGGTGCCAGACGACGTGCCTTAGCATGGATAGGGGGGCCAGTAGTAGGCACATGATGATGGAAGCCATGCTTCACCTCTGAAGATGAAAAGGTGGGTTGGAGGATTTGTGGAAACTCAGAAAGTACTTTCCTGAACCTGTTGCTCTGCGGAGCAATAGGAGCGAGCTCTTGTATCGATGCATACGCTACTTGATGGATGCTGCAAGGGTAGATGGCCAACGAGTCAGCCTTGATTAGCTGCTGGCCACGTATATCAACAAGTATGTTGTGTCGGCGAAGGAAGTCTGCGCCGAGTAACGGCCGTTTCACATCCGCTACCACGAATCTTGCCGTGAAGACTCTATCCCTGGTCCTAATTGGTATGATACGCGTACCATAGGTTGCAATGTTAGAGCCATTAGCAGCGAGGAGTGGAGGTCCGCAGGTACCGGTGCGTTTGTCCAACAGTGTTGCAGGAATGACTGATACCTGTGCACCCGTGTCAACCAAGAAGCGACGTCCTGTGATGTTGTCGACCATAACCAGTTGTGGAGAGCCCGGGCCAGCAGAAGTTTTTTGAGAGACGGGTGTCACTACTGCTGACCCTGCCTGGCGTTTCCCTGGTTCCTGTTGGAAGTTGAAGAGGAACGAGGTTTGGGGGCAGGATGTGTGCACGGTTGGATGCACTTGCGTGCCTGTTCTCCAAAACGACTGTGGTACCAGCACACTGACGAGCTTTGACCACCGCTAGATCTAAGTCTAGGTGCAGAGGGTGATGGCTGTGTTGCAGCGATGTTTACCTCTAGCACTGCGTTGGAGTTTGGAATGACGGACAGGTACAGTCGGTCCGCTTCCTGTGCCAGTAGCCTGTAGTCAGCAGTGTGTGACGCTGCCAGGGGTGTTCTCACATGTTCAGGCAGTTGTTGTAAGAACAGGTGTCTGAATAGGAAACATGGGCTATGGGGCCCAAGAAGAGCCAGCATAGAGTCCATTAGTTCCGATGGTTTGCGGTCACCAAGTCCCTGAATGTTAAGAAGGAGGTGGGCTCTTTCTGATTCAGATTTGCCAAAAGCAGATAAAAGGAAAGCCTTAATAACCTCATACTTGCGTTCCTGCGGTGGGGAAACGAGCACAGATAGAGCCCGTGTTGCTGTTTGACTGTCGAGACTGGCCACCACGTGGTAATACTTGTGTCACCCACGGTGACGTTACGGATGGCAAACTGCGCCTCCGCTTGAGCGAACCACGCTTCTGGGTTGGTGGTCCAAAATGTTGGCAGTTTCAGAGAAACAGCCAACACTGCTTTGTGTTCTTCCATGGTGGAAACTCTTGGAATTTCGTTCCAAGTTCGGGGTCACCAATGTAGGCGTAGGACTTAGGTAAAGCTAAGACAGCCTACCTGTCTCTTGAGTTGACCTTGTAGTCTATCAACGCATCGCCTCCCTCTCCCGTTATATCGTCACTTCCTGTCCCTCTCCATCGAGAGTGGTTTCCCTTGTGAGGTCAATGCGATCGTACTCCGTAGTGTTTATGTTTCGCATTACCCCACAGGAAGTACATTATCACGTCGTATTCGCAATCATGAATTGATAACTGATAATTATAACTGAATTTCTGGGGAAAGTAAAGAGTTTCGGGAAAAAATGAGCTCGACACGTACAGGCTTAATAAATTTTACATACATGTGCCAAGTTTCATTTCTCTACGTTGCGTTGTAAAAAAGCCTTTGCGGGAACAAAGTTGGGCCCAAGCTCCATTATTATATGATGATATCATTTTGGTTTGTATTATTCAGAGTGGCAGTTCACCAAATTCTCAAAGAATGTGATACAGTGGGTGTCAGCAGCGGACAGATGTTGCTCTTCACCAAAGACGTAGATCTGCTCAGGATGATCATGGTCAAAGATTTTAACAATTTCTCTGACAAGTACATTAATTTCGAGACGGTTTCTCATATGAGCAAAGGCTTGTTCTTCACAGGCGGTAATGACTGGAAACGTGTCCGGCAAGTGATTTCACCTTGTTTCAGGTAGGTTACTGGCCTGCATTGCTGCGTTTGTGCTAGTTTGTTTGTGTGCGTGAGTAAGTAGCTGTGGGAGTTTTGAGTATTTGAATGAGTTAAAATGAGTCAATGAACAGACGGCTGTGTCTTTGGGGAGAGAGAGAGAGAAAGAGAGAGAAATCAACGAATGGAATGAGGAGGTGAAAAAGAGAGGAAGCTTGGAATGGTGTGGAGTGAATGAAGGATCGGGAAGAGGAGAGTGGTAGACATCCAAGAAATAATTGTATGTTTACACTAGAATCGATATTATTAATATTAGTACAGACATTTAAAGAAACTGTTTAAGTAACTTTACTGTTCCAAACACTAAAATTATTGTCTTTATATCACTTCTATCTTCTTTGAGTTAAACCAAATTCCGTTGTTGTTGTGTTTTTTTTCATGTTTAATTTCAATAAAATCTAATAAGTTATTTCAGAGATGGTTGAGTTTCTCAATCCCATTGATCAAGAGATTATAACGACTGATCCATTACCAACTGTCACAGTATTTGTATATTTGCTACCACAGCACAGGCAAAATCAAAGGCTTTTTGAACCCTGTCAACGATTCAGCTATAAAGATCAGCCAAGTGATTGAGGACTATGCCAAGAGAGATGAATTGGTTCCTATCAAACATCTTGCCGGTCAATTTAGCAGTGAGATCATTGCCAGACTAGCATTTGGCCTGCGTACAGACTGTATTGGAAAAGAGGACGATGAATTCACTCATTTCTCGAAGAGTATCATCAAAAGCCGGAGCAATATTGGGAGGATGGTGATGTTGTTGATATTCCAATTTCCAGAACTACACAAGTTCCTTGTTCATGTAAATACTATAAACAAAAACAAAAAAAAAACACATTGATGTAGCAAGACCGCTTTACAACCCCAACCCTTTTCATACAACCCTAAGTTTGACAGTTGGCGGTGTGATAGCGTTTTACTGTACTTAAAGTCTTGCTTCTTCTTTATCCTTCTATTTTTGTTTGTTTTTGTGTTGTTTAGTGTGCGTACGCGTGTTGCATGTGAGTTCAACCGTCTGTCTCTCTGTAAGTCTTTTTGATTATAAAATGTTGTGCAGATGGGCTTGGCCAGTTCATCCGGGTAAAACTGTCTAATCCAAAATTAATATTGGGGGCTGAGTTTCAGTTTGGTTTTCCATGTATATTGCGTGGCCTTGACACCAAAGCATAGTATTTTAGTATTTGGTTGACCGGGACGTCTGTATTTAGAACAAAGGTTCATTCCGAATCTCTCCAGCACAATGGCGTAGAAATGTTGTTCGGAGTGATTACTCTGCGGAAACGATAGCCGATTTACAGACTTTTTTTAAACAAAGTTTTCTATGATAATACAGTCCCGTGTTTGCTTCTGAGTCGCAACCCGGCCCTTTTTGTGTTGTACTATAACCCACCTCACGATGTACAGTTAACGCCTGTGGAAAGGACCGCCACCCTCGCGTCTCAACACCTGTGGAAAAAGCATTACGGCCATGAAATCAGTTGCGAAAAAAAAAAGATCATTGCCAGTATTAATTTTTCCTTGTTATTTTTTAATGTGTAGTCCCACACTGAATATCGTGTTGCTATTCTTAATTCTATTTATTTAAACTAGTCCTTCCCCAAGGGATCCCTATTAAGAGGCTAACCATAATATAAATAATATATCTTGTCGTGCTGTATTCCTCTCAGCTCATATTCCGTAAATTCTGCACAGGAAGATGGACTTCAATGAATCTTATTCCAGCCTGTGTGGCTGATCATTGTACTCATTCCCATTATTCAATTATGCCTGGAGACAATCTTTCACCTTTTTCTTTTTTTTTTTTAACCCTGAAAATTTGTCTGACATTGTCTTTAGCTTGCTTTACATATCCACAGACATTGAAAATAGTTTCTTCGATGGAGTGGACACAGCTGCTGATGTATACTTTAACAACATCTTACACAGAACCATCGCTGAGAGAAAAGAATATGCTCGCTTGGGGAAGAAACTACACCAGGACTTTCTGCAAAGTTTGGTCATAGCTTAGGAGGAGGGTGACAGGGCAGTGGCAGCCGCTGCTACATCAGGTGATAATACAGTAGACAACGGTTAAACCGAAATCGGCGGGACCACGAGTTTGTTTTCGGTTTATACAGAGTTTCGGTTTAGCGATAGGCCAGGAGGCTTCAAAAAGGCCAGTTTTAAGAGAGACAGCCCAAATCAATATCATAGAGGACAAATAATGGAAGTGCACAGGCTAAACAGACACAACAAGTCCTCCGTTGCTCTGTGTTTTTGACTGAGAATGAGGATGGGCCATTGCTCGGGCCTAGGGACACACAAAGCATGGATATGCGGGCGAATGTGGACTAATTCTCAGAACATGCATGTGGATGAACAGAACAGAACCGCCGTCCTGCCGATCTCGTTACTGTTACCGTACACGATGCCATGAAATACGCTGTCTGCGATAACAATATTGTCTCTTTGATGTCATACATTTTACAAGAAAGGTCACTCGCCATGCGCCAAACGTAACGTCTGCTGCCGACCCGTGGGGTTATAGGTCTCCCTCCCTCTGCCCTCTCCTTGCCGTGCCGCTCCCATGTGGACCTATACCGCGGGCAGAACGAATACACAGTGACTTGACTAGATCTATGGCAAATCACGGTGGACTGGCCACTGAATCCAGCTATTTTCTTTTCGGTTTAACCATAGCGTTATTTCCAATTAACGCTTGTTTGTTAACAAAGATAAAGAGGGAAAAAACTCGGGGATTCCCATTTTCCTTCGGTTTAGCGATAATTTCGTTTTAGCCATTTTTGGCTCAACCGTTCTCCATTGTAGTAATCGCGGTCAATAATATTATTTTAGGCAGTAATTCTAGTATGGGTGATGTGGCTTAAATTTTGAAGCACTTTATAAAGATATTTATGGATTAAAACTCCTCATTGGACTTGAATTGCTGACCTGCCTTGTAATCTAGTTGTTATTTATGTATCCCTTTTCCAAGGGTTGACACGGCGAGAGGTTTCTTGTGAAGTCATTTTGACGGTTGAAATTTGGCAGGAATAGACAAATTATTATAAAAACCACAGAAAAACTGTGGGGTCGCAGCAAGGCTGTAACTGTATAAGCAGCGTCAAAATTGGGCTACAACTTTTTCTTTTTGCCCAATTTTGATGTTGATTTGGCAGGAATAGTTGACTTTGGCCCTTGTCGAAACACGTTTTTAAATAATTATGGAACTTTAGTCTGTATAAATTACAGTGCCTCATCAAATAAGCATGACTGTTACGGGTTCAAAGAAGGGTGTGCCCTCGAGTGTTACCGATTTGGGGTATACTAATTTATGGAATTTAGGTGTTCGACTGCATTTAATAAATTATCGAGAGGTTTTAGAAATTACTCTGCCATACCATGCCACATACACTAATAACAATTTCGAGTACGTTATATCAAGGACCTTGTAGGGCCACAAATTTATTACTTAAAGTCCTAACAATTTCGTCTATCGTTTACATATTAAAAGACAACATCAGCAGCATCAAATGAACATACTAAAATACATAACTATAAGACTCCCCTAGCTTCTTAAAAGATTAGAAACTCTATATCATTCTGACTCATTCACAGTTTACCTAGTAATTATTTATCTTCAGAAATATAGACTACCTACTATCTCACAAATGATATTCTTATGTCTCAGACGACAATATTAACTCAGTCAACTGCTTATAAAGGATCAAACCGTCAAGACACACTGACGTAGTTAAGATAGATCTAGATCTGCTCTAGGATGGGCTGGCAATCCCCAGCCTCATCCAGACACATCAATTACAATTTACAAAATGTGTATATCAGTCACTCATTCTAGATCTTAATTGCAAGTAAAACTTTATGGTCTTGCATTCCTTTGGTAGCACTCCTACTGGAACATTAGGGTCAGATTCACATCATCTCGAATCATTGTGATGACACTTACGATTGGTTCCCTGAAACAATTTCAGGGAACTGGAGAAAATAGCTGTGGATTATTTCATTGTCTATCCAGGACATAGACATGACTTTAACAGTCTGTTGGTTCTCTCTGGCTGAACCTTTAGCCGACCGCCCTCGCAGATGGAAGGATCTACATGGAAGTGATCAAATCTCAAGATGGCTTCGCTTATCTTCTGCAAGTCCACGTGACTGCTCAAATTTGATTGGTGCATCCGCTTCAAGCTCAGCTCGCAGCGCCAATAGATTCTATTAATAGTAACAGACAAAGTTACTCAAGTATATCAAATTCGTTCGCAAAGTCTCTACACCCTAAACGTTTTATGTACGAATTTATTCACCCCTTATTCGCCCCGTCTTTCCCTGTTAAAGTACACCCAAACTACGGGGTTGCAAACTGCGTCGTCACTGTTAATTTATCCATTCGTTCTATCCTGACCCACTTTCTTTCCATCTCTAAGAAAAGCGCTACAAAAACAAACCGTCCACGGGAATAGTTCAAGGACGTCTGGACTGGCTAAAATCAATGATGCCATGTAATAAACAATGCGTGACCTAGCACGGCAATTCAAATCCTAATCCTGACATATCCCCCACCCCAGTGAAAATTTTAAGAAAAATTTACACGATAAGATCCAAGAAATCCCAAAGTTATTGTGGTAGGGGCCTAAGTAGTACTGTAGAAAAATGAGTCTTAAGCTTGAGAAGAAAAATCCAATTAAGAACGTGCATATTGGATGGACAAAAAGCATACAATTATTGATGCCACGTTCTATAGAATTTATTCTATTTAAACATTCTTACTGCACACAATCAAAATTCTCAGAACATCTATAATAATAATGAGTATATCACTGTATACTACTGGGTTAAAGTATAACTATTATCAAATAATGAAGCCTTACTGAAGAAATAGGCTTATAATTATTTAGTCAACACACACAATTGCTGCTTATATACACATTCACACACAATATATTGTTAATTAAAATACTGTGGTATCCAATGGCAGCAGTAGCTCTGGTAGCTTGGTTTGCCATGTCTTCATCTCAATGTTAGTATAGTAGTTTAAAGGTCATTAAGCAAAAAGAAATACAATAAACAGGACGGTATACTGACAAGTAAAACGAACGATAACAGACCAAGAGCGCGAGGATCGAAAAGAAGCAAGAGAAAGAGAAAGAGAAAAAGAAGTAGAAAGAGAAAAGGAAAGAGAAAGAGAAAAAGAAAGAGAGAGAGAAAAGGAAAGACAGCATGAACTTGCAATGAAAAAGTTAGAGCAACAATCGCTTGTAACACCCACTACTGCCACCAATACTTATGCTACTAAACCAAAACTACCACCATTTAATGAAAAACTCGACCGGATCGACGCATATTTACATCGGTTCGAGTTACACGCTAAATGCGTCGGATGGCAGCAGGCGATGTACAGTTCATGCCTGTCCAATTTATTAACAGGTAAGGCTTTAGAGGTATTTCACAGCCTTAAAGTAGAAGATGCCAACGATTATGACAAGCTTAAAACAGCACTGCTTAAGCGATTCCAGCATACCGAGGATGGCTTCCATCAGCGATTTCGCGCATGTAAACCTGAGCCATCTGAAAATTTCTCAACTTATGTGAATCGGCTGAAACATTATTTAGATCGCTGGATAGAGCTCGCGAACGTAACTACCGGAAATTATTCCCAACTTTACGATTTGGTCTTAAAGGACCAAATCTATACGGCATGTCATTCCGATTTGGTTGCCCACCTTAAAGAGAGGGCACCGACATCCTCTGAAGAAATCACATCGTGCGCCGAACGATACGCGTCCGCCCACCCAAATCGTCCTTTGGCAAAGCCTTCAACTACAACACCGTGTTATGCCAACGTAGGCAAAGGAGCGCCAACCGGACACGATCGTTCAAGGCCGACTCGTCGTCAGGCCCCAAATTCGCGCTCTCAATCAGAGCCGCCTTTTTGTAGACAGAGAGATTTTCCGAATCGAGGTAATGCATCCCCGCGTCGAGGATATCAGACTTATTCTTTTTACGAGCCTCGCCCATATTATCGTGGCAACTATCCAGGCCAACAATATAACCGGCCTCAGGGACCGCCGCGACGAGTGCATTTTGAGGATAGTTATAATTATAATAGACCGCAGATTCTTCCCTATCGTGGAAACGATCCTAATCGTACTATATGTTATAAGTGTAATAGAGTAGGCCACATACAGAGATTTTGTAACGTGAAATTGGAGTCAGCAAATGCCTGCTCGGTTAAACCTACACTTTATGAGACTGACGGTCATTCTGAATCTTCATGACAATCAAAATCTATTCCAGTCATGTCCGCCCTACATGAACTGGGCGAATTAACATTTTACCAGGGCCGCGTGAACGCGATTCGCGCTTCTGTTCTACGTGACTCCGGATGCACGACTATCGGCGTTCGACAGTCACTAGTCCGTCCAACACAATTTTTGGATAAAGAGGTAACTTGTATTACTTTTGGCGGATCTGTAGAGCGATTCCGTCTTGCAGAAGTTTATATTGATACACCTTTTCTCACAGGTATTGTTACTGCATGTGTTCTGCCTAATCCAGTGGCTGATGTAATCATAGGTAATGTACCTCAAGTAAATAAGTTTCCTATCGGTAACTTGGAAATTTGGACTGAGGATGAGAGTGTTGCTTGTGCGACAACACGCCTACAATCGAGTCGACGAGCACACAGTCCATTGAGTAATCCTACTATTGAAGTGAACATAACGTCTAGTGCATTTCATGATGAGCAACATTCAGATCCCACATTGAAACATTTGTTTGCTAAGGTTGATTCTACCGCACCGGATACCTCTAAGTTTCTTATGAAAGATGACTTATTATATCGTAATTTTCGGAATAAGCGAGAGGCCGTTATGCAACTTGTAGTACCGAGATCTTTTCGTCGCGACATTATTCGTCTCGCGCATGACACTTCCTTGGCGGGTCACCAGGGAAAGGCCAGAACTAAGTCTCGAATACTATCGCAATTTTTTTGGCCCAGTATTTACGCAGATGTAAACCGGTTCGTATCAACATGTGACGTATGTCAGAGACGTACTCCTAAAGGAAGAGCATCGCGAGCTCCTCTGCAGGAGATGCCTATGGTCTCCAGACCATTTGAGCGCGTTGCCGTAGATATAGTTGGTCCTCTACACAAGTCAGACAGAGGACATCGTTTTATACTTTCTGTCATTGACTACGCAACCCGTTGGCCAGAGGCCATTCCGTTAAAAGACATTTCAGCTGATCATGTCGCTGAAGCTCTTATTACTGTTTTTTCGCGTCTTGGGTTTCCGGTTGAAATTCTATCGGACAGAGGTCCACAGTTTACCTCTGAGCTTTTTAAGAAAGTCTTGGAGTTGGTCGGGATTAAACAAAGATTAACATCTCCATATCACCCACAGTCTAATGGCTGCTGTGAACGTTGGAATGCTACCATGAAAAGTATGCTTGCACGAGTTTCCGCCGACAAACCGAGTGTTACGGGTTCAAAGAAGGGTGTGCCCTCGAGTGTTACCGATTTGGGGTATACTAATTTATGGAATTTAGGTGTTCGACTGCATTTAATAAATTATCGAGAGGTTTTAGAAATTACTCTGCCATACCATGCCACATACACTAATAACAATTTCGAGTACGTTATATCAAGGACCTTGTAGGGCCACAAATTTATTACTTAAAGTCCTAACAATTTCGTCTATCGTTTACATATTAAAAGACCACATCAGCAGCATCAAATGAACATACTAAAATACATAACTATAAGACTCCCCTAGCTTCTTAAAAGATTAGAAACTCTATATCATTCTGACTCATTCACAGTTTACCTAGTAATTATTTATCTTCAGAAATATAGACTACCTACTATCTCACAAATGATATTCTTATGTCTCAGACGACAATATTAACTCAGTCAACTGCTTATAAAGGATCAAACCGTCAAGACACACTGACGTAGTTAAGATAGATCTAGATCTGCTCTAGGATGGGCTGGCAATCCCCAGCCTCATCCAGACACATCAATTACAATTTACAAAATGTGTATATCAGTCACTCATTCTAGATCTTAATTGCAAGTAAAACTTTATGGTCTTGCATTCCTTTGGTAGCACTCCTACTGGAACATTAGGGTCAGATTCGAATCATTGTGATGACACTTACGATTGGTTCCCTGAAACAATTTCAGGGAACTGGAGAAAATAGCTGTGGATTATTTCATTGTCTATCCAGGACATAGACATGACTTTAACAGTCTGTTGGTTCTCTCTGGTTGAACCTTTAGCCGACCGCCCTCGCAGATGGAAGGATCTACATGGAAGTGATCAAATCTCAAGATGGCTTCGCTTATCTTCTGCAAGTCCACGTGACTGCTCAAATTTGATTGGTGCATCCGCTTCAAGCTCAGCTCGCAGCGCCAATAGATTCTATTAATAGTAACAGACAAAGTTACTCAAGTATATCAAATTCGTTCGCAAAGTCTCTACACCCTAAACGTTTTATGTACGAATTTATTCACCCCTTATTCGCCCCGTCTTTCCCTGTTAAAGTACACCCAAACTACGGGGTTGCAAACTGCGTCGTCACTGTTAATTTATCCATTCGTTCTATCCTGACCCACTTTCTTTCCATCTCTAAGAAAAGCGCTACAAAAACAAACCGTCCACGGGAATAGTTCAAGGACGTCTGGACTGGCTAAAATCAATGATGCCATGTAATAAACAATGCGTGACCTAGCACGGCAATTCAAATCCTAATCCTGACAATGACACCTGGCATGTTTTGCTTTTAATGCTGTTTCGTAGTAATATGATGTATAATTTATATTAATATATAAAGGAAATTGATCATTACAGGCAATACACCTTTTCAGTTATTACTGGCTTTACTTTCACTTCTTTTCCATAATTTTTTTTAGTGCAGTTTTTGACATAACTAAGTGCATTAATGTTTTTCTTGATTGGCTATTGGCTGCGTAAACTATTGAAAGTACACTTTTTTTTTATGACACTGATTTGTTTTGTCCCATTAGGACAGCTAGAATATAGAAAGGAATGTTGCAGTTGTCTAAGCCAGACAATCCTTTCTACTTGCAGAGATAGTAATTTCTGAAAATCCAGTTCTAGCTTCTATCATAATTATAAGCATTGCCACCTACAGTGCAATAAATTAAAGCCAGAGTTTATGCAGATTACATAAAGTAAACATTTCTATCATCATCAGGCTCATCACTGAAGGAAGCTGTTGAAGGTAGTACCACAAACCTCATGACAGATGAAGAGCTCATTGGACAAGCCATGTTGATTGTATTTGCTGGTTTTGAAACCACTTCCACAACTTTACAGTTCGCTACCTACCTACTGGCTAAACATCTTGATGTGCAGGTAAGTTACACAAATTAACTTAAGCACTCACATCAACGTTGAGTAACTTTATGTCACACAACATGCTACACATCCAGCCCACATTGTTCACTTCTTACGGTTTAGAAATATGAAGATAGATAATATTAACCAAATCAGAAACATAATGCATGTTATTTGATTATAGATCTATCACTGAAAGATATTTTTTCAAGTTACATATGAAAATAAGATGTCATAGGATCAGTCCCTATGTTCTTAGAGGTGACACGATTCCAGTTTTGAGACTCGAAAATTTGTATGTGAGAAAACAATATTTAAAACAAAACAGTCTCACAGATACAATGAAGCCCATATGAAATTTTAAAGTGCATTTCATCGCTATTATGTTTCCCCAGGAAAAAGTCTGTGAGGAAATTAAAAGACTGGTTTCTTCTGATGTACCAACTTATGAAGAACTGGCTGAACTAAAGTACATGGACCAGGTGATCAGTGAAACACTCCGCCTTTCCCCCCCTGCACCTATCATGTCTAGGAAAGCAAAGGAAACCATCACATATGGCAGCGTGACAATTCCTGAAGGAATTGCAATCATTATACCTTTTGACATGATCATGATCGATTCAAAACATTATGAAGATCCTGAGAAATTTGGTCCAGATAGGTTCTCTGAGGAGAACAAAGCTAAGAGAGACCCAATGGCATACATAGCTTTTGGTTGTGGACCCCGCTTGTGCATTGGGATGAGACTTGCCCTTCTGGAATTAAAGTTGGCATTGGTGAATCTGATTAGGAAAGTCAGATTTGAACTGAATGAAAACACACAACCCACAATGGACGGTGAAGTGTGTCACAAATCCCAGACTGGGAGATGTAATAGTTATAACAAGACGACAATCACGAACGAACAAGTATAACACTTAACAGAACAACCCATCAGACTCACACATTTATTAAACATAAAGATAAAGATACATTGCAATGACATATATTATATTACTCTAACCAACTGCCGTCCAACGGCCTTCTTTCCCTCAAGCACTCTTCCTCGGGTCCACAACCCGGTAGTTACTTTTAAATACACTTCGGCTTCAGCCTCTCCACTCAATGTCTTAATAACACATTCCTATGGCAATAACACCTGAGCATTCCAAGAGCTCCTCAACATGGCAATAGCACGTTAATAGTTCAATTCACATTAATATCACAATAGCACATTCGTATATCACTATCACATGTAGTACATCTTAGAGCACATTAACAATTATATACACATCCCTGTCTGTGGCCAGACTGCCACGACTCATGCGCCCCTCCTGTCCTGCTCGACAGCTTCACTCCACTGGCCTATGCGTAGCCTTCGGCCCTATGCTGGCCTATCCCCTGTGCTAGTTCGCTTACCGCGGGTGGCGTCTCTGCCCGACCCCGGCACCTACAAGAAGAACATTACATTGGTATAATACCATACCATTTCTAACCACTTCACCCCTCATTACAAACCATGAAGCGTACACACAATAGTCCATCTTTCACTCACCACACATCTTACGGTAACACACCTCCACCGTACCACACAGCACTCACTCTCGCTACGAATCCATGAACCTAACTTACATCTATCGCTCATGAAGCACATTTCTATACGCAGTAATCACTGACTTCCACATTCCTCACATATACTTATTTACATCATGGTCATAGGCGAATATAATACATCAATCCTCATAATTATCAATCATCGTTCCACCTACCAGTCATCACTGGAAAACACATCACAATCTCCCGACTGCCTCTGATCTCACGTCTGTCCCCTGGGACCTCTTAACTTGCAGTGATCTGACTATTCAGATTTTGCCTCTACTACGCCTCAACTTCACTCACAACATGCACGCTTTACGTCAACTAACAGAAGTCAATACAGGTGAGCAGCCTCCCTATCCCGTGAGTCAGTCCTACACTTCCATGCCCCCGTAATCCTTGAATCTCGCTCACTCCACTCGTGACAAAGTGAATTTGAAATTTGATGGAATTGTTAGCGTTGATAAACCCATAATGCTTGCAGTGAGCTTAAAAAAGTAGATTGTTTTTTGTTTTTTTTACTGGTAACCCCAAAGTAATTTCTTGGGCTGCTCAATGAAAGACATTGTCACCATGTAACTTGTTTGCATATACTGTAAATTTTTCGTATCACATTTTCAATCAATTTGAGTGATTGTACTTGTCGTGCCAAATGTAAAAAGGAAGAATCATCTACTAAGCGTATTTTTCTCTTCATCATGCTTTTCACTGAATTTTTACAACTCACATGTAATTCACAGCCTATGTATCAAATTGAAACAACAGCTTTTTTGGAACTTCTTATACAGTAAAATGTACATTATAACAGACTCCTAATAGATTGTATAAACTTTGTATTGTGAAAGTCTTCAGAAATCTGCAGAATAATGTGAATGAATTGTATTATAACACTTTTTTTTATTGGACTTAACAGCATGTAATTCTTGTGTATATTTTTATGTATTCTCTTTACTCAATTATCTGAAGATTGTAATAACCAACAGACTTTTGCAGTACCATTTTTCTTCCTTTTCTATATTTTCTGGCCTAAATCATCTGATCAAACAACACACATGAAACATGATACATTCTCGTCTTTACGTTATTAAAAATATGTACCTGACTGAAAAATACTATGCGGGGATTTACAGTGTTGGGATGCATTATGTCATTATGCATTGCTGTGATGGAAGAAAAACAAAGTTGCAGTAATATTTACCGTATTTACCTAAAAATAAAACAAAAAAGCAGCTCTTCTTTGTAATTTTTAAGGTCCGCTGTTGATTAACCATCACAATAATGAAACAGCATTACCTCCTTAACTCGTCACTGCTCCGTCAGTTACAGGTTTTGGTTCCCCTATAGTAGTTTTTAATATTCTGATTTAAATTCATAATTATATTTAACATTTAAAATAACCGAAATAAGTGAATCTAGACATGAATAGGATATGAGAAAATCTGCATTTCACAGCACAGTTGTAAATGGGCTACAATATGTGACGAAAGTTGTCGGAAATTCACTGTTAAAAATAGTTTGTGGTATTTACAATTAGAATTATAATTTTTTTATTAGGATGCTATACCGTTGTTGTATTTTTCTTAATATTCATTTTTGAATTGATCTACATGTATTCTTCATTCAGTGATTTCCTGCAGCTCATCAAATATATTTTATACAGACACTGCTAAGTAAAGTAATCAATTCTGAGTCTGAATTTTTTTTTTTCTAATAATATGTATTTTGAAGAATTTTATTGTTCACCTTTAAAATTTCAGAACTCTCACAGGAAATAGAATTTTATATTTCAGGTCATGGCGTCATTAATATTGCTTTATTTGTTAATTATTAAATTTCTGCCATGAAGATCTCAAGTATATGTATGGTTGCTTTTTTGCCCTGTCATTGTCTACAAGTCACAGCTCACTGATAAACACCAGCCTACTTATTCACTGAATTCTGTGTCAGAGCCGTGTATTTACCACTGGCATTGCATCATGTCAGTCTACTTGTTATACTTATTATAATCCACTGAGAAATATCAGTTGACATTTGAAATACAGTGTGTACTAATTTCCCATGTCAAGATGGACAAGCGAGAAAGATAAAGCTGTTGCATCAAAGAAAGATGGTAACCTTTGTATCTTACAGATGAACAATAAAATTATCCCCATTGTGTTACCTTTCTGTCTGTAAGGCAGCAGTCAGTGTGTGAATCGTTTCCATCTCCATTGCATTAAAAAATGTTCTGGTTCACTGTGTTATTATTTTCTGCATGATTGTTTATGTGAAGAGTTTATAAATTTGTGGAATTTATGCTCATGTAGATGAAAAGTCCTAACTTGTTGGTATTTTTCCCCTCATTTCAGTTTAATATTATTAGGGTGTAGAAAACCACCCAAATATGGATTTGAACCTATTATCCCCGTAGTCCAGGTGAAACCCCCTAGTCACTGGGAGACTATTACTGCTCAGAGTCTCAATTAAAATAATGATGACACAATGGAAAAACAATCCCTCCCCCACTGGTTCCCTCCGTATGATACTTGCACACGTGGAACTGAAGATGGCATTCATGGTTACTTAAAGACAGAGAGCTAGTGCTCAAATTGAGTGAAAACTGCATGTGTTATTGACGGACATCAACGTTAAGTTTGGGTGGCAAATGGGGAACATTTGTCAGCAACAACTGTATGAATACTTCATGCTGAACTTGCCCTCCCATCCTCTAACCACCACTTAACCACTATTAAGTCTATTTTAATGTAGTATATTCAGCTGCAGCACAGAAAAATAGTGGAGCCTTTGTTCAAAATACAACACATTTTGACCTCTCCATTGGTAGTACTAATATTATATCTAAAACCCCAGAGAAGCTCTATGGTCTGTGATAATAGTGTGCACTAATACACCTTAATTCGTAGCAGTTCGTAAAATGTTCTGGAGCGGATGGATCTGTGGCTTTTCCCCCCTTCTGTAAACTTGACCAGGAAGTTATACTTTGTATTGGCTTTTCAGCATGACCACGACAACACTCCTTATCCAAACTGATGTACTGGCTCATCAAACACGTAGATAATATTCCTTGAATTTTGTAATGCCCGAAGAAAGCCTAAATTCCACGCATAGCCTTTTATCTCTTCGATAGCGCTTCAACTGAACCGATGATTGTGTTTTGAAAGAACTGTTATATTATTATGATTATCCAGAAACCTTGCTCTTTGCCTGACTGACTATACTTCGTTTGAAATACCGTGGCCAAAGATCTTACTGCAAAAGATCCACAACTGCACTGCATCCCACCGAATTGCTTGAGGGAGTGGTGATCCATGCATAAGGGCCCGCACAGAAAGGCCACCGAATATGTTTCGGCGTATCGGTGACATACTCACTCTGCGCCGATCTTTCCGAGGGTAGAACCAAAGATTGTAGAAATAACAAGATGTTTCACTTGCCGCCGAAGGCGACATCGAATATCAACGGGAGCGGCCCGAGCAAGCGCGGTAGAACGGTAGCCAAGTAGAGGGATGCCATAGGGTTTTCATTGCAGTTTGTGTACAACGTG
Organism: Onchidella celtica; assembly: GCA_963931925.1. NCBI lineage: Eukaryota > Metazoa > Mollusca > Gastropoda > Systellommatophora > Onchidiidae > Onchidella > Onchidella celtica. The sequence continues at coordinate 45,475,663 of OZ007574.1, forward strand.
CGTACTGTAACAATATAACGCGAAATATCTAGAAATTCTCAATGTCATTGGTGTTCGGCTGTGAACTGCAACAGTAACAGAAACAGTAGATCCGATCTGTCTTTCCACCGGCTACCTAAAACAGACCTGTACGTTTTCCTCTCTTATTTATCGTACCATAGAATGATAAGATTTGACTAAACAACAAAGCCGAAACAAACCTGCTTTATACTCCCTTTTGGTAAACTGAATCTACAATTCAGCTATTCAGTAAGAATATACTTTGCCAATCTTTTACTTAGTTACTGAAGTTCTTTACCAATCTATACAAACTTAGCTTTTGAATGAGAATCTACTTCACCAATCTATAACTTAGTTAATGAATTGAGAATGTACTTCACCAATCTATATCTTAGTAAATGAATTGAGAATGTACTTTCTCAATCTGTAACTCAGGTACCAAACTATATGTTAGTCAATGAATGAGAATGTACTTTGCCAATCTATAACTTAGTTAATTAACGAGAATGCACTTTATCAATTATAACTCGGTTGTTGAATAAGAATGCACTTCAACAATCTATAATTATTATCTTAGTCAGTGAATGAGAATGTACAATACCAATCTATACCTTAAGTTTAAATGAATAAGAATGTACTTTACTGTCTGTACTTTCTCTCACCTCCATCTCTGAGATACTATTGTTTCACATAATGCCTTGCAATATATGCATTTCTTTCATAGTCATTCTAATTACTGCTTTAAATTAAAAGAGCGTAACGTTTGTTTTTATTATAAGCGCAACAATGTTACCCATCAACGACTGTTGCAAAGAAGATTTGGAATGACTATCGGTAGATGCTTTGTTTAAAGAAAACGCGTCGTGTAAAGAACACTTTGAGATATCTTTTCTAATTAAAACCAAAATAACGCTAACATTTAGATCAGATGCTTGTTATCCATAAAAAATAATTTACAATTGGGCACGCAGCAGTTTTGATTATTGTTGGTCTGTGATAGTCACAATGTCCTAAATTCTACAGCGATTCTTCAACTATTTTCTATTAACTTTCTCTTCACCGCCTACTTCACGTGTATTGTTTACCGCGCTTCCTCGCTAGCAAGTCAGTTCGCACCTAATAATGTCGCCCGACGCTAGTGCTAAGGTAACGGGGAGCGCCCGAAGTGAAGCTTCTTGTTACTTCTACATTCTTTGGTAGAACATATAGGACACATATTCTTTTCAGCGCGTGTAGGCTGTCCCGCTGAACTAGATCTAGATTTGACAGCTTTGAATGTCGTGTTGAGAAGATGATGATGATGGTGGTGGTGGAAAAAGTCGGTATTGGCAATTAGTGTGTCAAAGAATACGTGGTGAGGATTTTCCTTTCTTTGCCTTTGTATTAAACCTTCCTATTCGTTGATTATAAATGTTATAGTTCAATATATAAATATATATGTGAATTATTTGAACAATTGTGCTACTTGAACGTCAAATGAAATAGTCATTACATAGTCATCCGCACAACATAGAGAGCACACCTCTCAGTATCACTTAGGCCCACGAACAGTTAACTAGAAATCTGCGGTGAGTAGGAATTAAAATTTCATTCCTGTAAAATAAGCTGCCACCGATCCCATAGATTGGCGCAGAGAGTAGACCGTGTCTTTGTGCGGTTGTAGAAATTGTATAGAATTATTTATTCTTATAGCTTGCGGCCCATAGTGGTTAGCTGACATAAATCGGCCGCCCTTATGTTCTCCCCCTTACTTTCCGCTCAGTTGACCTGTTTTTCCTCTTGCCATGCAAGAACAGTAAAGGCGCTACATTGTAAGCCTGAGATCATTTGAGTACCTTTCATCAGCAACTTGGGGTGTTGGAATTAGTAAAATACTGAAACTACAACAACAGGTTTTATTGGGACTATGGCATGTCGCGGATCGGGATTTTGGGGAATATAGATCAAGAGGTCCGCTTCCCAATCACACGAGCACAAAAAAAAAAAACAACAAATAAACAACTTTCACTCTAAAAACTAAATAAATCAATTTGAGTAACAGACTGCAAAGTTTATATATCTAACGAATTCAAAGATAAAATATATAATAGATAACGAATACAATAGCAACTGAAAATGCTCAGCTAAGCTGAGGAGCAACTATGAAGTACCTAAGGCAATGTAATATGAAGTTATCTAAGTCACAATAAATTTACATTCAAAAGAATCCGCGCCCGAGGGCGACGGATCCTGTAAGGTTTAAAGTTCTATCTCTCTTCATACTAAAACATATTTATATAGCGTCTCTGCCAGGCGGGCTCTGGTGTAGTTCACACGTGGTCGCGGGAAATGCATGTGGTCTGGCAGTACTGGTCAACAGTGTACATGTGTAGGTGGCTGTAAATTCAGCATGGAATTAAAATCTTTAGCTCACCATTCGGCCCTCACAATGTGAGGGCTGTTGATATTAGCGCTGTGGGTTTAATGCTCAAACAAGTAGGCTTGGGCTCAGGAGCGTAGATTTCTGACAATGCTCCATCACTGTACATATCAGCTCAATCGCTGCGTCTCTATGACTTCTCATCTGGCTGAGAGCTCGCCGTCCACCTCGTAAATGGATTGTCTACATGTGGCCCAGAACTAAGTTCTGTATGGCCTTAAATACTGGACTGCATCTGCAGCTTACCGTCTAATTCCTGGATTGTGATTGGTGCAACCACTTCTAGCTCAGCTGCCGAACTGCGTTATTTTAAGTAACAGCCCTACGCAACGACCTTGGGTCGACATCAAAGGTCGAATCACTCAAGACAATAAAATGTAATTTTATAGCAATAAATTCTTAACATGTTCAAAACCCCGAGCTTTTACTCTGGATCACGGATTTTCTGTACGTCAACAGACGTCTCAATAACATTTAATTCCTACTCACCCCTTCCCTCTCTACTAAACCTAGTTCAAAACACGAGACATAACAAGTGCTCAGTCATGCACACCTACGCTGTCCGTCTATCTTTCCCCACACCTTCTGTCTATCTATTATAAAAAAAACTGTTCAAAACAAATTGTTTACGAGACCAAGTTATGCTGGCTCGCACAATAATTACGTTTGTAAAAATTACTCACTGCTCTCTCACAAAAATTTACTCAGTGGAAACATTTATGAATTAAATCTATTCTTGACATGGCACTCATTGACATCTGGCAGGCATTTGATGTATCTGGAAACATCACGTTGACCCTGATCGTGGCAACTGTCGTTTTCGTTGTTTATTTCATCTACGTAAACGTCAGAACTGTTGACAACTGGGAAAAATATGGTGTCAAAAGCGGGACATTCGGCAAAGAAGAATTTACAGATTTCAGGTAGGTCTGGGCTATTGTGGCAGTTTGGAAGTTCTTGATGTTTTCCTTACAGAACTGATGATCGGTTGTTTCTACTTTCTCAGTGGAAACCCTTTTTTGTGCGTGTGTGTGTGTGTGTGGGTGTGTGTGCGGGTGCGCATGTATTTGAAAGGGAAATGGCCCTTAAGCCTCCCCCCCCCCCTCGGCGTAACTATTAAAAAGAGTGTTGTAACGTTTAGTGGGGTTTTTATCAAACATGTAAATGTTCATTGTTCAAACTCAAACTCAACTGCTTATTTGCAGACGTCTGAGGATAAGAATTAAGAGCTGGATCTGCAAGTAAGATCAGAATCTTATTCGCAGATGGATTCTTGGTTTTTGTGATTTCATTTTTATTTAGGAAGACCACAATTCTAATTGTAGTAGATCGAGTAGATCACGATTCTGGCTTGTTTTGTTGAATAATTAGGCGCTTCGATCGGTAAGATGGCTCGAATCGGAGTAACGTTTGGTTTTTCTTACGGTAATAATGCACCAGATCGTTGCCTCTTTTTAGCGATATTTATCGGTTATTGTGTCCTCGGTAGCATTAGAGAGGCCCTGCATTTATAAGGCTTTTAACGCATTTACCCAGGTTCCCCGATGGCACGCTAAGTAAACTCGCCTGTCGTGTTGGTAAGGGAAGTTGGAATCCCCTCTGTCATGATTCGGATGTTGTTAGAACTCAAGTTGTTTTTTTTTACCAGGGCCATGAGAAATTGGCTGGTGGCCTTGAACGGTCCTCGCGAATTATAGTTGGTGAGTAAATAAATGTAAAGTTAAACTGTTAGATTCACGCTTGTCGGTTTTAATGTTCGTGATTAATAAGTAATGGAGTAGGGGTGAAACAAGGTGGGGATAGTTGCCATTGTTAAGTATGACTAGACAAGTTTTTGCACGTTAACTGGCTGGTAGAATAGTGCAGACGTATTACTACAATTAAAATGGTGGGAGGTTTCGGCCAATGAGATTGCTGAACTAATTGGGCCAGCGGACTAGCACTGCTGGGTAGTTGGATAGTATAAAACATCGTGTAACGTTCAGATTCATTGAATACAGACGAGCAGAAGCATCGTGTCGTGAAGTATCTCCGGTTGGCCAGTACCTGAACTGTGTGATCTGAAGACTAGAAGTCCTTGCTAACGGACTGACTGAGCTCTAGAAAGAAAGGTCTGAGTGGGCTGACCTTTAAAAGCCCACGCTGCGCTCTTTTGATGTTCGCGCCTACCAGTAGGCGTGACCAACGGTAACATATCTTATTTGTCTAAGCATAATAGAAGTTCAGAGATAGAGAGAGAACCACAGCCTCATAGGAAGTCTAAGGAAACCCCAGCTGGCACTCGACGAACGAGTGGCCCGTATTATAGATCTATCTCCATAGTATGATTGAAGTAATATAGCACATTGTTGATGAATTGAATAGTGATTGTGCACATATATATATATAGTCTTTTGCAACTGCTTAATTACCTACAAGCCGAAGTGTGCTTCTGTAGGCTTTGAACGTACTGGGCTCTCCTAACATTCAAGCCCAAATGATTTAGGGAGAGTTTGCCTGGCGACTGGCCAGTGGCGACTCAACTGTCACTTTAGATTGATATCTGGTTTCGTATAATATACCCATTTGCTATTGATTGCAGTACATCCAATAAGGAACCATAGTGACATGAATATCATAGATTAAGTTAGTAATTAGAATTTATTGCTTTGAATATACCTCTATTGTCTTTTGTTTTGTTTATTAATATTTAAATAATAAGATGGCCTGACCGGCCTGACATATATAGATCCTCTAGTTATTTATTACTTTTCTTGTGTGGTTGTGTCCGAGTGTGAGTTAGCTGCCTCTCGTGCAGTCATAACATCCCCAAGACCCTAACTCTGCTCGTGACACCCTCTAAAGCTGATGTTTTTTTTTGTTACTTTTGTTTCTTGTTTTTCACCGAACTGATCATCGTTGCTTTGCTCCAGAGTAAAACAAAATTGTGTCTGGGATTTTTATAATTTTTCTTTAGATGAATTATCACAGAGGAAGTCAGACAGAGCAGATAAAAATGAACTAAACTTCCATGCGAACAAAAAAGTAATAAAACAAAACATGACAAATAGCAGAAGCAGAAGGCCCCCTAAATATATTTTCAGTAAATTAAAGGATAGATCTAAGTGGCGACAGAGAGAGACGAAATTTTCAGTTCACACTGACTAAAAGAAATCATTTTCGTGTATAGAATAAATAACAGAAGTAATCTGGAGCACACTAGTAATGATCCGTTTCTCCATGACATCAATTTTGCAAAATCCTTAGGAAAGAAAATGATTCCTTATTAGGAGCAGCAGTATTAGGTTTAAAAAAAAAAAAAAAAGCTCCAGCATGGGACTGAACCTGAGACAGATTGAACCCATAGTCTCCGACTGATAGGCGTTGATGCTAGTCATTGCGCCACGCACCGCACACTACGATAGGCTGGAGGAACTTTTCCACAGTAGACACCACGAAACCAAGAAACCCCCATCTGCGAATAAGCACTTTGTTGTTCAAATACCAGAGACTGACAATACATTTGCTGGTTACATAGTTGAGTGACTGCAAGGGATGAGTGCAAGGTTGAAGAACTTTGTGTCTCGGGGACCTCAGCGGCTCTTCCTCCTGTAAATGAGTGCAAGAGCTGGGCATGTAAGTGGGGAACGATTTGTGTTTTTTTCCTTTGTGTGTGTGTGGGAGGGGGGGGGGGGTGCGGTTAGAGTTTTGAGTTCATAAATTTATAGTGCATCTTTTTTTTAGAATGAGCAGGATGAAAAGCAAGCCCGCAGCCTAATATAAGAAATCAAGTGCGAAAATGAGACCATTATATGCAACATTTCAAATTAAATTCAACACAGTTTTCAGGAATATATTGGTGTTAATCCTGCTCATTCTAAGACAGCTGACTCACTATGTCTTAACCTACATTTGATTTATGGATATCTACCTCATCCATGTTCATGTCAGAGGTGGGCTTTGCCTATTTTCTGGGATAGAAATGGTTTCCCTGACATTAACAGTGTAACAGAACACCAGATTTGCTTACTAAATTAGACCTAGTTTCACACCCCACACTGTTTAATTCATGATAGACTGTGTTGCCTTTATACAGATAAAGTCTTCGTGCAAACTGTTTATGTAACGTTGTTATTCTTTGCACCGCTGGCCTGAACAAAATGAAAGAAAATTTGGAGCCTAAGGAGGCGAATGTCTGAAAATGTTTGAGAACCACTGTTGTAACATGATGTACTGCAGAAAGTCTCTATTGTAATGGTATAATTTTGGTTTGTGTTATTCAGGACGGCAGTGCACAGACTTCATAAAGAATATGGTGATACAGTGGGTACCAGCAGTGGGAAAATGATTCTCTTCACCAAAGACTTGGATCTGCTCAAGATGATCATGGTCAAAGATTTTAACACTTTCTCCGACAGGGAACATTTTTTGGAGACGAATTCGCATATTAAGAAAGGCCTGTTCTTTCTGGAAGGTAATGGCTGGAAATGTGTTCGGCATGTGATTTCACCTTGCTTCAGGTAGGTTACTAGCCTGGTGTTAGACGTGTGTGCTTGTTTGTTTGTGTGCTTGAGCAGGTGACTATGGGGATGTGCATATCGTAGGTTGTGTATTTTTGCTTTTTTGAGGAAAAGAGGATTGAAAGTATGAAACGAAAAATCAGGGCCGGACGCATACAACATTACCTCACAAACACATATAATCTCAAAAAGTGTTTCACTGATTGGAATATATATTATATGCAATAAAAATAGGAGTGAAAACCACTTTCATGCCAAACCTGAAAATCAGTAAAATATTTGAGAAAGTGAACAAATGAACAAAAAGAGGTGTTTTTGGGGTGAGGTGAAGAGAGAAAGAGATAAGAGTTAAATTTTTTAAGAATGAAATGAATTAACTGACGGAGTGAGGAGATGAATGAGAATGGAAGCCAAGTCAGTTGACATTGATAAACAGTTCCTTCTTCTCACCTGCAGAAACTAGCATTCAGAACCAAGACCCTCTGATGGTTTTGAAAATGAGAGAGAGAGAGACAGACAGATGAATGCATGACAAAGATAATTATTTGATGCAAGAAATAGATGGTGGCGTATTTTACAAGATCCCAGCCAGCAACCCTGCGGAAATTCATTGCAAAGGATTGACTCAAATTTGGACATAGGAATGGCGCCATTCATACATGGATCAGTTTAAGAAATTCTCCTAAAGTTACGATAATCGTACCTATCCTCCATGAATTTATGTCCTACTGACATAGGGCTGCTGGCTAGGATAATAAAACTGTATTAATTCAGAGTCTGGAAAATACTGAGTCGTGTTCACTGTTCCACTATCAGGCTAGGCCTTCATTGGAGTGGCTCACTTTGTATTCACTTCACCCTACTATGGAAAACTGGCCTGGTCTTCAGTTGGAGTGCTGCAAAATCTTTAGAGACAGAAAAATTAGGCCAATTGGGAGCCCTGGATCGGCCCATAGTCTCCTCTCCACTCAACTCCCACCCGATCCCGGCCCTGAACCCCAGTATATATCTCTGTTTTTGCTATCTTGACCCTACATCCCAGCAACAGGAACCATGAATGCTTGCTGGCAAGATATAATTCTGTTCTTTACAATTAACAGTAACTACAGGATACTCATTCTTTGTCTTGCTGTAATAATGTGATTCAGATTACAAGGAAATAATTAATGAAGACCATTTTTGATTAAAACCCACTTTTGTCTTTTCTGTGGAATGAATATCTTCAAAGCTGTATCATCACATGAGACTCAACCGTACCAGTTTTGCGTGCGCACGTAACGAACTATTTACATATATTCAATTCACAGCACTGAAATTTGGCATATCATTACTGTCGTGCAAAAACCTCAAAAGCGACAACATTTTCAAAACACACTTTTTTAGTCATTATTATACAGCAGAACGTCAGGAGTGTCCTAGTGAAGCCCGAAATAACAGTGATGATGAAAATTGCCCTTAATCGCAGAATGATTAAAACTTCAATATCCATGACCCCGCCCCCCTCCCCCATTCCTCTCCCCGTGAAAGCCGTCGAGCATAAAACTCCAAAGCGCCACCTTGGCGGATTGGAGTTTTGTGCGCGACTCCTAGCTGTCTCCGTCATCGCCACGCGTCGCTTATGTGCAGTCAACGGCGGATCTAGAGCAAAGGTCTGGGGGTCTTTTGAAAGCCCACGCCTCTGTCCACGAATGTTATTGTCACATGAACATAAAATAAATCAATAACCCTCAAGGTGGGGCAACTTAATGAACCTTTAATTATAAATAAACAGATCGGATAGGCATTATTATTATTTGGGCAAAATCCTCCCATGTCACTGCACTTGAAACGTGATTTTGTTAAACACGTTAGAGAACAGAACGGAAGTGCTCTACCCATATTTGAGCAACACCCCACATCTCTCTTGTGTTCCTAAAAGTGTGTCCATTTTGTCAGTTTGAGTTGTCGACACTGAACTTCTTATTTCAGTGTGATTTGTCTGGATATCAATACCGAGTCATTTTACATTTTCGCAAAGAGGATGTTGATATCTGTTTTGTATTATGAAGTGATTGAACATTTTTACCATGAGAATTGAGTTGATTCAAATTTCCTCAACCCGAACGTTGATGTTTTTTGTGTTATGAAGTCACTAAACATTTTGCAAGAGAACTGTATTGATTCTTTTTTTTTTTTTCGTTCACAATGCTTCCTGTTAGTAGGGACGAACGAATGGTCCAGCTGCCACTTTCGAAATCAGAGCAGTGTGCCTATATTTGTGACGAGGAGTCTTCCCCAAAGACATTATCTTTAGACAAATTGTCAGTCAGTGCTGTTGACGAAATCGTGGACAATTTTTTTAACGAGACATCGGATCTAGACCTTTCTGTGTCGTGCTCTGACAAATCGGATATTCCAATTGCAGCCTGTTCAACACCCCAAGCAAGGTTGTCAACAACTTTATTTGATCCAGCTCAGCCATCTTCAGGCAAACACATTGAGACCAAAGTTGTTGTTTCTAGCCCTTTTTGGATTGGTACCAAGCTGTGTTCTTTGGATTATACATTGCCATCAGACGTACTTACACCACTAGTTGCTGATGCTGATACTATCGGCTCAGCCAACATTAATTCCCCTGCATCGGCTGTTGGCACTTTGACAATGGCCATCTCCCCAGCATCACCCGTAGACACAGCCAACACCGATCCAGCACCATCCGTTCACTCAGCCAACACCGATCCAGCACCATCCGACATCCCTTTAGAATCACCTGCCCATACCGCCGGCATACCCATAACATCAGATGTCGGCGCTGCCAAGACAGCTGGTTCTCAACAGCTCAACCTGCTGCTCATGTTCCTGCAGACGAATATTTCTCTGTTCTGACGCCAAAACCAGAGAAAGGAGTCAACAACTGACAGCGGAACAAACGGAAACGTCTCAGAGAGTCGGGGCAGCCATACGTCTCTGAAAACTGCACCCAAAGAGCAGTACGCCAACTCCAGGAACCCTGCAGTCGCACCTACAAAGGGCTGGCATGCGATTCTCTAACAGGTGAAGATAGAAAGGAGATCTTTAACTATATGTGGACACCCTTTGAAGTCAAGTATCTTGACCATACTTTCTTCAAGGTCTACTCCAAGTTTGGGCCATATAAGAGTGTAAGGCCTGAAAGTGGACGTGGTGATCTACATGTTGTGGACATTTGCTGTCTCAAGTACACTCCGGATCGAAACATCTCCTTCAAGTTTACCTTTGACGAGGAGTGGAAGGACATCCCTCGTGGTCGGGGACACCAGCCCCTCTTTACACAGAGGCTCTTAAAATCACAGATGTTAAATTCAAACACCTCTAGTAATTGAAGGCTTTTATCCCAAAGGACCACTGTGCCTTTTATGATAATCTTCGCCATTAAGTTCATGAAGCAACGTCAATGATGAAACAAAATGCTCTGTGCATATTGGTAAATGGTAGTAATGAAAACAAGGGTATTGGAATGCCTAGTCATCAGACTGTTAAATTGAAATGAATGCATACTTCTCTTTTGCCTCACTTGGTATCTATGTAGAAAAACGTTTGAAAACGCGTGTGTGTGTGTGTTTGTGTGTGTCAATTTAATGAATCCACTTAATTTGGCCTTTGATGTATTTGTGAGACAACGGATAAAAGGTAACATTTTAATGTTTATGTTACTAAATAAAGTATTCAAAGTGAACTAGACAAAATTATGCTTTGTCGTTGAAGTGCATTTTTTCGTATGCCGGATTATAAGAACAGGACAAAAGATGAATAAAGCAACGAAGTCCTGCCGGTCGATGACAAAAGAGAAACAAACGCCGGGCAGAAAACTCCAAAGCGACACGCTTAGGAGTTCTGCCCGTCGGAAAATGAGAGGCCACTCCGGGCAGATAACTCCAAAGCGACACGCTTAGGAGTTCTGCCCGTCGGAAAATGAGAGGCCACTCCGGGCAGAAAACTCCAAAGTGACACGCTTAGGAGTTCTGCCCCTCGGAAAATGAGAGGCCACTCCGGGCAGAAAACTCCAAAGCGACACGCTTAGGAGTTCTGCCCCTCGGAAAATGAGAGGCCACTCCGGGCAGAAAACTCCAAAGCGACACGCTTAGGAGTTCTGCCCCTCGGAAAATGAGAGGCCACTCCGGGCAGAAAACTCCAAAGCGACACGCGGAAAATGAGGGACTAAAAGTACTAAAACTCCCATGTGCATACAAAGACCCAAGTGAGTACAAATTGATAAATTATACATCAGAATGACCAAAAAATACATTTTAATGTTATGAGGAAAGTTTAACATTTGGAGAGAAGAAGTTTTTTGTCTCTCCTGTAAAATTTTCTCCGTGGTGCTTGGGAGGTTTCTGCACGACGGCAATGAGATTATTTTATTGCATCAATATATTTCTAACGTGCTGCTCGGATAAAGGGAAATATTCACAGATATCAAATTTACTTCTTTTTCTTTTTACCTCATTAAAACATGTTTCCTTTCGGGTGGCGGCTTTGGGCTGAAAAAAAATTGGTTGCTTTGGTGATTTTGGGTAGCTTTTTTTTTCTAGCTTTTTGTGGTTCATTTAACTTTGCTCTCAGTTTATTTTTAATGGCGGTGATGTGAAGTGGGGCATGCACAAAGGTCTTTTTTGTATAGTTAATCCACGACTAATAAAGGTTGTACTTCAACAACATCTTACACAGAACCATCGCTGAGAGAAAAGAATATGTTCACTCTGGGAAGACACTACCCCAGGACTTTCTGCAAAGTTTGGTCATAGCTAAGGAAGAGGGTGATAGGGCACTGGTAGCTGCTGCTACATCAGGTGATTCCAATAAGAAGAGTCAATAATAAACATGCAATAATTCTTGTCACGGTCGATGTTGCTTGAATTTTGAAGCAGGAATGCTTTTTAAAGTAGCAGGTGCAAGGGATGTGCATTTCAAAGTGGCGGTTTCATTGCTGAGAATGTCGGACTGGACAACTGACCGGTTTTACATTCTAGTAACTCTGATCCACAGTTAGGTAGGGGGAAAGGTTTCTTTTGAAATCATTTCAGAGTTACAGATTGGCAGGAATAGTTAACTTAATGTTTGCCAACTTATTTCCAAAGTAAAAATGCTAAAATCCAATTAATTAATTGAGTCTTATCATACTGTGTTGTATATTCTTGTTTTGATTGTTTTGCTTTTTATGCTGTATTTGACAGGGAAAAATATATAATGAAAATTACTATAAGCAACAGTCAAAGTCAAAATTGGGCATAAAGAAAAAGTTGTGTATAGCGAAGCCCTGCGTGAGAAATAAAACCCAAACTATACAAAGCAAACTAAAGAGAGGACAGAAAATACACAAATTCGCTTTCGCCTTCGTCAAGTGAAAAAAAATCGAACACTAAAATATTTCAACTGAAAATTTATAGAATCGAGGCGAAACGGGTTACTTAACTGCGAGTTCTTGCTTCGTTAGCAGCAACAAAGCACGTCCGTCTGCCAAATGCATGGAAGCTCGAAGCTAGAATTTATGCACCTAAATTATATTTTACTAGATGAGCTACCGGGCATTGCCCAGAATACACAATCATATGATCCCCCCCCCCCCCCTAGTATAATAAAAGTAATAAACTACAATCTTGCTTCCGAACTCATGCGCACCAGAACACTACGGACCAAACTGAGCCCTTGATACAGTTACTTTTTATGACATGCACGGTACTGTATAATATTACGAAATAAACATGCAAAAATACAGATGTTACATAGCAATAAACATTATTATTTTTAAAAAATACATGCTTGAAGTAAACAACTTTTAATTATAGCCATCATCTTCCTTATCTCAATTGCCACCTTCCTGCCAAATTTAAGGCCTGAAGAGTGTATAGTTTGGTCAATTAGTCATGCCAAAGGTTGCAAGTTACTGAAATATATAATAGATTCTTGTCATCATCAGGCTCATCGATGAAGGAAACTGATGTCAATAATAGCGTGAAAAGCATGACAGACGAAGGCCATGCTGATTGTATTTGCCGGTTTTGAAACCACTTCCACAACCTTACAGTTTGCTACCTACCTGCTGGCTAAACATCCTGACGTGCAGGTATGTTAGATTAAAGAACTATTCACTAATGTGGCTTTCCTTTTTTTTGCCATACTGTTCACCTCTTACAATTTATTAATAGTAATAATAATAATAATGGATGGCATTTATATAGCGCATATCCATTTTTTAAAATGTGAAGAAAGATAACATAATGGTAAAAAATTCAGAAAAATAACAGGTATTATTTGATTGAAAGTCTATCACTGAAGTATAAATTCTTTCAATGTGCCCACGAAGACACCACTTACAAAATAATGAGATATTAATGAGATATAAAAAAATCAGTTACTTCGGTCACAGAGATGAGATATACACTTCATTTCTATTACGTTTTCCTCAGGAAAAAGTCTATGAGGAAATTCAAAGAGTAGTTTCATCTGATGTACCAACTTATGAAGAACTGGGTGAACTAAAGTATATTATGGACCAGGTGATCAATGAAACACTCCGCTTTTTCCCTCCTGCATCCTTGATGAACAGAAAAGCTCAGGAAACCGTCACATACGGCAGTATGACCATCCCTAAAGGAACGCCAGTAATGATTCCTTTTGACCTAATCATGATGGATCCAAAATATTATGATAATCCTGAAAAATTCGATCCTGATAGATTTTCTGAAGAGAACAAAGCTAAGAGAGATCCAATGGCATTTCTACTATTTGGCTATGGACCCCGTTTGTGCATTGGGATGAGACTTGCCCTTCTGGAACTAAAGCTGGGCTTGGTAAATCTGATCAGGAAAGTCAAATTTGAGCTGAATGATAAAACAGAACCTAAGTTGGGTGGTGAGGTAGATGTGAAATTTCAGGGCATTATTGTTGTTGATAAACCCATAGTGCTTGCTGCAAGTTTAAGAAGCTAAAATAATTTTTGTTGCCTTTTTTTTTTTTAAGGCGGCTTCAAATTAATTTCTGGCCCTCTTCAGTGGGAAACACTGTTACTGTAAATTTTGATGAATATACTCATTTCCAGAAGTTAAATTGCTCCTTCTTAATTATTTACAATCGATAGTTTTCTTATGAAAGTAATTTTTATAAAATTTTGTCACTGTTATTGTCTCAAGAACAATTTACAGCTAATTTATCAAATAAGAATGACAACTGTTTTAAAATGTGCCCTGCACAATAAAATGTATATTAAAAGAGTAAAATGTCTGTAAAACATCTGTAAAATGTATAACAGATTGTAGTAACTTTATATTCCAGGAAACTGAGAAATCTGCCATCAAGGAATGCTGAATAAATGAATAAACTCAATTATTATACTGTTGAATTTCTAATACAATAGACTTAACCGTATAATATTCTATCTCCAGTGATTGAATGTTTGGGCATTCTCATGAATTCACTTACCTGAACATTAAATTTTAATGCGAGAGAGAGTGAATAGCAAGACTTAACTTTTGATTCTCCAAAAGTGATATATAACAGGGGAGATGCCATAGCATAGAGTACACTATTAATTAACCATTTATTCCAATGGGCGCCTCATAATAATGGTATTGTATTGTTTATCATAGGTTTTTGGTATGTTATATACATTATATATTCGGTAAAGACATTAGGTTTTCAGTAATTCGTTGCATCTTTTTCTTCTCAGTATTTATTTTGTATGTGTTCATCTCACAACGGGACATGCAGATTATCGAATATAGAAAACTGATAGATGGTGAGCCCATCAATTGTAGAAACTGCAAAATCTTGAATTTTGATTTGAAATTTGAATACGTATTTTTTTAGTGTGTGTTTTTTTTTTTTTTTTTGGCTTTTATTTTTAATGACATATCTTGTGAAGTATTTTTATTGTCAATGATTTAAGTAAGATAGTGCTCAGCAAAATGTCCCAAGCCAATTTATGCAATAAATCATTTTTGCCATGTGGGCGTATTTTTTGTGGGGTTTATGTTTTTTTCTTTTCTTTTAGTGATTTGGTCAATGCATGTCCATTGTTACGAAAGGTCTAGAGTATTCTGCTCATATCTGGCACTCGACTGCCCCCTTATTTTTATGGGATCATATTCTTCAGTAGACCTCGTTTATTCCCTCTTACGGGGTCCTGCACAATCCTAGAATTCCGGGCATCCCTGGAAAAGCTTTGGAATTGAAGATTTTTAGAAAAAGTTCTGAACAATTCCTGGAAATAAAAGAAAAAAAAAGCCCTGGAACCCTTCTTGTGTTTGAAAGTCATTGGAAAAGTGGGGAAAAATTAGAACAAAAACAGCAACAACAACAAAAAATGAATAAAGAGAGTTTTTTCTTCTGTCATTTTCTTGCTTTTAAATAGCTCTGGAAAAACAATCTCATAGACATGGGAAACCTGCCTCTTCTTGACTTATCATGACATAAAACCCATCATTCTTACATGACCAGTACATAATATTGATTGCATATTTTGTCCCTCGCGGAATGAAACATTTGGATTTGCATCCCTATAAATTTGAAACTGTTCAAACAATTTTGCAGTTCATTTTTTTTTTTTTTTTCAATTTTTTTTTTTTTTTTTCGGGGGACTCTTTGCCAGGCAAATACAAACACTTTCTACTATAAAAGCTGACAACTTTTATCCACTGTTCTGGGTCAAGCATACAATTCAAAGATTTTTTAAAATATTTGTATATGGCATATTAGGGCAGCTAACACGTTTCATGGCGTACGCATTCCCTGCATCCTATTCCTACTTAAACAGACAAGAATATAACTCCTATTACTGAATTATGTACTTCCCATGGTATCTGATTTTTGTTGAAATTTTCTTACAGTTCCTTTTTTTGTTTATTAATACATTTTTATTTTATACAGATTAGATGGACTAAACGGTGCTGTGTATATAATATGTATGTATATATATTTATATAAAAA
Organism: Onchidella celtica; assembly: GCA_963931925.1. Taxonomy (NCBI): domain Eukaryota; kingdom Metazoa; phylum Mollusca; class Gastropoda; order Systellommatophora; family Onchidiidae; genus Onchidella; species Onchidella celtica. Next base: position 45,491,524 of record OZ007574.1, read on the forward strand.
GCTCAGCTTATTGGCAGAAATTCAACCGTTTGTATAGGCAATCCAAACCCAAAACTGTTTTTTTGCTCTCACTCTTATGAAGTGTTTCACTGTAAAGAGCCTTTGTTCCTGAGAAAATTGCTACCAAAATCATCAAAATTGGTCAACTAGAAAGGAAGTTACGACATTTTGAAATATCGTTAAAATCGGCAAATTTCGGGGGATTTTTTCAGAACTGAAAATTCCCATTTTCAGCTTCATCCTATTTGAAAGATTATGTTTCTAAAGCCTACAACTTAGAGAAACATGTCATAATGTTGCAGAGACAAAAAAAATTTTTTTTTAAATCCGAAGTTATGAAAGTAGGGACGACTTTATTCCCAAACAAAATCACTCTCGAAAAACCTGAAAACGATAAAATTGCATTTTTAATGGGATTTTAACATTTCGTGAAAAATTCAATGTTTAACCGATTTTCATGATTTTGGTATTAAAATTCTCAGGAAAATTGGATCTAAAACAAAGTTAGATAAAAGTAAACATTATAACTACAAGAAATTAAATAAGACAATGTGAATCGCAGCTGTTCTTCTTTCATTTGTCATATAATGAATTTCAAAAAGCCATCAACATTTCATGTTTTCCTGATTACACTTTATAAACATCACTCACTGTGAATAATGAATACCAAAATGTATTGTTAATAAAAATAAAATGTCATAGTGACACAGATGAAAGAAAATACCGTAACAAAACTTTCGTCCTTACAAGTTACGTCCATAGATGCCAGTTACATTATAAAATAATACAGAATTATGTGTATCGTTTGTGCAAAAACAAAAGGAAAAGGAAGGGGAGGGAAGACAGTGCACGTGTACTCCCTAAATGCAAAGTAAATTATTGATTGGCTATTAAAAACTGTAGGCCTATCATTTATTATCAATCAATGTCTTTTTACTTGTCCTTGGTGTGGACAGGACTGGCGGGGAAGGGGGGGGGGAGTGTCCATTTGGTTGAAAACACAGAAATTCAAACTGCCGCTCTGCTAGTATGTACTTTATAAAAGCATACAGTGTCTTACTGGATAGTTATATGTTTCTATTGTGTGTTTATTACAATGCTTTTTCAATTTGAAAAGAAAAAAAAAACGAAAACATTTTTGTCCCCCTGGTAAGAGTTCACAAAAAACTGACGTCGGCTGAAGTTTGATGACTGAATAAAGTTAAATGAGATGCTTGTATTATATTTGTACCCCTCGAACAACATTGAGCATAATGTACACCCCTTTGATTGAAAACTGAGTATTTTCAATGCCGTGACTCAATAAACTGTCATTTCATAGGCGGTCAAATCGGACCATCATGCAATTTGCAAAAGGTAGCAAATTCGAGGTATTTTTTTCATTTTTGAAAATGCCATAACTTTCAAAGCCGTTAAGCCTGAATGATAAATTTGGTATCAAAATTCTTCGAAAAGCAAACTCCATCAGATTAGACCATAGCTCGTGAGTTATGGCAAAAAGTAAACATCAGTTTGGACTGCTTACTAGTACATGTAATTGTGGACCTACAATTCCCTGGCGGCGTCCGATTCGGACTGCCTTTTCTTAGAAATAGTGCCTCTCTTCAAACCATTAGCGCTGCGGTATCTGTGCTCCAATTTGTATGATATTTCACCATTGTAAAGGGAAATGGGTGAACCTTGTATGACCAGACCAAGGTTTTTGTAACTTCATTAATTCCCGTGATTTTCGTCTTCTGAAAAATTCAACACCACTTTACATGGTGTTATACTTCGTTCCCCTACTCCAAAAATACATCACTGGAAACCTCTTTCATTCTGTTTTTAAATTCAACCAATCAGACCTCTTGGTTTATTGTGGTACACCAGCGCAAGGCTCTGAAAGGAATGAGTGTCGGGAAATTACCACGGCCAGCCGGGTTCCGCGAGAGGAAAAACGCCGCGTGTCGGTTCATTCTGTGGACCAACTAAAACATTCAAAACACACAACAACGTGATTTTATTGCATATTTCAACAGAAACATGTAACTTTGAGCTACGTTTTATACAGTTTTGAAGGAAATATTTCAAGTTCAAATGAGGCGTTTTCAGCCTGTGCTACTGATCTGAGCCGGATTGCGGGCAGGTTTAGAGTGCTGCTTAACATGGTGGTGATTTTTGTGCTACATTGTCAGCTTATGACATACACTGTACACTGTGGTTGTTCTTTTGATTAAATTCTTCATAATGGCAATTATATGCGTGCTTTAGTATGTGTGTGGATGCATTCATGTGGATAATATAGGCTGTTCCCTTGTCTGTTTGTCTCTGTATCCATGTCTGTCTACCTGTCTTCCTTTTAGGATGTCTGGGCTTGATTGTGATGAAATAGAATGTTGTTGTAGGTTGTTATTTTTTTAAAAGTAAAACAGAAGATACCTTGAATGTATTGATGTCTAACTTTTGGAGAGCCCAGAAACTTGCAAGGAATTAATATCTATTCCACATTTTTGTACTTACATGACTGTATTATTTTAAACGTTTCACATTAAATAACAGCCTCTTTAATCACTGAGTAGTGTTTCACAGTCCTGTAATGGCTTTGGATCATGCCACTCTACTTGTTATACGTGTTACGATCCACTTAGAAATATCACCTGATATCTGACAGGCACACAAATGTGCACTTATTTCCAATGTCAAGGCAGACAATTGAGAAAGGTAAACTCTTTTGAATGAAAGAAAGATGGTAACCTTTGGATTGCTCAACAAAATCGCCATTGTGTTGCTTTTGTTTTTATTTGTAAGGCAGTAGTCAATTATATTATGATTGTTTGTGTGGAGGGTTTGTATATTTTGTAGAACCTATGGTGACGGTCATGTGATAAGAGTCCAAATTCCAATTGCCATTGCATGGTCACATTTAGTTGTTCTTTAAACAACAAAACAAAATAAAAGAATGATTTTTATGAAAACGTTATTGTCTTTTTCTCTCCAAACAATTCAACAGTCACATTTGCAAAATGGGACAAAAAGATCTTTTTAAACGGAGTAAGCGAATTGCAGTGTATCTTTTCTTCAGCGTTTCTTTATTTTGATAGGATTTTACGCCTCATTTCAGCTTAATGCTATCAGAGACCGGGGTCAAAAACTGCCCCAAGATGGATAATTTGAACCTAGGACCTCTGGCATCCAGGTCAAACCACTGGAAATTGTATTAGCTGAGAGTCTCAATAAAACTGATATTGATGATAGTTTTGATACCGTGCAAACACAATCCCTCACTTCCTTGGACATATTGAAAGACAACAGTTAACTTTAGGCAACAACTGTATGAATATTTCATGCTCAAAATGATCTCGCATCTGTTAACCACCACCAAGTATTCTCAGCTAAAGCACAGAAAAACAGCAGGATCTTCTTTTCAAAGACAACATATCTTGACCTCTTCCTGAATAATCCTGCATGCTTCTCTGATAAAAGTATGTAGCCTACAATGTACTGTGATTCAGATATTATTATTCAGAACGGTTTGTAAAAATGAGCGCTTCTGAGCCGGATGAATCTGCGGCCGTTTGTCCCCTTTGTAAACCAGGCCAAGAAATGTATAGTCTGGTGCTGTGAGCATAACTGACAACACCCCTAACCCAAATTAAAGTATGGACTCAGCAAACAAGTTTTTGTGTGTGTGTTGCATTTTGTGATGTCTTTTCATCTTCCATACAAACTTTCATCTCTTCAATACTGCTTCAACTGAATTGGTGTGTTTTGAAAGAGCTGATTAACTTATATTAAAATAACATGATTATCCAGAGTCCCCGCTCTTTGTCTGTTTGTGTTTTGTGTCTATGTTCCTCATTTGAAGTGCTGTGGTGAAAGATGTTACTAAAATTTTAAAAGAACCAAAACCACTGAATTCCTTGAAGGAAGGAGATACTGATACTATCATTAGATTACAAATTTTCCTCTCAATACAGCAAGGTACGGTCGTGTAGCTACATACAAGATTGACTTTATTAGCGCTAAACAACAACAACACTTCAACGTCCATAAAAAGTCAAGAACATGTTATCATAATTCGACCGAAGGCAAAATACATGTAACGTATTATATAGAGGCTGAATGTGTGTGATTATTACTATTCAGTGAGTTATCGTGCCTGACAATTTAGCATGTATTATAATTAAGGCAAGACTGGGTTGTATGTACGGCTACTGAGCCATAGAGACAATGGTCTAGTTTGGCCTATTTTTCCTGAAGCCATGCAACAAGATTAACCCACGAAATACTAACCACGAAATCGTTTGAGTAACTTTCCCCACCAAGTAGGGTGTTACTACGGTATATATATAATTATGTTGAGATGTCAGAGTAAGTAAATTGAGAAAACAACAAACGGTTCTACGGTTTCCATTGGCACGCAGGTGAAGACAGGGACTATCATGGCGCTCAGTGATATATTATGTGGCAGGCATTTGATGTGTCTGGAAACATCACATTAACCTTGGCCGTGGCAACCGTCGCTTTCGTTGTTTGTTCCATCTATGTAAACTTCAGAACTGCTGACAACTGGGAAAAGTATGGTGTCAAAAACGGGACACTCGGCAAAGAAGTATTTACAGATTTCAGGTAGGGTATTCTTAAAGTAATTGTAGCCCAGACTCTGTTGAGCGTTTGACATACGACCGGGCGTTTCATCTGTCTTGTAAAAGCTTTGTGTGTGTGTGTGTGTGCGTGTGTGTTTGAAATTGAACTGGTTTTACAGTCTCCCTGCCTTTTTAACTCTTTGAGGCAAAATCACATAAATGTAAGGATTGAAAGGAGTATTTTGATGTTTAATGTGGGCTTTATACCACACATGTAAATATTTAAATATCAGAGACCGACAGTAAATTAGCCATAGTTACGTAGTTGAGTGACTGCACCGCCAACGGGTGACTGCAAGATAAAAAAACTTTGTCTCTTGGGACCTCAGCTCCAGACTGTTTTTTCCTAATTAAATGAGTGCAAAGGTTAGGTTTTTAAGGTAAAATGCGAAGTAGGGGAACGATTAGATGGCGTGTTAGAGCGATTATGGGGACGGGGATTATTTATATCGCATTTTTTTTTTTTTATTAGAATGAGCAAGATCGTCGTCGATTTTCTCGAAAACTGTCTGTTGGATTTATTTGGAGTTTTGCATGAACTCATAAAAAAAATATTTCACACTAAACCTCCTGAAGCGGATTTTTCTTTCTTTTTTTGTTTTTTGTTTAAATTATTTGTTAGACTGTTGCCTGATTTTGATTTTGCTTCTTTGCGCTTCCTAAAAAATAGACCGAATTATTTATCTCTTCTATTTTCATCTTATTCTTAGAGGTGCTCTTTCCCAATTTCCTAAGATAAAAAGGTCAGTATGACAGCACATCAGATTTGCTTACTAAGTTTGTAAATTAGACTTATTTCCACACACATGGGACGTTTATCTTTTTGACATATTTTGAAGCCCTTCCATTTACAGAAATCAGTCGTGCAAATTGTTCATGTAATGTTATGGTTTGTACTACTGACCTGAACAAAAATGTCCGAGAGCCTTTACACAGACAATCTAACAACGTATAGGCCTATCTGCTTTTTTTTTCTTTAGCCTCAATTGTAAAACTGTATTATATACACTTCAAGACCCTAGACGGATCTGACAGGCATGGGCATGGTGGTCACCATCTGACCGAGGACAATGGCCTGTATCTGATATACACTAGCGAATTTGGGTCCACGACAAATGGCATGGCAGTCCGTTCCACAGAAATTGCAGGTGAACTTCGAAGTCCGATCGGAGTCCTGAGTGTGCTGCCTTTGTTCCTGCTTCCAGCTGTCTGTTGTGCTTGTCCTGACCCAGTGTGACGCCCTTTCGGGTCATACTTGCAGGCGTCGTCTGTGAGCTGTTCCCAGTTGTTGTGTCGATACCGGTGAGTTTCATGTCTCGCTTACAGATGCCCTTGAACCACAATGCTGGGCGGCTGCTGGGCGGTGTCCAGTAGCCAGCTCACTGTACATGACGTTTTTTGGAAGAAGGCCATCATTCATTCTGTGTACATGTCCAAGCCTTTTCGCCTTTTCCCCCCTGCACCTATCATGTCTATGAAAGCAAAGGAAACCATCTCATTTGGCAGCGTGACAATCCCTAAAGGAACAGCAATCCTTATACCTTTTGACATGATCATGATGGATCCAAATCATTATGAAGATCCTGAGAAATTTGATCCAGATAGGCTCTCCGAGGAGAACAAAGCTAAGAGAGACCCAATGGCATACATAGCTTTTAGTTATGGACCCCGCTTGTGCATTGGGATGAGACTTGCCCTTCTGGAACTAAAGCTGGTATTGGTGAATCTGATTAGAAAAGTCGGATTTGAACTGAGTGAAAACACACAACCCACAATGGACGGTGAGATAAATTTGAAATTTGATGGAATTGTTAGCGCTGATAAACCCATAATGCTTCATCATCATCATCATTGCCTTTCTCACCCTGGATCAGGGTATAGGCCACCAACAAACACTTTCCATCCCTCTCTATCATGGGCCAGTCTCTTTACATTATTCCAAGTCTTTCCGCTTCGTTGCACATCATTTTCTCTGGCTCTTCTCCACGTTCCGCGCGGCCTTCCTCTTGATCTCTTGCCCTGGGGATTCCAATCCAATACCTTCTTCGTGATGCAGTTTCCTGGCCTCCTGAGAGTGTGGCCGATCCATCTCCATCGCCTCCTACCAATTTCCTCTCTGACTGGGCTCTGTCTTGTTCTTTTCCATACAATTTCATTGCTGACCTTGTCTGTCCATCTGATCTTAAGTAGCTTCCTCAAACATCTGTTGATGAAAACTTGGATTCTCTTTATGCAGGCCTGGGACGCATTCCAAGTCTCACATCCATACAACAGGACTGACTTCACGTTCGAGTTGAATATCCTCAGCTTTGTTTTTAGAGATATATCCTTGGTTCTCCAAATCTTGCTTAAGGACGTGAAAGCTGCCTGTGCCTTTCCAATTCGTGCTTTGACTTCTGCCTCTGTTCCTCCCTTATTGTCAATGATACTACCAAGATAGCAGAAGGACTCTACATCTTCCAGTGGTTGATCTCCTACTCTGACTTGTGCGCTTGGGGGTGCAACAATTTTTAGGACCTTCGACTTCGCAGGATGTATCCTCAATCCAATAGATTCTGAAATTTTGTTTAGAGCTGTAGTCTTTGCTTGCATCTGGTCGTGTGTGTGCGACAATAGTGCCAAGTCATCTGCAAAATCTAGATCGTCCAGCTGTGTCCATGGGGTCCATTGTATGCCATTTCTTCCTCCACTGGTGGTTTCTTTCATAAGCCAATCAATCACCAGGACAAACAGAAATGGGGACAGCAAACAACCCTGCCTAACACCAGTCTTGATATCAAAGCTGTCAGTAAGCTCGCCATCGTGTACGACTCTGCAACTTGTCCCCTCGTACATGCTCTTGATAAGGTTCACCATCTTCTCTGGGATTCCATAATGTCTCAATATTCTCCACAGTGTTTCTCTATCGATGCTATCAAAGGCCTTCTCGTAGTCAAGGAAGTTCACTATCAGTTGGGAGTTCCACTCTAGCGACTGCTCTACTATGATTCTCAGCGTGGCGATCTGGTCGGTGGTTGATCGATTACTCCTGAAACCAGCTTGCTCCTCACGAAGTTTTGGGTCTGTTGCATTCTGTATTCGCTTGAGAATAATCCGGTTGAAAACCTTTCCTGGGATGGAGAGAAGTGTAATTCCTCTGTAGTTACTACAATTGCTGAGGTCCCCTTTTTTTGGAAGCTTCACGAGGTGTCCTTCCTTCCAGTCCTTTGGAAACTTGCCTCCGATCCAAATCCTCGAGAATAGTGAGTGCAGACCCTCTGCAGCCCCAGCAGCATCTGCCTTCAGCGCCTCTGGTGGGATCTGATCTGGTCCAGCTGCCTTGCCTCGATTTAACTGCTTTATGGCATCATTAAGCTCTGCTTTAGTCGGAGGGTCGCAATTGATCGGTAAATCATTTATTGCGGGTAGAATGTCGGGTGGGTTGCTTGGTGGAGGTCTGTTCAAGAGGCTGTTAAAATGTTCTATCCATCTTTTTGCCTGAGCTTCCTTTCCAAAAATAGCCTTCCTGTTGTAATCCTTGACAGGAACTTCAGGTTTTCCATATTTTCCAGCAAGAGTCTTTGTAGTCTGGTAGAGGATCCTCATGTGTCCTCCTGTTGCTGCCTTCTCTGCTTTCTCTGCTAACATTCCTATGAACTCCTCTTTGTCTTTTTTAATTGATTTTTTGACCTCTTTAGCTGATGCTCGGTACTCTTCCTGGTTACCAACTCTTGAGCTTCTTGTACGACTTGCATTTACCTGTTCTTTTAGGTCTCTTCTTATCCTTATCAAGTCCAGTGATTTTTGACTGATCCATTCCTTGTGTTCCACTTTCTTTTCCCCAAGAACATCCTGGCATGTCGATGTAAATACTCCTTTTACCTTAGCCCAGTGAGTCTCCAAATCTACTGTCTCTTCGAGGTCAACAAGGGGTTTGAATCTATTCCTCAGTGTCAGCTGGAACTCTTCCTTCTTGTCTCCATCCAGAAGGCTCACTTGAAACTTTCTCCTCTTTGTTCCTGCTCTGGTACCTTGTTTCTTGAGGCGGAGTTTGAGTCTTGCCAGCAGCATGTGATGGTCAGATCCAACATCAGCTCCTCTCTGTACTATGACATCCTCCAGTGAGCGTCTGAATCGTCGGGTGATGCAAAAGTGGTCAATCTGGTTTTCAGTTACTCCATCCGGTGAAATCCAAGTGGCCTTATGGATCCTCTTGTGTGGGAATACTGAACCTCCAATCACATAGCTGTTAAATGCGCAGAAACTTGCAAACCGCTCTCCATTCTCATTCATTTGTCCCAAACCATTGCACCCCATAATGTCCTCATACCCTGTATTGCCCTGTCCTATCTTGGCATTGGCGTCTCCCATTATAATGTTCACATCTTTTCTTGGCAATGTGTCAACTATTTCCTGAAGCTGGTTGTAGAAATCGTCCTTGTCCTCATCGGTTGCTTCATTTGTTGGGGCGTATATCTGCACCATGTTCATGTTGATGTTCTTGTTCTTTGTAGTAAATGATGCCAATATAATTCTCCTTCCGTAGGGTTCCCATCCCCTCAGTGACCTCTGGGCGTGCTTGCTCAAGATGATCGCTACTCCTTCTGTATGCTTTTTGTCCTCCCTTCCAGAATACAAAATCTTTTCCCCAGAATTAAGTTGTTTCAGTCCGGACTGTATCCAGCGGGTCTCGCTAACTCCAAGTATGTGCAGTCTGTATCGCCTCATCTCCATTGTAACCTGGGCACTCTTTCCTGCTTCATACATGGAGCGGACATTCCACGACGCAATCCGGAGTGACTTGTTTGATGAAGGAGCAGTCAGGCCAGTGGAGTCCTTTCGGCTTTGTCCATTGTCCTTCATTGAATCTACAGGTGCAGATGCTCCCCCTTCTCCCAAGATAAAAGACTGATTTAAAGTATTTGCTTGTGTTTCTGTAACTGGTTTATTTTTACAGGGTGGGTAGTTGGCCCACCGCCAACTGGCTCTTCTCGGGAGACCAGGACCTTTGCACCTTTAGTCGCCTCTTACGACACGCAGTATCACGTCAGATGTATTCTTTGCTGTCCCTCTTCTGCAAGAGGGCCCCGCATCTGCACGGGCGCCATAATGCTTGCAGTGAGCTTAAAAAAGTAGATTGTTTTTTTTATTTTTTCCTTTTTACTGGTAACCCCAAAGTAATTTCGTGGGCTGCTCAATGAAAGACATTGTCACCATGTAACTTGTTTGCATATACTGTAAATTTTTCGTATCACATTTTCAATCAATTGTGAGTGATTGTACTTGTCGTGCCAAATGTAAAAAAAGAAGAATCATCTACTAAGCGTATTTTTCTCTTCATTATGCTTTTCACTGAATTTTTACAACTCAGATATAATTTACCTATGTATCAAATTGAAGCGACAACTGTTTTGGAACTTCTTATCTACATTAACATGTACATTATAACAGATTTCTAATAGATTGTATAAACTTCGTATTGTGAAAGTCCTGAGAAATCTGCAGAATATATTGTGAATGAATTGTATTATAACACCTTTTGAATGTGTATTGTTGGACTTAATAGCATGTAATTCTTGTGCATATTTTTGTGTATTCTTCTTTACTCAGTTATCTGAAGATTGTAATAACCAACAGTCTTGCAGTATCATTTTTCTTCCTTTTCTGTATTTACTGGCCTAAATCTGATCAAACAACACACATTAAACATGACACATTCCCGTCTTTACGTTATTAAAAATATGTACGTGACTGAAAAATACTAAGCGGGGATTTACAGTGTTGGGATGTATTATGTCATTATGCATTGCTGTGATGGAAGAAAAACAAAGTTGCAGCAATATTTACCGTATTTACCTAAAAAAAACAACAAAAAAGGTCTTCTTTGTAATTTTTAAGGTCCGCTGTTGATTAACCATCACAAAAATGAAACAGCATTCCCTCTTTAACTCTTCACTGCCCCGTCAGTTGCAGGTTTTAGCTCCCATATAGTAGTTTTTAATATTCTGATTTAGATTCATAGAGGCCTATTTACCATTTAAAATAACCGAAATAAGTGAATCTTGACATACGCGTAGGATCTGAGAAAATCTGCATTCACAGCACAGTAGTAAATGGGCTACAATAATGTGACGAAAGTTGGTGGGAATTCACTGTTAAAAATAGTTTGTGGTATTTTACAATGAGAATTAGTTTTTCATTAGGATGATATTCCTTCTTTTTTTTTTCTCTTAATATTCATTTTTGAATTGATCTATTCTTCATTCAATGATTTCCTGCAGCTCATCAAATATATTTTATACAGACACTGCTAAGTAAAGTAATCAGTTCTGGGTTTGAATTTATTATTTTTTTCTAATGATATGCATTTTGAAGAATTTTGTTGCTCACCTTTAAAATTTCAGAACTCTCAAAGGAAGTAGGATTTTATATTTCAGGTCATGGGGTTAATTATTAAATTTCTGCTTTGAAGATCTCAAGTATGGTTGGCTTGAAGATCTCAAGTATGGTTGGGTTGGAATATGGTTGTTTTTTTTGCCTTGTCACTGTCTACAAGTCACAGCTCACTAATAAACACCAGCCTACTTATTCACTGAATACTGTGCCAGAGCCTTGTATTTACCACTGGCATTGCATCGTGTCAATCCACTGACAAATATCAGTTGACATTTGAAATACAGTGTGTACTAATTTCGCATGTCAAGATGGACGAGCGAGAAAGATAAAGCTATTGCATGAAGGAAAGACGGTAACCTTTGTACCTTGTAGGTGAACAATTATCCCCATTGTGTTTCCTTTCTGTCTGTAAGGCAGCAGTTAGTGTGTGAATCGTTTCCACCTCCCGTTAGGATTTTACGCCTCATTTCAGTTTAATATTATTAGGGATTTTAAGCCCCATTTCAGTTTAATACATGTATTGTTAGGGTGTATAAAACCACCCAAAAAATGGATTTGAACCTAGGACCCCTGTAGTCCAGGTGAAACCACCCTAATCACTGGGAGACTATTAGCTAAAAGTCTCAATTAAATGATGACACAATGAAAAAACAATCCTTCAACCACTTGTTCCCTCCGTCTGATACTTGCACACGTGGAACTGAAGATGACATTCATGGTTACTTAAAGACAGAGAGCTAGTGCTCAAATTGAGTGAAAACTCCGTGTGTTATTGACGGACATCAACGTTAAGTTTGGGCGGCAAATGGGGAACATTCGTCAGCAACAACTGTATGAATACTTCATGCTAAACTTGCCCTCCCATCCTGTAACCACCACTTAACCACTATTAAGTCTATTTTAATTTAATTTTTCAACTGGAGCACAGAAATATAGTGGAGCCTTTGTTCAAAATACAACACATTTTGACCTCTCCATTGGTAGTACTAATATTATATCTAAAACCCCAGAGAAGCTCTTTGGTCTGTGATAATTATAGTGTGCACTATTACACTTTAATTCGTAGCAGTTCGTAAAATGTTCTGGAGCGGATCATGGCCCGGGCGGATGAATCTGTGGCTTTCCCCCACTTTGTAAACTTGACCAAGGAAGTTGTACTTTGTAATGTATTGGCTTTTCAGCATGACTGTGACAACACTCCTTATCCAAACTGAAGTACTGGCTGATCAAACAAGTAGATAATATTCCTTGAATTTTGTAATGCCCGAAGAAAGCCTAAATTCCATGCACAGCCTTTTACCTCTTCGATAGCGTTTCAACTGAATTGATGATTGTGTTTTGAAAGAACTGTTCTATTAATATAATATATGATTATCCAGAGACCTTGCTCTTTGCCTGTCTGCCTATGTACTTCGTTTGAAACACTGTGGCCAAAGATCTTACTACAAAAGAACCACAATAACTGCATCCCACCGAATTGCTTGAGGGAGTGGAGATTCATGTATTCTTTCCGCTCAATGCAGCAAAGGTACGGCCGCGCAGCTACATCCAAGATCGGCTTTATTTGCACCAAACAACAACGTAACACTTTAACATTGATAAATAGTCGAGGACTTGTCATCATAATTCCACCAAAGGCGAAAGATGATGTATCATACTAGAGGCTGAATGTGTTTGATCATTACTACTCAGTAAGCGATTGTGCCGCATGATTTTATTGGGATTAGAAGTGAGAGCAGTTTTGTACGGCTACTGAGCCACAGTGATAAACGATTCAGTTTGACCTATTTTTCCTCTTGCCATGCAAGAACAGTAAACATTACAAGCGCTACATCGTATCCCTGAAATCATTTGAGTATCTTTCATCAGCAATTTGGGATTAGCACGGTACATAAATGGTTCGTTTCTTGGGATGTTGGAATTTGCAAAATACTGAAACTACAACAACAGTTTATAGTTTCCAATTAATACAAGTGAAAACAGGCACTAGGCCTAGGCCTAGGCTATGGCACTCATTGACCTGTGGCGGGCATTTGATGTGTCTGGAAACATCACGTTGGCCTTGATCGTGGCAACCGTCGTTTTCGTTGTTTATTTCATCTATGTACACTTCAGAACTGTTGACAACTGGGAAAAATATGGTGTTAAAAGCGGGACACTCGGCAAAGAAGTATTGACAGATTTCAGGTAGGCTGTTGTGGCAGTTTGGAAGTTCTTGATGTTTTCGTTTACATAAGAGATGGTCGGTTATTTCTCTTCTTTCTCCCAATGAAACGCTTTGGCCTGTGTGTGTGTGTGTGTTTGTGCGCGCATGTAGTGTAAAGGGAAATGGCATCTTTTCTTAGAATGAGCAGGATCAAAATCAAGCTGCAGTCTAATATAAAAAATCAAGTGCGAAAATGAGCCCGTATGCAAAATTTCAAATTAAATTTAACACAGTCACAGTTTTCAGGAATATAATATTAATATTGGTATTGATCCTGCTCATTCTAAGACAGCTGTCTCATTATGTCTTACCTTCTTTTGATTTATGGATATCTAGGGCCTACCTCTTCCATAAAAAAATTTTCATGTCAGAGGTGGGCTTTGCCTATTTTCTAGGATAGAAATGGTTTACCTGACACTAACAGTGTAACAGAACACCAGATAAAATTGCTTACACTAAATTAGACCTAGTTTCACACCCCACATTGTTTAATATAGACTGTGTTGCCTTTATACAGATAAATCATAAAGTCTTCGTGCAAACTGTCTTTGTAACGTTAACATTATTTTTTTGCACCGCAGGCCTGAACAATATGAAAGAAAATTTGGAGCCTAAGGAGGCGAATGTCTGAAAATGTTTGAGAACCATTGTTGTAACATGATGTACTGCAGAAAGTCTCTATTGTAATGGTATAATTTTGGTTTGTGTTATTCAGAGCGGCAGTGCACAGACTTCATAAAGAATATGGTGATACAGTGGGTACCAGCAGTGGGAAAATGTTTCTTTTCACCAAAGACTTGGATCTGCTCAGGATGATCATGGTCAAAGATTTTAACAACTTTTCTGACAGGGAAATTTTTTTGGAGACAAATTCGCACATTAAGAAAGGCCTGTTCTTTCTGGAAGGTAATGACTGGAAACGTGTTCGGCATGTGATTTCACCTTGCTTCAGGTAGGTTACCAATCTGGTGTTAGATGTGTGTGCTTGTTTGTTTGTGTGCTTTCAGAGCAGGTGACTATGGGAATGTGCATATCATAGGGTATTTTCTATATTGTTGTATGATTGTGTATTTTTTTGCCTTTTCAAGGAAATGAGGATTGAAAGTTTGAAGAGTAAAATCAGGGCCAGATGCATACAACATTATATTACAAACACATATATAAATTATAATTATAATCTCAAAACGTGTTTCACTGATTGGAATGACATAATATGTAATAAAATTAAGGAGTGAGAGAACCACTTTCATGACAAACCTGAAAATCAGCAAAATGTTTGAGTAAGTGAACAAATGAACAAACTGAGGTGTTTTTGGGGTGAGGTGAAGAGAGAGAGAAAGAGGAGTTAAATTTTGTAAGAATGAAATGAATTAACTGACGGAGTGAGGAAATGAATGAGAATGGAAGCCAAGTCAGGTGATAAACAGTTTCTTCTTCTCACCTGCAGAAATAGCATTCAGAACCAAGATCCTCTGGTGGTTTTGAAAATGAGAGAGAGAGAGAGACAGATAAATGCATGACAAGGATAATTAATTGATGCACATTGCAAGAAATAGATGGTGGCATATTTTACAAGATCCCAGCCGCAAACCCTGCGGAGCTTCAATGCAAAGGATTGACTCAAGTTTGGACATAATGACATTGCGTCAGTTTGATGTAAGAAATTTGCCTAAAGTTACGATAATCGTACCAATCCTCCATGAATTTATGTCCTATTCACTTAATTCACGTAGGGCGGCTGGCTAGGATTTATAAAACTGTATTAATTTAGAGTCTGGAAAATACTATTCTTCCACTATCAGTCTAGGCCTTCGGCTTCATTGGAGTGGCTCAGTTTGTATTCACAACTTCAATTGCAGTGGAAAACTGGCCATGATCTTCAGTTGGAGTGCTGCAAAATCTTTAGAGATAGAAAAATTAGGCCAGTTGGGAGCCATGGATCGGCCCATAGTCTACTAGTACTCTCTACCTCAACTCCCACCCGATCCCGGCCCTGAACCCCAGTATATGTGTCAGTTTTTGTAATCTTGACCCTACATCCCAGCATTCACAGGAACCATGAATGCATGCTGACAAGATACAATTCTGTTCTCTACAATTAACAGTAACTACAGGATACTCGAATTCTTTGTCCTGCTGTAATAATGTGATTCAGATTACAAGGAAATAATTAATGAAGACCATTTTTGATTAAAAACCGCTTTTGTCTTGTCTGTGGAATATCTTCAATGCTGTATCACCACATGAAACTCAACTGTACCAGTTTGGTGTGCGCACTTAACTAACTACATGGGTATTTACAATATTTAATTCACAGAACTGAATTTTTGTATATTTTATTGAATTAATAGATTTCTAAGGTACTGTTCGGATGAAGGGAAAGATTCACAGACATCAAATTTACTTCTTTTTTTACCTCAATAAAATATGTTTGGTTTCGGGTGGCGGCTTTGAGCTGAAAAAAATTGGTTGGTTTGGTGATTTTATGCTCCTTTTTTGTTTTTCTAGCTTTATGTGGTTCTTTTGACATTGATCTCAGTTTATTTTTAATGGAAGTGATGTGAAGTGAATTAAGGGCAGGACAGGCTAGTGGCATGCACAAAGGTCTCTTTTTTATAGTAAATTCACGTCTGATAAAGGTGGGAAAAGATCGGGGTGGGGGAATGGGGGATATTGAAGAATGATGGCAAGTTATATAAATTTATTATATAATATATTCTTATAAGTTAATGTATAGATTGTAGTAAGTAGGCAGTAAAGAGGAGAAAGATTGAATGACTGTGCATTATGATTAGTTTTTTGTGTTTTAATAATGTTTTTCAAAGCTTATTTGCATGATTTTTCTGTTTATTTTGAACTGACCATCAGGCCTACAATAAACTTGAACTTGAACTTGTCATATTTATCATATATTTGTAATATGATTATGTATTGAGTACAGACTTGTATAAAATCAGTATAAAAATATACATCTGATCCCACTATTCGTAACGTTGAAGGTTATTATAGTATCTTAAAGTTTCTAACATATGTGGATTAAACTAAGAAGCCAAGTATTGGCGATTATACTATTTCAATTTTCATTAAAATGTTGTTATACTAGAAACTTATTTCACATATTTCACATACAACGAACATCATCAGATTCCTGAAACATTTTGATCAAGCACATGGTTATAACCAGTAGTCTATCATTGATATAATAATTAAATAGTACATGTACTTTTATTTTTTCTATTACAGCACAGGCAAAATGAAAAGTTTCTTGAGCCCTGTCAACAATTCCGCTAAAAAGTTCAGCCAGGTGATTGAGGATTATGCCTCTAGAGACAAACTGGTTCCTTTCAAACATCTTGCCGGTCAATATACCAGTGAAATCATTGCCAGACTAGCGTTTGGCGTGTGCACAGACTGTATTGGAAAAGAGGATGATGAATTCACTCATTTCTCAAAGATTATTATCAAAATTCGGAAGAAGATTGGGAACACTGTGATGTTGTTGATGTTCCGATTCCGAGGCCTACACAAGTTTTTAGTTGAGGTGAATACCAGTAACAGTTAAGATTATGCATCATTTAATCTTTCCATTTTTTTATCTTTTGTATTTCTGTTTCTCCTTCTGTCTGACTGGATGTTGTTGGTTTTTTGTTGTTGTTGTTTTAAAAAATATAAAAGTGTTTATAGAACAGTTCATGTGTAATTTTGTCCTAAATAAAGGAAGCTCTGGTTTGTACAGTGTTAGAGTTCTAAGTTTGCATTTTATGCACATTCCCTTATTTCGGAATTTGTGTAATAGCCTACTGGTTATAACAGTGATATCCAGCCTTGATGTCAGATCTCCAACATTATTTGTGACTCAATGTCACAAGGACTTAAATTTTGTTTGTATAGCAAGATTTGGACTGACTTTCGAGCAATGTTATACATTGTACGTAAGACCCAGTGCCATAGTCTTAGAGCCGTGGAAGTGTTTTACTGCTTTTCTAAATCCCTTCAACTCCACTTTCTGCATAACTGAGAAATTCAATGTTAAGTTAGACATAAATTAGTAGCATTGCGCCATTAGTATTACGATATGCAGTTCGAAAAAATTGGAATCATGAAACAGCTTGATAAGTGCCTCAATGCTTTTTAAACTAGTGTCAAAGTGTGCATTTGCTATACCTCTTCTACATACTATAAGATCTCCAGTTTTTCAGAAAATGGAGATAGGATAAACAAAAATTACGGTTGCAATATCATTAAAAAAAATGCACATATCAGATGACACAAAAATTGTCACTCACAGTTATGATTAAAAATGGAGCGAATGGTTCATAAGTTTTAATTTTTATTTTTTTAATTGCTGGTGATTCATCTGACATTATGTCCAAATTGCTCTACATACATATCCACAGAGCTTGAAAATAAATTTCTTTGATGGCGTGGACAGAGCTGCTGATGTGTACTTCAACAACATCTTACACAGAACCATCGCTGAGAGAAAAGAATATGTTAACTCTGGGAAGACACTACACCAGGACTTTCTGCAAAGTTTGGTCATAGCTAAGGAAGAGGGTGATAAGGCAGTGGCAGCTGCGGCTGCATCAGGTGATTCCAATAAGAAGAGTCAATAATAAACATGCAATAATTCTTGTCACGGTCGATGTTGCTTGAATTTTGAAGCAGGAATGCTTTTTAAAGTAGCAGGTGCAAGGGATGTGCATTTCAAAGTGGCGGTTTCATTGCTGAGAATGTTGGACTGGACAACTGACCGGTTTTATATTCTAGTAACTCTGATCCACAGTTAGGTAGGGGGAAAGGTTTCTTGTGAAGTCATTTCAGAGTTACAGATATAGCAGGAATAGTTAACTTAATGTTTGCCAACTTGTTTTCAAAGTAAAAATGCTAAAATCCAATTAATTAATTGTGTTTTGTCATACTGTGTTGTATATTCTTGTTTTGACTGTTTTGCTTTTTATGCTGTATTTGTCAGGGAAAAATATATAATGAAAATTAAGCAATTTTTTAATGCCAATTTCAGGTATCCATGACTGGTACTTTAAATTCATTTTTTCTCTGTTCGTGGAGTTATGCACATAGATGATTGCATTTATTTTTTTCCTGTTTGGCCACATGCTGCCTAGCATAATGAACAGACACTCATTTCTGATGACACTGATTTGTAGTGTTACATTTTTAGGACTGCTAGAATTTAAATAAAAATTTGCAAGTTCAAATGCATGAAAAGGCATACTGTGGTTGGCTCAGCCAGAATATCTGTATTTGGAGGTAGGATGTTGGTCAGTATTACAATTGCAAGACATTCCTGAGATTCCATTTACTGATAAATACAATGAATCAAATATACGGCTAGAATTTATGCAGCCTATAGTATATTTTATTTCTGTCATCATCAGGCTCATCAGTGAAGGAAACTGATGTCGATAATACCGCGAAAAGCATGACAGATGAAGAGCTCATTGGACAGGCCATGCTGATTGTATTTGCCGGTTTTGAAACCACTTCCACAACCTTACAGTTTGCTACCTACCTGCTGGCTAAACATCCTGACGTGCAGGTATGTTAGATGAAAGAACTAGTCACCAATGTAGCTTTCCTTTTTTTGCCATACTGTTCACCTCTTACAGTTTATTAATGTGAAGAGAGATAACATAATGTTAAAAATTCAGAAACATAACAGGCATTATTTAATTGAAAGTCTGTCACTGAAATATATATTCTTTCAAGGTGCCCACGTAGACACCATTGACAAGATAATAAGGTATAAAAAAATCAGTTACTTTGATTACAGAGATGAGATATACATTTTATTTCTATTATGTTTTCCTCAGGAAAAAGTCTATGAGGAAATTCAAAGAGTGCTTTCTTCTGATGTACCAACTTATGAAGAACTGGGTGAACTAAAGTATATAGACCAGGTGATCAATGAAACACTTCGCTTTTTCCCTCCTGCACCCTTGATGAACAGAAAAGCTCAGGAAACCATCACATACGGCAGTATGACCATCCCTAAAGAAACGCCAGTAATGATTCCTTTTGACGTAATCATGATGGATCCAAAATATTATGAAAATCCTGAAAAATTCGATCCTGATAGATTTTCTGAAGAGAACAAAGCTAAAAGAGATCCAATGGCATTTCTACCATTTGGTTATGGACCTCGTTTGTGCATTGGGATGAGACTTGCCCTTCTGGAACTAAAGCTGGGCTTGGTAAATCTAATTAGGAAAGTCAAATTTGAGCTGAATGATAAAACAGAACCTAAGTTGGATGGTGAGGTAGATTTGAAATTTCAGGGCATTATTGTTGTTGATAAACCCATAATGCTGGCTGCAAGTTTAAGAAGCTAAATTAATTTTTGTTGCCTTTTTTTAAGGTGGCTTCAAATTAATTTCTGGCCCTCTTCAGTGGGAAACACTGTTTAATATTACTGTAAATTTTGAAGAATATACTCATTTTCAGAAGTTACAAAAGTCCTTCTTAATTATTTACAATCAATAGTTTTCTTATGAAAGTAATTTTCATAAAATTTTGTTGCTGTTATTGTCTCAAGAACAATTTACAGCTAATCCATCAAATAAGAATGACAGCTCTTTTAAAATGTGCCCAGCGCAATAAAATGTATATTAAAAGAGATATCTGTATAATGTATAACAGATTGTAGTAACTTTACATTCCAGAAAACTAAGAAATATGCCATCAAGGAATGCTGAATAAATGAATGAACTCAATTATTATACTGTTGAATTTCTAATACAATAGACTTAACAGTATATTATTCTATGTCCAGTGAATTGAATGTTTGGGCATTCTCATGAACTCACTTATCTGTAGATTAAATTTAAATACGAGAGAGAGTGAATAGCAAGACTTACTTTTGATTCTCCAATAGTAATAAATAGCAGAGGAGATGCCATAGATAGAGTACACTATTAATTAACCCTTTATTCCAATGTATGCCTCGTAATAATGGCATTAGGCGCAGTAAACCCTCGGCTACAAGTGGTAGAAAACTGCCTAGGCGAGAGAATAGTCTCTCAAAGGCCCTCCCTTCCACCGCTTATATTTCTGCTCGTAGTTATCCATTTTGAACGAAATAAACACCATCTAAAACCTCGAGACCTGATCTTGTTACCAGGTTAGTTGCAAAAACCAAGAGTTATTTGAAAGTATTTTCATTTGCACCGACAAGAGCCAAGTTTTCTCAGCGGTCCGGTCAGCACGCGGCACGACCGAGTGGAAACGCTCTGAGACTTCGGCCGTTCTCAGCGCTATCGCTTCGCCGTGAGAGGTCGGACAGGAATAAAATTGACATCATTGGAAAGGGCAATAATTCCCCTTTCTAAAGATACTAAATGTCTCAGCGTGCCGTTCGTACCCGCGAAGTTATTGGGAAAAAAGTACTTTTCCACGCTGTTTTTGGTGAAATATAGAGACTTACAGGGCAAAAACCTTGGGTTGTTATACATCAACTGAAAGCTAATTTGCAATGCTGCTTTTAATGATGTGATCGGTATTCACGTGCACCATTTCGTGGTCAAGCGATCTTCTTGAGAAGCAAACAAGTTGGAGCTACCCCAGTGCCTTCTTCCCGCAATCTAGGAAGATGGCTCGGTCCCAGAGCCGAACGAACCAGAACGACGCACGCCGACTATTTCATCGCAAACCTCTGAAATGCCATCTTTCCCTACCGCGAGCCGCATTTTGCGGCTCAGGCGAAATCCCGATTCCTACCGCAAGCCGCAAAATGCGGCTCATGAAATTCATGTTCAATTCCAATCCAGTGTTTACGAAACACAATTTTTGTGAATACAATTCATTGTAGTACATTTATACCTTAATATTTTGAATCTACATTCATTTTCACACAATTTCATATTTTTTGGTTGTCTTTTGAGGGAACAAAATGGTGGCTCATATATAGCTTGGTCCAACCATGGAATACTGCCCAGAATGTGTGGTAGGGAAAGAGTTAAATTAAAGCTGCACAACTGAAATCTGTGATCGGAGAGTTGACACTTTTGAGTACCTAATGTTCAGTAAATTTAACAAAGTGTGAACAGAAAAAATTAGAAGATGACATTCAGAATTTCTTTCGGGGGGAGTAAAACAGGCCGGAATAGCCATGGCTCGCACGACCTAGATCTAGATCTAGTTCGCTGGTCCATTGCTTTACAGTGCATTCCTAACTCTCTAGTGGTTTTTTTTTGCGTTTTCCTCTTCAATTTCAGTCATACCGTTTAAAATGATACATTCTGAGAACATTGTGCTAACCTTACCAGGCTGTAGATTTAGGTGTGGCTTACATTGCGCACTCAAAATTGATAGTTGTGGATTTTGGCTGGAGGACGGGACACATGCACTATGAACTTGATTGATTTTAGTAAGGGAATGTCCGGAGCAGCAGCCACGGACACGGGAAAGGAAAATTCACGTAGTTGTAGGTCTACTATTAACTAACTAATTAATGAATCTCATTTAATATAATTTAGGCCTATATATCTTGACTACAGCAAACTTTTTAGGAGATTAAAAACTTGGTTTGTCTTGTTATCTACTACACATCTAGAATATTTACTCGAAATGAATTATCTAGAAATTCATTCTTTATTTTACCAGTGAGAAAGTTCAGTCACACAATTCTGAAAATGTGTTTTATTGTGGTCCATATCATATATAGCCACAAAATGACATCAAAAATGAATATTTTGGGAAAAATTACATAAACCTGGGGAGTTTCATGTTTTTATCACTAATTTTTTTAGATTTTATGGCCAAAATTCGTATTTTATTCAGATTTTTGCGAAGATTTTATCCTGTGGCGTAAAATTTGTCGTTCTTGCCATTACAAATGCCTCTTGCTTCTTTAATATAGATCATAACCCTCTGAAAAAAATTGGAGATATTCTCCACAATATTGTTACCAGTGTCACTACAGAAATCCCACATATGGTAAAAAGTTTGGGTTCAGTAGGTCACCAAAATATGCTTTTTGTAATAACTTGTCATCGATATAGCAGTATTTTGGTTGATTGTGTCAATTTTCAGTGACTGTACTTGGACCATCATTAAATGTATCAGTATTGTTTTGGGTTTACTTGTTATATGTAAGGTAAAGAACGTGTTCATACTGTTACCTCTTGTCTAATCGAATTTGTTTGTCCACACTGAATGCTCAAACATTGGTTGTCGTTCAATTTAACAAGGTGCCGAAAATTGTATAAGTCCTTAAGTACTTTAAATATTCATTAAAAAATTTGTTTATCAACCGATTTTGATGATTTAAAAAGCAAACTTCATGATTTGACATCAGAAATCTGTTTCAGTGCTTAAAAACATGGTATCCAGAAATAAAAAAAGAGTTTACTGCACCTAATGGCATTGCATTGTTTAAAATAGGTTTTTGGTCCCGGACTGACAAATATCCAAAATGTCAGTTTTTCCAGTTCATAATAAAAACATGTTTAATACACTTGAAAAATTGTAAAAATGTTATGTTTATGTACAGTTTATAAACACTTTAAACAGTGTATGTACAGTTCATACAAGTGACCTAGAATGAATTGATATTGTGTTTAAGTAAGTGCAACCACTGCTTAGACAGTGGTGGCCCAATTCATTTAGATTTAGATGTTTGAGTTCGCGTCAAATTGGCCGAATCAAGAGGATTTATGTATTGGACAACCACTGCTTAAACCAATTTGACCACCTTTACGCTTACCTTGAAAAGTTGGATCATGTCGCGTATGGTGCACTGATCTTCCTTCGTGACTAGGGAAAAACACACAGTGGCTCTGCAAGTTCCCATCGATGACGCGTAAGGCGTACAAAGGCATCCTGTTGACATTTAACTTGTATGTTGAGTCGACAAGAATGACCTCAGGGTACTTTCCAAATGTTGTCTGCATTATGGTGTCCTGAATGAAATTGCCAGTCACTTCGTTGTCTTCATTGTGTGACACTTTCATTGACACATGTGGATGCTTTTGTTCTAGATATATTCTCAGATCTTCCATTTCTGAACAGGAGGTGTTCTTGCTTTGGGCATATCTGGCATAGTTTTGAATATCCTTCATTAACACAACTTTGTTAGTTTTCCCCTGCACATGCGCGGCGCGCACGAATTAATTTTTTATTTGCCTGCAGCCTCACCATTTCTTTTGTGGTGTCGACATCTTCAAACTGGAGTCGACGCTGCGATGGGTGGTGTTTAATCGCGTCTACATTGCACTCGTGATTGTGGTTTGGGCCGTGTTGACTCACGACCAAAGACTGGCCATCACATGAATGGAGTTTGATTACAAACTCACATCCACTTCGAATTGTTGACTGGTTCGGCCTTTCACTAGTCTTTACAATTGACTTGTATTTCCCATTCCTCACTTAAGCAAACATGATGTCTGCATACCTAAGGTCTTCATTAAAAGTTTTTTTGCGGCACTTTTTTTTAGCTCCACAAATTGTACGCGATTCTTTTCTATATAGATTAACAAAATTTTCTGCCTCAAACTTCTTTATTGCTCTTTCCAAGTCTTCAAATTTCAAAAACTTTTGACCAACAGATAGATATAGATCTAGAGCCATGTCTCTCCAGATGAAAATTAATGTATAACACAAGCAGCGATGTCGATGAATTGAGTACTACTTAGGCCAAGCTCAGGCCCTGAAGATTGTTCACTAGTGCTGTTACGGACCATCAAGACGGCTTCATGATTTTACACTCTGGCCATGAAGATTCGACTCGCGGGCAGTAATACAAGCTATCAAGCTCGAACAACAACAACAACAACAAACAATGACCATTACATAATCGTTTAGATCTCTAGATCATTTGGCCACTGAATGCTGTATAAGCGGCCTCCGTGACCTCAGAACATCTGGCAACCCTGTTTTCAACTGATGCGAGTTTTTAATCTTTATTACAAAAACAAGATGGCTGTCACCTCAGGTTGACACTGATTGAGAGACTGAGGGAAGACAAGTAAATGAGAATCATGTTACAGATCTAGAGCGAATTTTCGGGACCGGAGTATAGGCTTTTTGTTTTTGCTATTTGGCGGTCCGGAACCGGAGTAGAGGCATTTTGTAGGCATTTTGGCCATTAGTCGGTCCGGGACCGGAGTATAGGCATTTTAGCTATTAGTCGGTCCGGGACCGGAGTGTCGCCATTTTGGCTATTTGTCGGTCCGGGACCAGAGTATAGCCACAGCCTTTTGGTATGTGATCTGTACATATTGGTGAAACATTAGCTTTTCAGTAATTTGTTGCACCCTTTTCTTCTCAGTATTAATTTTGTATGTGTTCGTCTCACAATGGGACATGCAGATCACCGAATATAGAAAACTGATAGATGGTGAGCCCATCAATTGTAGAAACTGCCAGATATTGAAGTTGTTTTGAAGTTTGAATATGTTTTTTTTGGTGTTTTTTGAGATTTAATGACATACCTTGTGAAGTATTTTTGTTGTCAATGATTTAATTGTAAGATACTGTTCAGCAAGATGTCCCAAGCCAATTTATGCAATGAATCATTTTTCCTCATGTACATATTTTTTGTGGGGTTTATGTCTTTTTTTTCTTTTAGTGTTTTGGTCAATGCATGTCCATTGTTACGAAAGGTCTAGAATATTCTGCTCATGTGGCACATGACTGCCCCCTTATTTATGGGATCATGCCATGTTTTATTCCCTCTCACGGGGTCCTGCACAAACCTCGAATTGACCATTTTTAGAAAAAGTCCTGGACAGTTCCTGAAAGTAATAGAAAAGCCCTGGAACCCTCCTTGTGTTTAAAAATCATTGGAAAAGTGGAGAAAAATGAGAACAAAAACAGCAACAGCCAAAAAATGAATAAAACAATCTTTTTCTGTCATTTTCTTGCCTTTAAATAGCTCTGGAAAAACAATCTCATAGACATGGGAAACCTGCCTCTTCTGGACTTATCATGTCATAAAACCCATCATTCTTAAATGACCAGTATATGATATTGATTGTACATCTTGTCTCTTGAGGAATGAAACATTTGGATTTGCATCTCTATAAATTTAAAACTGTTCAAACAATTTTGCAGTTCATTTTTTGTTTTATTTTAACCGGGGGACTCTTTACAAGGCAAATACAAATGTATCACTTTCTATTATAAAAGCTGACAATTTTTAACCACTGTTCTTGGTAAAGCATAGAATTCAAAGTTTTTAAAAATATTTATATTCCATATTATGGCAGCTGACACGTCTCATGGCGTAGACATTTCTTGCATCCTATTCCTACTTAAGCAGACAAGAATCTAACTCTTGTTACTGAATTATGTACTTCGCATTATCTGATTTTTCCTGAAATTTTCTTACATTTGTTTCTTTTTCTTTATTAATACATTTTTATTTCATACAGAT
Organism: Onchidella celtica; assembly: GCA_963931925.1. Taxonomy (NCBI): domain Eukaryota; kingdom Metazoa; phylum Mollusca; class Gastropoda; order Systellommatophora; family Onchidiidae; genus Onchidella; species Onchidella celtica. The sequence continues at coordinate 45,517,124 of OZ007574.1, forward strand.
TAGATGAACTAAATGGTGCTGTGTATATAATATATACATGTATATGTATTTTTATATAAAAAGCTCAGCTTATTGACAGAAATTCAACCGTATGTATAGGCATTCCAAACCCACAGCTGTTTTTTGCTCTCACACTCTTATAAAGTTTAGTGTTTCACCGTATAGAGCCTTTATACCTGGGAAAATTGATACCAAAATCATCAAAATTGGTCAACTAGAAAGGAAGTTACGACATTTTGAAATATCGTTAAAATCGGCAAATTTCAGGCGATTTTTTCAAAAATGAAAATTCCTAGCTACATCCTATTTGAAAGATTATGTCCCTAAAAGCCTAGAACTTACAGAAACATGTCATAATGTTGCAGAGATAAAGCCTGTTTTTCTTTCAAGTACGAAGTTATGAAAGTAGAGATGATATTCCCAAACAAAATCACTCTCGAATGCTAATTTGTGCTTTTCACCTGCGAACCATAAAAAGGCATTTTTAATGGGATTTTAACGTTGCGTGAAAAATTCAATTTTTAACCGATTTTCATGATTTTGGTATCAAAATTCTCAGGAAAATGGGAACTAAAACAACGGTAGATAAAAGTAAACATTATAACTACAAGAAATTAAATAAGACAATGTGATTCGCACCTGTTTTTGTTTTATTTGTCATATAATGAAGTTCAAAAAGCCATCAACATTTCATGTTTTCCTGATACATTGTTATACTTTATAAACATCACTCACTGTGAATAAAGAATACCAAAATGTATTATTGATAAAATAAAAAGTTATAGTGATATAGACGAAAAAAAGAATAAGCAAAATTTCGTCCTTACGTTACATCCATAGATGTCATTTACAATATAAAATAATAACATCTGTATGGTTTGTGCAAAAAAAAAAAAAGGAAAAGGAAGGGGAGGGAAGACACGGGAACCGGTCCAGTGCACGTGTACTCCCTAAATGCTAAGTAAATTCTGGCTTGGCTATTAAAAACTGTAGGCCTATCATTTATCAATCAATGTCTTTTTACCTTGCCTTTGGTGTGGACAGGACTGGCGGGGAAGGGGGTTGTCGTGTTTTTTGAAAACACAGAAATTCAAACTGCCGCTCTGCTAGTATGTACTTTATAAAAGCAAACAGTATCTTACAGGTTAGTTTTATATTTCCAATTTTAAAAAAAAACGAAAACATTATTTATGTCTCCCTTGTTTGAGTTCACAAAAAACTGACGTCGGATGAAGTTTGATGACTAAAAAAAGTAAACTGAGATGCTTGTATTATATTTGTACCCCTGGAAAAAAATTGAGCATAATGTACACCCCCTTGACTTGAAAACAGAATTTTCAATGTCGTGACTCAATAAACTGTCATTTTATAGGCGGTCAAACTGGACTATCATGCAATTTGCAAAATTTAGCAAATTCGATGTATTTTTGCATCTTTGAAAATGCCATAACTTTCAAAGCTTTTAAGCCTGAATAATAAATTTAGTATCAAAATTCTTGGAAAAGCAAACTCCGTCAGATTAAACCATAGCTGGTTCGGACTACCTACCAGTACTGTAATTGTAGACCTACAAACTGCTGGCGGCATCCAATTCGGATTCTCTTTTCTTGAAAATAGTGCCTCGCTTCGAATCATTAGCGCTGCGGTATTTCTGCTCCAATTTCTGTGATATTTCACCATTGTAAAGAGAAATGGGTGAACTTTGTATGACCAGACTGAGGTTTTTGTAACTGCATTAATTCCCGTGATTTTCATCCTCTGAAAAATTCAACACCACTTTACTTGGTGTTATACTTCGTTCCCCTGCTCGAAAAATACATCACTGGAAATCTCTTTCATTCTGTTTTTAAATTCAACCAATCAGACCTCTTGGTCTATTGTGGTATGCCAGCGCGAGGCTCTGAAAGGGAGTGGGTGTTGGAAAATTACCACGGCCAGCGTTCCGCGAGGGGAAAAACGCCGCTTGTCGGTTCATTCTCTCGACACAACAAAACATTCACAATACATAACAATATGATTTCATTGCATATTTCAACAGAACAAAGATAGATCTTTACAAACATGTAATTTTGAACCCTGTTTTATACAGTTTTGAGCGAAATATTTCAAGTTGAAATCAGGCACTTTCATCCTGTACTACCGGTCTAAGCCGGATTGTGGGCAGGTTTAGAATGCTACTTAAAATAGTGGTGATTTTTGTGCTACATTGTCAGCTTTTATGACATACACGGTACTTATCCTATACACTGTGATTGTTCTTTTGATTAAATTTTGTAGAATGGCATTTATGTGTGTGCTTTGGTATATGTGTGAATGCATTCATGTGGATAATATAGGTATGGTTACTGGCTGTTCCCTTGTCTGTTTGCCTCTGCATCCAATTCTGTCTACCTCACCTGTCTTCATTTTAGGATGTCTGGGATTGATTGTGATGAAATAGAATGTTGCTGTAGGTTGTTTTTGTTTTTAAAGTAAAACAGAAGATACCTTGAATGTATTGATGTCTAACTTTTGGAGACCCCAGAAACTTGCAAGAAATTAATCTCTATTCCACATTTTTGATATCAAACAGGCACACAAATGTGCACTTATTTCCAAGGTCAAGGCAGACAATTGAGAAGGTTAAAATCTTTTGAATGAAAGAAAGATGGTAACCTTTAGATTGCTCAACAAAATCGCCATTCTGTGGGTTTTTTTTTCTGTTTGTAAGGCAGTAGTCAGTTATACATGTATTGTGATTGTTTGTGTGGAGAGTTTGTATATTTTGTAGAACCTATTGTGACGGCCATGTGATAAGAGTCCAAATTCCAATTGCCATTGCATGGTCACATTTAGTTGTTCTTTAAACAACAAAACAAAACAAAACAAAGGTTTTTATAAATGTTACATGTATTTCCCTTTTCTCTCCAAATGATTGAACAGTATCATAAAATTTGCAAAATGGGAGAAAAAGATCTTTATAAACAGAGTAAGCGAATTGCAGTGTGTATTTTGTTCAGCGTTTCTTTGTTTTATTAGGATTTTAAGCCTCATTTTAATGTTATCAGAGACCATTGTCAAAAACCGCCCCAAGATGGATAATTTGAACCTAGGACCTCTGGCACCCAGGTCAAACCACTGGGAATTGTATATGTTAGCTGAGAGTCTCAATAAAACTGATAATGTTGATAGTTTTGATACTGTGGAAAAACAATCCCTCATCTTCTTGGACATTTCAGTTAAATTTGGGCAGCAACTGTATTAACATTTCATGCTCAAAATGATCTGGCGCCTGTTGACCACCACCAGCTAACCAAGTATTCTCAACTGAAGCACAGAAAAACAGCAGGATCTTCTTTTCAAAGACAACATGTCTTGACCTCTTTCTGAATAATCCTGCATGCTTCTCTGATAACAGTATGTACAATGTACTGTGATTCAGAAATTTAGAACGGTTTGTAAAAATGAATGCTTCTGAGCCCGATGAATCTGCAGCCCCTTGTCCCCTTTGTAAACCAGGCCAAGAAATGTACATGTATAGTCTGGTGCTTTGAGCATAACTGACAACACCCCTAACCCAAATTGAAGTACATGCATTGGCTCAGCAAACAAGTTTTTGTGTGTGTATTGCATTTTTGTGATGTCTTTTTATCTTCCATACAGACTTTCATCTCTTCAATATTGTTTCAACTGAATTAGTATGTTTTGAAAGATTTATATTAAAATACATGTAACATGATTATCCAGAGTTCTGGCTCTTTGTCTGTCTTTTATGTCTACATGTATGGTTCCTCATTTGAAGTACTGTGGTGAAAGATCTTACTGCATTTTAAAGGAACCAAAATTCTATTCCACTGAATTCCTCGAAGGAAGGAGATAGATTACAAATTTTCCTCTCAATACAGCAAGGTACGATCGTGTAGCTATGTTACAAGACCGGCTTTATTGGCGCTAAACAACAATAACACTTTAACGTCGATCAAAAGTCAATAACATGTTATCATAATTCGACCGACGTCAAAATATAACATATTATATAGAGGTTGAATGTGTGTGATTATTACTATTCAGTAAGTTATCGTGCCTGGTAATTTAGCATGTATTATGGCGAGAGCTGAGTTGTACGGCTACGGAGATAACGGTCTAGTTTGGCCTATTTTTCCTGAAGCTATGCAAAAATATTAACCCACGAAATCATTTGATTAACTTTCGCCACCAAGTAGGGTTTTACTACGGTATATAATATGTTGAGATGTCAGAGTAAGTAGAGTAACAAAACAACAAAAGATACTACGATTTCCATTGGCATGCAAGTGAAGACAGGGTCTGTCATGGCACTCAGTGACATGTGGCAAATATTTGACGTGTCTGGAAACATCACGTTAACCTTGGCTGTGGCAACCGTCGCTTTCGTTGTTTATTTCATCTATGTAAACTTCAGAACTGTTGACAACTGGGAAAAATATGGTGTCAAAAGTGGGACACTCGGCAAAGAAGCATTTAGAGATTTCATGTTGGGTATTCTTAATGTAATTGTAGCCCAGAGGCTGTTGAGAGTTTGACCTACGACCGGGCATTTCATCTGTCTTATAAAAACAGTGTGTGTGAGTGTGTGTGTGATTGAAATTGAACTGGCTTTAGTCTCCCTGCCTTTTTAACTCTTTGAGGCAGAATCACATAAATGTTGTAAGGATTGAAAGTAGTATTTTGATGTTTAATGTGGGCTTTATTATACCAATAATAATAATAATGGATAATGGATGGCATTTATACCAGACGTACTGTTTAACAGAGACCCACAATAAATTAGCCATAGTTACGTAGTTGAGTGACTGCACCGCCAACAGGTGAGTGCAAGTTAAAAAACTAATTTGTCTCTTGGGGACCTCAGCTCAAGGCTGTTTTTCCTAATTAAATGAGTGCAAAGGTAATTTTTTTAAAGGTGAATTACGAAGTAGGGAAATGATTTTATGGCGTGGTAGAGGGAGTATGGGGCCGGGAATTATTTATATCGCGCCTTTTATTTTTTTTACAATGAGCAAGATCGTCGTAGATTTTCTCGAAAACTGTCTGCTGGATTTATCTGAAGTTTTGCATGAACTCATATTTTACGCTAAACCTCCTGGAGCGGATTTTTCTTCTTTTTTAAAAAAAAATTATTTGTTAGACTGTTGCCTGGTTTTGAGTTTGCTTCTTTGCGCTTCCTAACAAATAATACTTAGACCGAATTATCTATCTCTCCTATTTTCATCTTAGAGGTGTTCTTTGCCTACTTCCTAAGATAAAAAGATCAGTATGACAGCAGTATTTTATTATATCTGCTTACTAAATTTATAAATTAGACTTATTTCCGACACACATGGCATGGTAGTTAGTACGGTTATCTTTCTGACACATTTTTTATCCCTTCCATTGACCGAAATCAGTCGTGCAAATTGTTTAGGTAATGTTATGTTTTGTACTACTGACCTGAACAAAAATGTCCGCGAGCCTTTACAAAGACAATCTAACAACGTATAAGCCTATCTGCTTTTTTTTTAAAAATATAATTTAGCCTCCATTGTAAAACTGTATTATATACACTTCAAGACCCTAGACGGATCTGACAGGCAGGGGCATGGTGGCCACCATCTGACAGAGGATAATTGCCTGCTGTCTGACATACACCAGCGAATTTGGGCCCACGACAAATGCTGTAACATAACTCCAATGCAATATCAATTTAAATAATGAAGAAATCCTGGAGATTGCAAGGAGCACTAACTGTAATTATCTCTTCAACTCCAATTAGGCCCGAAGACACACATCTCGGCTGAGTGAAAATTGCAAAATAGACATAAATGTAAATGCCCACTGTCAAAGAAATAGGTGGCCAATCGACGATTATTCGAGCACGGAGAATCTGGATTTGTTTGAATGAATAGGAGTGCGTGATAAAACTGAAAGTTTGGCGGAGTAAGAGGAATACACAACGCCGTTGTAACTGCAATACGAGACCCTTTCAAATATTATTTTTATTTGTGTTATTCAGAGTGGCAGTTCGGCGACTTCTTAAAGAATGTGATACAGTGGGTGTCAGCAACGGAGGGATGTTGCTCTTTACCAAAGACTTGGATCTGCTCAGGGTGATCATGGTCAAAGATTTTAACAATTTCTCTGACAGAGACGCTTTTGTGGAAACGAATTCGGTTATGAAGAAAGGCTTGTTCTTTCTGGGAGGTAGTGATTGGAAACGTGTTCGGCAGGTGATTTCATCTTGTTTCAGGTAGGTTACTGGCCTTGTGATAGACGTGTGTGCTTGTTTGTAAGCATGGGCAGGTGACTGTGGGAGTCTGCGTTTGTTCAGACGATGACAATAAGTTAACGAACTAACGGGGGTGTCTTTGGAATGAAGAGAACAGAGAGAGAGAGAAGGAAAGGATTAAGTAGTGGTAGTGGGCATCCATCTGTCTGGGGAGACAATGGTAGCGCCTTAGTTCTGTCAGTCGTATTGAGTGCAGCGTCTGATGTGGCTCAGCAGTCCAATCCTGGCATGGCAGTCCGTTCCACAGAAATTCCAGGTGAACTTCGAAGTCCGATCGGAATCCTGAGTGTGCTGCCTTTGTATCTGCCTCCGGCTGTCTGTTGTGCTTCTCCTGGCCCAGTGTGACGCCCTGTCGGGTAGTACCTGCAGCGGTCGTCTGTGAGCTGTTCCCAGTTGTTGTGTCGATACCGATGAGTTTCATGTCGCACTTACAGATGCTCTTGAACCACAGTGCTGGGCGCCTGCTGTCCCATGGCCAGCTCACTGTACATGACGTCTATTGGAAGACGGCCATCATTCATTCTGTGCACATGTCCAAGCCAAAGCAGCCGGCGGTGGCAGAGCAGGAAATGCATACCCAGGGAACCCGCTTGTTCCAGCACAACGACATTGGTGACCGTGTAATGCCAAGAATTCGTCGGAGAACCGAAGGTGGAATCTTTCCAGCTGGTTCTCCTGTCTGGCATCGGTGGACCAACATTCGCTGCCAAAGAGCAGGGTGCTAAGCACGCATGCCTGATAGACCTGGAGTTTTGTGTTTGTGGTCAGCTGGTTGTTGACGAGATTGATAATAAGGGGCAGTTCCTTCTTCGCACCTCTACAAATAATGTTCACAATGATGACCCTCTGGTGGTTTTGCAAAATGAGAGAGAGACAGACAGACAGAGAGAGAGAGAGAGATAGAGAGAGAGAGAGAGAGACACACACACACACACACATACACACACAATGACAATTACAACCGTATTTGATGCACCATAGACCATAATATCACTTCACCAATTTAGTAAAAAAAAATTAAAAAATTACAAAATATACTTGAAATATATTAATGAGCCAAAAGAGGTATGCGTGTGTATGCATTTGCGTGTGTGTTTCTAAGAAGAAACCTATATTCAGCAAACTTATCGACACCCGACGCATAGGATGGACGTATGGTTTGCACAGAGGAATGACATCGTTCCTACGCAGATCCACTGGTTACGACATGGCGCCGACGTCGGTTTGATATAGGGAATCCGCCCCAAACAGTAGTGCTACCAACCCTACCGATATCCTGCACAAATCTATATCAGATGAGGTAGGGATGCTGGCGGCGGGGAAAGTGGAATAAAAAAGGAGAGAAAGAAAGAGTTGGTCTGTTGTCGTAAAGGAAGAGTTCTAACATGTCTTCAAATGAAACAGAAACAGTGAGATGTAGCAGTTGAAAGGTCAATGCCTTCCTGCTTACCATTGATTACTTTGGGTGTGACGAGACCCAGTGCGCATCAATCGTTTTTGACTGGATCATTAGTTGGATAGTGACGTCACAACATTGAATTTCCCTGCGATCTCCAAGTCAATGTCATGACGTCACCATGCCAAGTAGTAGTCCGATCAAAAACGGCTTGTTGGAGCATTGGTTTGTGCTACCGCAACTGAAAAAGGAAAATTTAATGGCCAGTTTTCCCACAGCGATTGAAGCTATTGTTGCGAAGTGAGCCAGTTCAATCAAGACCTACACTGATAGTGTAACACTAGTAACAGCAAATACAACTCGGTATTTTCTCTATTTTGCAGTCCTTGGATAAAAAAATGTTTCAGGTTAATTGATTTTACCTTAAAAAAGGTACCACTGTTTATAATATCTTCAACGCATTCGCCGCCAGGTGGCGTGTGCGAAACCTGTGAACACAGAAAGCCTCAGCTGTCCTATCTTATAATTATTCGATGGAAGTGTGGAATGGTTTGGCGTGAATGAAGGGAAGGCGAGGCGAAGGACATGCAAGAGTTTCTTTTTTTGCATTATTAATTGTATTTGTAATATGATTACATGTTTTTGTTATTAATACAAACACGTGTATAAAATCTGTTTACCAGACCCCACTATTCGTAACGCTGAAGTAATGCTATACATACTCATAATTTCTACCGTCTGTGGATTAAAGAAGCCAAATATTGGTGATTGTCTCAGTAGCTAATTTCACAGATGGTAGTCATGTTCTCAAACATTGTCTCCCAGCAAAAGACTACAGCCCGTAATGTATTGTCAATTTTAGTATAATTTTACCATCACAGCACAGGCAAAATCAAAAGCTTTTTGAGCACGGTCAACGATTCAGCTAAAAAGATCAGCCAAGTGATTGAGGACTATACCAAGAGAGATGAACTGGTCCCTATCAAACATCTTGCCGGTCAATATACCAGTGAGATCATTGCCAGACTAGCATTTGGCGTGCGTACACACTGTATTGGAAAAGAGGACGATGAATTCACTCATTTCTCAAAGATTTTAGTCAAAATTCGGGGCAGCATTGGGAGGATCTTGATGCTGTTGATGTTCCGATTCCGAGGTCTACACAGATTCCTTGTTAATGTGAATATACGAGTTAAAGTCTTGCTTCTTTTAATCTTTCCTGGTTGTTTTTGTTTTTCGTTGGTCTTTTGTGCATCTGCTCTTCTTTCTGTCTGTCTGTTTGTATTGTTATTTTTCATTAAAGAGTGTTGGGCATATAGGACCATTCTTGTGGGTAACACTGTCTTAGGTAGAGAGAACTCTATTTTGTACGTTGTCAGTTTGAGTTTGGGTTTTATTCACAATGCATTACCTCGGAATGTGTGTTGTAACTAGTAGTTTATGATTTCCAGCTGTTAATAAGGGATCTGCAGTATTTTGTGTGATTGTTAAAAGAGCTTAAATTTTTGTGTTTATCTAGGTTCGGGCTGACTTTTGAGCAATTTTTTATACATTGTACGTAAGGTCCAGCGCCATAATCCTGGAGACTTGAAAGTATTTTCACTGCATTTTCCAAATCCCCCCCAAGACTTTGATTGTAATCATTTCTGTTTAGTATAGACGAATATGATCTCTGATTTCATTTCTTCTTAAGAATATCGCGACCTTACCTCTTGTTTATTCCAGTTTCTCTTTAAATGTTTGTGGCTTTAGCAAACAAGAACTAAAGTCGCTTTATTATTTATAAAATGTGCGTATTAGATCACACAAAAACTGCCACTCACAGTAAAAGTTATTAAAAGAGCCAATGGTTCATACTTTTTTTTTCTTTAATTACCGATAATTTTTCTGGCATTGTCTCCAGCATGCTCCACGTATCCACAGAAACTAAACATATGTTTCTTCGATGAGGTGGACAAAGCTGCTGATGTATACTTCACCAACATCTTACAGAGAACCATCGCTGAGAGAAAAGAATATGCTCGCTTGGAGAAGAAACTACCCCAGGACTGTCTGCAAAGTTTGATCACAGCCAAGGAGGAGGGTGATAAGGCAGCGGCAGCTGCTGCTACGTCAGGTAATAAGTGTAATAAAAGTCAATAACGAACATGCAGCAAATTCTCGTAAGGGTTGATGTGGCTTACATTGCTTGTAATTTTGAAGCAGAAAGTGTTTTTCAAGTTGTAAGGGTCATATTCAGCTGTCAGCCTGTACTACTGACCTACTTTACACTCTACCTGCGGTATCAGAATCTCTGATCTTAGCTTAGGCTTGTGAGTCCGACCTTTAGAGAAGCTTTTAAATGTAGTCTGTTTCAAACTAAAGGCATTTTGGTCCATCTAATTAAATGACCTTCTCATACTGTCCAGCATTTTGCTTGATTTGTATAGTTTGTTTTAAATTCTGTGATATCCAGGGAAAGGATAGCCTATGTGAGAAAATCACTATAGATTTAAAACAAAAAAAAAATGCCCGTTTCAGTTCTGATGGAATAGTTTCTAAATTATTTTTTTTACTGTCATTTTTGTTATTCTTTATGGAGCTATGCACATAGATGATTGCATTTGGTTTTTTTTTCTTCACCGGCCACTGGCTGCCTAGATTAATGAAAGAACACTCATTTTTGATGATACTGATTTGTTATGTTACATTAGGACTGCTAGAATTTAAATAAAAATTCGTGAATTCAAATGCATGGAAGGGCGTGCTGTGGTTGTCTGATCCAGAAAATCTATATTTGGAGATAGGACTTGGTCAGTATTTTATTGTAAGGTATTCCTGAGATTACATCAAACACTAAAAAGTGCAAAAAATCAAACTAGATTTCATGCAATTTATACTATCCTATATTTCTATCATCATCAGGCTCATCTGTGACGGAAGCTGGTGGCGATAATACCACAAATACTATGACAGATGAAGAGCCCATCGGACAAGCCATGTTGATTGTATTTGCTGGTTTTGAAACCACTTCCACAACTTTACAGTTCGCTACTTACCTGCTGGCTAAACACCCTGATGTGCAGGTACGTTGGACTAAAGGGCTAGTCACGTAGCCTAGTTTTTTGGCCATAATAAAAATTGTATTGTCCACTCCTTATAGTTTACAAATGTGATGATTAATAAGGCAAGGTTAAAAAAAATTCAAAATCATAACAAGTATTATTTGATTGAAAGTCAGTCACTCAAACTTTTTTCAAGTTGCTTATGAGCACGCCACTGGAGGAATACGAAAAGATCAGTTCCTTTGATCATAGAGATGCGACATACATTCTGTTTCTATTGTATTGTCCTTAGGAAAAAGTCTATGAGGAAATTCAAAGAGCGGTTTCTTCTGACGTACCAACTTATGAAGAACTGGCTGAACTGAAGTATATGGACCAGGTGATCAATGAAACACTCCGCTTTTTCCCCCCTGCTCCTGTAATGAACAGAAAAGCTCAGGAAACCGTCACATACGGCAGTATGACCATCCCTAAAGGAACGCCAGTAATGATTCCTTTTGACCTAATCATGATGGATCCAAAGCATTATGATAATCCTGAAAAATTTGATCCTGATAGATTTTCTGAAGAGAACAAAGCTAAGAGAGATCCAATGGCATTTCTACCATTTGGTTATGGACCCCGTTTGTGCATTGGGATGAGACTTGCCCTTCTGGAACTAAAGCTGGTCTTGGTGAATCTGATTAGGAAAGTCAAATTTGAGCTGAATGAAAAAACGGAACCTAGGTTGGGTGGTGAGGTAGATTTGAAATTTTAGGGCATTATTGTTGTTGATAAACCCATAATTCTTGCTGCAAGTTTAAGAAGCTGAATTAATTATGTTTCTTTTTATAGGTAGCCTGACATTAATTTCTTGGGCTGTTCAGTTGAGGTCATTGTATATTTTGAGTAATAAACTCATTTTTACGGGTTAGTACATCCGAATTGACAAGTTTCTTATGAAAGTATTTTTTTAATTTTTTTTTAATGTTACTGTTGTGAATTTTTATATATCAAGAACAACACAGCTTATTTATCAAATAGGAATGACAGCTGTTTACAACTTTTTCCTACATATTTTAATTTCTGTTGTGTTTAAAAAAATATATATAACAGATTGTAACAACTTTATCCTGTGGAGAACTGAGAAATCTGCTATCAAGAAAAGCTGAATAATAAATAAATGAACTCAGTCATTACACCATGTGAATTTGTAATATGTTAGACCCAAGAGTGTATTATATGTATAATGATTCCAGTGTATTACATGACTGTATAATACTTGGACGTTCTCATCAATAATGTGTTTTTCATGGGGTTCATGTCTTTTTTTTACTGGTAGTGATCTGGCCAATGCATGTCTATTGTTATAACTGTTATGAAAGGTATAGAGAAATTTGCTGTTATCTGGCACATAATTAATGTCCTCTTAATTATGAGCCCATCCTGTTCTGTAGAAGATTGGTTTTTCCTCATAAAGGTTCCTGAGTAGTCGAGCAATTCCAGGAACCCACGGAAAAAGCCTCGGAATTTAAAAAAAAATTACGGAAAAAGCCGTGAATAATTCCTGGAAATAGTCGATTGACCCTGGAAATCTCCTCGGTTTGAAAAACACTGGAAAATGGAGAAAAATCGTAACCAAAATTTTTAAAAAGGGAAAAACAAACATATTTTTTTCTCTCATGTTTTTGCTTTTAACCAGCCCCGGAATCTAACACTTTAGTTCTGGAAAAACCTCCTCATAGACGTGCAGGCAACCTGCCTCTTCTTGAATTATCATTATAAAATCCATCATTCTCACATGACTATATAATACATGGTATCAATTGTATGATGCGTCTTTATATAGATGCGACACTTGAATTTGTATACCTACGAAATTTGAAACTATTTAACACAATAATTTTGCAGTTAATTTTTTTTTTCTATTTGGTATTTTTTTTACAAGGCAGTACAAAATTAATGTATCACTAAAACGTGAAAACATTTACTCTCTGCTCTTGGGGAGGTACACATTTCATGGATTTTTTATTATATATTTATATGGCGTATCATGTCAGCTGAGGCATAGTGTATTTTTTTCACACATTTCATGGTGTTCACATGCTTTGCATTCTACATAAGCAGACAAGAATATAGCTGTTGCTTTTGAATTTTGTACTTGCCATGGTACATGACTTTTGTTGAAATGTACATACATTTTTTTCTTTTTCATTTTTTTAATACCTTGTCAGTTTATGCAGAGTGGATTGGCCATAGAGTGCTGTGTTTATGTATATAAAGCTCAGCTTTGTAGCGAAAATAAGACCGTTTGTATTTAAAGCAGTTACTGTAGTTACTGTGTTACGTCGTCAGCTCATATGACATAGCACAGTACACTATATTGTTCATTTGAATACATTTCGTATAATAACAATTATGTATGTGCCTTTGTATGTGGGCTTTTGCATTCATGTGCACAACATGGATGTGTAGCTACCAGTTGTCCCCTTGTCTGCTTGTCTCTGTACCCATGTCTGTCTACCTGTCTTCATTTTAGGATGTCTGGGATTGATTTTGAAGAAACAGGATATTTCCGTGTTTGGTTTTTTTTTTTTGCTTTACTTTTTTAATGTAAAACACAAGATGCATTGAACGTAATGACGTTTCACTTGTCCACCAAATGCGATAAGCCGTACCCAATGAACCAACGGGGGTGGCTCCTGCTAGGGCAGTTTTCACGCAGTGTGCATACTTTAACAGTGTAACCAAAAGAAAAAATTAAAAAATCTAGAATTACAAAATGTCAGTGGTGTTAGCTGTGAACGGCAATAATGACAGAAACTGTAGATCCATTCTGTCTTTCTACCGCTAACGTACGAAATCAATCCTATGTGTTTTTCTCTCTTTATTTACTGTACAACGTAATGATAAGATTTTACCAAATAACGAAGCCTAACCAAGCATGCAATATTACTCACTTTGGTGACCTGAGTTAATGAATGGCAATATAAATTATTACTTTATCAACATTTAACTTAGTTTAAAATGATTAAGAATGTACTTTACCAATCTATAACTTAGTGTAATGAAGGCCACAAATATTAGAACTTTGTATAATATTTATACTTTAAAACTCTTGCTTACTAGTTTATAACTTAAAGGGCAACCTCGGAGGATGGCAGTACCATGAGGGAAATTTGAAAAAAAAAAAGAAATTCTAAAGCTCAAAGCCAGATAGTGAGGGAAATGAGATGACATATCTGTTTCTGAGTAACAAAGTTGTAGTGACCAGTGACATTTCTGTTTAAAATAGAAGCTGAATAACGTGTTTACTGATACATATTGGGTAACCGTTGATACCTGGTACCCTGTGCTACCTGGTGGTGGTAACTATACAACATGTATACTTTACCAACCCATGACTTTACTGTTGAGGGAGAATGTACTTTTCAGACCTATAACTTAGTTTAAAATGAATGAGATTACCGTACCTTCATCACAACTTAGTTTTGAATGAATAAGATTGCACTTTACCAACTTAGTTGATAAATGAGAATGTGCTTTACTAACCTGTATACGAGTTTACCGTCTGTACTTTCTCTCACCTTCATTTCTGGGATAATTACTGGTTCATGAAATGCCCAGCAATAAATTATGTATTTCTTTCATACTTTACTTCTTTATTCCATTCGGAATAATATCAGTCAAGGCGGTCGGTTCAAACCGCAGAGCAGTTTGGGGACGAACATCAGTAGACACCTAAAAATGAAGCGCGTTGTCCTAAAAACAGTTTGAGGTGTCTTTCCTAATTAAAACCAAATAAAACACAGAATATTTAGATCAGATGCATGTAGCCACCTGTACATAATATGACAATATTTCCAGCTGAGCACATAGCAGTTTTGATTATTGTTGGTTTGTGGTAGTCACAATGTCCTTCTGGATTCTATAGCGATTCTTTAAAGTTTCATCTTCTATTAACTTGCGCTTTGTAACAGTGTGCATGTACATTGCTTATCGCTCTTCTTAGCAAGCAAGTCAGATCGCACCGTGCTACTGCCGCCTTGAGATAATGGGGAGAGTCCCAAGTGAAGTCTTCTGGCTACACGTTTGCGCATGATATTATCAGATTACTGTGTGCATAGTTATCACTTGTTATTCAATAAGGAGGCCTGGCATTTACCTCGGAACTTCCAGCTGTGCGGTAGTTTTCTTCGAGTTTACGTCGGTCTCAGAGTATCAGCTCGAAATTCTTTACCGACCTGTAGAGTTTGGGAAACGATCGAAATCAGAGGGGGAAAGAAATTGAGGACAAATATCAAAATGAGAGGAGAACATTCAAAATCAGAGAAGAAAAGAAACTGAGGGATGAAGAGGGAGGTCAGAAAAGAGTAGGTATTGATTTGTCGAAGCTTAGATTCTAGATACCAGATCGTACAGTTAATTTTAAATAAACTTACATGTAAATACAATGCGGGATAAATGTAAGATAACGATGCTAATAACTTTTCATAGCCCATTACATATTACCAACTTTCTGTCCTCGCATAAGCAGCCGTCATGCCACACTGGCGATTTTTCTTATTTGAGACGGTTCCAACATTTTTGTCCAAGACATAAGTGTCTGGTCATTACAAATCTATATCTAAATTTAACCTTTTTTTTTTTTTATATATAAGGGCACGTAAGGCACTTTGTTAAAAAACAAATTGAAAAAGAACGGAAACTAATAGAAATGATATTCGGAAGAGGAGAAGCCCGGGTTTTACAAAATTTACCATATCTAGTGTTTAAAGATGAATGACTGTCTAGTGTAATAAATAAAGTGTCCAATAGTTACAAGAGAATTTAATTGAAATGATCCGTTTTTGAAAATTTGCTTTTCAAGTTGTGCATTTTTAGGAAATAATAATACCAAAGACTTTCACAAACAGAAGTAGAGAAATGTAAGTCGCATGGAGCTCTTGTTTATCTCATCAACTGTGAGAAACAATCTAGTTTATTTTTCTAGTAATGAAAAGATGTGCAGACAGAATAATTTTTATGTAGTAAAGCCAAGCACGATTACTGTCATTCTAATGCCACTGACATTTTCAGCAATGACATAATTATCATAGAATGACTTTAATCAGACTTGGCTTTACTAAATATTCTGTTTGCACATCTCTTCACCTTGAATGTTCATCTCTCCTAATGAAGGTTTACACACTGAAAGCTTATCTGTCTTCCCTTTTCCGTTCCGTTGTGTGCTATAGTTTTGGTGTTATTTCTTAATTAATCGAGGCTTTGCTACCTACAACTTTTTCTTTCTGCCATTTTATTATTTTGACACCACGAACAATACAGCGCAAAGGACTCATTTCATTCATGAATCACAGTCTATATATATTATGTTGTAGTCATCTGTCACACCTATTGGGCATGACGTCCATTTCATGATTCTCATTTGTGACGTGTCAATGTTGCTCCACGATCAGTTAGTGTTGCAACACCCACTGGCTATTCACTGCGGGTTGCGAATCCTGTCAGTTACTATATTATCACGCTGAAAGTACAGCAGTCCATGAATACAGCCATACAAATCCATTGAAATAGAAACGTCGGCACCGGTGTGTAAACAAAACATGATAAATGTAGGGACAATGCCCTGGTTTAAAACCGGCGCACTGACACTATGAACTAGTCCTTCAGTTAAGTGTGTGAAGATGTCTGTACTGGTCTGTAAGGATACTATGTGATAGGGTGTGTGTCCACGCTCCATCGCCCAGCAAGGAGTTCCGTGTTTGGAAAGTGTTTTATATAAATTTGTTTGCATCGGATATTCATCTAATATTTCTTTCATGCTGTTGAAATAAAACTTGGAAATCCTTACTTGCTCTCCCTAAATATGACGGATTCAACGGTTTGGCTGTCCGCCGATTTGTCAAACATTGTAACGCTGCTTTTGGCCGCGGTGACACTCAGTTTGCTTACTTGGTTTATCAACAGACAGTTTTTCCCACCAGAGAGATGGGAAAAGTATGGTGTCAAACAGGCAAACATGGGCTCACTGGCGTTTACAGATTTCAGGTAGGTGAAAGTTATGCTGATGTTATAATTACTTACTTAAATATTTTATATTATTTACGATAGAAAATGAAAAACGGATGGAACCACTCTATACTATGGAAACAGGACGTGGAAAAGACTTTTGAATGTGACACATGCCCCAACCAACAGCTTCAAATGTTAATCGCCTAGTAGCGTGTTAAGCAGAAGAGCGTCCATCTAGGAGCAACTCCCACCCTCCCCCATTCTTGAGGAGCGATTTAATATCAATTTCAATACCGACAATACCGACATAATATCACTGTTGTCGCGGATCGGGATTTTGGGGAATATAGATCAAGAGGTCCGCTTCCCAATCACACGAGCACAAAAAAAAAACAACAACAAATAAACAACTTTCACTCTAAAAACTAAATAAATCAATTTGAGTAACAGACTGCAAAGTTTATATATCTAACAAATTCAAAGATAAAATATACAATAGATAACGAATACAATAGCAACTGAAAATGCTCAACTAAGCTGAGGAGCAACTATGAAGTACTTAAGGCAATGTAATATGAAGTTATCTAAGTCACAATAAATTTACATTCAAAAGAATCCGCGCACGAGGGCGACGGATCCTGTAAGGTTTAAAGTTCTATCTCTCTTCATACTAAAACATATTTATATAGCGTCTCTGCCAGGAGCGCTCTGGTGTAGTTCACACGTGGTCGCGGGAAATGCATGTGGTCTGGCAGTACTGGTCAACAGTCTACATGTGTAGCTGGCTGTAAATTCAGCATGGAATTAAAATCTTTAGCTCACCATTCGGCCTCACAATGGGCTCAGGAGCGTAGATTTCTGACAATGCTCCATCACTGTACATATCAGCTCAATCGCTGCGTCTCTATGACTTCTCATCTGGCTGAGAGCTCGCCGTCCACCTCGTAAATGGATTGTCTACATGTGGCCCAGAACTAAGTTCTGTATGGCCTTAAATACTGGACTGCATCTGCAGCTTACCGTCTAATTCCTGGATTGTGATTGGTGCAACCACTTCTAGCTCAGCTGCCGAACTGAGTTATTTTAAGTAACAGCCCTACGCAACGACCTTGGGTCGACATCAAAGGTCGAATCACTCAAGACAATAAAATGTAATTTTATAGCAATAAATTCTTAACATGTTCAAAACCCCGAGCTTTTACTCTGGATCACGGATTTTCTGTACGTCAACCGACGTCTCAACAACATTTAATTCCTACTCACCCCTTCCCTCTCTACTAAACCTCGTTCAAAACACGAGATATAACAAGTGCTCAGTCATGCACACCTACGCTGTCCGTCTATCCTTCCCCACACCTTCTGTCTATCTATTATAAAAAAAACTGTTCAAAACAAATTGTTTACGAGACCAAGTTATGCTGGCTCGCACAATAATTACGTTTGTAAAAATTACTCACTGCTCTCTCACAAAAATTTAGTCAGTGGAAACATTTATGAATTAAATCTATTCTTGACAACTGTCGATTGGAAGATTTTCCGGCATGTCATTTATTCCATTAAGTATATGAACAAGAGACAAACGCGTTTCATAATAAATAAACAAAAATGGTCGATAGGTAAGAATAAAAAAAAAAATCTAGCTCAGCGGAACTCCTTCCAAATTCTATTTTGTACAGTTCATTAAAGGTAAGAAACTATTGCCAAAGGTTGCATGCAGAAGTCCAGCACTGGACGGTATAATTATCTTCCAAAGAGTTCACGCGAGCTTTCTGACACTCAGATTTCTTACATACAAATGCTACCTTTAATTACCTGTTTACTCATTCACCATTATTCGATCCATCTCTGTACATCCCGACTGCTTTGAACTAACTCGTGCAGTTCTTTACAGACTGGCTCAGCCGGTCCAATAATAACACAGAACGGCTTTAGGGTAAGGAGTAGGGCTAGGGGTAGAAAAGGGTTTAAGATTAGGAATAGGGATGGGATCAGGAATAGCATTAGGACTAGGTCTAGGGACAAGGTTACTATAGGCCTGCTGAGAATTCTCTGGGTAATCGGGTCTTAGGGAACTCTTCCCCAAACTCCAATATCCCACATGGAGTGCGTCTCATTTGCCAGATTGCACTTTTTAGGATACACACCGATTAATCGCCGAGCCGCGCGTTAATTATATATATAATAATTAAAATGATCCTTTAGAGGACAACTCTCTCCCCGGGGGCTCCGCTCCTAAAGTCGCTTAGTTGTAGGAATCCGCATACTCCCTCGGTTTGGCCACAGTTGGGAATATTTCATTTGAGATGCATTCCGAATTCTTCCCTTCCATTATTCCAGGTTGATTGTTATACCCTTTCCTTCCTTCAGTTTCTTCATGACTTCCAGCATCATTAGATTACAAAAATATACATTGTAAGCAAATCCAGGGTCGTAAAAATAATATTTTTATTACATGCATTGCTATCGAAAGGGATTTGTCGGTTTGTAAGTCAAAGCTATTGTTCGAAATTTACATCAGATGATGAACATTCAGAACTGATGGGGTCGCAGCTGGCTAGATGCAAGGTTGTAATGGGAACAAATGATTTTTAAAAAAAAATGTTTGTGTAGAGACCTGCGGGACTGAACATTTAGGGAAAACTAGAGGTTGCATGAAGATTAAAAATTATGATGACCCCACAACTTACCGGGATCTTGGTTCTTGTTTGTTTCAACTCCACTTCTTGCACAGCTGAGAATTTCGACGTTAAATGTTAGCGGAAGGAGTTCCATTGGATCACATAACAAGGACACTACAAGGATGTGACTTTAGGGCACTACAAGGATGCGACTTTAGGGCAATCTGTGGGGGGGAGGGTTGCAGGGGGCATGACCTTTCTTGCCAGTTAGTCTTCTAAAATGGATGTTTTTATAGCCAATGCACGGCTCGGCGATTAACACTCAGAACATGACATAATAATATGTGCCAAACTAAGGTCGTGTAACACATGTGGTACTCCTTCCACATTTGCGGCTGTAGCATTATGAAAAGGAGTTAGAATGGGAATTGTGACAGAGCTTGACAGGTCATGTCGCCACAGGACATTTTAAACAAGTGTCAAAGTGTGCATTTGTTAGACCTCTTCTACAAACTAAAAGATCTCCAAGTTATTCATAAAATGGTGAACTAAAGTCGCGTTATTAGCTCCGATTCCGCGTTAAAAATTTTTTGTGGAATAATGCATTGATGAAAGAATATGTCTTAATCATAATGGCACGACCAATCAGTTCACATCCAGGTCTACACAACTAAAATGTTGGTTTTGAATACCTTCAAACACAGTTGTACTGAATAGCGGACAGCGTTCATTGCTTACACTTTATATGTTCACACAACGATTAAGTACAGTGTATACATCTCCACCTATTGTCTCTACAGGGCTGGCTGCCACAAACTGATTCTGGAACACGGTGACACAGTTGGCACATACACTGGAGATCATTTCCTGTTCACCAGGGACCTGAGCCTTCTGAGAATGATTATGGTCAAAGACTTCAATAAGTTCACAGACCGGCTGGAACTAATTCAGAGCAATTCACCTATACACAAAGGCTTATTTTTCATTGGTGGGCCGGACTGGAAGAGAATACGACAGGTCATGTCCCCCTGTTTTAGGTGAATGTTCTTGACAGTAATGTGTTCTCATGGCCATGTATGTCTTTTATTACGTAGCCCTTTCACCTGCTGTCTTCATTCAGCCGTGTCATTCACCTTAGTTCATATGTATACACTCAGGATGCACCTCTCTCTCTCTCTCTCTCTCTGTCGCTCTCATTGTACCTCAATCTCTTCCTCTCTCTCCCGCTCTCTGTCTCTCACTGTCTGTCTCTGTCTCTCTCTCTCTCTCTCTCACTCCCTGTCTCCCTTTCTCTCTCTCTCTCTCTCTCTCTCTCTCTCTCTCTCGCTGTCTCCCTCTTTCTGTTTCCCTCTCTGTTTCTCTTCTGTCTCGACCCCTCACTCTTTCTGTCTCCCTCTCTCGCAGTCTGCCCCTCTCTTGAGGTCACCCTCCTCTCTCTCTGCCTCTCTCCCCCACTCTCTCTGTCACTGTCTCTCTCGCTATCTCCCGCTCTCTGTCTCTCTTTCCGTTTATCTCTGCCTCTGTGCCTCCCTCTTTCTGCGACCCTGTCTCTCTTCCTCTCTCTCTGACCAAAACAAGCGATCCTTTTCTTTTTCTTGTTTTTCTAAATATAGGATAGACTGACAAACAAACAGAACGCCCTCTGCTCCCCTTTCCCCACCTCAACAGATCAATGTTGTGTTCTTCATTTCACATCCCCTAACGTGTCCCCATGGAGATTTGAGATAAACAATAATAATTGAATAGATGAAAATACAGCCTAGTGTTTTATTTGTTTATTCCTAAATTTCAATAAAAATACCTTTACATCTTTACTGAACGCCATTTGTCTTTTAAACTATTTCTAGGACGCAAATCTAAGCTTGTTTTAAGGACTTTCGTCCTGACATCATTTTTAAACTGTTGGAAGAAGGCGGTGTTCTCCTTAAAAGGCCATAACTCACAATCTACTGGTAGAAATAAGATGAAATTTAGTAGGTGTATAATTCCAAAATGAATGACGTATAAGATGATAAAATAACTCAATTTCACAGTTTTGATCATAGTCTCATTTTCTCATGGCCACAGGGATTTCCTATGAATTATGTACTGAGCACTCATTGTTTCACGATATGTTTGCATTTTCGCTATTGTCATGGGACTGTGGTATTTTATACACAGTAAGGCAAAGGTGAGCACTGAGCATAGCTCAGTTTTTTTCTTTCTTTCTTTCTCTCTCACTACGGTCCCCTAACAACAGCTTGCACTTTTCATTTCAAAAGCACCGGGAAAGTGAAAGGATTTGCAAAGACCATCAACGGCTCGGCGCAGAAGTTGGCCGCTGCTCTGGAAAACTATGCAAAGAGAGGTCAGCTGGCTCCTATCAAACATTTAACTGGCCAGTACACCAGTGAGATCATTGCCAGACTGGCATTTGGACTCAGGACGGATTGCATCGGGAAAGAGGAGGACGAGTTTACGCACTACGCAAAGAATATACTGAAAATCCACGGCACCTTCATGCAAGCAGTGATGTTCTTCTTTTTCCAATTCCCGAAGTTCCACAAATTTCTCGTGACGGTAAGACAAGGAAACAAATAAACAAATAATTACCGTGGTTAAAAAAAAAAAAAGTCAGCCTTGCATCACTTTGCTGATTATAGAGTGATACACTTGTCTTGTATGTCATCTAGGGCACTGTTTCCAAAGATCGGGACTTTAGTTCTTGTTTGTTCTATCTCCATTTTCTGGGGAAATTAGAGCTCTTTTAACATGCAGAAAAGGTATAGCAAATGAACATCTTGACACTTGTTTGAAATGCACCGTGGCACTTATCAAGCTGTTACACAGTTCCGATTTATTTCTAAATCCTTGTCATGGTAACTAAAGGTGCAAACGTTTAACATCGAATTTCTCAGTTGTGCAAAAAGTGAAGCTGGATCAAACAAGAGCTAAGATCGCGAGATGACATCCGTTTTTGTCTATCATGTAAGAATTTGCTACAAAAATACACAGTCACGCAAGGGAGACAGAAATTAGATGATTTGCCCTACTTGCATGACCTCTGCGCCAGTTTTAGGACTTAACGTGTGATTTTATGAACTGTAAAATTATACCTTAGATGCCTTAACTGTGAAATCTCTAATCTCTTTGTCGACGTCGAATAAACCTGTGCGATTACTGATAGGGTCAGCAAAATATAAATGAAACATTATTGTTCCACATTACATTCTCCTTTCAGAAACTGGGGCTCAGCATCTTTGACAATGTCAGCACCGAAGCGGACACGTATTTCAGATCTATACTCCATCGGACAATCGCTGAAAGACAGGAGTATGTCCGAAGCGGGCAAGAGCCGCTGAACGACTTCCTCCAAAGCCTTGTCACAGCCAAGGAGGAAGGTGACAAGGCAATACAATCAGCAGCATCGGCAACAGGTACCTGGAACGTCAGCAACACAATTATTTACCTCATTTTGGGGCTTGGATTTTGTAGATTTTGAAAGAGAAATCTTAACGTACTGGAAGTAGCTGTGTCACTACAAGATACAGGAAAACAAATCTTAAAAAGAAAGACAGACAGACGCGGAAGAGAGACAGACAGAGAGAGGGAGAGAGAGAGAGAGAGAGAGAGAGAGAGAGAGAGAGAGAAGGAGGAGGGAGAGAGGAGCGAGAAAGAAGGACTCACACACACGCACACAGAGAAAGAGAGAGAGATGGGTGGGGGGGGGGATGAATTACAAATCTGAACTTGTAGCAATTTACTGTGTTACCACCAGAGATGTAAAAACAATTGAAAAACATAACAGCAAGCAAGCATTGGCTGTACACAGGCGAATAGAACCAACAGTGTAGAGATCCACATTGATATGACCATTGCAGTGCTCTACACTTAGTCAGTCTTTTTGCAGTTACACCAGTTAACAGACACGTTTAGGGCAATCATAATCATTCAGCGATTGAAACTGATAATACTATCCATGATGCCTGTTATTATGTTCCAGCACCTGGTGGGGCCGATGGCAAACAACAGCAGATGAACGCGCCAAAATCTCTGACATACGAAGAGCTGATTGGACAGGCCATGTTGATTATATTCGCAGGATTCGAGACAACTTCAACCGCTTTGCAAATGTGCCTCTACCTCTTGGCTAAACATCCGGACATACAGGTATAAAGCTACACATTATTTAAAAAACTGATCATGTTGTTTGCTGAATGTCAGCTAGCAAGGCAATGTGCTTAGTTTCTATTGAAGCATATCGCGACATCAGCTCATTTCCGTTCCAAGTCCACTTTTTGTACAACTGCCAAATTCGAGGCTAAACGTTTGCGGCTTTTGTACCATGATAAAGAGTTAGAATAAATCGGAACTGTGAAACAGCTTGATAAGTGCCACGGGGCATTTTAAACAAATGTCAGAGTGTGCATTTGTCAAACCTCTTCTACAGGCTCAAAGATCTGCAGTTTTTCAGGAAATAGAGATACAAAAAACATGAACTAAGGTCGCGATATGGTAAACATGTTTTATTTCTTGGTCACCTATTGATGAACAAAAACATAGTCTAGTCTGTTACAGATAAACACCAGCTCAAAGCATTATATACTTTCAGAAAAAAAAAACAAAAAAACAGAGAAATCGTTGGGGGAGCCCGCGATGAATGTTGTGATGTTCAAAACAGGAAGAAAGAGAGAAAGAAAGAAGAGAAAGGAAGAAAGAAAGGAAGAAAGGAAGGAAGGAAGGGCTGAAGGAAAGAGAAAGAAAGAAAGAAAAGAAGAAAGAAAAAAAGAAAAGGAAAGAAGACACAAGCATTAACAAATCCCAATCCACTAAGCGGATAAATGCAAGCTATTGACAAACACGATTAGACATTGTAAACAGGCCCATATTTCTATTGTGTCTCTGTCTTCCACCTGTATTTCAAGTCCCAAAACGCACTTCATAAGTGGCTTCATTTCTAAGCTACCGATCCACTAATGTACATATTGGGAGTGACTAGCCTGCCAATCTGTCAAATCGTCTGTTATCTGCTGTTGCTCCATAATATACATTATAAAATACATTCCCCAGGAAAGGGTGTATGAAGAAATTCAGGACGTGATATCTTCAGAGATACCCACGTACGATGACCTGGGAAAGCTGAAATACTTGGGCAGGGTTGTGAACGAGAGTCTGCGCATGTTCCCACCAGCGAGTATCATCACAAGGCGAGCCCTTGAAACCTGTACCTATGGCAACGTGACGATCCCAAAGGGGGCTGCGATCATGATTCCATTGGATCTCATCATGAAAGATCCCAAACACTTCCCCAATCCTGAAGTGTTCGATCCCGATAGGTTTTCGGAAGAAAACGTTGCCCGGCGTGATCCTATGGCTTTCATTCCATTTGGTTACGGGCCACGTCTTTGCATTGGAATGAGACTTGCTCTGTTAGAACTGAAACTGGGGTTAGTGCATCTGCTCAGAAAAACCCAATTTGAGCTGAACGAGACCACAGTTCCTAAACCATGGGAAGAGCTTCAAACGAAATTTCAGGGTCTTATCTTGGTGGAGAAACCAGTCATGCTGTCAGTTAAACTGAGAGAAAGGCGCCCTTCATGGTGAGATAGAGAGCAACGCAAATGTCAGTAAAGTACTATCCCCTGAGAATTTTGTCATTTTTAAGCCTAAATTTTGCCAAATTTGGCCATGGAATTTGCCGAAGAGTTTTGCCATAAAATTTCCCATATTGTATCCACGAATAAAAAAGTAATTATTATGAAGAACTTTTAATTGTAAAATATGTGTCAATGTTGCTGCAAACTTTGAGCACGTCATTTAGTATAGCTGGAACAATATCAGTGAACAGTTTAAGCAATCTGGGTGCTATAATAATTATAATTGTTTATAATATTGAACAGACCTCTGTGAGTGTGATGAACCATACTGTGAGCATGAGTCTCATTATAATTTTATAACCTAATGTCGACAAGCAATAACGAATACAGAAATTGAAGCTTACATTGCGAAAATGGACACAACAGTCAAACAGGTATTGCATTGCTATAACACAAGAAGATAAAATTAAGATCAATCTGTTCGAGTTGCATGTAAATCAAGATTTATGATACAACAAGTAGTATTCAGGCCAAGTATGAAAATCACACTTTTTAAAAAAAAATATGGCCGTTGACATGCATGGATACTGTTATCATCCATAACTATGCATTGCTACCTGGTAAACGTGAACATTTATCACATTGTAAGACACGGGTTTTGCTATGCGTTTATAATTTGATAGCAGCTATGTCAAAGGCAGGTTAGTTTATTCATTCACCTGGGCATTACTGTGCCTGGCTGAAAAAGTTTCTTGTTATCGTGAACTGCTAACGTGTTTGTCTGTTGTTTGTTGTTTTTTTTCAAGGGGTGCACGGCAGATTTAAATATAAATATTCTGATAAGCTGATAGTTTTATTGGTGCTTGTATGTGCGTGAAGGTTATGATTGTGTCCATTAAGACTACCATAGTACCGGTACATGTATTTGGGCATCACATAATTAAACCTTTAGGGTAAAATACTGATATCAAGTAGACCACAGGGCTGAGAAAAGTACTTAGTATCATTCATCGTAATGATTAACCAAATGCCAGCTTTGTTCAGTTTTAAAAAGCTGGTCTGCGCTCCAAGAAAAGGCTCTCATTCAAACACACCTACGTCATTATTCGGTAGGATTAGAATCATTTCCGTAATACATTAAACCTATCTTGAAGACTTAAGGTAGGTTTCCATGTGTACGTAATGCGTAATGCGCAATGCGTGATGCGTAAACAACGTTTACATGGAAATTTAACTAAAATGTATCCATGTGTGCGTGATGCGTGATGCGTGATGCGTTGTGCGTATTCGAACGATCGAGCCATCGTTCGAATACGCATCACGCAGCTATACGGACATCGGAAGCTAGAAATTCCCGCCAGATTTCCCAAAAATACATGTTTCTGCACGTGTGTTTTCAACAAGCTGTCGATCAAGACCCACTATACCAAGACGGTGCAATCGATCGTTAAATACAAAGGTGAAGAGTTCTGCCGCCTGCGTCGTCTTCTGTACTGACCCAGCGCATAGGTGTGCCCAGTCATGGCTCGGCTAGCAAAGATTTAATGGTGGCATGAAGTAAACAGTGATAGTTTCTTTATGTCCCATTGGATGAGATGAGCTTATATGCCAACTTTGAATGGAGTTCTTACATATTAAAACCAAAGGGGAGCTGTACATGTACATCTTCTAATCTTATGAAAAAGTGTACGGATAACCAAGGTAGCAGAACAAGAGGAATGAAGTAGGAAAAGGGACCAGATGGGCCATTATTTAAATGATTAAAGCAAATAAATGGGTATAAAACACAAACTTTGAATGAAGTTCTCATATAATTATATCAGACCAGAGAGGAAATTTACATCTAATTTTATGAAAAAGTGTCGAGATAACCAGGGTGGCAGAAAACGGTTAATAAAGTAGGAAAAATGACCAGTGGGCGATTGAAACAAAAAAAACAAAAAAATCACCAAAATCCAGCCGCAGTATTCTGATGATAATGAACGTTGAAAAAATGTTACTCATGTTGCAGCTTCTTCAGTTTTCCAACTTTCTTTCCCGAAATTTTATGTATATGATTCGTAAAAAAAGAGATACTTTAAATTGTTATTATTATAATATGCTTTGTTGTTAATTGTTCATTAAATTCAATTTCCTTCAGTAACAGTGCCATAATAAAAAGTTTGGTTTTTCAGGCCTTCTAATGTTTTACAGTTAATTATTGATTCTCCCTTCTAAGTTTTTTTTGTTTTTGTTTTTAACTTTGAGCAGCTTTAAAACCAAGCATTTAGAACCATTTATTTTATTGTCGTTCTTTTCAGAGATTTAGGAAGTCTGGCCTGAATAACTATATTGATGCATGTTTCATCTTTGAGAAAAGAAAACAACAAAAAACAAAAACATAAATTCTCTTCATCTTGAACTTGCTTTCGCGTTGATATATCGGTAAGACAAAACAATAATCTTTGAATCCCAGAATACAGCCTGTGAAACTGTGGCTACGACAAGAAAGATTTATGTAGATTTTATCATTTAGCACTGAATGACTCACTACAGATATAATCATAAAAAAGTTGCCATTTAATCAATAACGTCCACTTATGTGCACTTTACCCACAGTTTAAGCTCGCGATTATAAAACCACTCAAGAAAAAGAATTTCAAAAGAACAGTGGCAGTGCTGCCGAAAGAAATATTAGATGACAGTACATTCAATTTGAGCTGTTTAATTCATACGCACTGGGGCGACGTAGCTATTCTTCGCGTGCACGAGAAATCTCGATATTATGATCACCTGCATTTTAATGCCTTGATAAACCGGGGCTGAAAGTGGAAATAGATTGAAACCACCTCCCACTAGGCTGAAAATCATGCGTGCACTTTTCCTTTCAAGCTTATTTTTGTTCTCAGAGCCCATCACGCATGCCCGAAGAGCATTTCCGTGTCTGGTTACGCGGGAGCGCGCGCAGGGGTTAGACACGCTAATTTGTGTTGAGCGAGTTCTGACGTGAACTCCGTTCGGCTGATTGTGTACTGATCAAATTACTGGAAGTTGAATGTGAAATCATAGTTGAGGACGGTTCTGGGTAGAGAGTGTGTACACATGTACAAAACGCGGAGCAACTTCCATTTCTCTTTTTTTTTTCTCTCTCTCTCTCTCTCTTTCTCTTCGGTATACAATAATGTACTTGTCCATCTTGCCTGTCATATTTTCTGTGATGTTCACACCCATTATCTGTCTATTTTTCTGGAAATACAACGTATGCATTCTTTTCTGCGCCGTTCTGTCTCTCCGAATATTTCTCGCTGACAATAAAGTATTGTGTTTATGTGAAGAAATGAATGGAAAATCATTGAATAAATTCGAGAATAGCAAAACCAAAAAGCTCAAAATACATCAGAAAATGTCACAGTTCATCCCCCTACATGCAAACTGAGTTCCCTTTATTTTGATTTTTCATTGTGTGAGTCCTGCCATGGCTTTTAAAAGAAAAAAATGTCTATAATTATTATTGTCCAATTTTTTCAATAAAGTTTCACTTCCCATAGTACTGATGCCATTTTGGAAGCAAAGATGTTCTATATTGCACTAGTTACCCATGCAGAGTATCATCTTTTTTCCTCTTCTATTTTATTCGTATCAGGTTTCACCTCATATGTTATCATGATCTATAATGTTTTCGTGCCATAACAGTTCGCAAACAGACAGAATCCTGAACAGAAAACCCAAGATTGAACGGTAATCAATGATCATAAATTAGAGTTGACAGTGATGGAACTATCAAAAGCCTTCAGATTATTGCGCTACCTGGCATTGTTACCTGTCCTGAGGAATGAATCTAAACAGAGGGCACCGAAGTCGCTACTTTTTTTTTTCTTTTAATCCATTACCAGTCTGTCTGTCTGTCCATCTCCCCCTCTCTCTTTCTCTATCTTTGTCTCCCCCATTTCTCTCACTCTCTCTCTCCTTCTTTCTCTCTCTCTCATCTTCTTCTTTCCCCCTAAGTTTTCCTTTTTTAGAGAAAAACAAAACACAGCGAATTAAAGTACTTACGCTTACAGGAAACATTGTATCCACCGCTTCTTGTCCGATTAATAGTTCACAACTCATTTCATTTTCTTTCCACTGTTACTTTGGAACTTTTCATCAGCTCGGGTGTTTCCACCTTTTCAACCCATAATTAATAATTATACTTTTCCACGCAATTGAAACTGATCTATTTCAATAGCTCGGGAAACCAAGGGCAAACAATCCCGATGCGACTTCCACCCGGATGCTGTTTCAAGATTATGCTTTTATCCCCCAGAGTTACCTCTCGACTATCTGAAGCAGATCACTTCCGGATCAAGAGGAATGAAAATGTGGATTAGTTTTCTACATTTCCGGCGTTTCAATTTTACCTTTGACTTGCGTTTTAAATCACCGCTCTCTGAGAGCCCGATAGAGCTTCGCTAACAAAGCAGGGAAAGTTATTTGTGGTCCAATCTGACGTTGCCTCGTTGTTTTGGCTTTAATCTAGAGCGGCAGGAAATGGAAAGTTGATGAAGAGAAGTTGAGAACGGGGAAAACTAATGTCCTCTTGAGGTGATGCATCGACTCTCTATTGTACGGGTAGAACATTTCGTACCAATTGCTCCAAAACCTCCTAATTTACTGTTCCCTCGCTGTAAAGGAAACTAAACAGATACGAAGGAAACAGTAAACCTCACAATGATAATTATTAAAGCTTGCTTATCTCACTCCTAGAAACATGAGAACACAAATTTTCTTCAACATTATTCAGATCTATGTTATTTTATTTTGTTACTTTTGTTAACTGCCATGTTATTATTAGTTACATACCAAAGATTATTTTCTTAATAGAGATGAGTTCCGAGGGCATTTTACCTCCCCTTTTTTTTTTACCCAAAAAAATGAGATAAGGTCATAAAATGGCAAAACAAATGATATTCTGTCATACCTAAGGAGATTGTGAAGGTAATTCACCTCTCGGAGTAGATTATAAATTTTATTATCAGGACAGCGACCATTAATATATAGCTATCAGCATTGTTTTAATATGACCTGGAAGTGGCCGACGGAGGGGGGAAGAGCAAAAAGTAGAGTGCATACGATGATTATATTGACGCAATTAGGAAATTAATTGGACAGCACAAATTATGAAACAAGTTTATTTCCATGGGTAGGATTTAGCTTGATCTGAGACATAAGAGCCTCTTCAGTCGTGAACGACATGGGAGAAAAGCGCTGGAGATGCCCGGTTGCTCAGCTTAATATCGGCAGTTCTGTCTGATTATAGTCTTGTTTTTCTAAACTGGCAGTCTCCGTGAGTTCGCTTTTCATGTGCAAAATCAGTTTTTTCTTTCTGTTTTGCATTGGTTCGTTTCTCTGCTCTAGACTCTGACTCATAAGTTCTTCGTAATCCCAACCCTATATTTTGGTTCTTATTTCTCTATCCAAGGCTGTCATCAGGAATCTGCAGTACAGACTTCAATTTCAGAACGAATCACTTTCACGATTATACATTTCTAGATTTATGATAAAGTTGTCATTTCTTTTATGCAAGATAAATAATTAGAGTTATTCAGAGAATACTACTTCCAGAGATTTGCCCTGAGAGAAAGCAAATTAATTTGTTATGTGTTTTTCTCGGCCACTCCAACCTACAGTTTTGCCCACATATCAATCGTGACATCATATTGTGTAATCACAAGTCACCTTCATTTCCTCAACAACATCGCTTCTAACGAACTCGCTAATCCCCTGCCCCCGTTCTTTATTTTTGTGCTAAAGGTATTAGCATCAACTCAAGTGTTCGTTTGAAAACGCCAAAGTCCATTAAAGTTCAACACGTGTTAAGTGGGTATCACTTTCGGTTGGTTTGACGAGCAATCGAGCACTCTCATGTAATGACTTTATCCCCATTTCTCCCCCTTCATCGGCCGTAACTTCAACTTTGATGAATTCACACAGTACAAAGAAATCACACGTGCCAATAGTGAGTCGGCAGTGCATTAATTATATTCAGGATTATGGCGCACGTATGCACACAATCACACAACGTTATTATCATCACAGGAATCGGAGCCACGGCCAGCATAGTAATCATTCTTTCAAAGGTGAAGGGAGGCGCATCTAGATTCTAGTCTGAATTCAATCAAAAGAAAAATAAAACCATAAAATACCCGTTTTAGCGGATACAAATACACAGAAATTGAATTAATCGCATCATTAACTAAGGTGCAGGGTTGAGGGGGGAAGAGTGAGGGGGAAAGGGCGAAGCAATGCTATTTTAAGTATACAATGGGAAAACAACAGATTAAAGCACAACTTGTCACAATATAGCCTACGTGGTTTCGTTTGTTTCATTTGAAAACGAGAGAAATATTATTAGAAGCCTTAAAATGTTTGTGGTACACTAAAGTTTTAACAATGAATACTTCTGTGAGATGTATTTCTGTTTGTTTGATAATAGAGACTTGGTGCATTTTATCGATATTTTAATTTGATTTCTTCTCATTTATTCGTCCAATCAAATATAAAGAAATAAGTTTCCTATGCCGTTTTTTCCCTGGCTCATTTAATTTGGCTATCGCTACTTAAAAAATGCCGTGATAATACTAAAGAGCAAGGTTAAAGGAAACCAGTTCTTGGCAATATTGGCATCGCTTACGGTAACTGATATTAATAATAATAATAATGAAGCACTATAGAGGCCCACAGTTATTCTGTGTTTCATTTACTTTTAAAATCTAGATACCTGCGCAGTGTCTGTGGTCCTTGCATCAACTGCTATTGGCAAACTACATCATTCTCTGAAATCATAATTATTACAGTAGAGCTGATCGAGAGAATGTCTTTTTTTTTTTTTTAATACCATCGAAAATAATTGTGTGGGGTCACAGCAGGACTTGGAACAAAGTCAAAATCTGGCATTAAAAAAAAAAGACAATCTTTGTCACTAAGCCCAGCTTTAGAAGCAGTTAATAAGCTAAACAAAACAACAGCAACAAAAATTAATGGAAACTAACAACCCTAATAAAAAAAACACCACAAAACGGCTGCTTAAATGTTGCTGTTTTTTTCTGAGGATTCACAGTAGGGTTGTTATCTTTTTTTAAACATTTATTTTAAATGATTTCTAACACGGGGAGTTACGGTATACATTTGCCATAATCTTAATTACAGGAAAGCTAAGTAACAATTGCCAGATTTTTTTTTTAAACGAAATAGCTAAACGACAGAATACAAGAAATAATAATAATATTACCATGCTTTCTACCAATATTTCTAAGTGTATACTTCCAGGATAAGACGAGTAAATTTTAAGAAAAATCTTGATATAGTATTTGTGTTTCAGGAAATGAATCAATGGACGCCGTACACTCTGCATGACTCACAATGCTGGACCAAAATATATGTAAATAATGATAATAATGAACATAATAACAAAGTGCACGGATCCGTCCAGATCCGTGCACTTGCTTTTACTACTTTAGTAACGCTGAATCCCTTAGTCTTGACACTGATTTGCCCATTCCTATCCACAAAACCAGAGGTTTCTCCATTGTGCATTGTTCTCACTCGTGTTGTCCAGTGCTCAACAAGCGGAACTGACATCTCCACACTGACACGGCACGACAATTTGAGGCTAACGGCCCCTTTCCACCACGCGTATCTTTTTTTAAGGTAGTTATTTCTTTCACGTATCCGTCTTGCAGAAGTCGTGCGTACTTTTCATTTCCATGGTGCATTTTAAATTTACGCGTGTCTTCAGCACCTGCAATTTCGGTTCGTATTTATGTAAAATACATAAAAAATATAGACCAATGAATGTGCCCTTCGGGCTTGTAGGAAAAGCTTAAAAGGGGATAATGTGAAAGTCTGTTGATAATTTTTATAGAATTCGTTTTTTTTAGACTGGGAAAACTTTGTTGCCATCAGGAGATAAATGTTACTGTAAGGAGCCAGATTATTTGTTGCAAAGAACAGTCGTATTATGGTATTATTTCGTGCCCTTGGGCCGCAGCGATTTTTCTAATTGATTTCGCGTGGACGTGGATTTTTATGTTTCTTTTTTTTTTTTCGTTTCACTTTTCATTATACTTATTTGTGCAAGGATACAGAGCAGTTTGTGCCAGCATACTGCACCTTTTCTTCATATAATTTTCATTGTTTCACTCATTTCCAGATGTATTTGCCTTGGGCGGCAAAGCACTACCTAAGTACATGATGTGTTTGGGGGGTATCATACTAAGCCCGGAACGGCACTGTCAGCTGCTGGCAGACAAGAAGTACACACCATAATTTCCTATATTTTCCTAGTAAATCCGGGCAGACCCTGTCATACTAAGCACGGCCAGACCCAGTCAGCTTCTACCACGATTTCTTGGGTGTAAATTTTGCTGGCAGCAACTGATTGTGGGCTTAGTATGATACACTCCTAGGCAGGACTTTTGTATTATTTTATTTATCTTGAACAATTTCTTGTTGAAAATTATATAGAACTGAATGGGGACATGTTGCTCTTGTCTTCCTGTTTTTACGCTGCGTAACACTGAAGAACTAGACGACAAATTTTAATGTTGACCTACATGGTCAGACAGTCAAACATACTGTAGATCGATCACTTTTCGTTCTCCGTTCAGCTATAATAAATCACACAATATCCGTTAAAGGGTCAGTAAAAAAAAAAAAAAAAAGAAGAATGAACTAGAAATAATTTGTTGTTTTTTCTGTAAATGTGTACCAATTTTTGAATACCGAAATCAGAGGCAATCCTACATTTAGGACCGAAATTCACCAGACAGGTCACGGCCATAACGACGCGTGACACGAACTCAAATGGCCCCTGAACGGACTGTAAAGGCGCGTGCTGACTGACCCTAGATAACCCTGAGCAAAATTGGATGACCCTGCCAAATATTTTTGGGGTCAGTGTGAGTGTGGGTTATATGTGACCAATTACTGTCTGGCCACATTGTTGGGAGAAGGGCTAAATCTGGACTCAAGAAAATAATACAGAATGTCTCATCTGGCTGCAAAAATTATCAGAATAATGCAGTCCGAGTGCAAAAGTATATTATAGATAATATAGACAGTTTCATTCCCGCTATAGCAAGGATGGCCAACCGCGGCTCTTTGACATTCAATATGCGTCTCGTTGAAATAGGTTGGCTGACAAATAAGACAGTACCATTTAGAATATGATTTTTTTTCTTTACTCTTTTCGTTTTAGTTTTGGCAGTCTAATTTTGTTACTGAAATCCTAATTCGCATGTTTTTCTTAGATGTTCTAACAGTTCATTACCTCATTTAAAATGTTCAGTACAGTTAAAACAAGTATCAGTCACGATTTTGAAAACAATAGCTGATTGTATACTTTGTGACTACTGAAACTAGTACAAATTAACAGTTTAAAAATGCATACATGAATAAATATATATTGTTGCATACATGTATTTCTTAATATTTATATACATTTTTTGTAATAGGATGTGTATGTAACAAAATGACTGTGTATGTATATTTCATTCATATCTTGTGGTTCTCGAACATCTGAAGTTAATCCTATGTGGCTCTTACAGTAAGCAAGTTTGGCAACCCTGTCCTATCATAGTATACATGCTGGAGTGAACTGTACTGAAGGCAACTAATTTTATAAAAAAACAACGAGGTAAGCAACAGAACAGAAAGATACCCCAAAACAATAGACACAGACACTTTGGTAAATACAGACAAAACATCATGAAAATATATTCGCTGTTGTTAGTCAGTATAATTATTATTATTTAGACACGCAAGAACATGTAACCTTAGAAACAATTGAAAAGCAAAGAATTCAGACTGTTATAAATGTCTTGAAAATGAGTTACTCAGGCTTGAAATACAAGATATAACAATGTTAGATAAGGAAATCAATGAAAATAATACAAAAAGAATGAAACGAAATGAAATAAAATTAATGGCGATAAAATCAAATAGTTTTTTTTTAATCCTCTGGGATCTTCCATGCACGCTGTTTCAAGGCCGATGATTCATATTAATTGGTTTGATGACTTATTAACCATCTCCAGGTTTAGGGCCCACATATAAATTAATAATATTAGTTCCGTGATTAATCCAGACTTGCGATTGATTTAATCATTTCAACTGGACATAACTGATTTAATAATAATACGTAACAATGTGAGCAAAATAAAAGGTAGCAGTTTCATTTCAGAAGACAACGCTGTCTGAGTGCAGTAAAAGGAGAAAGTGCATTGCAACGCAAGGTGAAACTAGATCAGAAAAAGACCGAAATCGCTAGGGGAGTGGGCAGGTCCGGAATCGAAATAGGATGGAAGTGTCACAGAGCCAAGAGTTCATCTGGAGAAAGGCATCTTACTCGTTTCGGGAAAGTGTGTTATTACAAGCGCCCACTCATCCATTTCATTAGAGCACAAGAAACATCAACACTAGATTTTTTGAGACGCCAAACATGAGTTCCCGGGACAACAGTCCCTGAGTGTTGCGTTGTTCACGCCAGACAGTTTTCTGGAGGCTCTCCAGTTTCCGCGAACAACGTGAAGAATGTTTTGCAAGATGTGTCTAGCACACGCGTAAGGAATACTGTGTTGACCCCCCAAGGCGGAGGGGGTCAAATTGTTCCGTAGTTCCAATTTCATGCAGCCTAGACAATTCGCTGAAGATCACCATTGCCCTGGGCATGAGAGCTAAAGTGAGAGGAGTTTCGAACCCAAGCCAATCAGCATCATGGCCATCTTTACGGATATTGGTTGTATTGTCTTTCCCCACGGACAATAGTCTGCAGACTGCGCATGCCCATTCAGAGGTCAGCGGGGTCGCACACGTGATACGGCCTCATCAAAACACAATCAAATATGGCGGGCGTTCTGAGTCGAGGGGAGGGGCTCATACTATTGTAAGGGCCACGTGCCGATGACGTCGCGACGCCATCGATCTTTCACAGGTGGGCGAGTCGTCGGGGACGGGGCACGCGCCTGGCCCGGGGCGGGAGAATGCAAGAGATCTTGACGAATCTCAACGCGTTAGTATGCGTTTTCGTCTTTTCCCTCCAGCGATGTGTTATTCCCTGCCCTTGTCGAATCTTCGTAATTCTCTAAAACATTCACTTCTGTTTGGACCTAATCCTTGAACATTGGCAGGCTTTTCTGCATTTTACAAGAAGCGTGGTTCTTGTCGCTCAAAGGGAAATTTGTTTGCCGAAATATGTCATCAGATTAAAAAAACAAAACAAGCATGACTAAAAACAGGAAGGGGGGGGGGGGATGAGACTAGGGGGATAGGCGTGAGAAGGAACATTGATTGTTTGAGCTGACACTTGAACCTTTAACCTTGTCACTGTAATGATTATGGGCAAAATAAGGGTTGAGCTCATCTTTGTATGTTGTCTCAGTAAAGTTCCTTCTCTATCTCGTAATATGGGATTATCTGGCAATTTAAAACACAAACGTGTTTTAACCTGCTAAATCAAGCCAGCTCCTTTTCTGCTAAAATGACCTAGTATGTTTTTTTCTTCTCCTCCTGAGTCTTGATGTTGGATCTCAGCGGTAAGAAACCCTTTACATTCAGACACTTCTTCCTGGTGGATTGCTTATTCACTACATTCGACGAGAAACTAATCCTCTGTATAATTATATATCGAAATCTTGGGAATCTAAGATGAAAATTAATGCTGCTCATTGCTGGGAAAGTTCAGAAAAAGAAGCTTTTCGTAGTGATACGATTTTGTTATTTCCATCATCAAAGTTTAAGGTATGTTCAGATTAAGTGTAATCTATGACGTCTCCATACGTTAATCCGTATCCAAGATTCTGAAATTTACGCTCTTCTGTCTCCTTAAGCTGAGGGCGAAGCAATCATAAGAGCGAAAAGGAAGACAGACAAAAAAGGATGTTGGAGTGGTTGAACTCAAGACTTCCGATTACATTTCCTCCAAACGCTTTTCCGTATTAAGTACAGTAACCGTGGCTTGAGTACAGAAAGGGCTTTGTTATATGTGTTAAAGTTAGGCACTCATCATCCCATTGATAACATTTGAAATAATCACATTGCACTAGGGCAGTCGGAGTCGGACCAAGTCTTTAAAAAAAAATGATTAAAAACCAAGAGGCTAAATCTCTTTAGTCTTTATATTGGGGTGAACGTTCTTCTCTGAGGGGTTTGGATACTTATTGCCTTGCAGAGACTAGGGAGGGAGTGAGGGTGAAAGGTCGTCGCTTACTTTTCGACCTGACTGACTATCCATGTTATAGGGCTCAATCTTCGTTGTCAAAATTACTCAGGACCAGCTACCGTACTGTTTCTGGACAGCCAAAACAGGTAAATTTTTGGATTTGAAACAAAGGCATCGAAGCCCATAATA
Organism: Onchidella celtica; assembly: GCA_963931925.1. NCBI lineage: Eukaryota > Metazoa > Mollusca > Gastropoda > Systellommatophora > Onchidiidae > Onchidella > Onchidella celtica. Next base: position 45,554,402 of record OZ007574.1, read on the forward strand.
CTTATCGCCGATGTCCTCGTGTCAGATATATTTTGATTTATAATGTGCGTTAAAATGTACTGTAAAGAGACCCTAGGACATGTACATGTGCATTTTTGCCCCTATGTTGCATGGGCGTTTTCCCACGCATTGACATTTTTTTCGTATTTTTTTTTCATGGCATCAACACAGGCTGTGATCATTTAGGTCATGCGTTTGAAAGGCTAGCAATTAACCCACCTTTCCGTCCATTAAAAGGACAAAAAACCTCACCCTTGTTAGCTTTCACTTTCATACATCACAAGACGATTGACTCAGCGATGTTCAAAGCATTTCACTTAATCCTATACCTCTTCGCAAAGCTATCTCGCTTTCACCTTATCGAAAACACTAGGCCGTACGCCTGCGACGACAAGCCGACACGCACAAGCCAGCTCAGCGTGCTCTCTAAATAAGGCAAAGATCTTCCCGATCAACGCGTGCCGCTATTCAGATCAGTTTCATGGGCGCGCTAAAACGAGCGCGTGCTCGCCGCGTGTGACATGGGTCTACAAAAGGGCCAGGTACTCCCAGGCGCACGAGAGTTAACGTTTAACTAGCGCGACTCCATTATCAACCGTCAAGCTCGTTCTACTCAAGTGTAAACGAAATGTGAGCGATCTTTTCCTGTGTTTCTCTTCCCTTGTCATGGGCGAAACGAAAGCCTACACTTATAATTTGAAGAAAAAAAGAAAAGGTGCGGGTGGGGGGTGTGGAGTGTGGGAGGGGGTGTGGAGTGTGGGTGGGGGGTGTGGAGTGTGGGTGGGGGTGTGGAGTGTGGGTGGGGGGTGTGGAGTGTGGGTGGGGGGTGTGGAGTGTGGGTGGGGTGTGGAGTGTGGGTGGGGGTGTGGAGTGTGGGAGGGGGTGTGGAGTGTGGGTGGGGGTGTGGAGTGTGGGTGGGGGTGTGGAGTGTGGGTGGGGGTGTGGAGTGTGGGAGGGGGTGTGGAGTGTGGGAGGGGGTGTGGAGTGCGGGAGGGGGTGTGGAGTGTGGGTGGGGGGTGTGGAGTGTGGAGGGGGTGTGGAGTGTGGGAGGGGGTGTGGAGTGTGGGTGGGGGTGTGGAGTGTGGGAGGGGGTGTGGAGTGTGGGTGGGGGGTGTGGAGTGTGGGAAGGGGTGTGGAGTGTGGGGGGGGGTGTGGAGTGTGGGAGGGGGTGTGGAGTGCGGGAGGGGGTGTGGAGTGTGGGAGGAGGTGTGGAGTGTGGGTGGGGGTGTGGAGTGTGGGTGGGGGTGTGGAGTGTGGGTGGGGGTGTGGAGTGCGGGAGGGGGTGTGGAGTGTGGGAGGGGGTGTGGAGTGTGGGTGGGGGTGTGGAGTGTGGGTGGGGGTGTGGAGTGTGGGTGGGGGTGTGGAGTGTGGGAGGGGGTGTGGAGTGTGGGAGGGGGTGTGGAGTGTGGGAGGGGGTGTGGAGTGTGGGAGGGGTGTGGAGTGTGGGAGGGGGTGTGGAGTGTGGGAGGGGGTGTCATATGAAAAAGAGTAAGACAAAGCTGTTCACCTACATTAATGGAATACAGAAAAAAAAATATCGTGATAAATTTGGTTATAACCGTTAATAATATAACCGCAGTCTTCGTCTGTAAGCTTTGCTGTATTTAAAGAAATGTAAGTGTAAATAAATAAAATCAATAAATTTATAAATAAATGGATGGTGAGTATGTTGAATTTTTGTGCAACTCATACTGAAGAAAATAACATTATATCGACGTGCAGTGCTCACAGATGGAGTATTTTAACTGCAACCTTGGATATTTTGCTAAAGAAGAGTTCATAAAAAGCCGAAATTTTTATTGAGCTGGTTAATCTTGAACACCGGAATAACCATAAGCAACGTAATGACACTGGTTTATTTTTTATAACGTTGAAGTGATTTCAACAGTGCAAAACAAACTTGATAAAAATTCAAATATTAGATCTAAATAACATGGATAATGATTTAATGATAAGTAATAGGATAACATGTTTATAGCTACCGGTATAGGTAAATAATGATGTCACATAAATCAGCCTGAAAACTTCAGTAACGATTAATCTGAATAAATTTTAATGAACAAACAGAACAACAAAAAGAAGAACTACGTAACTTCACTGCCAGGTACATGTTTCTCCAAATTCACCCCCTTTTTTTCATTTTTAAGAAAAAAATCCAATTCACAACTTCCCCCTTTGTTTTATATTGCATTTCCTGTGTAACAAAGCGTGGCTGATTTTTGTGATAAAGATTAGAAATTAAATCCTACATTATTCCATTTCAAACCATAAACACCCCCACCCTGAGAGTTGCCCCTGATAACCTTTCCAGACAGCGCCTATGCTTATAATGGCAGCTTTATTTCTCATCACTCTGAGAATCCCATTCTCTCTCCTTTCATTCGTGAAGACAGACAAATTTGACAAAATAAAAGGTTTTGAAGAGCAGCATGGGAAAGCTAACACGATGCAGGGGACACTCACCCAAAGGCGAGCATGCTGCTAGGAGCGTTCAGTAGTCGTGCCGCACGCTCATGAACAGTGTCGCACCGTGGTGCGTCCATCCTTTGGCTAATGAGCTGTAAGTTGTGTCACCGCGCGTCTACTGGAAGCCATGCGCACTAGGCTGCGTGGACCCTAGGGCAAAACCATGTTGGGGTCTTTTCTTAACGAGCCACCGTATTGTGGGTGCGGTCGAGGGTGAAAATGATGATAATGATAGCCTTTTATCGCTCCTCCCGTTAATTCGACACAATTATCGTCCATCGCCAGTCGAAATCTTTTCATTCACATCATGTCTGCCTCTGTTCCTGTCTTCTCCTTTTCATTTGCTCTCCATTCTCTGGTGACCTCTGCTTTTCATCCTCCCTTCCTTCCTTTCATAATAATAAATAATTATTGTTGAGAATTTCTTATGACTTCAGGTTCCTTCCTTCCTTCCTTCCCCCCTTTATTCCTTCATTCACTGCTGCTTCATCTAAACTTGAACACAAAAGAGAAGTGATTAGATTTCCCCATGCAATAGAATTATTTTAAACTGCTGAAAGATGATTTTAACCCCCTTTATTGTTACTATCGTTCAAGGATGCCTCTAGTTCGGTCATGGTTCTAGGAGTTGACATTACTCAATATAATACTAAAGTATCTCTTTGTCTGGTGCTTTCTTTTTTTACTCTGCGTGAAATACCAGTATGATTAAATCTTGAAGATAAACCTTTTGTTTCAGCTCGTTGGATTCTGTCTGTAGGTATCAGATTATCTAATACCGGTCACGGCTGACACAGAGTGGAGAAATGAAAGGGAATTCAATGGACCCCCCCCCCCCCCCCAAAAAAAAAATTAAAAAAATTATTTACCATAATATTAGCATGGAGCATAACGTGCTTATAATCATTGTACGTCTTTTCTCATTATTGTTACCTAATATTTATCTATTAGATCACCAGGGATTATCAGTTGTAGCCCCACAAACTCGCTACTCAGTTAAATAATTCTGATTTCTATACAGCGTAAACCATTTTTTAAACTTGCCACCAGGCCTACCAGAACTCTCACGAGAAGGTAATCATATAATTTTCCACTCATTAGTATTTTAAAGCTAGATAGAAAAGATCAGATTTTTTTCTTTAAGTGTATGGTAGAAACAAAAAAAACAACAAAAAAATGCATCTGCTCCCGAAATGCTGCGATCACAGTGGAATTTACACTGGTTCATATTTCAAGGGGAGCGACACCGTTGGTGTTTGTGACCCATAAGGATTTAGAGCGCCACTAAGTACTGAAATCGCATCGCTTTACACAAAACAACAACAAACAACAATAACAAAAAATTTTCTTTAGCCTGACGACAAACATTTCTTTTTCATGTTTTTTCAGAATTCTCTCTCTCTCTCCTCTCTCTCTCATTCTCAGTGTCTGTCTCTTGGTCTCTCTCTCTCCCCCCCCCCCCTCTCTTTTTCTCTGTCTTTCTGTCCGTCTCTCTCCCATCACTCACACACACACACAAACCCATACCCAACCCACCCACCACCACAGTCTTACATACCCAATACCCGCCTCCCCCCTACACACATACTCCCCCCCCCAACCCCACACATACACACACACACACACACACTAAATATTTCAGCAACAAAACCATTGTGGAGTCAGTCTTAAAAAAGAGAGAGAGAGAGAGAGAGAAAGTTGCCACACCAACTATCAATAATTTATATTGAAAACTACTTTACCGCGAAGGGGAATTGATGCTATAGCTTATTTTGGCATGTAGAGTAGAATCGACGTCTGAATGCTAATACTGCAACTTTACATCCCATGTGCTTACTCAGTCACTTATTGTTATCTCTTTCTTCTTCTGTCCCATTGTCCCGCTGTTAAATTTGGCCCTTCAGAGTTCTTCTTCGACTCCAAAGCGTTTCACCCTTAACTGTTATTCACATTATAATTATCTTTTATGAGTCTACTCTCCTAACTTATATATATATATATATATTTCTGTATAAGGGTTTCATTGTTCAAGTTTTAGTCCTAAGACATTAGAGCATCTCGCAGTTTAGGAGACAGTAAGGCAGTGATGCTGGAACATTGCTATGAAATTACTTTCACTAGCAATTCTCATGTCAGTAATAAAGCACCAACTGAAAGAAATGTGCCAAGGGAGGTAACTCTGTAAACCAATATGGGTTACCAATACAACCTGTGTTGTGTCCCTTTGAAAGATGCTCTCGTACAAGACTAGTTGAGGCTCATCTCTGGTCGCCGTTTCTCCAGGCTGGGTTTTGTCTACCATCGTTACCATCACCATCATCGTCATTATAATCACCACCATCATCATCATCGTCGTCGTCGTCGACATCATCATGATCATCACTATTATCATCATCATTAGAATTGGTGAACTGTAACGGTATCATTTGTCAACACAGACAAAAACTAGGGAAAACACTGAGTGTCACTTTTCATCTGTTGCTTACTGTGTAAAATACCATGCTCCCTTAACAACGGCTGGAATGGAGATTCCAGCTTGAACAATCCATCAAAAGCGTCCCATTGATTACTTTTGTTATGTTTCCACACATACTCAGAACTATGGGGTCACACGCGCGATAAAGATAAGACATATCTTTATTATCCTGTGCCAGGAAATTTGCTGCAACAGCGTCAGCAACAGTACAATAGTAAATACAATATCTAAGACAGACAGGTCTTTAACGTATGCCGCACATACGCACACTGCTCACACACCATTACCAGCAAATAAGAACATTATTCTTCTCACACACACTGTCAGAACAAACGAACAGCACACAGCATCCGGAATTTAATGCTACTGCTACGAATTGCAGATGGCAAACAAGATCGTCTTTAGCGCTCTCTGTTTGTTTTTAAATACAGGAAAATGTGTGCAGGTTTAGCACCTTACTGAATTGATGAATTGGAGATCCGTCTGCATTTGAGCACCTTGCACCCTTACTTCATAAGTCATGTTAACAAACAAAGTTTTCATTTTGACAGACTGTTCATGATATCAATTTTTGTGGCGAGCACTATTTTTATCATTTGACACTTTTGAAACTGAGATGTGGAGTGTGTAACAGTGGAGAGAATGAGGCCTGACATTCCCTTCTTTTGGTAGAGAATATCACTTTCTGCAGAGCATGCAGTTTTCAATGTTATAGGAAATGTCCCTGCAGTATCAACATTTTTTAAATAAAAGCCAGTGTTGTTTTTCTAGTGAAGTGGCATTGCTGTAAGGAATGGGCAGAAATTAAATGCTAATCATGTTTCTAGAAGAGCCCCACACAAGATTCGGGATTTGAACTGAATTCACTGGCCATGTCTCCAACAGCCCAAGTCCTTTATAACAATTGGCTTACATTATTATGATCAGTTATCTTATGGCAAGATTAGTAGATAGGCCCTGTCCAATATCTCTGTTTCCTCAATGCACTCACTCTTTTTATCATAAGAACAACATGTCCATTGCATGATTGTAATACATTAATTTTACCAGAATCTCACAAGAAAACATTGAGTGTTCGTTTTCTGTACCACTCATGTGTAGTTCCAAGCCAGCAATTTGATAGTGTGACAGAATATGCGTGCTATAAGAAGAATTACTGCAACGATTGAGACGTGTGTAATATGTATGATTTTCATAGGTAATTGGTAATTGGTATCTGTGCTAATCTGTACTTGTAGCTCTTATTACTTTTTATATTTCAAACTACTGGTGGATGTCTTACATGTAAGATGATGCCATAGAATTGATAATCTGTGACAGCTGCCCAAGTTCCCAAATTGACAAAAAGAAGCAAGATCATGTTTAAAACAAAACTTTCCATTTTGTTAACAGAAAACAAAACGGACAAAATTCTCTGAATTTAAAAAATGGAAAATCTGTTATTTTGAGCCCCGATCATTGTTTTGCTTGATTTTCTCAACTTGGGCGGCCTTGACGTATTCTCTGGGCAGCAAATTCACTTAGTGTTGCGGGGTGCTGCTTCCAACTTCTGACAGAACTCAAATTAGACAAGTAGAACATCAGTGTCCATAAGAAAAGCGGTAAAAAACAAGTCTATGACTGCCTCTACTTCAATGCAGAACAACGAATAATAACATTACTTTAAACCTAATGACAGAGAATAAAATATTGATCAAATCTATCTACAAAAACATATATAATTTACAGCTTAAAATCAGAAAATCCGCATGCTATAACATTTTCAGAGTCATCTAATGCCCAGGCCTTGGTTTGATATCGTCCCTGAAAAACACAGAAAAAAGAAATCAAAGAATTGCACTGGATTTTGATGTAAGAAGCAGTAAATCACATTGTTGTATGTTTGTAAGCTTTAAGCATCCACTTTCTATGTCTTAACTTCATTAAGTGCAGCTTGTCCTCTCCAACAAACACACTATTGGGTTTTGAGTTTGAGTTTGAAGAAAGCACTCTGATACGATAACAGTCATATTGTTCTACGAAGAAGCAAGGCGATAGACAGAATTATACCAGAATAATACTTATAGGGCATGGGCAGAAGGAAGCCCAGCATCCCTACCAGAAGCGCCCATCAACCACCCGCAATATAGTAATGAAATGAATGGATTAAGTGGGCAGTGAAACAATAGCTTAAAACTCACAATACCATCACAAGGTACCATTTACGTTCAGATTGTGGCCTACTTCTGTAAAGGTAGTAGAAGAGGTATAGATGCATGTTTTAGTCATTGAGAAGTAGTTCAATTAAAAGTCATAACATACTAAGTAGTAATTTTCCCTAATTAGATATTGAAGTCTTTCAGAAAGTCGGATATCGAAAATCACTTTCTAGTTCAGAAAGTTGAAAACTGAAGGCTTATTTAAAATAAATGAATGTAAAGATAAATAAATAGATAAATAAATAAATAAATAAATATAAAAACAAATAAATAAATAAATAAATAAATAAATAAGTTTCAGATGAAATTCCCATTAATTTAGCCTAACTCACTTTAACTAGCCATGGTAGAACAGCTTTGTTTTCCTTCAAAAAGTATGAAATTGGCATTCTATAGTTTTTAAGTTTCGACCCCTCATAACCCCAAAAATTGACACTTCTCTAAAACAAACCTTTCAAATTCAGTTCTTACAATGATATTCCGTATTTCTCAGAAATTAAACTAGCTTGAGAGCAAATTTCGACTTTGGGCAGTGTGTCACGAGTGGAGTGAGTGCAATTAAGGGGATTGCTACAGAGCGGGTGTAGAGTAAGAAGGGCTCACAGTAGACAGCAAGTTAAGCGTGCTGTTGTGAGTAGTGGGGGGGGGGTCTGAAGGAGGCGAAAGCGCTGTATAACTATCACTGCAAGTTAGAAGGTCCGACGGAGCGGACCTGTGAATAAGAGCCCATCGGGCGGACATAAAAGGGAGCAGTCGAGAAGACTAGTGAGAGAGTCTTTCCAGTAATGACTGGTATGTAGAACGTTGATTGATTATTATGATTGATGTATTATATTATATTCGTCTATTACCATGATGTGAATAAGTATATGTGAGGAATGTGGAAGTCCTTGATATTGGATATAGCAATGTGCGCCATGAGCGATAGATGAAAGTGAGTTCATGGATTTGTAGCGCGAGTGAGTAGGGTGTACTCCGATGGAGGTGTGTTACCGTAAGATGTGTGGTGAGTGAAAGGTGAACTAGTGTGTGTACGCTTCATGGATTGTAAGGAGAGGTGGAGTGAATAGAAATGGTAGGGTATTATACCAATGTAATGTTATTCTTGTAGGTGTCGGGGACGGGCCGGGGAGCCACCTCGACGAGCACAAGTGATAGGCCAGCATAGGGCCGGAGGCCATACATAGGCCAGAAGTGAGACTGTCGGGGCAGGACAGTAGAGGCACATAACGTCGTGGCAGTCGGGCCACGGACAGGGACGTAGATATGAGAGTGAATGAGATACTATATTATTGCCATGATGATGGGCAAGTGAACTGATAAGTTGTATGACAATAGGAAGGTGATATTGAGAGACTGCGGTGCCAGTGAATTACTAATGCGCTATTAAGACCCTGAGGGGAGAGGCTGAGGCCGAAGTGCCTTTAGGAGTAACTACCGGATTGTGGATCCGAGGGAGAGTGTGTGTGAGAATAAGGCCGTTGTACGGCAGTTGATTTCAATAATATAATGTATGTAATTGCGCTATTATCTGTATAATTATGTTTAATAAATGTGTGAGTCTGATGGATTGTTTTGTTAAGTGTTAAACTTGTTTGTTCGTGATTGTCGTCCTGTCATAACTATTACATCTCCCAGTCTGGGATTTGTGACACTGGGGGCTCGTCCTGTTTACCTGTGGTCATTGTGACATTGTGTATTCGTTATATCTAGTTGTTTTTCTGTTGTGCTAGGAATTCATGCTGTTGTCTTTGTTCGTGGGATGAATGGAAATTTCATGATATGATTTATGTATACTTATGAATATGTATTGATGCATGTATTGCTATGAATAGGTATTAATGTGTATTTAAACTTTCCAGAGTGTGTGCGTGCAGCCTGAGGAGACGAGCAGCCAGAGCTCCGATTAAAGGGAGGAGTTTTACTCAAAATTTCAAAAATTGAAAGTTAAGTGAAAATTTTGTACCCTGGATTGAGGGCTGTCTTTTCATCTGTCTGTTTCCCTGTTTTTGCTGTTTTTGTCGTAATCGATTATACGGGCGGTGGCGCGGGTTTGCTGTGGTGAGCGTAGTTAATCCTCTTCTGGAGGTGGGCTAATCTAGGAACTTCGTTCATCACAGTGAACAGTTCTATAGGGACCTGTATTTTTGTTTAGATTGTAGCGTTCTATCTTCCTCGTTGTTTTAGGAAGACGTTTCTCTTGTCCCTCTCTTCCCTATCTGTAGATACGTTCTTTTTTTTCAGACTCTGTTCTTGTTCGTACCGTGTTGTGTAATCGGCGTAGTAGGTTGCATTTTTTTTTCCATTATAGTTTTTTTTTGTAGAAGCTTTGTCCTAGTCTGGTTCGTTGTCCTTGACGTACTTGTGGTCCTTCTATTATATTTCTTCATTCTTGTCGTTTCTATTTTCTTTTATAATTAATAGTGCATACATTTTGTAGATATAGAATTAGTTGTGCTGTAAAGGTAAATTTCTGAATTGTATTCTGAACTGGGTATTGTTATATCTGGTGTGACCTCAGGTCTCTGGTCGTGTCGTTAGTTATCATACCGACAGGTTAGCCGTTTTTTTAAATATATACCATAACCATAAATCTGTGAAATGGCGGAACTCCAACAACTAATGAAGTTGGGTAAGGAACTTGGCCTGGAGGGAGACGAGCTACGCGGCTGGATTAAAGAACAGCAGGCAGAAATGCGCGATGAGCGTGCTAAGGATAGAGAGCGAGAGGAGCAGGAGAGACAGGTTAAGGAAAGGGAGCAGGAGATAAGGTTGAAGGAGATAGAAGCTCAAGAGCGGGAGACAGACGCGCGAGTAAGAATAGCGGAGTTGGAAATCAAAAAGAATGCGCCAACAGAAACAGTTGAGCGGCAGGTACACAATAAGGGTGGCGTTAGGATTAAGCTCCCTACGTTCGACGACCGGAAGGACGACATAGACGCCTTCCTTTACAGGTTCGAACTGAACGCACAATTGCAATGGGGGGAAAATAAGGAATTATGGGCCACGTACCTGGCGTCGCTATTGCAGGGGCGAGCGTTAACCTACTTTAAAGAGCTACAGCGCGAAGACGTGCAAGATTACGATAAGCTGAAGGCTTTGCTGCTTCGCCGATTTGCGCGTACCGAGGAATATTTCCGGGAGCAGTTTAGGCGGGCACGTGCAGATACCAGGGAGGACTTTGCTGCCTTCGTCGCGAGACTAACGGAGTATTTCGCGAACTGGGTAGACTTGGCGCATGTGGGCGCGGATTTTGCTAAACTGAAAGACTTAATGATCCGTGACCAGCTGTACGCGTCGTGCCACAAAGATCTGGTGGCTTTCCTGAAAGAGAACGAACCCGCGACGGTGCAGGAGGCGTCTAAGTTGGCGGAGGCATACCGTACGGCGCATCCGTCCAAACCAGTCGCCAGGGCGTACGTCCAAGATGCGGGGTACGTCGCCGTTGTCGAAGGGGCGCCGGCAGGACTTAGGGACAGGTCGCGTCAGCGTGGTGCCTATAGCGGGCAAGCCCAGGGGCAGCGTAGGGGCTATCACCAATCACCGGCATATGGATCCGGTAAGTTTGACCGAGCAGGAGAGCTAGGTCGCGGTAATGGCCGGGGGCGATTTGTGACCTTTGCCGATGACCGACGGCATAGGGACTCTAGTTCCGGTCGCGATGGGTCACGGGGACCCAGGCCTAGTACAGCACAGGGAGCGGAGTGTTGGACTTGCGGACGCGTGGGTCACTTTTCACGCGAGTGTAGGGCCGCGAAGTGTTGGAACTGCGGAAGAGCAGATCACATCAGCGTGAACTGCCCTGCAGGTAGGATAGCGGCGAACGTGGACAGTAGCTCCAGTCCATGTCCCCCAAATAAATTTCATCATGCGGCTGCGTGTGTTACATCGGACAACGGAGGCGGACAGTATTCTAAGTGTCCCAGTTGTGAGAAGTTATTATCTTCCGGTGTTTTACCTTGTGGGAGAAAGATCCCCGTTATAAATTCATGTCATACAGGAGGTGGTCTTAGGGTTTATCCGGGGTTTGTTGGGGACGAACCGGTCTCGGTTTTACGAGATACAGGATCTACCGTTGTGGGAGTGCATAGGGATTGCATTCGGGATTCACAGCTTACAGGTGAGACTGTCCCGTGCATCCAATTTTCGGGGGCCATTGAGAAATTACCCATGGCAAGAATAATGATAGATACACCTTTCCTTAGCGGGGAAGTCGAGGCAGTCGTTGGTTGTTTTCCAGGCGCCCAGCTCATCATTGGGAACGTATCACGGGTCGTTTCCCCTTCCGATGAGAACGTGCAAGCATGGTCGCAGTCAAAAGGTATTGACTTTTGCGCCGCGGTCGAAACACGTCGACGGGTAGCTGATAAAGATAAGATTAGACCTTTGGCTACGCCAGCGGTCAACCTAGATATCACGCCAGAGCGCTTGGCGAAATTACAAAGGGAGGACCCATCATTAAACCCATGCTTTGGGGAAGCGCGAACCGAGAAAACGAGGAGATATAAGAACGGGTCGTCCTCCTTTGTTGTTCAGGCGGGCATTCTATTCCGTAAGTATGTAACGGTGTCCTCAATTTTAAAGCAGGTCGTTGTGCCAGCGTTGCTGATCGCAACAGTATTGCACTTGGCACATGATGTCCCATTAGCGGGTCATATGGGGATAGCTAGAACCAAAGAAAGGGTTCTAAAAAATTTTTACTGGCCATCGATCCACAGAGATGTGCAGGTCTATTGTAAGACGTGCAGTGCGTGCCAAAAGACGACGCATAAGGGTTGTACACCCCAGGCTCCTCTTCAGAAGATCCCCACGGTCTCGGAACCGTTTAAAAAGGTCTCGATAGACCTTGTTGGCCCCATTCACCCAGCGACCGATAGGGGGAATCGATTTTTCTTAACGGTCATATGTAATGCTACGAGATGGCCAGAGGCGGTTCCTCTGCGGACCATAACGTCTGAGGCAGTCGCGGAAGCGTTGTTTGCAATTTTCGCTAGGGTAGGAATACCAGAGCAAATTCTGTCTGATAGGGGCGCGCAATTTACGTCGCAGATGATGAAGGAATTGTTCCGCTTATTCAGCATACAACCCATCACTACCACCCCTTATCATCCGCAGGCTAATGGCATGTGCGAGAGATTGAACTCGACGTTGAAGTCGATGCTGCGTAAGGTAGCTGCTGATCGCCCTAAAGATTGGGATAGATATATCCCTGCAGTGTTATTCGCGTACAGAGAGGTACGGCAGGAGTCAACGGGATTCTCGCCGTTCGAAATGATGTACGGTCGTAGTCCTAGGGGTCCAACTGATGTTCTTCGGGACATGATGACGTCGCCATCATCGGGAGACGATGATCAGATTTCGGTGTTTCAGTACCTTGTTGATTTAAGAGAAAGATTATCTTCAGCGCGCACTATAGCAGAAGAAGCTTCTGGTATCGCTTCGAAAAGAGCAAAAGACTATAAAGATAGAGGGTCCAAACTGAGAATTTTTAAGCCAGGAGACAAGGTTCTGTTGTTGTTACCTACGGACCATAATAAGTTATTGATGACATGGAAAGGCCCTTATGTTATTGAGCGAGTTGTTTCAAAGGTAGATTACGCTATCCACATTGATGGAACGAGTAAGGTTTTCCATGTTAATATGCTACAGAGATTTTATGAGAGACCACAGTATCTGTGTGCACAGACAAGACCAGAGGAGACTGTCCTCTCTACTGCTTGTACGGGGGTCGTAGACCAGTTGGACTGTGACGTAAGCGACACCGAGGCGCAGGAAGAGTTACAAATTCAATTGCCGGAGTTAACTGCGACACAAGGTTACAGGGACGTAAAAATTAACCCTGACCTTACGAGTTCAAGGAGTAGGGAACTTGAGACCCTGTTAGCGTCATTCCTGGATGTTGTTACGGATTTGCCGGGTCGCACTACGGTGATCCAACACCAAATAAAGTTGACTTCGGATAAGCCAGTATTTCTTAAACCGTATCCGTTGCCTTTTTCTTCGAGAGATAGAGTCATAAAGGAAGTTGAGTCAATGTTGAAGTTAGATGTGATAGAACCATCAACATCGCCGTATTCATCACCCATCGTCCTCGTGAAAAAACTTGATGGATCGGTGCGGTTCTGTATTGATTTTCGAAGATTGAACACTATTACGGTAGGCGATAGGGAGCCTATCCCGTTTCAGGAGGAATTAATAGCTTCATTGGCCGGGTCCACGTGGTTTTCCAAGATAGATTTAACGAAAGGTTATTGGGAAATCCCGCTTACTGAGGAATCTAAACAATACACGGCGTTCCAAACGCCCATTGGATTATTCCAATTTAAGGTCATGCCATTTGGGTTGGTAAACGCGCCAGCGACGTTTGCACGATTAATGAGATTAGTGTTGAAGGACATACCTAATGTCGTGTCATTCTTTGACGATATAGCATGCCATACGTCGACATGGTCTGATCATATTCAGACACTAACAGTAATTTTTCAACGATTACGTCATTTTGGGTTAACTGCTAAACCCGCAAAGATGGATTTGGCATGTCCAGAGATAGTATTCTTAGGACATATCGTGGGTAGAGGGGTTCAGAGACCTGAAGAAACAAAAATTGACAAGTTAGTAGGGTTGCAAATCCCAAAAACAAAGAAACAAGTCAGAAGCTTAGTGGGAATTTTAAATTATTACAGAAAGTTCATTCCAAATTTTTCCTCCTTGTCATCTTCTCTTACTGACCTTACTAAGAAGGGACAACCCGATAAGGTCCAGTGGACGTCTGAATGTCAGACAGCATTTGATAATTTGGTGACAGCATTATCATCGTCACCCATTCTGATATTACCCGATTTTCGATCTAATTTTATCCTCAGAACGGATGCGTCGGACTCTGGTGTCGGCGCTTGTCTTCTACAGGAGAAGAACGAATGTCTCCATCCTGTATGTTATGTCAGTAGGAAGTTATTGCAGAGAGAAAGAACGTATTCTGTGATAGAGCGTGAGTGTCTTGCCATTGTCTGGTCCGTCCAGAAACTAGGACGTTATCTCATGGGACGAGAATTTTGTATCCAGACAGACCACAAGCCACTGACATTTTTGTCGAAGAATCGTTCGTCCAGCCCACGCTTGTCTAGATGGGCATTGGCTTTGCAGCCGTATACCTTCGTTATTCAACCAATTCCAGGAACCAGCAATCATATTGCCGACTACCTTAGTCGAGCCTAGGGGAAGATTTCAGGAGCTTATACATCGGAGGACAGGAACATTGACAGGATCTGTGTGAATGAGTCGACTTTAAAATATTGACATTATAAATATGATATGAAGAATGGTTGATAGGTTGAATGGTTTTTGATTCTGTATTAAGTATTGTGGTTAGTTAGCTATTCATGATGTGACACATATATGCATATTTCAGGCCATATTGATCCCCATATTTTCCCCTGATTTCGGTATTTTATATACTAGGGGAACTGCTAGGTCAGTTTTTTTAGTGTAGGTATTGCTCACGCTCACTCGTTGACAGTCATCTTGATGCGATTTGAAATTAATTGCATTAATTTTTTTGGGGTGGGGGATGATGTCACGAGTGGAGTGAGTGCAATTAAGGGGATTGCTACAGAGCGGGTGTAGAGTAAGAAGGGCTCACAGTAGACAGCAAGTTAAGCGTGCTGTTGTGAGTAGTGGGGGGGGGTCTGAAGGAGGCGAAAGCGCTGTATAACTATCACTGCAAGTTAGAAGGTCCGACGGAGCGGACCTGTGAATAAGAGCCCATCGGGCGGACATAAAAGGGAGCAGTCGAGAAGACTAGTGAGAGAGTCTTTCCAGTAATGACTGGTATGTAGAACGTTGATTGATTATTATGATTGATGTATTATATTATATTCGTCTATTACCATGATGTGAATAAGTATATGTGAGGAATGTGGAAGTCCTTGATATTGGATATAGCAATGTGCGCCATGAGCGATAGATGAAAGTGAGTTCATGGATTTGTAGCGCGAGTGAGTAGGGTGTACTCCGATGGAAGTGTGTTACCGTAAGATGTGTGGTGAGTGAAAGGTGAACTAGTGTGTGTACGCTTCATGGATTGTAAGGAGAGGTGGAGTGAATAGAAATGGTAGGGTATTATACCAATGTAATGTTATTCTTGTAGGTGTCGGGGACGGGCCGGGGAGCCACCTCGACGAGCACAAGTGATAGGCCAGCATAGGGCCGGAGGCCATACATAGGCCAGAAGTGAGACTGTCGGGGCAGGACAGTAGAGGCACATAACGTCGTGGCAGTCGGGCCACGGACAGGGACGTAGATATGAGAGTGAATGAGATACTATATTATTGCCACGATGATGGGCAAGTGAACTGATAAGTTGTATGACAATAGGAAGGTGATATTGAGAGACTGCGGTGCCAGTGAATTACTAATGCGCTATTAAGACCCTGAGGGGAGAGGCTGAGGCCGAAGTGCCTTTAGGAGTAACTACCGGATTGTGGATCCGAGGGAGAGTGTGTGTGAGAATAAGGCCGTTGTACGGCAGTTGATTTCAATAATATAATGTATGTAATTGCGCTATTATCTGTATAATTATGTTTAATAAATGTGTGAGTCTGATGGATTGTTTTGTTAAGTGTTAAACTTGTTTGTTCGTGATTGTCGTCCTGTCATAACTATTACATCTCCCAGTCTGGGATTTGTGACACAGTGGAAGCAATTTTGCGAATGGCAAATGCATAACTCTAGTATAATCAAACTATTTTGACGCCAGACATCTCTAAAAGTCTTCAACACTCAGTGAAATTGTCAATGCATAATATAAAATTATGGACTATGTTTCGTACGAAAAGCAGTCCATACTATTTAGAACATCAACACGTCACTACTGGCCGCACACACGTACAGGAAAGTTAAGATTTATGGAGACATGGGCCAACAAAATCGTCAAACTCGAGCGCATATCGCGACTTGAGTTCTTGTTTGTTCCAACTCCACTTTTTGCACAACTAAGAAATTCAATGTTAACCGTTTGCGGCTTTAATATTTACAATAAGGAGTTAAATCGGAAAAGTGAAACAGATTGATAAGTGCCAAAACGCATTTTAAACAAATGTCAAATCTTATACCACTCCTACGTGCCTTTTTGCTTTTTTTCTTGTTGTTGTTTTTAGAAAATGGAGATTGAACAAACAAGAACTAAGACCGCGATATCCTTTATACATGGCCTGAAAGTTGACCTCGCACTTACCGTTGGAAGATACCCAGGTACATGTTTGTTTTTGATCTTGCTCCATTTTCCAGGTGTGATAGGACAGGTAAAAGTTCTGTTTTGCACGGGCAGATCGTCCTCCAGTTCACATAGACTCCAGTAATTGTCATACAAGTCCTGACCATTGTATTTTACTTCGATGTAAAACTGACCACCTGTAATTTCATGCTCTGTGGACAATGTGTTTCATTTAATGACCTTGGTGATAATGTTGATTAATGAACTTTATTGGGTCAATTAAAGGCCTCTAATTATTGTAAAAAAAAATAATTGGCTTCGTTAGTAATGTTAATTAATGACGTTTTATTAATGTGTTAATTAACTGGCTTTGTTAACTGTGTCAATTAATAACATTAAAATTATCTGTGTTAATTAATGAACGTTAGAAACTGTGTCATTTCATGGCCTTTGTTAATTGTGCTATCTAATGACCTTATTAACTGTGTCTCTCAGTGTCTTTCCATCCTCATATCCTCTACCACTTTCATCCAAATCTTACCAATGTCCCCACAAAAACACATAAAACCACACAGTAAACAATAACTCAGAGACTGCGGTAATAAACTTAAATGCATAAAAAGCAGTAAAACAGTAACAATAAAAGCACCTAAATAAATAAAATAATTATACCAAACACAGACTGATGTATTGATGAAACGCTGGTTACAATCTCATTAGATTAACCATTAAAACATTTCTGAGTTTCAACATACGTTCTATCTTATTTCCATCAACGTTTTCCTTTTAAATCTTATCACTCTTCTTTTTACTTAGACTTAAGCCCAAACTCACCTAATGTCATATTCACAAATGTTTTTGCTCGGACACCACCAAGCTCCTTGTCTTCCTCAAGAATTACAGTGCCCAGTTGGTTTTTGGAGCCATCTGAAATGAAGACATGAGAAAGTGTCTCAATAACTGAAATAACATGCATTGCCTTTGAGGTGGGTAATAAATGTTTATCATAAGATCTTGCAAAGAAATTGTCATTAAAATTTGAATGTTCCTGGAAGATATGAACTCGCTCTAAATCTGATACAAGTCGTCATTTGTTTGAAATTAAAGCCTAAACACAGTGGCTTCGGATTCGTTTCGTTTTCGGCAGTTTTTCCCGAAAGACGCTAGACTCGATGAAAAAATGAAACAAAACAAAAGCGGAAGCACTATGCGCCCTAAAAGACGCTGTGAAGGTTTTTGACGTCTTATCGGGTTTTCGGCGAAGGCGAGACTGGCGTCATTCGGAAACTGCCTCAAGCGAAACGTAACCGAAGCCACTGTGCGTGGGCTCTTACACGGAACTTGAGAAGAAAATATTGTGCGGTAAAAGTCATTCGCGTGAATGATTCTTTTCTTTTTTGAAATAACTATATGCTAGTTTGCTGTCGTTGTTGTCGTGCATCTTTTTTTTTTTTCAAATGTGTGCGTGTGCGTGTCTATGTACGTAAGTGCATTTCAGTGGTTACGTTTTCAGAGTATTCTTTCTTGAAATTTCTATGTTTGTGGTTCCACGACAGCCCCGTTACCAAAGATTTCTATAATCATATTCTATTTGTATTTCCGGCTTTTGCTTTTTCCTTATTCGTTGCATGCTAATGAAGAGCTTTGGAACATATATTTTTTTTTTAATTCGGCTATATTTCAGCAACGATTACAACACGAACTCATCCTCTTCTGTTCTGGTTTTTCTTGCTGTTTTAGAAATTTTATTATAAAGTGACTAACATCGCTATGCATGCAGCTGTGTAGTTACTGAAAACGATTTCCTTAAAATGTACATTGTTAACATGATAAATTTTACGGGGTGCTTTTTTTTTTTTTTTGGTCTATTGGCTGAATTGATTCGGTGTTCGTTTCAGGGTGACTTTTTTTGTTTAGATTTGACCTTTTGCCAGCAATTATTCTGTCATCCGCGAAATGGTTACAGTTCGACCTTCAAAATTAGCCTAAAAATTAACAACAACAACAACAACAAAGAAACAAAAAAAAAAAAATCCGTCGTGAATCTTACGGTTTCATTGTTTAGCCAGTGGTGTAACTACAGAGGTCCCATGGATTGTTTACAAAGGACAGACAGACGGAAGAGGATGATAGAGAAACTGAACAGTAACAAAGATATTTGTACGTAAAAACACCAGTAGACACTTTGCTCATCATGTTGTTAGAAAAGCAATCTGCTTGCAAATAATTAATAATTTGGGTCACTACAGTTAAACAGAGACAAGGACTGAACACTTCGATTTGTCAGATGTGGCGAAAAAAAAAAAGGAAAGCTATATAGTCTCAAAAACGCACTTAATATCTCAAACAAAGTTCAACACACAGAGAAACAATAAGGAAAAACAAACAAAAGCACAAACGAGTTCAGGTTTAAAAGTAAAGATCAGCTGTACTTGCTGCAGTCTTTCATTAGACTGTATTTGCTACTTAAATGATGCTTAAGAGAAACAAACGAAATACCGGTATTTGAAAAACCACAGAAAAACTGTGGGGTCGCAGACATAAGAGAAACGAAACTAACAAAGACTGCGAACATTTTAAACCCTGTGCTCAACAGTAAAGAAAATGGCTAAATGATTGGGAATATTCTTAAAGTTCTCCATATAAACATCAAATGTCACACGATGTCGAGTTATCTCACAATGATCAGAAAACAGTGGTTTATTACATTATGTTTTGTTTTTTTTTTCCCCGGAAAATTAAAAAGGGGGAAATTATCACATGAAAAAAAAACACTTCAGCTTCGGTACAAAGAAACTGATAACTGATGAAACAATATTCATGTTTTCTTTTCTTTTATTTCGTACTAATAATAATAATAATAATAATAATGTATAGCATTTATATAGCGCATATCCATTTAAAATGCTCTATGCGCTTTACAGAAACAACATGTCAACCACAGAGCAGAATGGAGCTGCCTGCGAAGCGCTCAACATACTGCACTGCTTCTTTCTCTCTTCCTGTCTCGCTCACTCTCTCTCTCTCTATCTCAGAGCAAATTGTAACGCAGCCTGTTAGGCGCAGTTCACAACTCACAACAGTTCACAACTCACAGCGGTTCACAACTCACATCAGTTCACACAACACACAACTCACATCAGTTCACACAACACACAACTCAAATAATATTTGAATATTTATTAATAACAAATATATTTAATAATGAATAATAAATTCTGGCGGGCGGGGGGGGGGGGTGGGATGATATGGATAACTTTTAATCTATTAATTTCAATTTTCAATAATCGTCTTCTTATGATTCTTAATCCTTAACTTCACATGAACCTAAATCACAGAAATTGTTACTTACCACATTTATCATACACAGCTCCTATCGGCACATAATTATTGATCTTCAAGAACTTGTTCCAGTAATCGGATCCTGTCACTTCATTCTGAACAAGCTCTCTCTTACTGTGTTTTATGAAAGAATCATCACTTGGTCTGTCTTCTTCATTCTCATCATCGTCTTCCTCCTTTTCGTCTAAAATATCGTCGATTTTATCGTTTGCTTTTTGGGCTCTTCGTCTCTGAAAACTGGAGGCGCCAAAATCTTGACCAGCGCCTCCTGGCGATTGTTGGTTCATCTTCAACAAAACATCAGGAGTTGGATGCCGAAAGTAGGTGACGTAAATACTCATAAACATGAGAGAGAAAAAAGTGAGAATACTCAACTTCACGATTCGGCCACGATAAGCCATGATGAACCGTTTCCCTGAACCACTGGAGGCGAAAGATCTCCCTGATCTGGTGCTGGTAGGTTGGTTTTGTGCTTCAAGATTGTGTCCGCAGTGTTTGCACTGATTACCTCCACTTGTTAATGTGCTGCCGTCAAAAATAGTGTTATACGATGAAGTCTCCATGAGAAAATGATTATAGCCCTAACAAAATCAACATTACGTTCCCTTCAATGAGAAAAGAAATGTTCAGCAGTCTCTGTGCAGGTATATTAAATGAAAGACAACCCAGAACACGTAGAGCTACTAAAATTTCACAATTGAAAAACAGTTCTTCAGAAAAGCGTCCGTTTCTTCTAACAGACCAAAGCCAGGAGTTTCTCACTAGCTGTGAGCTGGAGAAATCTGTGGCCTTTGTCCAACTCCGGAGGTATAAGTTCAATCCGCTGAATCTGTTGTCATCAGCGATAACACGGCCACTTCAGTACAGCTGACTCTGCTTTGCCTTATATAGGTCACCACTTTGAGTGACGTTGTTCTAATAATAAACAATAATTAACTCGGCTAATTGATAAGCTGAATCTGCCTCTCTCGCGTAGCTTTTGCGATGGGTAACTTAACTGTTAGAATCAGTCCCAGCCGAAAGACGTCGTAAAGGAGTAATTTCGTGCATAGAAATACCGGAATGTTGGGGAAATGGACACAGTGAGGATCTTGATTGCGAAGAGGCACTTATAATATGACCATGTGACAATATTGTCTGTGCATCATTCTTTAGATTGTTGCGTTCTTATGAAATGCAACCACTACCACTGAACTTTGCCGAAACTACAAAATTATGAATTCAGTCCATGAATTCAAGTATTAACCTACGTTTACATAATTATAGAAGTAAAGATTGACCAGTGAACCGAAAATCATGGACGCAATTTTTTTAACTCCAAAATTACCATTATCTCGTATCTTAAAGTTCAATCGTAATTAAAAAAAAAAAAAAACACCAACAGATCGTGAACTTTAACTCTGAAGCTCTTGAACCAAAGATCCGTAAGTTTCCAAATTTAAGTCATGAGTTTGAGTTTGAGTTTGGAGAAAGTATGTCGACTCGATAACACTTAACAGCAATTATTGTGCTAGGAGGAAGCACGGCGATAGACGGAACATAACAGAATGATATTGATAGGAGATAAGGAGACCCGACCAGCAGCTCCCACCAAACATCCGCTACAGTCATAAAACGACATGCATTGCTCAGAAATAGAAATTATTATAATATATCATTTGGCATTGATTGGCCTTAAAAAATTGAAACGAAACTAAATTTAAGGCAGTTAATATGACATCTTCACTACAAAAGGATAGCGTCTAGTCCAGGATTTGGTTCCGCACTTCTTTTTATCGCTTGCTAATCTGCTCGTAGATCGAAAGTGAAGGGAACTCAGTAATATCTAAACTCGTGATAACATATTTTGATAACAACGATGTAACGTTTATCACCATGTTGCTAACTAATGACGAACTACGGCTATCTGGAACTATTTAAGCAAAGTGAATATGAAATAGCTATCACAACACAGAATGGACAGATTACTTCATTTCACTATACATAACAACCTTGGGAGAGGACGGTTCTCATAAACTCACACGTTATGCAGGTAACATGTACATTAATAGAAGCAGGTCATTTTATCATGTTCGTGTTCAGATGTTTTTATAGTTGTTGCTTCTGTTCGATTGTGCGATAGTCAGCACTGTTCGTTATAAGGCATTACCTAAACCAAACTGTTTGAGAATGTTACATTTGGGAAAAAAAAAAAAAAACAGAAATATTTTAAATCTGTTTTCATTTTAATGTGCAGATAGATAGATAGATAGATAGATAGATAGATAGATAGATAGACAGATAGATAGATAGATAGATAGATAGATAGATAGATAGATAGATAGATAGACAGATAGATAGATAGATAGATAGATAGATAGATAGATAGATAGATAGATAGATAGATAGATAGATAGATAGATAGATAGATAGATAGATAGATAGATAGATAGATAGATAGATAGATAGACATAACATTAATGTGCTGTAACCTCATTTCAACTCGAGTTGTCCAAAAGTGCTGACACTTAAGAAGGTTTCAAAGGTGAAAGGACAATTACATCGCGTCCCAGCATTGTTGGACTTTACCCTTCCCCTAGTATAAACATGCACAGCTCTTGAAAACAAACACAGAGCAGGTTTTTAAGTGATCTCTTATGCTTTAAAAAATACTACAGCTCCCGAAATAGCTTGTTCAGTTCATAGGTTGCCCCGTCAAGAGTGCAGAGGGTATCAAAATTTAATCATTAAGTATTGTACATCAGTGATGGTATCGGTGAAATTTCCGTGTCGTTTCCTGTTAAAGGATTCAGAAAGTCAGATTTCCGTTGTTTCGATTCTTTTCGTCTTGGTGTCTTTTCGGTACAGTTTCTGTGTCGGCTAAATGGATTTCAGCTTTTTGGGTGCTCGATGACGAAAGGTCGAGAAAAGAAACGAGCAGCTCCATTTTACAAATTGCTCGATGCCAAATGCTCTACTCTTGAAAAAAATGAATCAACAGTTAGACGAACGAGCACTCGTTGAGTTTCAAGTTTGAATTAATTTTGGTTTTTTACGGCCCGTCAGCAAGATCACAGCCCCTTTGGGCCTTTCACGGTCTTTCTTGTATTGTTGTTTTGTTGGGAATTTGAATGTACTTCAACTGACAAAATGATATAAATCCGGCAATGAACAAATTCTGTGGTCCCTCCCACCCCCGTCTTCACCCGATGCCCTAAGCTCGTGCTTATTTTGCTCCATGGTGAATCCACTCTGTGTCCTGGCCATAATTATAATTATTTTAAGTGAAAAGAAACAAAATCAGGTAAATTTGCTTTACGGCTGAAGTTTCCATCACATCTCAGAGCAGTCATCCGTCGTATCAGCAAATTATTTTGTGATAAGATAAGAATACATGAAAAAAGTGGGACAGGTAATATTTCTTTGTTCAGGTCAATGTTAATGTGTCATTTTGCATCGTTCTAACCTTGAAAAATGATACAAAATACAAGAGCGAGAAATCTCGACAGTTTATCCAATAACCTGGATTTGACTTGACCTGGAAACTTCAGCTTGTGAAATAGAATGGATGTAGAATGATACAGGTTCGTGCAAAGCTGGTATAAGGCCCAGTGAGGTAGAGTGGGTTGCCAGCGCCCGGGGTAAGGCAAGTATTCCCCCCCCCCCCTCGACCCTGGACCGTTAGCACCCTCTGAATCCCTTCCACTAGTCTAGTTTATGCCCCTCCCCCCCCCCCTTTTTTTGCCTCTACTACGGGGAAGTATTTTCCCTCAGTATAATTCATAGGCCCACGCCAACAGGCCCACCTAGCCGCCGACCCCCTTCCTCGCCCTCTCTAGTCCTGGCTTGTATCATTACCCAAAACCTTTTATTATTGTTGTTGTTAGAGGTAGAACCCCTGGAGTGTCCTCCTATGATATTACACTGTGAATATTTCTTGGATCCCAAAAGTTTAAGGTTTATGATAAAAGTTTATGAAAAAAAAAAAAAGGCACGCTATTGTAACACTGGTGAAATAACCTTTTCTAATCACACAGAAATGAATGACGTTGTTCCAGTTGTTAGCTGAGGTCAGGAGCTTGATGGCGATAATGTTCATTATGATTTTGCACAATTTAAGAATGTAGGCCTGGCTGGCGTAACCTCAAGTAAATATTAATTGACGGGCCTTGAGATAATGTGAACACAGCTATTGCCCAGAAAGAGAGAGTGAAATTAGAAACAAAGAAAAAATGGGGGGAAAAAGTATTTAGACTCTTGGGAGATTCTGCTCGAGACCACCGCGTACTTAGGTCTTGTTTGTCCTACCTCCATTTTCTGCAAAAAAAAAACACAAAAAAACTGGAGATCTTTTGGAATGTAGAAGAGGTATAACAAATGCACACCACTGACACTCGTTTAAAATGCGTTGTGGCACTTATCAAGCTGTTTTACAGTTCCGATTTATGTTCTCATATTATCTCATTATTTATATTTTGATGAACTTTGGGCCACTTGCTGTAACCACTGGGCTACGAAAGAGTTCGAAACAAGCTAGTTACAGACAGCCAGGGCGAGAGAGAGAGTGAGAGAGAGAGAGAGAGGGGGGGGGGGAGGGGAGGGGCGGGAAATCAGGGTCTAGGAAAGGGGTGAGAGTTAATTTTAGTTAATTCTAATGAATTTTGAATTCATGCTGAACACAGGTAAAAAAATCAGGCGATGGGGTGAAACTTTATTTTGCAGCAGGAACAGAAAAATAGTTAAAAGCAGATATTTCGAAATATTCTTATTCACAGGAGTAAACTGTGCATCACATGAATGGAAGAGAGTCCAGCCTTTTTCATAATGTCAGTCTATTCTCAGTGACAAACAGTCCCAGAGTGTCCGTCACCTGAGCTGATCTGTTAATTCTACGTCTCCCTTCTCATTCGCTGCGTTGTGTAAACCATTCGGAGACCAATTCCCATGGACCGAGGAATCATTACATAGGGCGTGGGTTGACGTGGAGGTGGTGAACAGATCTTATTACCTACAGATAAGAGAGACATGCAGTACGAGATGGGGTCACAAAGCCAATTCTTTCCCCGATCGCGTGTAATTTGCCGGCGGGCCTGGGACATGGATCGATCCGAATGCAAACACTATCAGTTGACATCGATTCTCATTCGCTTCAAGGCGAACACTTGCTGAGGGGAAATACATGAAGAAAGGGGCTGGTATTGTTTCAAAGTTTTAACTAAATCTGCAGAGGTTGGAATAGTTAAATTTTGAGGAAATATAAAACTTGTCAAATTAAAAAGAAAGGGGGGGGGGGGGGAGGGGGTGAGGTATTTCATCTTGGTGCAATTTTGATCCCTCGTTTTTCTGATGTCCGCTAAAGCCTGAATGACAGTTTCAAAAATTATAAAATCAGTTTGCTTAAGCGTGAACTTTATGTTTTGATTTTTAATGACCTCATAAAAGCAAAGAAGAAACAGGCCGTTTTTGCATTGCAGCAAAGAAGGAAAAAAATGTTCTTCTTTACAAAGTCCCACGTTAGTAACAAATATAAATAGGCTATCATGAATACTTAACCGTGAATTCTAAAAGAAGTGTAAATCAGAAATGAAATGAAATATTATTTTGAACAATGAAAGAAGTTGGAAAAACAACAGATTAAAGAATCCAGAGAGAGCCTACAGACAAAAACAAAACCAAAACAGGCCAGTTTGGACGCAGTAGCAGCTTTCATAATCTTGCAGTAAGCTCAGACCAGTGTGGATAGACAATCAAGGCAAAGGAGAGGAAATGAAATTCATGACCAATAGATAAGGCAGAACATACACTTGAGGTGACTCTAGAGAATATAATCCTATATCACTGGGTGTTTTTCCCATTGTGGGAACCGCGGATCCATAATCAAACAAACGACTGGTTGATCTGTGGGTTGAGAAGATTGACTGATCCAGGCGTCGACAGGGGCGTGTTCTCATGTTTAGTCCCCGGGTCGCAAGCATAGGGTACATTTTCCAAAAAACTTTGAAACTTGACAGGCTGATATAACACAGAAATACAAGTGCAAAAATATGCTATCAAATATCATGAGAAAAAAAAAATCTAGGTAAAAAAGAATGAATTTCAACTGTAGAATATTGAACGCCATCTGACGTCTTTCAACAATGGAATAGTCGGTACAAGTGTACAGTATTAAACATGCTATCCTCAGATTGTCTCTAATTACAATCTTTAATTTAGTGTTAATTATTTCAGTTGTGGGAAATGATTAAATAAAGCCAGTAGCATCGTATTGTGAGATGTTTTAACCACGATTTAAAAAAAAATGTGTTTGGCATTCCACGTACACAAGTAAGTAACACTGATCTAAATTTGGCCAATTTTCGAGATTTGGAAAAGAGAATTCCTACCCTCACTTCCCCGCTCTACCAGTTCTCGTCCTCTGTCCAGTCTAGTCCAGTCTTGGCTGTTTATTTATGGCTTTGTCCACATGTTGTTAGCGTGAATTAGTTTTGCCCCACTTAAAAAAAAAAAGAAAAATACAGAAAGAACAAGCATTACGATTTTAGAATTTTAGATCTGTAGTGAAGTGGCACCCACCAATGAAGAAGTTCAAATGTGCAGGGATACGCCTCTGATCTCTTCGTTACAAGTACCTGGCACGACAGGGAATGGAATCCCTGGGACCAGAACTATCCTATTGTTGATATCTGCCTGTCAATAGAAATTTGTGCAGGCGTAAGTGTTGGCACTACTAGCTCTGTTGCGGTACGTAGCTTGAACAGACCAGTAAATTATACAGCAGGATCTATATTCTCTATATTTAGAGCCATTTACGGTGTTCTGTGACAGCACTCCCGCTGCTGTAATTTTTTTTTACATATCTTGGGATTCGTAAATTCTGTACTAATTTTTCGGTAAGTTTTTACTGTATAACACAACATTCGAAGTCTCCTGTCGCTGAAAAACGAACTTTTCACGACGTGTGAGACTTGCACGCACAAAACGAAGAATTTGAATCCTAGTTAGATGTCTTCAAATTGGCCAGCTGTTTCTTGGTGCTGAATCAACGAATTAAGGAAAAGACAATAAACGTACAGCCCTATTATCGTGTTTTTGTGAAAAATTTAACGTTATTTGACCCTTGGATATACATCCTCCATTATAAGTCACCGGTATTATCAAAGCTTTTCATCGGCTTTTGATCTTTTACTAACTCTTTCATTTATTGTACTTAATTGTTATCAAGTGTCATTATTTGATGTGTGCGATAATGGCACATTGTCATATGGAAATCACACCAGATGTATGCTCACAACAACTGACAGAATGGCCTCTTCTACATGCAAAACAACATTCTTTTAATAGATGCATTCTTGCCAAAATCGTGTTCTTTATACCACAGTTGGACATTTACCACTGCACTATTATATGTAAAACTTTGACTATTTTTTTTATGGATCTTGATGGATCAAGAGCCATCTAGATTTGTACAAGCTGAAAACCCCTGTTGTAAGATGTCACCGAGTCACTCAGTATTGGACTATGTGCGTAATCTGACAGTTTCATACTTCAGTCACGTTATGATTTAGTGATACAGAATGTCATAGCAAGTCATGTAGTTTTCCTTTGTCGAGTATCCGAGCTGTTTAATACGTAAGACACGGTACAGTAATAACAATAGAGGGCAAGCCGTCACAGTTTGCAATACTTTTTATCATTGACCTTCATTTTCTTTCAATATTTTTGTGCAGGAACTAAGTGTGTGACTCTAAATCATGACTTCAGAATGTTTTATGAATGATCTGCTTCTGCTGAACGATATTATCTCTTCTTGTTTCATGTCTGTCACGTTGTTCTTCATCTTTCATTTTAAATTTCGTCTCCTTGGTCATCTTTCAGTAAATTCATAACCTGTCTCTCTTTCATTTTCTTTTAAAACTCTTCTCTCGCCTTCTCCCCTCTTTCTCTCTCTCTCTCTCTCTCTGTGTGTCTCTCTCACTCTCTCTTTCTCTCTCTCTTGTGTGTGTGTGTGTCTTCCCCTTCTCCTCCGCCTCTGTGTCTCTATATGTGTGTCTCTCTCTCATAGACACAAGCCGTGTAAGTCTATGGTCTCTCTCCACTCTCTCTTTCTCTCTCTCACTCTCTCCCCCTTCCCTCTCTCTCTCGCTCCTTTTCATCTTTGACATGTTATCCACACTCACTGATATGACGGTAACGGATTTTATTGAACTGATGTAGGGATAACATTTTGAGCCTGTTCTTAACTAGGGAGCAGCTGACGTTAAGTTAACCTCTAGCAAATTAATTCTGGGCATGAGAAGTTTCATTTTTTACTAATAGAAAAATACAATGTGTTTCATTTCTTTTCCCTAGATATTTAAATATTTCCTCAATTGAGGAGAGACTGAGTTTACTTGTATCATTTAAAAACATGTATAAATACCTAATGTACATATACGAATCCAACTTGAAATCTGTTATATTCAGGCTAAACTGCTAAAAGCTATAAATACAACTATCACAATCAATTTGATGTCATGGATAAAAACAATGTGACTCAAAGTGGGTAAAAATATCGGGATTCACTTCGAATCTTACAAGGTTTATAAGGGGACAGACAAACAGTTTAAAAGTAAGCAATACATAACAAATCTTTGGCTTCGGCACTACAGCCAGCAGAGAGTATACAGAAAGCGCGCGACAGACGCTGGAAGTAAATTTATCTTCGGGAGAGTGGTAGGGGGGCGTTTCCCATAAACTTGTACCGTAGCCCCTCTCCTAAACCATTCTTGTCTTGATAGGACACCATGAATCTGATACATAGCGCAAATCGATTTTATTCACGCGCCGAGAGGCATAATGATCAATAAGTCGAACTGTCGAATTTGATACGAGGAGTGGGGATCGATTGAAGATTCGATCTCTCCAAGACAAAATCATAGCAAACCCCGGTTGCTTACCTTTCAGAGATCGCTCAGAGCGCTAGCCTGAATAATGGGACAAGCAAGTCTGACATTTCTCATGGATTGGAGGAACAGGTAGAACACGGTCCCAGCTATAAATCTGTCACGGGACTGTATTCTTAAGTGTGTAGTGTGTTGACATGATGTCTCCTTGGTTTGACATTTCGTATATTGCTTCGAGTTATTTAATTTCAATGGCCCTAACTAGACATTTGTTGTACAAGTAATTTATTATATTGACCGGCATTAGGTATTCATGCTGTGTAAATTGATAAGATTATTCATGTACTATTTTACATGCTGATGCCTTGCCGTCGTTTATTCTGACTAGGATCTGGTAATAGTGACTGTAGTTTTAATATATTTGCTGTTAGTTGTGTAAATTAAACTTTTGTAACTAAGAACTTTCCTCTCACTATTAAATATCCTAAACCTTTGTATTTACCGTAATCCACGAGCATATTTTGAAAGGGTGGCATGGGAGAGCATCTTAGTTCCTGTCAAAGAATTAAACCTAAACTCTTTGGTTTGAAGATCGGACGAGGGTCCTTCTCAAATGAGTAAACAGTCCTGTTGGTGAGTGTCAGCTCTGATAAGAGCATGATTCGTGCAAATTATAGCCAGTTCATTCCTTGTCCAGTTTGAGTATGTTGTAAACTTGGTGCGAACTTTTCTGGAAGCGGGATAGAAGATAATATTTGTATTTGTATTTGTATAACTCTTTAATCCCATTTGGGAAATTTGCCTTTGTGCCATTGCACGTCGTCGCCACAGTGCAGCGCCGGTCGGCGGGTGTTTTTTTTTGGGGGGGGGGGGTTGGGGACGGGGGAGAAGGGGAGGGACTATTCCGTGCTATTTGAACAGTAGGCCTAATAGTAATCTCATTATATAACTGTGTGATAAATGTATGTATTATATAAGTATGAAACATTATAAGAATAATAAAAAATATGCAAGAAATAAACAATCATAATCACAAAACGTCATTTTCGCCTTTTAACTAAGCATGCAGCATGGTTTATCAGCCTCGGATCTGCGGAACAAAAGTTCGAAAAAAAAGCCTATATTTCGAAATACTGGAAGTCAGTTGTGGATTTTTAAATTTTAAAACACTACTTTCTCGGTGTCACATTTTAACTTTCCTCTGTTGTCTTCAAAATGTAACTAGATCATCGTTAGTTTACTTTGTGGCGTTTCATGCGGGACAATATTTTTAAACTTCGCGACAGTCTTGCATGAACATTTTGACTATTTCTGTTCTGTCATCGTTGGAAACCGACTGGAGTTCAATAATCCTAAGGCACAAAGAATTGTGGGAGTTGGTGGTGTTGACTCCAAGTTTTGGAGATGGAATAATTCATCAGAAAGGAGAATTTGGGGCATGCGAAACAAAAAGACATTAACTACATTTTGAAAAGCTTTCTCATTCAAAACCCAGCAATCAAACTAGTGTAAACCTCTGAAGTCAGTAACGCTATCAGAAAGAAATCTTGTTGTTTTCAGTGATTCGAAAGGTGTGAACAATTTTAAGACACCAGACACACATCCACAGTCTACAGACACACATAGATCGAAGGCCAAAGAAGAAAAAAAAGACCAATAAATATGGTTTGATTCAGGCACGCCAATACCAGCAGGTGAATACACGATCCTAAAATACAACACACAGATTCCTGTTGGTGTACAACGCAAACTACACCGTAACTCTGTAAAGAAAATATGCTCTGTGACATCATAGAAGCTTTCGATCAGCCAGGTTAAACAACGGAATCTACAGTGCTTTTGCAGTGCAGTCAGCCCTTCCAACACATTTACATTGCTATTCTATCGGTCCCAGGCATTCAGTTTGCTAAAGAAAACAGACCTGATTTCAATAGGGTACATTATGCTTTCCCGGCCGCAAAGCACTTCTTGAAAAGGCGTATGTTGGGGACCAGTCTTGCGACTTAGATTGTCAATAGGAGAATAGGGGAGTTCTTCGATCGGCACTGCATTATTACATAACTGGTTTTCCGTGTTATAGCTTTTTGCATGTTGCCCTGAAGAAATCTACGGGTGTTCCTAGTGTGTTAGCAGTAATATATCGACTTAATTACATTAAACTTAGCTTAAGTTTACATTGTTTTTAGGCAAGACAGGATCAGTCACTTTCTTCCAGTTAGTACGTCTCTTTTACTAGATGCATTCTAGATTTGAAATATTGGAGATAATGTTGTTTTATCATGTATATGAATCAAACTTGGATTATTGGAAGGTGTGAGAGATGGTGCTGTCCAGTAGCTTTGGACAGCACTTATTATGGTCAATTCCTTGTCCATCTTTAGTATTAGTAAACTTTATCTATGCCCTATTTTGCAATATGCTAACAGTATTTTTCATATTTTCCTTCCAGGAATGTGACCAGACTTCAACAGAGATGCATTCATGTTTATGGAAAAGAAAGTGACAACCTAAAGCCATGGAAAAGTTGATCACGAGTTGCCTGTGTCATATGGTTTGAAGCAGTCATGTGACTAAATACTTTACACACTCTTTTAATCCGTGTCGTCCCAGCATACAGTAGTGAGCAAGGATTTGCACAGCGAGCAAAGAAGCATATTATTATTATCTTACTCAGACCGACTTATTAAAAACTTAGCGTTTTATCAAACAACGACTTTGAGATTCCAGCAAATCTGCATCACAGTATGTGATATCATAATCATAGCAACTGAATAAAAAAAAAAGAGTTTGTTCATCGTTTGGCCCATACAAAGAATCAACAATGACGAAAGTAAAGACGATACTTGCTGAATTCTGTTCTCCAAAGGAGATTCTTGCCATCAACAGGCTTGGCCTGATCAAGAAAGAGGAGAGGGAGTCCCAGCCCATCCCATGGCGACATCGATTACCAAATGCGTGAGTATCATCATCTATAATACAAGAATACAAGAAAAGCCCTTTGTTCTAAACCGAGCCAAAATATGACTGAAGTGATTTTTCTGAAATTTGGTGTGAGGAGGTGAAATAGGGTTGCGGATTGTATAGACTCTATTAAAGAAGAGCATTATATTATTAAATTAGGCGCCACCACGGAATAATCCACTGAATGCCCAATAATTGAACTGTTAACTCGCCAGACCATTTAGGGACATATTACGAAAGGGATACCAAAGCACACCGCGCATCACTTAACAAAATCCTCGGTGCGCACTGAATCTTGTCATGTAGCTGTTAGTGTTGGAATTACTGTCTTTGCCTTCTGCTCTGCTTTGTAAACTTCAGTTCTCACAGCCATTCAACCGCCATTCATATGAGTGGATTTCATAATATTTTGGAAAACTTTACCATTACTTTGTTTTAGATTTGTATCTCTTTTCAGAGAATTTATTTGCAGTAGTTACTAACTGGTGTAAGCTCGCGCATTTAATACTAACTTGGCCAAACTAACAGCATCGGAAGTGTCGAAACTGTTCAGCAAAAGTGCAAACCTCAGTTAATGCTCTCAAGGTTAACCTTGTCCACAGGCCAAGTAGAAAAGCCCTGAAATCTTCCGTAAGATCTCATAGGCTTGCAGCAAATTCATAATCAGACTTCGGCGAGAGATTCAATTCATAGATTCACATAATATTGAGAGTGAAATTGGTCAATATCGCTAATGGATGTAAGAACAGGTGTTTGCATTTAATATTACTAGTGATGCTCGTTATCTATATGGACACATCTTGCTGATGTACCTAAATTACTTTAGATCGCGCAGCGCAGTCTGTCATATTTCTGTCAAGTGCATTTCGAGCGGTCAATGCACTCATTTTTTGGCGTGCGTCTAATGTCGGAGCGATGACCTTGATTAACACAATGAATACTCTAACCCCTCTAGGCCCCGATGTATCGACAGTGATACACAGAAATTTATCATTCGGCTGTAGTTCTCACAAGATCTCAAGGCGAGAAAAGTTATTTTTAGTAATTTGTACAATATGCACAAAATGAAAACCCTTTAATTATGCCCCTAAGAACAATTTCTCCCCAAACCAGAATTTTCGGACAAGCAGACATGGGGGCGGGCCTAGAGAGTTAAGCTGCCACAAAAGTTCTTCATTTTATTTGGTCCAGAATAATGTACCAGTGCAGAAAATGCTAGAAAACAAAAATAAATTACAATTTTATCCTTAGATCAAGAGACAAATACCGTGAGTGGTGGAAAGAAGAAAACAATTAGAATGTTACAGCGAAGAGCTTCAAAGAAAGAATATTCATACGAAAAGTACGAAAGGCTGTGTCAGAGAAGAGTCTTGGGTCATTCTCAGGCCCCTGATAAAAATTTAATAAGTGCCGTAATCACACCGCTAGAAAGTAGTTAAATTGAACTTCACCTCCAGCAGGATTCGAACTCCGACCACTCGCACCCAAGTCTACCGCTCTGGCCACTGCGTCATAACGATTAAGAGCAGAGGATGTCACAGAACTACTTTAACGCCAGGAAATGTACCACGAAGGACATGCTCCAGATTTTGACCAGCCTACAATGGCCAGGGTCAAGGTTGATACCCCGCATCTGTATTTCTTTATCATCAGTATAATCATCTTCAGATCAGATAACATTACGAGAGCTCTGTGGAAGTGTTTGCTGAAGAGTTCGACCGTAACAATACCATATCATTTGAAAATGAAAATGCTAACTGATTCTGAACCCATTTAAATGAATATTGTATTTGTATTTGTATTTGTATTAGGGACAGATTAGGAAAGGGATCCATCAAGATCCATAAAAAAAAAGTACAACCAATTGCTAGATTATGGTGTTAAGCGCGCAGAAGAAAAAACTAGTAACTTCCATGTAGGGCTAGTTATAGTTAACCGGCATTGAAGTTACAAGGTTTTTCCTTGGGATTCTTTGCCCATGAACTCTTTAATCCCATTTGGGAAATTTGCCTTTGTGCCATTGCAGCCCAGTTACAACTGGAGCAGGCACGTCGTCTCCACAGTGCAGCGCCGGTCGGCGTTTTTTTTTTTTTTTAGAGGGGCGGGGGAGATGAGGGAGGAGGGGAGGGATTAATTTTTATTTAATTTTGCCCGGGCAAAGGCTGGGAAAGTGACAGCTGGATTGTTCTTGTCTTAAACCATTTTTCGTTATTTATACTGCGGCGGAAACTGGAAAATTCTTTATTTTTCGTTATTTATACGAAGGTGAAAAACTGCGATCTATTTCAGAAGCAATGTCTATACTGATATCTGTGAGTGGATCCGGGAGAAATCGGGCTTTAGGCGAACTTTTTAGACTTCTTAACCCAAAGAACAAAAAATATTTCTAAGACGATTTCAAGCAAAACCTTTTAAAGCAGGGCAGAAAAATAACTAATCCTTTATTTTATAGGTAAATCTCAATTTCCATAGAAAATTTATGTATTTTCCATTTAGGAGGAGTTTTCTCAGGAATTTGGTCTTTCACACTAAGCCCGATTTCACCAGATCCACTCTCATTTCAGTGGAAAAAACAAAAGAATAGTTATATATACTAAAATAATTAGTTTATGTAGTGGTCTAGATTAGTTACTTATTTTAAAACATTGAAAGTAAGTTGATCGATTGTTTATATCAACACAGTATTATTGTGTATCGAAGTACTCTTCAGCATTCTCATTGAAGTATCTTTTCGTAGTGGGAAACAGATATGACTTTTCCTCAACAGACCAAGCAAAAATTAGCCTTTCCTGCCTTGATATATCAAAAACAAAATAACAATTTCGCTATCTACGATAGCTGTGGAAGATTTAAGTTCTTAAACCTTTTTTTTTTTCTTCTATTTTATCAGTGCATCGCAAATCCAGCAGTGATGAGGTAAAACCTAATAACTGCTCCGGTACAATTAAAAAACAACAACAACGAAACAAGACTTGAAGAAAGTGTTGTAATCATTGTTACCTTCACTTCCAAAGTAACATTCTGGTTGTTAACAAACTTGAATATTATCCTAATCGTTTATATTCTTGACGTTTGTATGCAAATAGATAAATACATTTAAAAAAAAAAAGTACAACCAATTGCTAGATGTTAAGCCCGCAGAAGAAAAAACTTGTAACTTCAAGGTAGGGTTAGTTATAGTTAACTGTCATTGAAGTTACAGGGTTTTTCCTTGGGATTCTTTGCCCATGAAGTAAGCCAGGGGATAACAAAAGGCAATGGTTCTCACGCGCAAAGGAAAAACCTGGCAAGTTATGTGTGTGCAGAGATAAAACCTACTATGTGAAAAAGATACAATGTTTTTACCTTTGTCTTAATCGAAAAAAAAAACATACCAACCTCCCCCCCCCCCCCCCCCCCAAAAGAAAACAAAACAAAAACAACAACAGAATTGTTGGATTTTCCCACAATTTTCTTGGAAAGTAACCTTCAAATCACGGAGACATCATTATAAATAGAAAGATCAATGCCTGGAAGTTTCATTCTTGGATCTATCTCATTTTTTAACAAAAATCTGAGTTACTAGGTTTTACATTAGGACGGGTGAAATATTTATTTACAGTAATTTTAGCTCTTGAAGAGTTGTAACGCAGTTTGCACTGTTTGTCATGAAGAACGGCGTGACTGAGTTCTGTAAAAGGTTCAGGAGGTAGACAACCACTTCACGAGGGGACTTCAAATGTTGAATGTTGTATAATTACGATACCGTCCTCTTGTCCACGGAGGACGATAGTGAAAGTGATAAATGAAGTATGTAGGCTGATGTCAACAGCTGATACAAGACAAGGGTTTATGATCATCAACACTTATATCTATCCACTTATCCAGTGCAATACACGACAAATGGTTATCTAGTGCAAATAGAACAGAACTTATAACCTTTCATCACAGTTTATTAGGTTACCTTCATTCAGTGTAGATAATCTGATAATGAAACTTTGAATGAGGGAAGAGATTATCAAGCGATATGACACCGATGCTCTTGAAAGGAATTCAATTGCTTACCACATCAAAATAACCATTAAATCTTACCATTAGTTGTGTAGTTTAACATGTATAAACTCTCCATCTGTCTGTCTTTCCGCCTGTCTGTCTGTTTGTTAGTCCATCTGTCTGTCTGTCTGTCTGCCCCTCTTTCTCTCCCTCCCCCCCCCCCCCTTTCTTATTTCTCTCCTCACCTTAATCAGCATTTTACTGGACTGTCCATTCCAAACTTAAATTCCCTATCTGCCTTTCATATAGAAGCTCTATAAATAGTATTAAAAGCACGGGGTTTTAATGCCCTGCCCTCTTTTTTTATGCATTGAAACAATACAAAACAAAACATTACTTTGTACAACACATTATTTTCTTGGGAAGCTTTTCCTTGGGTATTTTCAACTTGGGCCCACGGCGTGTCTTGCCCTTTCTGAAAGAGGCGAGGATCTAAAGCTTGATTTAAAAACTTTTATACATATTTACAAAATTCTTTTCAAATCTATACAAAACAATTTTTGAGAATTTTTACCAATGTACCAATGTACTAATGTTGTAACGGAACTATGTACATCTACTTGTGAAACTTCAACTGATAAAGCTCTGAGTACTGGACATAAACAAGATAGCCAAGAAAGACCTTGGAAGGCCCAAAGAGGCCGTTATCGTGCTGACGAGCCGCAAAACCCAAACTCAAACTCCCGGGAGAGCTGTGTAAGCTAGACCAAACCACGCTGAGTGGCGCATTAAATGCAGACGGGATAGGGAATAAGATTGCACCTGACAAACATTCAATTTACTGCAGATCCCTTGCCAAGAAAGAAATACAAAATGCACATGAAACAACACCACATGTAATGGAGGCTTTTCAGACAGTACATATTTCGTATTTTAGTATTATTTAGACCTAACTGTTTGGTACCAAAGTCGGCTTCATCTTCTTGAGACGTATAGTGTTGATGTGGGGATCGATGGATATTACCAAAGTAATGGTAGACTCTGTCCAAGATCTAATTCATTGGTTGATATAACGACTGCATGGGGTTATTACAATGCCGTCAACTCTACTTAAACATTTTATCGTCACTTGATCAGCTTGCAGTGTGAACTGAAATTGCTCCAGGTAGATAATACATAATTAATCTACTGATCCTAAAGATAATGATTACTCATTTAGACATTGCAAAACCCCGATGACAACAATAAAGACAGCTGTTAATGATACAATAAATACTTTTACATTGCAGGGTAATGGTGACAGCGACACTATAAAAATGCGGGTTACTTGGGCATTGGGTAGAACATTCTAGCTTCATCTCTAAATTAAGTTTCGTTAGGCACATCGCAGGGAAAGTCTAAGCATGGTTTAGACGCGCTCCTTAACATCATCTGTAACGTAAACAAAATGTTGTCATTCGTATATGTGCACATCAGTTGTCAAACATTGTTTTATTTTATTTATTTTTTTGGATAGTTTGTTATATGCAGCACTCTCGTGACTCATTCTCTTAAGAATTCCAATTCTTCTTTTGTGGCGTTTGCATTATAAAATTATCCCTTTTCGTTATGTGAAAGAATCAATTAGTGTTTAGTCTCTGGTGCCATTTATTATCATTTTCTCATAAAATTAAAACATGATTTATCCGAAAAAATGTGCAACATTTGAAATGACGACACTGGTTATTTGTGACTAAAATCTATATTAGAACGTGCATGCAAAAAAAACAAACAAACAAAAAGCAACTAGATTTCCCGAGGAGATGCGTGACAGAATGACCAACTGCAGTTTTGGCCGCACCTCTTAAATGACGCAATAAACATCTTTCATAGTAGTAGGGTAATAACGACAGCGACAATAAGAAAAGTGCGTGTTAATGGTACAAACAATCATAGTTATGATCTGGTTTTATAAAAACATCATTGAAAGAGAGAAAGATGATGGGGGTGAGGAAGGGAGAGCGAGAGAGCGGAGATGGAGAGAAAAAGAGAGCGAGAGAGAGACAAGGGGAGGGATAGAGGGAAGGGGAGGGAGAGAGAAAGGAGAGAGGGCACTGGGGAGGGGGGTATAGAAACAAGAATATCTCGGTCCTTTAGCTGAGTTCGAATTTGAAGGAAACACATCTACATGATAACAATCACATTGTGCAAGGCAAAAGCACGACAACAGATTTTAACAGAATATATTGACACAACAATAACTCAGAAGGATTAACGCTCTGGTCTAACTTGCCCTAATCTTCCTCCCCTATTCTTGTCTGTGGTTCCAGAGAACGCAAGGAACTGGTCAAGTCTGAGATGCGAATGTCACTGCGACCTACCTCAAGACTGACCAGTAAGGACAAAGTCAGAGCTGTGGGCGCGGCCAGGAGCCCCAAGGACTCCAAGATGGGAGAATGTCTCTTGAATATTCACGTCAGAGGAGATCCGAGTCTGGGGCCTCACTTAGGAAAAATTGTCCGGTCTGTGTGAAACATTAATATTATGTTATATAAAACTTGTATATTATTATCTTAGTGTACTTTAATTTGTAACTTCTCCAATACGTTACAATTCAATACGTACAAATATTTTAATGTTTACATTGTCTGATGTTTATAATTCACTATCAAACCAACAATAATTATTACGTTATATATTTTTGGGAGGCCAGCAGGCCAGAATAATAGATCTTATGAAAAGACAGAGAAACATAATGATGGGTAGGCAGAGACAGACAGACAGATGGATAGAAAGGCATTCAGACCGACCGAGAGACACACAGATACACAGTCGGACAGATAGCAGGCAGGCAGATAGATGGATAGATAGATAGATAGACAGACGACAGACAGACAGACAGACAGACAGACAGTCAGACAGATAGATAGATAGATAGACAGATAGATAGATAGATAGATAGATAGATAGATAGATAGATAGATAGATAGATAGATAGATAGATAGATAGATAGATAGATAGATAGATAGATAGATAGATAGATAGATAGATAGACAAACAGCACTGTTAATATATAATGTACTATGTATTCCACAACAGGGAGCAGCGTCAGCTCGAGCATAGCCATGAACATATCCGGCAAACCTTCATGAAGCAGTCACAGACACTAAATCATGAACCCCTGATCCTGGTAGAGAGACCTCCCCATTCTAGGGTAAGTGACCTGCACAAGTGTGGACTTTGAACGTTTCCTTATTTCGTAGCCTGTCATTGTCTTTCGCCATTGGGGGAACGGGTACATTTCTTGGCGCACTCCAGCCGATTTTACAGTACAAAATTAATCTGTTATAATATTTTGGGATTTTTTTTTTTTCACAAAGAAATCAATTATGTTATTTAGGTTTCTTTACAATACAAGATAATATATTATATCATAATTATCTAGGATGTTTCTGTACACAACATGATCTGTTATACTGTTTTGAGAAGGTTTCTCCTCAGTATAAGATAATATTCTGTTAGAAATAGAGAAAGTTACTTGACAGTGCAAATTAATATGTTTTCAGGTCAGGAGAAAAGCTTTGTTACATTTAGAACTCTGAGGTTTCTCTACAGGACAAGTTAATATGTTATATTATTTGAGAAGGTTTCTTTCCAGTACCAACAAATATGAAATAGTTTTCAAGAGGTATCTTTGTACTGTAAAATATTTTCTATCTCAGGTCAGGAGAAGAGCTTTAATGATGACCCACAAGGGAGTTGACCCAGAGGCGGCAGCTCTGCCCAGCTACATGCGTCCGTTGCAGAACCGCAGCAAAACCCCATCTACTTTGACCACCATCGACGCCTTCACTGTGGAACCAAAAAAGAAACGTAACGTCTGGGAGGAGGTCATGGATGAAAAAGAAGGTCCAAAGTTCAAAAGTACCGCCAGGCCCTGTGCTCCGCTGACAGATCATGAAAAAGGTCAACTGAAAATTGGCTACACACTGCACAAACCTACCCCAGAGAGTATAGCTACTCCACGAGATGAACTAGACAGCGACCGCCCTGTGTCAGCGACGCTTCCAGACACTAATGAAGAAGGACTTTCTGTGTTCATCACCCAACTCCCTCAAAAAGACTTGGCTAAGACGGAAACCAATAAGTCCAATCGCATACTGAGATTTGAAGACATCTCTTTGGAAAGTAAGAAAGCGGATTCTGTGCCACCTACAACTGGACGTTTCACTCAGTCAGCTGGGAGCGCTGGATCAACTTCAAGAAAAGGCTCGAAAACCCCCAGGGAACGCACAGTTACCGAGAAGGAAATGTCCACACATTCACAAGCACCTCAGAGTGGACGAGAAAGGAGTGAAAGAAAGATGAAAAACTTCTTAAGTGCTTTAATAGAGAATGATTCGCCCTGAGTGATATCTTATGAATTCCAGACTTGACGACTTCTGGACATCTCGACAGAAAACAGATTTAAACAACTCTTAAGAATTCAATGTTTTATTTTTGTTTCCGTGAGAAATTCGGAAAAATGATAAATTGTCCCGCTTCACACTTTTACCACGGTGGTGATTATCACGTGCACCAAGTGCCGTAACTGGCTGGTATATCTGAGATTATTATCTTGAAAAATGAAAATCATCGCCTATTTCTCATCCTTGTCACGCCGCTCCATCCCATCCATCTTTAGTTTCTCTTTCTTTCCCTCTAACCCCCACCTGCCCCACCCCCCACATGCTCTCCTCTCTCCCCTTCCTCTCGTTTGCTCCCTCTATCTCTCAAGCTCTTCCCCCCTCATCGTCTCTCTCCTTCCCTCTTTTACTTTTTATCCCTTACTCTGTCTGTCTCTCACTTTGATAAACTCCCGGTTTTTACTCACCTAAAAAGATTACAAAGCTATACCAATATATTATCTACTACGACTATAACTTCCTGTATATTATTGTTGTTATTATCTGTTAATAAATCAGTTGTAAACTTTTGTTCTGTACGAAACATGAGAAATATTGTCCATGTGATGTTTCGGACATAATACTTTGAGCAGACATCATCAAATACTAATGATATCTCTAACTCTGGCATCAGTTTTTCTTGGCGTGATATCATTAAATTTTCAAAATAAACATGTGATTTAGTTCCTTCTTTTTATTTTTAATAATAATAAGAAAAAAAAAATTAATAGCGCTTATTCCCGTTCATAGAGGCTCTAAGTGCTTCACAGTCATCCATCCATTCACACTCATCCACAACTCACAGTCATCCTACCATTTACAGTCATCCTACAACTCACAGTCATCCTACCATTCACAGTCATCCTACAACTCACAGTCATCCATCCATTCACAGTCATCCTACAACTCACAGTCATCCTACCATTCACAGTCATCCTACAACTCACAGTCATCCTACCATTCACAGTCATCCTACAACTCACAGTCATCCTACCATTCACAGTCATCCTGCAACTCACAGTCATCCTACCATTCACAGTCATCCTACAATTCACAGTCACCCTACCCGTCACAGTCATCCTACAACTCACAGTCATCCTACCATTCACAGTCATCCTACAACTCACAGTCATCCTACCATTCACAGTCATCCTACAACTTACAGTCATCCTACCATTCACAGTCATCCTACAACTCAGAGTCATCCTACCATTCACAGTCATCCTACCATTCACAGTCATCCTACCATTCACAGTCATCCTACCATTCACAGTCATCCATCCATTCACAGTCGTGCTACAACTCACAGTCATCCTACCATACACAGTCATCCTACAACTCACAGTCATCCTACAACTCACAGTCATCCTACCATTCACAGTCATCCTACAACTCCCAGTCATCCTACCATTCACAGTCATCCTACAACTCACAGTCATCCTACCACTCACAGTCATCCTACCATTCACAGTCGTCCTACAACTCACAGTCATCCTACCACTTAGTGATCCTACCACTCACAGCCATCCTATAACTCACAGTCATCCTACAACTCACAGTCATTTACTACTCATAGTCATCCTACCATTCAGTCATCCTACTACTCACAGCCATCCTATAACTCACAGTCATCCTACCATTCAGTCATCCTACTACTCACAGCCATCCTACAACTCACAGTCTTCCTGCCACTCACAGCCATCCTACTACTCATAGTCATCCTACCATTCAGTCATCCTACTACTCACAGCCATCCTACAACTCACAGTCATCCTACCACTCACAGCCATCCTACAACTCACAGTCATCCTACTATTCAGTCATCCTACCACTCACAGCCATCCTACTACTCACAGTCATCCTACCACTCACAGTCATCCTACTACTAACAGCCATTTACAACTCACAGTCATCCTACCATTCAGTCATCCTACAACTCACAGCCATCCTACAACTCACAGTCATCCTACCATTCACAGTCATCCTACAACTCACAGTCGTCCTACCATTCAGTCATCCTACCATTCACAGCCATCATACTACTCACAGTCATCCTACCGCTCACAGTCATCCTATCACTCACAGTGATCCTACCATTCAGTCATCCTACCACTCACTGTCATCCTACCATTCAGTCATCCTACCACTCACAGCCATCCTACCACTCACAGCCATCCTACTAATCACAGTCATCCTACCACTCACAGCCATCCTACCACTCACAGTCATCCTACCATTCAGTCATCCTACCACTCACAGCCATCCTACTACTCACAGTCATCCTACCACTCACAATCATCCTACTACTCACAGCTATCCTACCACTCACAGTTATCCTACCGTTCAGTCATCCTACTACTCACAGCCATCCTACTACTCACAGCCATCCTACTACTCACAGTCATCCTACCACTCACAATCATCCTACTACTCACAGCTATCCTACCACTCACAGTTATCCTACCGTTCAGTCATCCTACTACTCACAGCCATCCTACTACTCACAATCATCCTACCACTCACAGTCATCCTATAACTCACAATCATCCTACTACTCACAGCCATTCTACCACTCACAGTCATCCTACCATTCAGTCATCCTACTACTCACAGCCATCCTACTACTCACAGTCATCCTACCATTCAGGCATCCTACTAATCACAGCGATCCTACCACTCACAGTCGTCCTACTACACACGGTCATCCTACCACTCACGGTCATCCCACCACTCAGTCATCCACTACTCACAGTCATCCTACTACTCACAGTCATCCTACCACCTACAGGTATCCTCCACTCAGACATCCTACTACTCACAGTCATCCTACCACACAGTTATGCTACTACTCACAGCCATCCTACCACTCTCAGTCATCGCACTACTGACAGTCATCTTACCACTGACAGTCATCCTACCACTCAGTCATCCTACTACTCACAGTCATACTACCACTCACAGCCATCCTACCAGTCACAGTCATCCTACCACTCACAGCCATCCTACCACTCACCGTCATCCTGCCACTCTCAGTCATCCTACCACTCTCAGTCATAGTACTCACAGTCATCCTACCACTCTCAGTCATCTACCATTCTCAGTCATCCTAACACCGTCATCCTACTACTCACAGTCATCCTACCAGTACCACTCATATTCAGTTCACACACTAAAACATGGGAAAACGGCGAGAGAAATTGGAAAAATGTTTAATTAGATGTTTCTTAAAACTTGCAGAAATGTGTACAGCTCTTAAGATTTCTTTCAGAGAATTCCAAGTCTTTGGGCCATACAAAGAAAATGATCGTTCACTAAGTGGTCTAGGTGACATGGTCAAAAACATTGTCACATTATGTCACATTAATAAGAGCCAAACCTAGCACAGAAAGAACTAAGTTTGGCGGATTCGTTATTATTTTATCATGGATTCATATCAGCCATCCCAAGCAGTGCAGCCTGCCTGTACTTTCTGTTTATTCTTGTTGTTCTTATCCGATTTCCAATTAAACGTCAGGCATTATCTGTTGTAGCTCCACCTTCTCGTCCAGGGAACCCATTTCTCTCAGCAGGACCAATTTCCCATATACACATTCGAACTCGTTCTGCAGGCATCCGTGGTACAGTTTCGGGGTTATATACAGAATGATTGCATTAATTTGAGTCTTTAGTGACACGGAAAGACAGAAATGAATAAATAAACAAATAAATAAATAAATAGATAGATAAATTAATTGATTAATTAATCACTTGTTCTCTTTACCCTTCAGAATGATTTCATTCACACAAACTTTGTGTCCAAAGACGTTCTGTGAAGGCCTCTATCTCTCAAGCTTTTCTCCCTCATCCTCTCTCTCCTTCACTCTTTTCCTCTCTCTAATTCACTTTTTTCTTCTCTCTTCTTCATTCTTTTCCTCTCTATCATTCACTCTTTTCCTCTCTCTAATTCACTTTTTTCCTCTCTCTCCTTCAATCTTTTCCTCTCTATCCTTCACTCTTTTCCTCTCTCTCCTTCACTCTTTTCCTCTCTCTCCTCCACTCTTTTCCGTTCTATCTCTCCCACTGTCTCTCAGTTTCATACACTCCTGGTTTTTACCCGCCTAAAAAAGATTTGACCCACTGTGAGTTTCAGTGGATCCCCGCACATTAGCCGACTAGTTGTGTTGTTTCTCTTCTCATTGTAACATACCATCCAACTAGTTGGAAGATCAAAGTCTGCCGGTGCCCAACTTTGGCTAACAGACATGATGAAGTCGTCTCTCAAGGGAAGCAACACCGAATTTTATTTGTGACCTATATTTGTTTACAGAGTTACCTCGCTCAGTACATCTTCAGCCAGTTGATGATTCATCGCTGCAACAAGATTGACGGTAAATTATTGCCATATAATAATGTAGCTGTGTTGCAACATCACCGGAACACAAGGTTCTCTAAAAGCTAGGCACTCTAATGCCCTAGTACCAAACTTTAACCATAAAGCCTTTATAAAGAAAAATATTTAACACAGGAGAGCAGTGGAGAGTGAGTGAGAGAGAGAGAGAGAGAGAGG
Organism: Onchidella celtica; assembly: GCA_963931925.1. Taxonomy (NCBI): domain Eukaryota; kingdom Metazoa; phylum Mollusca; class Gastropoda; order Systellommatophora; family Onchidiidae; genus Onchidella; species Onchidella celtica. The sequence goes on from OZ007574.1 coordinate 45,598,860, forward strand.
GAGAGAGAGGGAGAGAGACAGAGAGACAGAGAGAGAGAGAGAGAGAGATAGGGGGGTTCAGTTTTTTGGGGTCTTCATTCTTTACCAAAATATATAAAGATGTATTTACACACAAATATACCTCATGGCATTTGTGACGATTTTACAATATGCGGGTTGGCTGCTCCTATCGGGGTTAACAGTTGCACAAAATTCAATGTTTTTTGTTATTTTCTTAATTACGTGACAATGTATAAACTTTAAATACAGCATACTTTACTGATGTAGGTTAACGTTATATCAATTATTATCAGTGCCAGTTTAATACAGTTCTCATGTGTAATTAATTTTTTGTCGTAGGTGAGAATTTTTGTCTCACACTTTGACATCTTACTGGACCTTCCTGTAGACTGTAAGCGTTGGCTTGCGTTTCACATACGACAAAGGAGAACAAAACACAGAACAACCATACACTATTCCATGGGTCAGTCAGCCACGCTGAGATCATTATAAGGGACATAATAACTAATAGGAAAACATTGCTTTATGTTAACTGCAAGTTGCCTCCCTTCAACCAAACCTTGATAGCATGGCCTTGAACCCTTGCTGTTGATACTGTATACGCCTTTAAGATGTACATACAGCTTCAGCAGAGGCTACCTCAGTCCTCTGTTTGCCCCTAGAGTAACTAGTTTATAAATCTAACGTCATTTGTTTGTTGTTTTTTTTGAAAATGATTGTATTTTCAGAAGTGCGGGATGTCAATAATAGATATTTGACCTTATCTTTGTCATTTGCCTCTTATTTCTTGTCTGAATACTGTATTTTATTATTATTATTATTGATAAATTTCCCATCAGTGAGTGTGTCTGAATGATCCAAGAAATTACTGGGTTCAAATTCTTTTTCTTTAGTGGTATATGTACTAGATTATCGTTATCACAAGAGCAAATAATAATTATAACTGTTGTGTTGCTAGTTTTGTGCATCCATTCAATCACAGGACTCGAAGACTTGGTAGTACAGACCAGATTACTTCAAACATTTATTACGATACAATGCAGACCAGTACAAGGATAAGAACATGTACAATCTCACTGGTGACGAACATAATATATATAACCAGTTACAAATATTGTCTAACATCAACATCACAATCTCCCAGCACATGGACATGCACATGTAACTCCTCCGTAACAAATAGCTATCCTCCCGACGACACACACACGCCATCAACCCAAACACCCACACAATTACATTGTCAGCACTTTCAGACAAGGGAAACAACTACAGGGGAAACACTCATGCCATGTCCCATAACACCTCCCTTCCAGCTGAGTGCCTGGAGGGCAGGAAGCTAATAATATTATAGCACAAAAGTCATATGTCCATATGAGAAAATCACTGTCTTGGCCTGAGTTGATTGAAATGGCGGCGAACCGAGGTATCATGGATCTTCACTTCCGCCATTGTTCTTCCAATTGTTCGTGAAATAATACCAGGCATCCATTTGTCCTTTTTGCCACCTTTAAAGGTGAGGGCAAAACAAGGGGTGCCTACGCTGAATTTCCCCCTGCCTACCTGATGCTTGGTGCTTGGTTTGGGAATGTTGGTAGGAGGCACCAGGGCGTCGAGCTGAGTTCTGATCTGCCGACCGTTCAGCAGCTGGCTTGGACTCGATCCACAGGGTAGCGGCGTCCGGCGATATTGAATCAGGAACTCGTGCAAAGCGTCCACTGGGGGTAGTGATGACTTTTTAAGACACCTTTTGAAGGTCTGCACCAGTCTCTCTGCTGCACCGTTGGTCTGCGGGTGGTACGGTGCGCCATGCATATGTTGCATTCCTTTCCGTCGGCCCCATTCCTGGAACTCCTCAGAGAGGAAGCAGGCTGCATTGTCAGAAACAAGGTACTCGGGGTAACCGAAGTGTCCGAAGTCTTCTAGCTTCCGGATGGTCGCCTTCGTCGTGGTTGAAGTCATCATGTGGACGCATGGGTATTTGGTTAGCGAATCGACAACTACCAACCACTGATGACCCTTGAAGTTTATAGCATGGTCAATATGTACTCGGCTCCATGGCTTGTCTGGGATGCTCCAAGGGTGACTCGTCTGCTGTGGCATGTTCTGATGTTCAGTACAAGCACCACAGGAATGGGAAAGAGACTCGATGTCTGCGTCGATCCCTGGCCAGTACACGGCGGTCCGGGCAAGCTGTTTCATTCTTTGCACGCCGAAATGTCCCAGATGCAAGATGTGCAGAATCTGGGGCCTTAGTGTCGTAGGAATGACCACTCTGGAGCCGTAAAAGAGACAGCCGCTGGCACAGGATAAGGCCTCCTTCACTGAGGCGTAGGACTTCGACTCTCCGCTGGTAGCTGCACTGCTCCGCCATCCCTTCTGTACTAGTCTCATTACCTCAGTCAGGACTGGGTCTTTCTTTGTCTCGACCCGCAGGGTATTGGAGTCCACAGGGTCAAGCTGGCTATTAATCATGTTCATTGTGCAGACTGTCGTCGTGTCTGCCCAGTTTTCATCCGTGTCGAACTTTACGTCTGGGCCTGACGGTAGACGACTCAGAGCGTCAGCATTTCCATGTTGAGTTGTCTTTCTATACTCTATGGAGTAGTCATACTGGTTCAGGGTGAACGCCCATCTTGCCAGTCGATTCGCTGCCAGGGCTGGAATCGGCTTGGCTGGTCCAAACAGTGCGATCAAAGGCTTATGGTCCGTGACTAAAATGAACTGTCGACCGTAGAGGAACTGGTGGAACTTCGTTACTCCGAAGATGATAGCCATCGCTTCTTTTTGGATTTGGCTGTACCGGCGCTGCGTTGCTGTTAAGGTCTTGGAGGCATTGGCAATGGGTCTTTCAGTACCGTCTGGATAACGATGAAACAGCACCACGCCAATACCCACATCAGATGCATCGCAGGAGATGCCCACTTCCAGAGATGGATCGAAGTGGGCTAGAATTGTGTCCGCACACAGCATTTCCTTCATCCTGGTGAAAGCAGTTTCCTCTATATCAGTCCATCTCCACCGAACACCTTTCTTTGTCAGGCGGTAAAGGGGCTCCAGCACTGTAGATACATTCCGCAGAAACTTGCTGTAGAACTGCACCTGACCCAGAAAAGATTTCAGGCTGGATACCGAGGTAGGCGAAGGCATACAAGTCACTGCGTCGACTCTAGGTCCTTTGGTGATGCCTTCCTGAGATAGAACATGTCCCAGGTACTCCACCTTTGGCTGGGCGAATTGACACTTCGCCAGATTGCAGCGGAGGCCCTTGTCTTGCAGACGTTGCAGGAGCTGTCTTAAGTTGTGAAGGTGTTGTTCCGCTGTATCTCCGCTCACCAGGATGTCATCCAGGTAGACCGCTACGCCAGTCAGGTTCTGAGTGAGCTGGTCCATGATCTCCTGGAAATATCCAGGGGCTGATGTGATGCCGAAAGGTAGTCGTTTCTGCAGCAGGACGCCTTTGTGAGTGCTGAGGGCAAGCCGGCGTTGTGACTCAGGTGCCAAACAGATCTGGTTATAAGCGTCAGCCAGGTCTATTTTGGTGAAACCATGTCCTCGCCCCAGTCGCCTCATCAAGTCCTCTGGTAGCGGCATCGGGTGTCGGTGGGGCTCCAACTGAGGGTTGACGGTGTTGGAGTAATCCCCGCAGACTCTGATTGTTGACCTGCTCTGTCCAGGAACCTGATTTTTTTTATGGGGACGACTGGTGTTCCATAGGCGTTAAACTGGGTCTTCTCCCACACTCCTTTCTGGATTCCGGCCTCCAGGGCAATTTCTAAGTCCTCTCGAAGAGCGATGGGCACTGGGCGGGCTTTGTGGAATACTGGACGGGCATCCTCCTTGAACTTTATCTCCAGTTCAAAGTCCTTGAGCGTACCAAGCTCAGGTTTGAAAAGTTCTGGAAACTCAGCACACAGCTGCTGGCATGCTTTTTGGAACGTCGTCTCGGGTCCAACCTCTGGTTGAGAGACTTTCTTGACTGTTGGGCCTCTCAGAATGGTGTCCACCGATATACCCAGGCCTTTGATAGCGTTTCGGCCCAGAAGGTTCAGGTTCAGCCTAGTCACCACGAACTGATGGGTCTGAGATGGCTTCTCTGGCACCACGGAGACTGAAAAGACACCATCCCCATGATTGGCAGGTCTACATTTGAGGCACATCGGTACTTGGTCGGCGTTGGGGACAGCTTCGGCTTCTTCAGATTCTTCCACGATGCAATAGATATGAAGCTGTCTCTGCTGCCTGTGTCCACCTCGAACGTCACTGGCACACCGTTGATATGACAGGTCTGGACCAGTGGCTCCGCGTCTGACGTCTCTCGGCCAACACGCTGCACTCTTTTTACGGGCCCTTGCTTCTTGATCTGGCGGCAGGCTCGTTTGATGTGGCCTTTCTTGCCACAGAAATTGCATATTGTGTCCTTAAACTTGCACTGGTCAGAGCTGTGGGCACCGCCACATCTGTAGCAGGATGTCTTCTGGCTACATGACTTGTGATCTTGGCTGCCACTGGGCTCTGGTTTCTTTTCGTATTTTGAGTTGTGTTTTTGCCAGGTCTTCTGTTCCTTGGCGCTTGCACCGCTTCCTGGACGAAGCTGGAAAACCGGGGCATTGACAGAGGCTGGACTGGTGATTGTCTCTTTTGTCACTCGGGTAGCCTCCTCCACCTCGGCAGCAACTTGCACAGCACGGCTGAATGCCAGCTCATCTTCTTTTTCTTTGAACAGCGCCTTCACCACCGCTTCGTTGCCGATACTACACACGAATCTGGTCCGCATCGCCTCATCCAGAGGATCTGTGATGGATGCAAAATCACACGTGGCTGCTTCCTGTCTGATCCTGGCTGCCAGCTCATGGGCACTCTCACCAGGTCGCCGCTCCGTCCTGGTCCAGAACTTGAACCGCTCTCGGACCACGAAGCGTTTTGGATTGAAGTGGTCTGCCATGTACGCCTGGATTTCTTCAATGGAGAGGCTGTTGACGTCCTTGGGGGATGTTTGTTGAGCTGCCAGGTTCTTAAGGAGCTTGAATGTTGCGGACATCTGGTTTGTCAGAAAAACTTCCGCCTTTTTTTCTGCTGGGACTGAGTTGGCCTTCACGAATGTCTCGAATCTGGACCAATAATCGGTCCAAAGCTCTGACGTGGGGTCAAACTCACAGAATTTGGTTGCCGTAGGAGTTGTTGACTTGCTGGCTAGTGCTGTCATCAACAACTCCATCTGTTGGCGCTGTTGCTCCATCTGCGATTCCATCTGTTGGCGCTGTTGCTCCATCTGCGATCTCAGCAACTGGATCAGGTCATCGTTGGCACTGGTCTGAGATCGTGTCGCCATCAGGTTGCTGTGGCTGTGTCTGCACTGCTGTCAAAGGTCCAGCTCCGGTTATCCGAAGGTCGCTGGGTTTGCTCCCTGGATCATCAGGGGTCCACCGGGCGGGGCTGTATCCTCGGCAGTGTCTTTGCTGGTCTTCCAGTTTTTATCCTCGTCGCCAGTTCTGTTGTGTTGCTAGTTTTGTGCATCCATTCAATCACAGGACTCGAAGACTTGGTAGTACAGACCAGATTACTTCAAACATTTATTACGATACAATGCAGACCAGTACAAGGATAAGAACATGTACAATCTCACTGGTGACGAACATAATATATATAACCAGTTACAAATATTGTCTAACATCAACATCACAATCTCCCAGCACATGGACATGCACATGTAACTCCTCCGTAACAAATAGCTATCCTCCCGACGACACACACACGCCATCAACCCAAACACCCACACAATTACATTGTCAGCACTTTCAGACAAGGGAAACAACTACAGGGGAAACACTCATGCCATGTCCCATAACAATAACATTATTATTTTTGTTATTGTCATTAGTTTTAGTACTTGTATAAGTAGAGTAGGTGTAACATGACTGGTTTATACATGATGAATTATGTCAAAATAAATTTAGCAAAAACGTTAATGTGAATTAATGTAAATAATTAATTTTTATTTGTTTGTTTGTTCATTTGTAATAATTTCAGGGATGATGACAAGGCGGTAACAAATAGAAAAAAAAAAACAAATTAGTGCTATGTGGCCTTTATAATTATTGTCTTTACATTCAATTCATTTTCCCGAACTTCACTTATAACGTAAAAGTTACAATAATATTGTTTAATATATTCGAAACACCCAACGGGTGGTGACAAAAAGCAAAAAAGAAACAAAAAAACTGAATGCCAAATTGAAATAGTGAGAGAGCCGTCGGTGACCAAGGGCGGCCAAAGGTTCAAGCTGGGTTTTCATGTTACAGAAAAAGCAAACGGCAACAGGAAAGTAAAAAAGTTCAAGTTCAAGTTCAAGTTTAGTATATTGTAGGCCCCAGGGCTAATTCAAAATACACAGAAGAATCAAGTTAAAAAAACAACTCAAGTAGTGAAATATAAAGAATGTTGAATCGACAGTTCCGAATATATGGAAACACTACTATTTGATGGATTGTTATCGTTTCAGCTGCCGTGTCCATTTCGGTACACATGAAAACCCAGCTTAATACGTAGAAAATTGGAAGCAAAAAAAAACAAAAAACTGGAAAGAATGAATAAATGCTCCACTAAATGATGCTTTTCAGCACGTACAAAGAAATTAGCTAACGTGACTCCGTAATATTTTGTCAAGTAATCAAATTGATCGCGTAGTTAGATGTGAATAACTGTACCATACAGCGATCATGAGACAGATCATAGATTAGATATTAGTATCAATAACGGGTGACCTTTAATATTAGTATCTCCAGGCGAACATTAATATGATTAGATATACATATATTACCAGATACTCTACGTAAAATGTACAGGGCACTTGATAAACTACTGATAACGCATCGTTTGATACGAGTGTAGTTAAACATGAATTTTGTTGCCACAGGCATAACTATAGTAGTTACTGTCGTTTAGAACGAACACTGCTAGGCGTGCAGAGACATAATTATGTCTTGCAGTATCTATCTATCTGTCTATCTGTCTATCTATCTATCTATCTATGTATCTATCTATCTATCTATCTATCTTGTCACGAGCGAGTGAGCGAGGGTCAATAAGTGCGGGGAAGGAGACTTGAAGCGTGCATGCTGTGAGTGAAGTTGAGGCGTAGTCGAGGCAAGATCTGAATAGTCAGATCACTGCAAGTTAAGAAGTCCAAGGAGACAGACGGAAGAGAGCAGTCGGGAGATTGTTGTGTATTCCAGTAATGACTGGTGGGTTGAACTATGATTGATAATTATGATGATTGATGTACTATATTCGCCTATGACCATGATGTAAATAAGTTATATGTGAGGAATGTGAAAGTCATTGATTACTGTGTATAGAGATGTGCGCAATGAGCAATAGATGTAAGTTAGGATCATGGATTCGTAGCGAGTCTGAGTACTGTGTAATACGGTGGAGGTGTGTTACCGTAAGATGTGTGGTGAGTGAAATGTGGACTATTGTGTGTAAGCTTGATGGTTCGTAATAAGTGGTGAAGTGGATAGTAATTGTATGGTGTTATAGAGATGTAATGTTATTCTTATAGGTGCCGGGGTCGGGCCGTGAGGCTACTCGTGGTGGAGAGACTAGTACGGGGGATAGGCCAGCATAAGCGAGATGCTTGGGTTGGGCAGAAGGCTACCCACAGGCCAGCAGGAGTGAAGCTGTCGCGCAGGACAGCGAAAGCACATTAGTTGTGGCAGTCTGGCCACAGACAGGGACGTTATGTATTGAGATGTTAATGTGCTATGAAGATGTTAATGTGCTATTAAGATATTAATGGGCTATTGAGATATTGAGGGGAGATTGAGATACTGAGATTAGATTGAGCAGGAGCCAGTAAGATAGGCCCGCAAGTCATACATACATTGATGTGAGGCTGAGGCCAGAGCATAATTAGAAAGTAACTATCGGGTTGTGGACCCGGAGAAGAATGCATGTTGGGAATACTGACCATTGGATGGTATTTGAATTGAATAATGTAATGTATGTAATTGCACGTATATCTTTATCTTTATGTATAATAAATGTGGGAGTCTGTTTGGTTGTTCTGTTAAGTGTTATACTTGTTCGTTCGTGATTGTTGTCCTGTCATAATCATTACATCTCCCAGTCTGGGATTTGTGACATATCTATCTATCTATCTATCTATCTATCTATCTATCTATCTATCTATCTATCTATCTATCTATCTATCTATCTATCTATCTATCTATCTATCTATCTATCTATCTATCTATCTATCTATCTATCTATCTATCTATCTATCTATCTATCTATCTATCTATCTATCTATCTATCTATCTGTGTCTATCTGTCTGCCTGTCTGTCTGTCCATCTATCTATCTATCTATCTATCTGTCTGTCTGTGACTGTCTGTCTATCTGTCAGTCTGTCTGTCTATCTGTCATTCTGTCTATCTATCTATCTATCTATCTATCTATCTATCTATCTATCTATCTATCTATCTATCTATCTATCTATCTATCTATCTATCTATCTATCTATCTATCTATCTATCTATCTATCTATCTATCTATTATCTGGGTCTGCCTGTCTCTTTGTCTGCCATTGTTCGCCCGTCTATATAAAAAACTAATTGTAAAGACATTTTATCGGCAAGGAATGTGGAAACTAGCGTTGAAACAATAACTAATATCTTGATCAGATAACTGGCATAAAACATTACCATGCCCATGTAATGATTTAGAATATTACTGCAGTCCAACCCAAGACACACAGTACCGATACGGACCATTTTCACTATTCCACAACTTACTTGTGGGCATATAAACGCGGTGAGTACTACTCACAGCGCACTGTGGTACTAGTCTTTTTCTTTCAATTATGAAGGGCTGCGGTGTGAATTGTTACATTGTTGACAGATGAAACGCGCGCAAGTCGACGGACGAAATTTGGCGAATTTTACCGTCTCGGTATCCTGTGTCTCGGGTCCAACTCTCCGCTCTCGGTTTCATCCATTTTCTGCACGAAGCTTCATTTTGCTTGATAGGTTTCGAGGGCCACATGATAAACTGTCGTAACTAAGTATTTACATCTTTAAAACGAAAGGCAGAGCACTGGATTACATTCTTTATCAGACTTAAGTTATATTTTAAAAACGTTATTTAACCCTTAGTTATCAGAATTGAAGCTCCACCTTATAAGACAACCTCAGGACTATCATGGGTTACCATAAGGGGACATGACTGTCTAGAGGTAAGATGGTCGCCTCTCGTGCCGAAGGTACCGGGTTCGAATCTCGGTGGGTGCAGGCATGGTGGAATTTTGTAATTTTTCTCATATTTCAATGTCCCTGATCCTCTGGTAGATAGGATCGGGCATTTAGTCTTCTTGGATAAGGACAAAAAAATCGGAGGGCCCATGTGCACGTTTGCGCACGTTGAAGATACCTTGGCAGTTGAAAATCGTGAAGACCAGGCCTGACAAGGCTGTCACGAGCGGGTGAGCGAGGATCAGTAGTTACGAGAAGAGGGTTAGAATAAAGTTAACCCACGGGCCACGGGGTAAGGGAAAGCGTGCATGTTGTGAGTAGTGGGGGTCTGAATGAGGCGAGAGCGCTGTATTACTATCACTGCACACTAAGACGTCCTAGGGAACGGACGCAGGAGAAAGCCCCAGAGGGCGAACATAAGGAGAGCAGTCGGAAGACTTGGGAGTAGTGTTTTTCCAGTGATGACTGGTAGGTGAAACGATGATTGATAATTATGATTGATGTATTATATTCGTCTATGACCATGATGTAAATAAGTATATGTGAGGAATGTGGAAGTCCTTGATACTGTATATAGCAATGTGCGCCATGAGCGATAGATGAAAGTTGAGTTCATGGATTTGTAGCGAGAGTGAGTATTGTGTACTACGGTGGATGTGTGTTACCGTAAGATGTTTGGTGAGTGAAATGTGAACTATTGTGTGTACGCTTCATGAGTTGTAAGGAGGGGTGAAGTGAATAGAAGTGGTATGGTATTATACCAATGTAGTGTTATTCTTGTAGGTGCCGGGAACGGGCCGAAGAGCCGCCTACGGTGAGCACAGGGGATAGGCCAGCATAGAGCCGGAGGCCACACATAGGCCAGGAAGGAAGCTGTCGGTGCAGGACAGTAGAGGCACATGAGTCGTGGCAGTCTGGCCACCGACAGGGACGTATATGTGATCGTGAATGTGCTATTGAAATGCTAATGTGCTATTGCCATGTTGATGTGCTATTGAAATGCTAATGTGCTATTGCCATGTTGATGTGCTATTGAAATGCTAATGTGCTATTGCCATGTTGATGTGCTATTGGAATGCTAATGTGTTATGGCAATAGGAAGGGGCTATTAGGAGACTGCGGTGCCAGTGAAATATTAATGTGCTATTAAGACATGGAGAGGAGAAGCTGAGACCGAAGTGTCTTTAGAAAGTAACTACCGGGTTGTGGACCCGAGGAAGAGTGCATGTGGGAATAAGGCCGTTGGACGGTAGTAAATTCAATTATAATGTATGTCATTGCACTTTTATCTTTATCTTTATGTATAATAAATGTGTGAGTCTGATGGGTTGTTCTGTTAAGTGTTATACTTGTTCGTTCGTGATTGTTGTCCTGTTATAACCATCGCATCTCCCAGTCTGGGATTTGTGACACTGGGGGCTCGTCCTGTTTACCTGTGGTCATTTTGACATTGTGTATTCGTCATATCTAGTTGTTTTTCTGTTGTGGTAGGAATTTGTGCTGTTGTCCTTGTTCGTGGAATGAATGGAAATTTCATGATGGTATAATTTATGTATATTTATGAATATGTATTGATGCATGTATTTTCATGAATAGGAATTAATGTGTACTTAAATTTCTGCAGAGAGTGTGTGTGCCAGCCTGAGGAGGCAAGCGGCCAGAGCTCCGGCGGTCGTAAAGGTCGTCAAGTAGAGTCAGAAAAGTTAAGTAAAAGTCAAAATTTTTGTGCCCTGGATTGTGGGCTGTCTCTTTGATCTGTCTTTTTCTCTGTTTTACTGTTTTCGTTTGCTGTCTTGAACTTAGTTTATCCTTTTCAAAAGGTGTGGGAAACTTGGAACTTCGTTCATCACAGTGAACAGTTCTATAGGGACCTGTATTTTTGTTTAGATTGTGGCGTTCCATCTTCCTCGTTGTTTTAGGAAGACGTTTCTCTTGTCCCTCTCCTACCTATCTATAGATACGTTCTTTTTTTCAGGCTCTGTTCTTGTTCGTACCTTGTAGTGTAATCGGCGTAGTTAGGTTGCATTTTTTTTTTCTCCCATTACAGTTTTTTTTTTTTTTAGAAGCTCTGTCCTAGTCTGGTTCGTTGTCTTTGATGTCCTTGTGGTCCTTCTTCTGAATTTCTTCATCTTTGTCTTTTCTATTCTTTTTTGTTATTTAATAGTGCTATACATTTTACGAACATAGAATTAGTTAGAGAGAATATGCTATAAAATGTTCAGTAGGTAAATTTCTGAATTGTATTTGAGACAATTGGGTGTTGTTATATCTGATGTGATCTCAGGTCTCTGGTCGTGTCATTAGTGATCATACCGACAGGTTAGTCTTTGTCGTAATACATACCATAACCATAAATCTGTGAAATGGCGGATCTCCGTGAGCTCATGAAATTGGGTACGGAACTTGGCCTTGAGGGAGAGGAGCTGCGCGGCTGGATTAAAGAGCAGCAGGCGGAATTGCGCGATGAACGTGCTAAAGATAGAGAGCGAGAAAAAGAGGCTCAGCAGCAGGAGAGGGAGTTAAAGTTAAAGGAGATAGAGGCGCAAGTAAAGATCGCAGAATTGGAACTCAAGAAGAATGCGCCAACGGAAACAGTTGAGCGGCAGGGGCAAAACAAAAGTGGTGTTAGGATTAAGCTGCCTACGTTCGACGACCGGAAGGACGACATAGACGCCTTCCTTTACAGGTTCGAACTGAACGCACAACTGCAATGGGGGGAGAATAAGCAATTATGGTCCACGTACCTGGCGTCTCTTTTGCAGGGTCGAGCGTTAACCTACTTTAAAGAGCTACAGCGCGAAGACGTACATGATTACGATAAGCTGAAGTCTTTGCTGCTTCGCCGATTTGCGCGTACGGAGGAATATTTCCGGGAGCAGTTTAGGCGAGCACGTGCGGATACCAGGGAGGACTTTGCTGCCTTCGTCGCGAGACTAGCAGAATATTTCACGAACTGGGTGGACTTGGCGCATGTGGGCGCGGATTTTGCTAAATTGAAAGACCTAATGATCCGTGACCAGCTGTACGCGTCGTGCCATAAAGATCTGGTGGCTTTCCTGAAAGAAAACGAACCCGCGACGGTGCAGGAGGCGTCTAAGTTGGCGGAAGCATACCGTACGGCACACCCGTCCAAACCAGTCGCGAGGGCGTACGTGCAGGATGCTGGTTACGTCGCCGTGGTTGAGGGGTCGCCGGCAGGACATAAAGACAGGTCGCGTCAGCGTGGTGCCTATAACGGGCAAGCCCAGGGGCAACGTAGGGGGTATCACCAATCACCTGCATATGGATCCGGTAAGTTTGACCGAGCAGGAGGGCTAGGTCGCGGTAATGGCCGAGGGCGATTTGTGACCTTTGCCGATGACCGACGGCATAGGGACTTTAGTTCCGGTCGCGATGGGTCACGGGGACCCAGGTTTAGCGGAGCACAGGGAGCGGAATGTTGGACTTGCGGACGCGTAGGTCATTTTTCACGCGATTGTAGGGCCGCGAAGTGTTGGAACTGCGGCAGAGCAGATCACATCAGCGTGAATTGCCCTGCAGGTAGGGTAGCGGCGAACGTGGATGACAATCGCAGTGGCGCCAGTCCATGTTCCCCTAAAAAATTTCATCATGCGGCCGCGTGTGTTACATCGGACAACGGAGGCGGACAGTATTCTAAGTGTCCCAGTTGTGAGAAGTTATTATCTTCCGGTGTTTTACCTTGTGGGAGAAAGATCCCCGTTATAAATTCATGTCATACAGGAGGTGGTCTAAGGATTTATCCGGGGTTTGTTGGGGACGAACCGGTCTCAGTTTTACGAGATACAGGATCTACCGTTGTGGGAGTGCATAGGGACTGCATTCGGGATTCACAGCTTACAGGTGAGACTGTCCCGTGCATCCAATTTTCAGGGGCCATTGAGAAATTACCCATGGCAAGAATAGTGATAGATACACCTTTCCTTAGCGGGGAAGTCGAAGCAGTCGTTGGTTGTTTTCCAGGCGCCCAGCTCATCATTGGTAATGTATCTCGGGTAGTTTCCCCTTCCGAGGAGAATGTGCAGGCATGGTCGCAATCAAAAGGTATTGACTTTTGTGCCGCAGTCGAGACACGTCGACAGGTACGTGATAGGAGTAAGATTAGACCTTTGGCAACGTCAGCGGTCAACCTGGATATCACACCAGGACGCTTGGCGACATTACAAAAGGAGGACCCATCATTGAGTCCATGTTTTGAGGAGGCGCGAACGGAGAAAACGAGGAAATATAAGAACGGGTCGTCCTCCTTTGTTATTCAGGCGGGCATTCTGTTCCGTAAGTATGTAACGGTGGCCTCCATTTTAAAGCAGGTCGTTGTGCCAGCGTTGCTAATCGCAACAGTATTGCATTTGGCACATGATGTCCCATTAGCGGGTCATATGGGAATAGCTAGAACCAAAGAAAGGGTTCTTAAAAATTTTTACTGCCCATCTATCCACAGAGATGTACAAGTGTATTGTAAGACATGCAGTGCGTGTCAAAAGACGACGCATAAGGGTCGTACACCCCAGGCTCCTCTTCAAAAGATCCCCACGGTTTCGGAACCGTTTAAAAAGGTTTCGATAGACCTTGTTGGCCCCATTCACCCAGCTACCGATAGGGGAATCGATTTTTCTTAACGGTCATATGTAATGCTACGAGATGGCCAGAGGCGGTTCCTCTTCGGATCATAACGTCTGAGGCAGTCGCGGAAGCGCTGTTTGGAATTTTCGCTAGGGTGGGAATTCCGGAACAGATTTTATCTGATAGGGTGCGCAATTTACGTCGGAGATGATGAAGGAATTGTTTCGCTTATTTAGCATACAACCCATCACTACCACCCCTTATCATCCGCAGGCTAAAGGCATGTGCGAAAGATTGAACTCGACGTTAAAGTCGATGCTGCGTAAGGTAGCTGCTGATCGCCCTAAAGATTGGGATAGATATATCCCTGCAGTGTTATTCGCGTACAGAGAGGTACGGCAGGAGTCAACAGGATTCTCTCCTTTTGAAATGATGTATGGTCGTAGTCCTAGGGGTCCAACTGATGTTCTTCGGGACATGATGACGTCGCCATCATCGGGAGACGATGAGCAAATTTCAGTGTTTCAGTACCTTGTTGATTTAAGAGAAAGATTATCTTCAGCGCGCACTATAGCAGAAGAAGCTTCTAGTGTCGCTTCGAAAAGAGCAAAAGACTATAAAGATAGAGGTTCCAAACTGAGAATTTTTAAGCCAGGAGACAAGGTCCTATTGTTATTACCTACGGACCATAATAAGTTATTGATGACATGGAAAGGTCCTTATGTTATTGAGCGAGTTGTTTCAAAGGTAGATTACGCTATCCACATTGATGGATCGAGTAAGGTTTTCCATGTTAATATGCTACAGAGATTTTATGAGAGACCACAGTATCTGTGTGCACAGATAAAACCAGAGGAGAGTGTCTTCTCTATTGCTTGTACGGGGGTCGTAGACCAGTTGGACAGTGACGTAAGCGACACCGAGGCGCAGGAAGAGGTACAAATTCAATTGCCGGAGTTAGCTCCAACACAAGGTTACAGGGACGTAAAATTTAACCTTGACCTTACGAATTCAATGAGTAGGGAACTTAAGACCCTGTTAGCGTCATTCCCGGATGTTATTACGGATTTGCCGGGTCGCACTACAGTGATCCAGCACCAAATAAAGTTGACTTCGGATAAGCCAGTATCTCTTAGACCTTATCCGCTGCCTTTTTCTTCGAGAGATAGAGTTATAAAGGAAGTTGAGACAATGTTGAAGTTAGATGTGATAGAACCATCAACATCGCCGTATTCATCACCCATCGTCCTCGTGAAAAAACTTGATGGATCGGTGCGGTTCTGTATTGATTTTCGAAGATTGAACACTATTACGGTAGGCGATAGGGAGCCTATTTCGTTTCAGGAGGAACTAATAGCTTCATTGGCCGGGTCCACGTGGTTTTCCAAGATAGATTTAACGAAGGGTTATTGGGAAATCCCTCTTACTGAGGAGTCTAAACAATACACGGCGTTCCAAACGCCCATTGGATTATTCCAATTTAAGGTCATGCCATTTGGGTTGGTAAACGTGCCAGCGACGTTTGCACGATTAATGAGACTGGTATTGAAGGACATACCTAATGTCGTGTCATTCTTTGACGATATAGCATGTCATACGTCGACATGGTCTGATCATATTCAGACACTAACAGTAATTTTTCAACGATTACGTCATTTTGGGTTAACTGCTAAACCCGCAAAGATGGATTTGGCATGTCCAGAGATAGTATTCTTAGGACATATCGTGGGTAGAGGTGTTCAGAGACCTGAAGTAACAAAAATTGACAAATTAGTAGGGTTGCAAATCCCTAAAACAAAGAAACAAGTCAGAAGCTTAGTGGGAATTTTAAATTATTACAGAAAGTTCATTCCAAATTTTTCCTCCTTGTCATCTTCTCTTACTGACCTTACTAAGAAAGGACAACCCGATAAGGTCCAGTGGACGTCTGAATCTCAGACAGCATTTGATAATTTGGTGTAAGCATTATCATCGTCACCCATTCTGATATTATCCGATTTTCGATCTAATTTTATCCTCAGAACGGATGCGTCGGACTCTGGTGTCGGCGCTTGTCTTCTACAGGAGAAGAACGAATGTTTACATCCTGTATGTTATGTCAGTAGGAAGTTATTGCAGAGAGAAAGAAAGTATTCTGTGATAGAGCGGGAGTGTCTTGCCATTGTCTGGTCCGTCCAGAAATTAGGACGTTATCTCATGGGACGAGAATTCTGTATCCAGACAGACCACAAGCCACTAACGTTTTTGTCGAAGAATCGTTCGTCCAGCCCACGCTTGTCTAGATGGGCATTGGCTTTGCAGCCGTATACCTTCGTTATTCAACCAATTCCAGGAACCAGCAATCATATCGCCGACTACCTTAGTCGAGCCTAGGGGAAGAGTTCAGGAGCTTATACATCGGAGGACAGGAACATTGACAGGATCTGTGTGAACGAGTCGTCGACTTTAAAATATTGACATTATAAATATGATATGAAGAATGGTTGATAGGTTGATTGGTTTTTGATTCTGTATTAGGTATTGTGATACATATATGCATAGTGCAGGGCATATTGATCCCCATATTTTCCCCTGATTCCGGTATTTTATGTGCTAGGGGCATTGGTAGGTCATTTTTATGTAGGTATTGCTCACACTCACTCGTTGGCAGTCATCTTGATGCGATTTGAAATTAATTGCATTAATTTTTTTGGGGTGGGGGATGATGTCACGAGCGGGTGAGCGAGGATCAGTAGTTACGAGAAGAGGGTTAGAATAAAGTTAACCCACGGGCCACGGGGTAAGGGAAAGCGTGCATGTTGTGAGTAGTGGGGGTCTGAATGAGGCGAGAGCGCTGTATTACTATCACTGCACACTAAGACGTCCTAGGGAACGGACGCAGGAGAAAGCCCCAGAGGGCGAACATAAGGAGAGCAGTCGGAAGACTTGGGAGTAGTGTTTTTCCAGTGATGACTGGTAGGTGAAACGATGATTGATAATTATGATTGATGTATTATATTCGTCTATGACCATGATGTAAATAAGTATATGTGAGGACTGTGGAAGTCCTTGATACTGTATATAGCAATGTGCGCCATGAGCGATAGATGAAAGTTGAGTTCATGGATTTGTAGCGAGAGTGAGTATTGTGTACTACGGTGGATGTGTGTTACCGTAAGATGTTTGGTGAGTGAAATGTGAACTATTGTGTGTACGCTTCATGAGTTGTAAGGAGGGGTGAAGTGAATAGAAGTGGTATGGTATTATACCAATGTAATGTTATTCTTGTAGGTGCCGGGGACGGGCCGAAGAGCCGCCTACGGTGAGCACAGGGGATAGGCCAGCATAGGGCCGGAGGCCACACATAGGCCAGGAAGGAAGCTGTCGGTGCAGGACAGTAGAGGCACATGAGTCGTGGCAGTCTGGCCACCGACAGGGACGTATATGTGATCGTGAATGTGCTATTGAAATGCTAATGTGCTATTGCCATGTTGATGTGCTATTGAAATGCTAATGTTCTATTGCCATGTTGATGTACTATTGAAATGCTAATGTGCTATTGCCATGTTGATGTGCTATTGGAATGCTAATGTGTTATGGCAATAGGAAGGGGCTATTAGGAGACTGCGGTGCCAGTGAAATATTAATGTGCTATTAAGACATGGAGAGGAGAAGCTGAGACCGAAGTGTCTTTAGAAAGTAACTACCGGGTTGTGGACCCGAGGAAGAGTGCATGTGGGAATAAGGCCGTTGGACGGTAGTAAATTCAATAATATAATGTATGTCATTGCACTTTTATCTTTATATTTATGTATAATAAATGTGTGAGTCTGATGGGTGGTTCTGTTAAGTGTTATACTTGTTCGTTCGTGATTGTTGTCCTGTTATAACCATCGCATCTCCCAGTCTGGGATTTTTGACAAAGGCCGCTGCCCGGGCGAAATTCTAAAACACTGATCCCTGCTACAACAAGAAAAATAATACAAGGAAAAGTGAGGTGTAAATGCCAAGGGCAGCGAACCTCCTAAAATAAAGAGCTGAACACGTCGCGGACTACAGAGCAGGTCAAATATCTCAATTTTAAAATAAAAAAAGTAGAGTTACGGACCTCGTGGTGTCCTAAGTAAAGATCCACTCATTTTAAAATGTGCTTTCTAATAAAAGCAGCCAACAACAAGCAAAATGAAATAAATGTCCCTCAAGTCACAAATACATAATGAGTTTTCTTGTAAGCTACAATCTCCCAAGAGATTAATGAACGAACACCAACAAAAAAGGATTGTCTATCAGCATAAAGTTTAATTGCATTTCCAAAACTGATCACAGGGGCGCTGTTTAAAAGTAAAAATGCATCGCGAAATAACAGGATGTGCAATACTTTTGGTAAGGGTTAGGGTAAGAGACCATGGTCGAAGTCAAATAGAGAAAATACTGTCCAGCTGTAGCTTTCTAATTGTAAGATTCCACTGTCCCCTAACAACAGCTTTGGGCAGGAAAAAAAAACTGTCATTTTGATCATATTGACTCTTTTCCCTCAAGGCAACAACGAACCACAATTATGACAAGATTTACAAGTTACACATTTGAACCATAATTTTGACCAGCTTCACTGATGAAATAAGTGTTATAGGGAAAATTAAAATGGGAAAAGAAATGGAAGAAAAAAAGATACACCCCCTCCCCCCCCCTCCCTCCCCCCCCCCCCCCCAAAAAAACCACCCATCGCCTAACTCGTCCTAAAAGAAAAGAAAGAGAAAATGAATTGTATAAAATAATGCAACAGTTCAATAAGCAAATTTTACTTCTGAACAAATGAATTGTCGTAACATTCTGCAGTACAATAAATACAAGAGAGTAAATTGAAGCTTCTGTTCATTTTGTTGTTTTCTGTACAAGTAATGTTCTGCAAACAAACAAAAAGCCAAGGGTTTTTTTTGTTGTTGATTAAATCTTCTTAAGACAGTGCATTGATGCATTTATCCTTTCTATTATTTCAGGTTCTACACGTACACACATCTTTTTTTGTGTTGGATGTTATTGGCTGATATTCCCAGCTTTTCCTGCTCGTGTTTGTACAAAGGTGCCACTTTTTGGTTGTTTGGTGGCAAATTCTGGAACAGCTTTAAAATGTCACAGTGTTCAACCAGAGATTATATGTATTTATAGAGAGAAATCGCTTCTGCCAAATCGTGAACCTAGGTCACCACAGTAACAAGAATTGGTTTGGGCAGTTTTCACCCAAAAAGGGTTTGTCTTTCTATTTACCTCGGTTTCTTCATATTTTGGGGTTGATTGAAACTATTTCGAGCCGTTTGCAAGCTCTTAATCACCGTGGCAATGTACGAACAGTTATAGTTCACCGCTCTGATCCATTTTCCACTCCAGGCTAACAGTAGTTTCGGGGGGAGGGGGGAAATCAACCAATAGTTATTTCTCTGTACACAGACATACTCCTTGGTAGTATAATGTAAATCAAGGTGCCGAGGAAAGCATAATTATATATTTTGTGAAAGCCCTGGCGTAGGCTGGACTATTCTGTTTGTTCATTAGAAACGGAAAAGGGGCATTTTTGCATAATTATTATATCATGTGGAAAATTCTCGCTCATCATTACGACTTTCACTTGTTTTGAGGCTACACTATCGCAGGCCGGATTTTAAACTATCAGAACTCTACTGTTAAAATACACACAGAAAGGAGAAATTTGACGTACTTTTACCAAGGACAGCAGGGCAAGTTAATATGTTATAAGTCGGGTATGAAATTCTGAAAACTAATTCTTAAGTAACTACTTAAAAAATTGCAACTTTTAAGTCTGATAAAGGAAAATTATTCTGTTTTTTTTTTTGCATCTCAAAAACTATTTGTAATAACCAAGTTGCGATCGGTTGAAGTTTGATTTTTGCTATCATACTTTTCACTGGTTTTCTGGATGTAAAACTCGCCAGTCGTTCAGCTCCAAAAGTAAAATATCGGAACCTCTTATTTTGTGTTTATCTTCTTATCATTTCAAGACCCAACCAAATTCCACTGGTGAAGGCACTTCTGAAAGGTACAAGCCACTGAAACATCATTGAGATGACAGTGTAGGGTAATAGTGGCATCGCAATACGGTAGAGGTTCAAGTCGTAGGCCAAAAGAAACACAGCATACGGCAGGGTACACCCCGCCTGTATTAGAGCAACAAGCACTGTGCCTGACTTATCATGAGTCAGATTTGTAGACACTTGACGAATGCTTGACTGATCGACAGATACGGGGTAGTCCTTGCCATGTCCTTCCATGGCGACCCAGTTGGTGGCCATGGATCCAGCAGGTTTGGCTTTCACCCCGGCCACCAAAGACACAACCACGGCAAGACAGGCTGGGCTGATAACACAGGTAGCCAGGATTGCTCTGTACCTGTCAAATCCAAATTGCAGCATGCATGGTCCGGCCTCTGGGACATCTAAGGAAGAGTTGGTTAGTATAAAGATTTTAGCATTGTGCAGATTGCACATACTCTTCTGATTTCACGACATGAAATACAATCGTTTTCAGTATCACAATATCCTGTCTGATCCTGCAACATAATTATTAGACAGGGAAAAATAATGGATCAACACAATCTAATCATTAATCCTCCCAAGACTTCTATTCTATTAGTTGCTTTCGGAAAAAATAATTTATATATTTACAGTCAATAGTTCACATCTCTCCCAAGTTTTCTCTACCCGGCACCGACAACGTCTCTGAAGTTGAAGCCGAAACAATTTGTTGTTTATTTTGTTTTTTTAATTGAAGCAATTAAGATTGGCGTATTAGAGTCTCAAACATCTCATTGTGTCACCCTTCCCAAAGACTGAAGTAATTCAAACATTCGAAATCTATAATTATATTCAACTATATTCAAAACCGCATCGAATGACCTTGGTTATAGACTCCTGGCGCGAAAACAGTCGAAAAGCAAAAGTATGAAAAGTCATCGTCACTAGTTTTTTGTTTCTCCCGAAAAACAGACCAAACTGATGACTACACTTTTAATAGGCGGTGACGATTTGTTTCTTATGAGTTCAGAACCCGGCACTGACGTCATCAGGTGACACTACAAAAGAAAACTGAGCCACGGAATTAAGCAGATTTCTGAGATTAAAATCAAGTACGATTATTCAGGCCTGACTCTTCATCTCTGACACTCTAATGAGGTCGTCGTCGTCAGATACCATGATGGCTCCATGGTCTTAGCATCTCAGCTGAACCAGTGAAAGACAGAAGTGTTATGTAGCGGCACAAACCTTACTTAGAATTTGCGTGCCAGTAACATACATTTATTCTTTGTGCCAAAGTTACTCCCTGGCAATATGACTGATTCAAATCAGAGTTTAAAGAAACCTAACATTTCATGCAAAGCAAAGCGTAGAAGTTTGAAAAAAACACAAATAAATAAATTAATAGTTGAATAAATAGATACTTAATTAAATAAATAAATAAATAAATAAATAAATAAATAAATAAATAAATAAGTTAATAAAGATTATTCAATATGCTTTCCTCTTCTTACAAGTTCCTCAGTGTTGTGACTTACTTGCGTACAAAAGTGGCCCAGCTATGGCGCACCCAATGATCCAAGGAATGAAGCTAACAAGCAAAGGTACAACCACACTTTTCTCCCCAGTCTCATCTTTCCTGAAAAACATCTCCACAGCCAATACAATGATTCCAACAGAGTACACCATGGGAAGGATGAAGTAAACGTAGTTGTTCCCCATCAGTAGTGTCGTGCAACTAATATCAGCGAAATTGTCGAAGAGCACGACAGCATTCACCACCTGTACATAGGCAGCCATGACCACATCTCCAAAGGCCAAACTCATAAGGAGCATTTTCCTGGTATTGGTAAAACATTTCATACCATCATTACTTAGCATCTTTAAGAGCAGTATCCCATTGAGAAGCAAGACTAGGAAGATGACTGTGACGGTCAGTCCTTTGTTTGCGTCGGCAGCAGCTTCAAAGTCCACATAGTTGTCACCTGAACTGAAACTGAAGGTTAAAGGGTTGGAACCGCTGATTCCCAGTTTGTTCCCGAGAGCATCTGCAATAGAATGTGCAACCGATTGTCCTGTATTGCTAGATATGGGAATGTTGACATCTACTCCAGGGTTCCCATGGGTCCCGAAGTTAAACGAGGAGCTGTCCATGACTGTTGAATTGTCTGGAGGCTGAAAAAAAAACAATTATTATGTTATGTTTCGTTGCCAGGAGCCGTCACTAGTACACTCCGTCATGATGCTAAGTTTCTAATTATGTGAAAGATTAATCGGTTGGATTTTGAGCAAGTGTTTGAATTTGAGTATGAGTTTCTGGAAAGTTCACCGACACGATAATGCTGACATTGTGCTAGGAAAAAGCAAGACGATATACTGATGGACAAGACAGTAGGATTAGCCTACAAGACTCATCCACCATCCACCCGGGGGCTAGCGTTTGGTTTATGGTGTAAGTTATCCCAATAACAATCCTATTAATTCCATCTTGCAAAGGTTTATCCCAAGATAAAGTACAGCTTTTAATGTATCTTGGGTTTATCTATAACGGGAGATCTATTTGTTTGTTGTTTTTTTTTGTTTTTTTAAAAATTGTATATATATTATTATCATATAAATATATATATATATATAATTATATAATATATATATATAATAAAAATTATACATATATATACTATATATATATATGCAAACAACACGACCAATCAGCACACAGATTATGTAGATCTAGGAAGAAAACAACTCACAACTGGCACAGTAACACCCGCATGTCCCGTACCGTGCATAAGGCAGACGACACAAAAACTCATGCCTTCAAACTTTGAAACGCAACCAGAAGTTTAAACCATTGTTGAGGAGAAAGCATTATTCGATGACGTACTCTCTCTCTCTCTCTCTCTCTCTTGTACTGCAGTCCTGTTTCAGAACTCATGCGCGCCAGGACACTGCGCACCAAGCTTGATATGGTTACTTTCTATGACATGCACGGTACTAAAGTCGAAACAAAACAAAGGCAGGAGGGAGGCCATCATTGTTGAGGAGAAAGCATTATTCGATATTTTTAGGCCTATTTTCATTTATTACAAAATTACGATACTTCGCTTTCTTGTCAAAGGAATAGACATAGTAGCAAAAAGAACTATCTTTCACATGTAATTTTTTCAGGTCTGGGCATTTCTTCCTCGCTGCAGTGAATTTTTTTTCCTTGCTGTTTTTTAATATAGACTAGTGTAAGGGCCCGTTCAAAGAACGGGTTGCAAACAACACGCACAATCAGCACACAGATTATGTAGATCTAGGAAGAAAACAACTCACAACTGGCACAAAACACCCGCATGGCCCGTACCGTGCATAAAGCAGACGGCACAGAAACTCATGCCTTCAAACTTTGAAACGCAACCGGAAGTTTAAAGTCGAAACAAAACAAAGGCAGGAGGGAGGCAACCATTGTTGAGGAGAAAGCATTATTCGATGACGTACTCTCTCTTTCTCTCTCTCTTACAATAAAAGTAGTAATCTGCAGTCCTGCTTCAGAACTCATGCGCGCCAGGACACGGCGCACCAAGCTTGATATGGTTACTTTTTATGACATGCACAGTACTAAAGTCGAAACAAAACAAAGGCAGGAGGGAGGCCATCATTGTAGGGGAGAAAGCATTATTCGATATTTTTAGGCCTATTTTCATTTATTACAAAATTACGATACTTCGCTTTCATGTCAAAGGAATAGACATAGAAGCAAAAAGAACTATCTTTCACATGTAATTTTTTCAGGTCTGGGCATTTCTTCCTCGCAGCAGTGAAGTTTTTTTCCTTGCTGTTTTTTTATATAGATATATATATATATAATATGTGTGTATATTGTATATTATAATGTACAACTAAAAGGATATTCAGCAAAAGCCAGTGGAGGTGAAAATTCATTTACAGTCATTTAATAAACACCAAATGAGAAATAATATGTTGAAATGACGGACCGTTAATTGGAAAGAAAACTGATACAATACATCTCGAACAATGGTATAATATTACCCTATATACTTCTTTTCTATGAGGAAAATGGAAAATGGGATTTAATCATTAAAATCGAAGAAAAAAAAGTAAAGAAAAAAGGAAAACAACGTATAAATACAGAATTGAGAATATTGTTCAAATGAGACAAAACTAGTAATGATGGTCCCTGACAACTGGAAGTTCAGTGCAGACTTGTTAAAAGCTAATATTAAAAATTTATTGTCAAGCCAGATTTGCTTCTAATAACGACAGCAGTTTGGGATCAGCCGTGAGACAACTACATGGGCTGAAATTTGTTATTCGCTTATTTTTCGGCTCAGAAGTCTATAGCCGAGATCATTCGATGCGGCGTTGAATGCAAGTTGGACATGCATAAGAAAAGATTTTTCAAATTTTAGAGTTACTACAGTTTTAGTGGACGGTGGTGATATAATATTCTTCTCAAACATGAAAGTTCCTTGAATCCCTTACAGTGCCGCAAAAATAACAACAAAAATTCATCTTTCACAAACCACTACCTTACAAAAAACAACATGAAAACGGGACACTCATTCTAAAAGATTTTAAGATACTAGTGTAAGGACCCGTTCAGAGAACGGGTTAGATCAAGACAGAAAACAACACGCACAATCGGCACACAGATCATGTAGATCAAGGTAGAAAACAACACGCACAATCGGCACACAGATCATGTAGATCAAGGTAGAAAACAACACGCACAATCGGCACACAGATCATGTAGATCAAGACAGAAAACAACACGCACAATCGGCACACAGATCATGTAGATCAAGGTAGAAAACACGCCACAATCGGCACACAGATCATGTAGATCAAGGTAGAAAACACGCCACAATCGGCACACATATCATGTAGATCAAGGTAGAAAACACGCACAATCGGCACACAGATAATGTAGATCAAGGTAGAAAACACGCACAATCGGCACACAGATCATGTAGATCAAGGTAGAAAACACGCACAATCGGCACACAGATCATGTAGATCAAGGTAGAAAACACGCACAATCGGCACACAGATCATGTAGATCAAGGTAGAAAACAACACGCACAATCGGCACACAGATAATGTAGATCAAGGTAGAAAACACGCCACAATCGGCACACAGATCATGTAGATCAAGGTAGAAAACACGCACAATCGGCACACAGATCATGTAGATCAAGGTAGAAAACACGCCACAATCGGCACACAGATCATGTAGATCAAGGTAGAAAACACGCACAATCGGCACACAGATAATGTAGATCAAGGTAGAAAACAACACGCACAATCGGCACACAGATAATGTAGATCAAGGTAGAAAACACGCCACAATCGGCACACAGATCATGTAGATCAAGGTAGAAAACACGCCACAATCGGCACACAGATCATGTAGATCAAGACAGAAAACAACACGCACAATCGGCACACAGATCATGTAGATCAAGACAGAAAACAACACGCACAATCGGCACACAGATCATGTAGATCAAGGTAGAAAACACGCCACAATCGGCACACAGATAATGTAGATCAAGGTAGAAAACACGCCACAATCGGCACACAGATCATGTAGATCAAGGTAGAAAACACGCACAATCGGCACACATATCATGTAGATCAAGGTAGAAAACACGCACAATCGGCACACAGATAATGTAGATCAAGGTAGAAAACACGCACAATCGGCACACAGATCATGTAGATCAAGGTAGAAAACAACACGCACAATCGGCACACAGATCATGTAGATCAAGGTAGAAAACAACACGCACAATCGGCACACAGATCATGTAGATCAAGGTAGAAAACAACACGCACAATCGGCACACAGATCATGTAGATCAAGGTAGAAAACAACACGCACAATCGGCACACAGATCATGTAGATCAAGGTAGAAAACAACACGCACAATCGGCACACAGATAATGTAGATCAAGGTAGAAAACACGCACAATCGGCACACAGATCATGTAGATCAAGGTAGAAAACAACACGCACAATCGGCACACAGATAATGTAGATCAAGGTAGAAAACAACACGCACAATCGGCACACAGATAATGTAGATCAAGGTAGAAAACAACACGCACAATCGGCACACAGATCATGTAGATCAAGGTAGAAAACACGCACAATCGGCACACAGATCATGTAGATCAAGGTAGAAAACAACTCACAACCGGCACACCCGCATAGCCGTGCAGAAGGCAGACGGCAAAGAAACTCATGCCTTCAAACTTTGAAACGCAACCGGAAGTTTAAAGTCGAAACAAAACAAAGGCGGGGTGGGGGGGGGGGCACCATTGTTGAGGCGAAAGCATTATTCGATATTTTTAGGCCTATTTTCATTCATTACAAAATTACGATACTTCCCTTTCATGTCAAAGGAATAGACACAGTAGCAAAAAGAATTAGCTTTCGCATGTAATTTTTTCAGGTCTGGGCATTTCTTCCTCGCAGCAGTGATTTTTTTTTCCTTGCTGTTTTTTTTTTATATAGAAAAATAACCGGAACCAGATTAACTTTGAATCTGAGTTTGAGTTTGGAGCAAGCACGTTGACACCATAAGGACCATATTGTGCTAGGAAAAAAGGAAGACGATAGACTGTAACAGGAAGACAGGACAGACAGACTCCTACAAGGAGAGCCCATCAACTACCCGCCCACTATAAAAGCGATTTATCAGGCTTAAAAAAATATGAAAGTCTGTGTTTAAAATGAATGAATGAATCCGTTTTTGGAAACTTATTTACTATTGGCAATCTGATGCAGGATCTAAATAAGAAAGACTAACAATTTCCTGGTGTTAGTTGGAGAAATCATTGTGGTTTATATGAAATGTAGAGGATAAAGTTAACAGATGTTTAGAGTTACAGCTTAAATCTAATTAATATTACTCATTCTAAAACTGTTTCAATTTAAGTTGCGTTTTTTTGAATAACCTGTTGTACTTACTGTTTAGTTGTAGGGCACGTTTTCAACAGCTCTCGATGACGATCTAAAACACGACTTGAACGAGTAGGGCCAGAATGATAGGACATTATGGTATCAGTGTTTTATCTAGACAATTTTAAGCCTATTTTAGTCCAGAGAAGACGGTATGCTGATAGAGATGGGTTGTTTTTCTTTAACCTTGTTTGCAACATTGCGACATTTCTGTTTGGCGTGCATAGTTCTGAAACCCAGATTACGACATGAATCTTTAGTTTACTCCTTCACCCTGTAGGCTCCACTCCCATTTCTACTTGTGGGCGAATTCTGATTTCGTAAGAATTTGTTCATTGTGACATAATTGAGGGATATTTCACGATCATTTAGTTGATTTATTGTGTATATTGTAGAAAACACTGAAAATAACCTACTTTTCTCGCGCTGAGTTCTTGTGGGAACTGCAATCTAGTGATAAATGTCTGTGTATCACGGGTGGTGCTGTATGGTGCCTAGAGGGTTAAATAGTCCATTTGTTTAACTCGTTAGGTCCCACCACCATGTCTGCTTATGGGGAAGTTCAGATTTTGTGAGAATTGGTTTTTAGGGGCATAATGAAGTGGTTTTTGTGGTCATTTGGTTGATTTTGTGTATAGTTTAGAAATGACTTAAAATAACTCTTCTCACCTTGAGTTCTTGTAGAAACTGCAGCCGAGGGATAAGTGTCTGGGTTTCACTGGTGACACACGAGGTGTAGAAGGTTAAAGCAAATTGCGAAATGAAGAAATTACATGTATACGCAAAAACTCAAAATAGCTCGACATACACCAGGGTGTGCGAGTCCCCGGTACATTCAAACACGTTGTTTTTTTTCAGTTGTTGTTTTTTGTAATCTGTGTGTGTCGTGGTGATAGAAACTTGCACCAGGGTGTACCGCCCACTAACAGGAAAATGCATGAGCCATTGAGCTATTTATAGATCAGTGTTGGTCGAGGAGAACCGAACTTTTAAAAAGTTGCTTGGGAATTACACGGCCTTTGCGGTAATTTGTTAGGTAATTAGTAATTGCTTTTCGGAACAAATTATCCACAAACAGGCTTCTTAAAACTTCCATCACTTTTTTTCCCCGAAAGTTTCAATTTCATGAATATATTATGTTGAGGCATTTTTTTTTCTTAAAGTGAGAACATAACTTCCATATCCAGAGCCAACATCAATAAGAATGCTATAATAGTAGAAGAACCGGAAAAAGCGTAGGGCATAAACAGGCAAAGGGTGAGCAGAATGACGTATCTAAAGACAAACAAACTACAAAACAAACCGTTACGCCAAGTGCCTGAGCTAGCCTGGTAATAAATAAATAAATAAATAAACAAATTGCAAACTGGTTTTCCTTGTCAGTGTTGAAAGTACTATGACTGACTGTATTTATAAATAGTTGGTTTTTTTTTTTTTTTTAGTTTAAGTTTATCTATCTTATCAGTCAACTGTTGCACACTGGCGTAGACGTACTGAAGGTGTGTCAAGTGTTGTGTTGTGAAATTCACTTGATATGAGGTCGCTTATCCCATATTATAATCTTATCTCAGGCCTGGCAAATGTTATTACACTGGTGGGGAAAGACCAACTCGCCTGGCGTGATCTTTATAAACTGATCTAGGTTTTTTACGTTTGAAGGATCTGCAAATTTTTTTTGTGATTAAAGTATATTATACATTTGGGAAATTTGCCTTAGTGTCATTACAGCCCAGTTACTGGAGCAGACACGTCGTTGCTACAGTGCAGTGCAGGTCGGTGGGTTTGTTCGTTTAGACTAGATCGGGAACAGGAAAATATGAGAAAAATCCCAAAATTCCACCATGCCGGGATTCGAACCCGGTACCTTCGGCATGAGAGGCGAGCATCTTGCCTCTAGACCACCACGTCCCCCAAAGCTGGAGACACTTCGAGGGCAGCATGGTGAACTATGATAATTCAGCGCTTTTTCAAAAATTGATCTACAAAAGATACTAGGTTTTACCTTTGTCTTAATGGAAACCTGACAGAGATGCTAGGTTTTGTCACAAATTTTCTTGCAAAATAATCATAAAATCAAAGGAACATCACTATAATAGAAACATCAATGCCTATAAACCTCATTCTTGGATCTGTCTCATTTTTTAAATCGGAGTTACTAGGTTTTTACCTAGGTGCGACGACACCGGTTGTGTATACTTTTAAAAATAGAAGAATATTTTTTTCCTTAAGGTGTTAAGTTAAAGGTGAATAACTGTAAGAACAGACTAGTGTTAGTTTGGAAAAAACTATTGTTATGCCCCTTGGCACTTCCTCACTGGCCACACACTCTAAGGTAGAGTCAGGCAAAGACTGAAGCTAGGATATATCCAAACTGCAAGCAGTGGAGATTTCTTTTCTTGACTATCAGTATCTGAAGTATAATTTATATACTGTCAAACTCAATCTTAGACTCGCTGTAAGTATATTCCCAGTAGAAGAGCAAATTTCTTCTTCCTCCACATCGTAGAAGTTTGACATGTGTGAACATGATCTGGTGTTTGTCCATCTTTTCTTTCAAGCATGTTTATGTATCTTAATGCATTATTTTCTTAGATCTGATCATAATTTAGGCTTTGATTAGATGAACTTTTGACTGGACGCAAACTACTATCAAATAATGTAGTAATTTTTCTTCATTTACATTTTGCAACAGTTTTCACTGTACCCGAGTTTGTTACTTTGTGGGGATAACGGAATCATTCTCGAACATCTTGAACACTCAGGATGAAGGATTTGTTTATCTATCTATCTATCTATCTATCTTTTTTTTTTTTTTTTTTTTCCCGAGCTCACTACACATTTTTTTTTTTTTTTGGTACCCCATTAGTGAGTCAGTCTAACTTGTTAAATATGATTATGTTCAGACAATACTATCAGTGTTGTGATATCCTGTTAGTTCGATTTTTTTTTCAAATGTTTTAGTTGCTGTAAGAGAAACAAAGAAGAGATGAGATCTGTTACTGAAAATGTTTCTTTTTTAATTTTCTACTTGCCCCTGGTCTATACAGAACCTAGGGGTGAGCTCTTCCCACTTTCCCGCTTCATCAAAAGAAGCGTCCATTGTTAGTCCTGGCGCCACAACAATAATAAAAGTCTCTAAACTGCAGAGGTCCGTTCTATGGTGGCTGTTTATGTTAGTTCTGTTAATGTCCTAACCAATTCCTGACTGAATGAGACAAAGTGCAGCAGTGGCATGGACAAAGAGGAGGAGGTAATTAACAAATAGATCATCCGAGGGGAATAAAATCTTCGTAATGAAATTTAGCAGTTGAAAAGGGAGAGTTGTAAATTTGATTATGGCACACCGAGACTGCCCCACATCGAGCCTCAGCACCTATCTGTTGGGCGTCTTAGGGTGTAAAAACCTGCCAAAAAAAACCACCCCGTGACCTCCAGCAGTTACAATGACGCTATCGTATACATATTGTAGTTAATACAAATCGTAATGTATGTGGGTGCTTTCCCTGGGGCGATCCGACAGCCAAATGCTCAAACTTAACGATTTACGGCAAAATGGCATTTCATGAGTATACTATTTAGCAGATGTTATTGCTATTAGTACTACTGTTAGCTTCCTAACCCTCTGCAGTTATTAAGGGTACCATAGGTTTCTAAAAAGTCCCTGCCCTGTGAAAAAGGAGTAAAATTCTTACCTGACTCACATTCTTTGCGTTCCTTCCTCCACGACTTCCTTGCTTACTCCCATAGTTTCCTAAACTTGGCCTCTGTGTTAAACAGGTCTGTCATTTTGCCTCTCTTACCATAGTTGTATTTCGAAATTACCATTTTCCCTATCAATATTGCATGATTAATTTCATTCAGAGATTTCTTGTTAAATTTGCCGTGCGACGACAGTCCCAATAAAACGGAACATTTATCTAAAACAATTCTCTTACCTGTTTCTGCTGTAATTCGGTTTTCGATTTCTTTCCAAAGTGGCTGGACTGTTGGGCAATCATAGAAAAAGTGTTCTAAAAAATCTACCGCTTTACACGTTGGGCATAAAATTGAGTCTTGTATTCCCATCTTTTTTAATAGTATACTTGTTGGATAAATGTTATTCAGTATTTTCCACTGCAATACTCTTAACCTTGTTTCTGTGGTGCAGTTAAATGCAATTTTCCAGTGTGTTTCTCTTATCTCTACTTTCAGTTTTTGTTTCCAGAAATTAATTGCATAAGATTGCCTCTCGACTCTAATCGTTTTTTCAAATCCTTTCCTTCCTATATTACCTATGATTTCCCCTCTGAATTTGATAGATTTCAATGCCCCTGGTCTTTCCTCCTGTAGCAATGGCTTCTTATGAAGAGCGTTGTACAATACATTGTATTCTAGCTGGGCACCAGGAAAGGCCCCGTATTTCCCTATAAAGTCATAAAAGGAAATTATGGTGTTATTATTACATACATCTTTAACATAGACAATATTTCTCTGTATACAGTTTGGCAAGAGAAGTATGCTATTCTTATACTTTATGTTTTTGTTGTTAGACAGTGTTTCATTTACTGATAATACATTTCCGGTCTCTGGGATATGATTATTATCGATCCATGTCTTCAAAACTCGTCTCCAGAATAGTATTTTAACCTTTTCTAGACCTTTGAATTCTTTACTCGCAATGTTACTTTCAAAGGCAGCGATGCCTCCAACTGGAACGAGACATTGCAAAGGAATAATTTTCCAAGGTTGACTTTCACCATGAATTAAATTTTCTCCCCATTGAAGAAGAATAGAAATTTGCTTATGAATTATATTTACCATATTCATCCCACCTTTTTCATATGAACTACACATCGTAACTCTATTTACTTTTTCAAACGCTCTGGTGTTCGTAAGTCGTCTTTTCCATATAAATTTAAAAAATAACTTATTTATTTTGTTCAGAATATGCAAAGGAAGCCCAATGCTCTGCATTACATACATAAATTGACTTAGACCAAATGTTTTCACTATATGTATTTTTCCAATTATAGATAGATCTCTTCTAGCCCATAAGGACAGTATTTTTTCTGTAGTTTCTATTTTCTTATTCCAGTTTTCCTCCGTCTCCATTGCTGGAGACTTCGAGCTGAAAGTTATACCTAAAATTTTCAGTTTGTCAACCACTTTTATGTCTAGTTCTTCAGCCCACTGAATTCTTTCTTTTCCCATGGTCATCGCAAGCGACTTTTCTTTATTTAATGCCAGGCCTGAGAGTTCAGTAAATTCTTTTATTTTAGCCAGAATTTCTCTGTAGTCAATTAAGTCTTTCAAAAAAAGTGTTGTGTCGTCGGCATATTGTTTAATTTTTACCTGGCTCGTTGTGTCCGGTAGTGTAATTCCTCTAATATTTCTTTCTTGTTTAATTTTAAGGGCCAAAATTTCAACAGCAACCACAAAGATTAGTGGAGAAATTGGGCAACCCTGCCGTACCCCTCTCTCAATTTTAAACTCTCTGCTAAAGAATCCCCCATTCCTGATGATAGCCACTCGATCTTTCATTAAAGTGGAAATCCAGTGACGAAAATAACTTCCGAAACCAAACATTCTAAAGGATTCAGTAACCAGGCTTGTTGATATAGTATCGAAAGCTTTTTGGAAATCGAGAGATAATAAGACGCTTCCTACTTTCCTTTGCTTTTGATTTTCGATGATATCATCTAATTCTCGTAACATAGTTACTATACTTCTTCCTTTAACAAAGCCCACTTGGTTTTCGCTGATTATGTTATGCAGGACTTTGTCTAGTCTCAATGCCAAAGTTTTTGCTATTATTTTATAATCCGAGTTTGTAAGCGATATTGGGCGCCAGTTTCCTAAATCATTTCTATTTAGACCTTTCCTTTTGTGCAAAAGACTTATAATTCCCTTTCTCTGGGTTGGAGACAAACATCCCTTCTGAAAGCTATAGAGATAGGAGTTCATTAATGGTTTCTTAATTTGGCTCCAGAATACTTTATAAAATTCCATTGGGATTCCATCTAATCCTGGAGCGGAACCATTTTTCATTTTCTTCAGAGCAGATAAAACCTCTGCATCAGTAATTTGTATTTCGCATTGCTCCCGCCCGACATCACATATCCGAGGTATTTGTAATTCCCTTATGAAATTATTGATTCGATTTAAAATTTGTTGTTCACTTTTTTCTTCCCGGTACAAATTTTCGTAAAACTGACAAATTTGGTCATTGATATCAGCAGCGTTATTTAAAACGCTACCACAATTGTTAATAAGTTTATGGATAGTATTACTCTTCGATCTCACTTTTTCTAAACCTAAAAAGAACTTTGTGGACTTTTCACCTTCCTCAATCCATTTTATTCCTGCTCTAATCTGGGCACCTCTTGTCTCATCCATCTGAATTATTTCCAGCTGTTTCTTAGTAGACATAATTTGAGCATAAATCTCTTTACTTTCAGGGTCTTGGGTGAGTTTTGTTTCTAGCATATTCAATGATTCGAACAGATCTGATTTTCTCTCCCTTTTTCCATTTTGTAGATGGCGACTATATTGTTGACTAGCTTCCTTTACATCAATTTTTATCATTTCCCATCTCAATTGGGGGTCCAAATCTTTATAAGTTTCTTCCGTGCGATGTATGGTGTCATTTATTAGGTTGACGTAGCTGAGGTCCTTAAACAGACTTGTATTCATTTTATATGAGGATGGCCCCCTATTAAACGACTGGAAGTTAAACGTAATTATTGAAGCTCTGTGATCTGAAAATCCAAAACTTTGTATATTAGTTTCCGATACAAAAGTGAGGAGGTTGTCACCCACAAAGACGTAATCTAATCTTCTTGCAATGATCGGATTCCCTCGGCTCCAGGTATGGGTTCGATCTCCTGGATGTTGTTGCCTCCACACATCCGTTAGCGACAGTTCTTTTATATGTGTGTTTAGAGATTCAACGATATTATTCGGATGTTTCGATCCTGAAACAATATCTAAGTTGTTGCACATAACAGTGTTAAAATCACCGAGGTATATAACATGAGTGGTATTTCCATTGTCGACATATTTTTCAATTATTCTTTTCACTTGCGCAAAAAATATACATTTTTCCCTTTCTATACATGGTCCATAAACATTTATTAAGTAGACCTCATTTTCATTTTCTATGTTCATGTTGGAGATTATCATTCTTTCGTTTTTGTATACAAGTTTTACCTGTTCAACTGCAATAGTTTTGCCGAACATGGTCATAATTCCTTTGCTTCTGGTGGTCCCTACTGAATAATGAATCGTTCCTCCCCATTCCTTTTTAACTAATTCCATATCATCCTCGAGAAGGTGCGTTTCCTGCATTGCTATCGCTTCAAATTTTTCAATTTTCATGGTTCGAAAGAGTGCCTTTCGTTTTTTTTGTTGCCTCAAGCCCTGCACGTTAAGCGTGCATATTTTAGTTCTGGACATCATTTCCTTCGTTGGGTAGTTTGTGTTGCCTGTTTCTGTCAATGATTTGTTGTTGTTTTTTCCCTTTCCTTTTTGAGCATACTAACCTCAATAAGTTGAAGTTGGGTCGCACCTTATCTTTTGTGAGGGCTGCTCCGTCGTGTTTTTCGAAGGCGAATCTGGGACCCTCCTTTTCGTGCTCACTGAGCGAGCTTTACTCAGGAAGAAAGGTAAGGTGTTTGTTTCTTTCTTCCCTTTTATTTCTGGGCATTTTTCCTTCTTCCTTCCTCTCTCTCCGTCGGTTCTTTGTCCAGTTTTGTTTTGTTCCCTTATATCAGTTTGTGCGTTCATAGATGAGTTCGTGTTGTTTTGCTGAGTCTTCTGTGGAGCGTCCTCCTCTTTGTCTTTGTTTATTGTTGCCTCCTCTTCACTTCCTCTTCTTTGTTTTTCTTTCCTGTTCACTGTTTTCTTTGTTTTCACTTCTTTGCTTTGTCCTTTCTGAGGATAATCAATTACCTCATCGTCCTTTCTCCGTTCTCGGCCTTTCTCTTCGGTCGCTTCTCTTTCAGCAAGATCTTCACTCTCCTCCTCATCCTCGGCATCTTCATAACTACTATCGTCGCTTTCTCTTGAGATGTCAATAGATGGTTTTGGTTTGCTACTTACCATCTCCGCGTTTGTGCTCCCCAATGTTACGTCTTCCGTCTCTAGACCATCATTTTCATTTCGCCTGTCTCTCTCCTCTTCCACTATCTTATCATCCTTGTCTGTTTCCCGGGGTCCATTTTCACATTCGTTTTTTCTGTGTCCCGGATTACGGCACAACAAGCACACTTCCTGATTGGTGCACATTCTCGCTGTGTGCCCTTTTTGAAGGCACTTCCTACAGACCTGTACCTCATCCTTCATTTCCCTGTAATAGAGGGAGGCCCAAAATGGACCCATTTGGACCCTGGCCGGGAGGGGTTTTTCTGGGAGGCTGATCCAAACTATTCTTCTCCCCGAGACCCAAGGGGTCAGCCTGCCCTGGGGATCTCTCAGCCTTTCCATTTCCAGTTTTGAACGGCTCTTGACCCCCAGTTTATTAAGAGCCGTCTCAATAGCCTGGTTGCTATATGACAGTGGGATATCCCCCACCGTCAATCTCGTGGCAGGGATTTCCTTACCATCCCCACCTCTTAGTAGAAATGGGTTTTGGTTAAAGAGGGGTATGTGCACCCCTTTCACACTAATTCCCTTCGCCAGGAGCGTGGCCCTGGCCGTTTGCGATTTGGTGTATATTCGCCATAGACCGCCAATTCTTTGGGCTCCCACCGTCTCACCCGCGCCGGACGCCCTCTCCGCGGAGGAGCACACATCGAAAGGGGACAAGCCCCTCTCTCCGTCAAATGGGAAGGCTTTCGCCAGGAAAAAAACCGGTGGAGTTGACGACATCGCAATCTACCTTTCCTTACGATAACGGCAATAACAAAGACGGCAAATATAGCGCGACACAACAGTTATAGTTATAGTCAGTAGGCTATAGGACAAGTGAGTAATGTCAACCTGAGCAAAAAAAAAAGCGATCTCGAACAACAAGTAACTCTGCACACTACACAGAAAAAAAAAAAAAAAAAAACAAAACAAAAAAAAAAAAAAAAAACAACAGTTCAGGTAAGCGGGGGAGAGGTGGGTGACCTGGTTGTGTTGTTGTCAAACAACACTGAAAAAAACGTGGGAAAAAAAAAGAGAGGCACTGTCCAGACCCGAAACTGGACCACGTCGATCAAATCAATGAATGTCTTCCAAAAAAAAGAACACCAGAAGGCAGCGGAGCACTCACCTGATATCCTTACGGAATCTTGAGGCTTTACTTACCTTCCAGCCTTCACTTCGCTGCAAAACTCGCAGTCGAATCAAACCGTGACAGCCACCAGCCAGTCACAACCGGAAGTTTGCTATCTATCTATCTATCTATCTATCTATCTATCTATCTATCTATCTATCTATCTATCTATCTATCTATCTATCTATCTATCTATCTATCTATCTATCTAGCTATCTATCTATCTATCTATCTATCTATTTATCTATCTATCTATCTATCTATCTATCTATCTATCTATCTATCTATCTATCTATCTATCTATCTATCTATCTATCTATCTATCTAGCTATCTATCTATCTATCTATCTATCTATTTATCTATCTATCTATCTATCTATCTATCTATCTATCTATCTATCTATCTATCTATCTATCTATCTATCTATCTATCTATCTATCTATCTATCTATCTATCTATCTATCTATCTATCTATCCATTTGTCTGTCTGTCTGTCTGCCTGCCTGCCTGTCTGTCTATCTATCTGTCTATCTATCTATCTATCTATCTATCTATCTATCTATCTATCTATCTATCTATCTATCTATCTATCTATCTATCTATCTATCTATCTATCTATCTATTTATCTCTATTTATCTATCTTTATCTATCTTTCTATCTATCTCACTATCTATCTATCTATCTATCTGTCTGTCTGTCTGCCTGTCTGTCTGCCTGCCTGCCTGTCTGTCTATCTATCTATCTATCTATCTATCTATCTATCTATCTATCTATCTATCTATCTATCTATCTATCTATCTGTCTGTCTATCTATCTGTCTATGTGCCTATCTATCTATCTATCTATCTATCCGCCCATCCATCTTTCCGTCAATCTCTGTCTGTCTGTCTATTTGTCTGTTTATATATCTCTTTGTTTGACTGTCAGCCCATCTATCGATCTTTGTGAATGTTTGACTGTAAGTCGATCCGTGTGTCTCTCTCTCTCTCTCTCTCTCTCTCTCTCTCTCTCTCTCTCTCTCTCTCTCTCTCTTTCTCTCTCTCTCTCTCTCTCTTTCTCTCTCTCTCTCTCTCTCTCTCTCTCTCTCTCTCTCTCTTTCTCTCTCTCTCTCTCTCTCTCTTTCTCTCTCTCTCTCTCTCTCTCTCTCTCTCTTTCTCTCTCTTTCTCAGTCTCCCCATACTCCTCCTCCTCCTCCTCCCCTTTTCAGATTCTCTCCCACAGCGACCTCTTTGCCCCCTTGTCACTTGACTATCAGTTCAGAGGTTTCCAGTTCCCCACTAAATACCACAATTATTTACAAAGTATGAAGATTCTTGAGATACGCTTTGGCTAAGGTCAAACATCTCATGTTTTCTTATTGCAGGGCAATCTGTTATAGCCCTGAGCAGACCTTTCTGCTAGTTAGTGTAATTTTACATAATATACGGAAACACAGCAAATTACCCATCATTGTCTTATCTTCTGTTTACTTGACCTTGTCTCCTTGACGAGCAAATCGAGAACGGTAAATACCACTGTAGGCTACTGTTAAACAATACACACTGATACACTGTCAATGGCTGTTAGGTTATTTTGAATCAACTCGAACAAATCCTACATCATCGTCGTGAGTATCATGAGTACTGAGTGATGCTTTATTGATTGACCTTTCTCTAACTTTCATGGAGGAGGCTATCTGTTTGCTCTTACTGTGGCATGTGCAAAGTGCGCGAGTTATTTACTTTTATGGGGATATTTCGTACAAGTTTAAAGAAGGCTGGGAGTGGATCTGCAAACTTTTACATTAACACAAGTTAACTGTAAGTTGCCCTGGCTATTATTAGAAATATCAGTTCCCAGAACTTTTACAGTAATTTACACAGTTGAGTGCATTTCAGTATAAAATAATAGCTTTTCTTTAACTAAGGCTACTAATAAGAAGAGGGAAGGACGATATTACAAAGGGAGGAGGTTGAGGACAACATGGATGAGGAAAACAACAGACAGAAGAGAATGGAAGCATTGCCGGAGGGGCTACATCATGCAGTGGCTGGACAGCGCCTAGGTGAAAGGTGAAAGGCTAATAATGCTCCTACCACAACTACAGCTACTACTGCTGTTGCTATTACTCTGCTACTACTGCTACTACTACGGCTGCCTCTACTTCCACTATTGCTACTACTACTACTACAATTGCTATTACTACTACTACTATTGCTACTACTACTAATACTACTGCTACTGCTACTACTGCTGTTATTACTGCCATTACGACTGCTGTTACCACTGCCACTACTAATATTACTATTGTACTGCTACTAATACTACTACCATTACTATTACTATTACTACTGTACTCTACTACTACTACAACTACTACTGCTACTACTAACTACTACTACTATTACTACTATTACTTCTACTAGTGCTACCACTACTATTGCTAGTACTACTACTACGACATCAGTAACTACTACTACTACTACTTTTTCTCCTGTTATTTCTACTTCCTCTATTTTCACTACCACTACTACAACTACTACCATTACTCCTACTACTACCATTACCACCACCACTACAATCACTACTATTACAACAACTACTACTTCTACTACTACTACTGTTACCACTACAATGATTTTTGCTGCTGCTAATAAGACTAATAACTTTCTTGGGACATAGACAAATACTTTCAATCTTTCTGTGAATGGAAATGTCAGGAATTATGTCTTTGGAAAGAGAAATAATAGCCTACGCTTGCCCGTAGTCTCTGAAATGTATGGGACAGACTCGTCATAACATATTCAGTGCCTACAGGTAGTTTCAGTTTATTGTAGGCCTATATTTTTGCCGTACTTTCTGCACTGAAGTTTTCAAATGTTTGCAGAACGCGAGGCCTGCACCGAGTTCACATAAGTGCTGCACCCAGTTTTGCAGTGACACATGCAGTAAGAATGACCTTTAGAACAATATTGTTTGACATAATCGCTTCCGGCCACTGAAATGATTACGAAGCGCTTTCATCTCTGACTTCATGTAAAAATGTACTTTGATGTGCAGTATAGTGTATAATTTGACAGTAAACTATTCATGCATTTCCACGGGATTACAAATCAAGATTTAGATTAGGGACAACAAGTCCTCTGCCTCCTGGTTAGAAGATAATTCATACTAATTTGAAAATATGATAATAAAAATACCGTCAGGTATTTTTCATATTGTTGCATGTGCTTGACTTTTCGAGAAAATGAGGATTGAAAGTCAGAAGAGTTGCGTAAAAAGTTTCTAGATGCATGTGGTGAAGAATAATTTCTGTTTTTCTTTTAAAACATGCCTGTTTCATAAATAAAACGGTTAACAACCTAGCACCGAAATTTGTGCGTAGCCGCCTATGTACTTGGGGGTGGGGGGGAAGTAGGTGCTTTTCAGAAAATGGAGGGTGGGGGGAGGGGGCCGGGAATGAAAGAAAATTGGGGCCTATGGCGGCGAATGTCTGCAAAAGGTTGAGAATCACTGATCTACATGCAGCACAGTGACCAGGAGACAGTCTTTATTATCGTGTTTTTACTGACAGCGGCTGCTGCTGTCCCATCCGGCATCCCTACGTCAGTCCGACGTAGATTTGTATAGGATCCCCATAAGATTAGTAGGAATGCCGTAGGGCGCTCCCTACGTCAAACCCACATCGGTACGACGCCCTTATCAGTAGATCTACGTAGAAACGATGTCATTCCGATGTGCAAACAATCCTACGTGCCGAATTTTCATATGGTTACTGGCTGGGATACTAAATTAAAATACAATGCGCTAGTTTAGCGATCAAGGCTGATACGGAAATGACATGCAATTATTGCTGGTTAATTAGCATGTTATTAAGGGTGAACGAAAAGTAAAATGAAACATCGGCCGCTTGATCTCAATTCAATACAATTGTGGACACTTCCATGCATTCGTAACCAGTTTCCTTAAGAATGCACTCTCTCACGCAACAAATCCATTTTCGCGCTTAAACGCCACAAACATGAGAAATCATTTTATGCGATTAACGAATTGGAAAAAATAAAGTTGCTGTGGTAATCTGGGGGCATTACATTCATTCCAGAACCTGTGAATAAAAGTTGCCCTGTAAAATCTGATGAGCGGAAACCGCTAGGGAATCATTTTCCAACTCTGGCATTACGTCGTTCATTTATATAACGGAAATTGACAGAGCTTTGTGTAATAAATTGATCATTTCTGAGGCTTGTAAACCCAGGCCAATAAACCTGGGCCTCGTTTGGGACTTTGAACAAAGACTAGTGGTAAAGTATTGTTATTGGTGATGACAAAGAAATGATAAAGAAGGGGGAATGTCGTAATAAGCACACACATTAGCGTTATACGTCATCGGTTTCTAACTGCTGTGGGCTGGGCTGTTAGAAATAGTTATAGACTTTGAATGTTATTTCTTAAATGTTTAATGTGAGATACGTACCCGGGGAAGAAAAAAACGGGGGGGGGGGGGAGGGGGGGGGGGCGTCTTTTCTTTCGTTTTCTTTCTTTCTTTCAGTCGTTCTTTCTTTCTTTCTTTCTTTCTTTTTTGTATAATTATTTTAAGTCTACTTTCAACATATCAGAAGTGATGCGTGTACCGAAATGTGAGCCTTAGATTAAAACTTCTTCGACAAATATGTTCGGCTGAACCTCTCCTTCATCAGGATTCGAACTTAGGATCTCTCATACCTAAGCACGCGATCATTACACCAGCTGTGATAACAATTGTGATGTAAATTGTTTATGCTGTGAGTATGTAGTATCAAAGTTCATGAAACTCCTATAGTAAGTACAGTGTTGAGGCAATATCGATTACGTCAATCCGATATAAAATCACTGTATTTGATATTTAATCAAAAGGAAATTATTTATCAAATACAGTAATCAGTATGATCAAATGAAATTTAGCAATCCGTATGGCATTAACATTAGAGGTAGAATAAGGTGATTGGTATGGATATTGTGACATCTAATTACAGATACATGACAAAAGATTTCATTATTTCAATTATTATATAAATAATTAATAATAATAAGACAAGACAGTTTCATGTGAAACGGCACTTCGTTTTATAGCGCACTTCTCGTTTCCAAAATACAGAGTAAGACTTCAAACCCGAAGCAGCTCATTGCCTTTTGTCACGAGTTTCACCGGGAAACCGTACTTTTTTCACTCGCGACTCGTTTTCTTAAAACAAAATGTTCTGTACGAAAACTCATGGATCAGTTTTGTGACTGGCGAGTAGCAGACGCGAGTGGTGTTAAAAAGATTCCCTGGGTACCAGGTAGAGAGTAATGAACGTGGGAAGAGGTGTATGAAAAACAGCACTCTTTTCAGTGGTTTCTCAAAGAAAGCAACCTTCAAGCAGATAATAATTAGGTAGTATTATCTCAATTTATATTAATTAAAAAATCCATTTACATAAAAAAAAAAAGGTATTTTGACTTTTGTTGAAATTTCTGTGCCATGTCTAGAAAATGGCATGTGTGTTGCATGTGCGCGAATGTTCATTGGATCGTGCACTCGCGTAGTTGAGTTTGAATGCATGTGTGCATAATTATGGGAGTGGATTATTATTTTGTTTTTCTCCTTGTAAAGGTTTTTGACTCAGGCCGTCACGAAAAGCGTGCAATGTACTTTATTATATTATTATAATTATCATCTGTTCGTTACTGGGTTTTGAGTAATAGAAAGTACCAAACATCTCCACTGTACTCTATCCTACTCTGCTCTACACATATCTACAACAGCAACAAACAAACAAAAAAAATAAAATATGAAACTGACGGGAAAGCGATATTGCTACAATATGTAATTAGCATAAAATTATATAATTTTGCACAATATAATAATAAAGTAATATAGTATAGTCGTATAGTATTATTATATAATATAACACACCCCAATATGATGGTATAATATAATAATTATATAACAAGGTAATTCAATATAAAATACAATACAATAATAAAATACATTAAGACTTTACATCCCTAACGCAAAATATCCCTCAAAATCTAAAATTTGTTCTAGACAGCCTGGTGAAAGAATAGGCACGAAAAAAGCCTGGAATCGCCCATGATCAGTTCGGACGTACGATGG
This sequence comes from Onchidella celtica, assembly GCA_963931925.1. Taxonomy (NCBI): domain Eukaryota; kingdom Metazoa; phylum Mollusca; class Gastropoda; order Systellommatophora; family Onchidiidae; genus Onchidella; species Onchidella celtica. Next base: position 45,641,024 of record OZ007574.1, read on the forward strand.
ACAATGGGATGGAGGAAAGCATTACGCCGGCGTTGGTAATGGCGCATCACTGTACAGGCCACGGGGGAAATAAAAGATAGCGTGCAGCCGGGTGGAAGATCCTATGTGGTCATCGAGAGACTGGACAGGACGGATCAGTAGGTGACATGAGACTTCAGGAAGTCTCGCCAGAGGAAAGCCAGCGCCAGGGACAGAATGCTCACTCTCAAGAAAAGGAAAAAAAGTAGCCAAACAACGAGGAAGTATAGAGGGCTGATACTCCATAAGAATAAAAAAGAGGGCCGTGAATATGTTTTCTTTTTCCGGAAGAAAAGGGTCAGTTTATAGGCTGGGCGGTGTTTTGGGAGGTGAAGTAAAAGGGGGAAAGATATAAGACTGAGATAGTGATGGAGGCATTACTATTTGGTGTATCATTGAATGGAAAAATGGCTAGATCAGGGAAGAGGGTGAAGGTTGGAAGAGTGACAGTGAGAAATGAAGATGAAAGCGTGTTATTCACTCTTTCTTTATTCGTGTGTATTACTTTGATAAAATTAATCGTTGGCGTGATGGTATAGGGAAGGCGGTGGGGGAAAAGCTGGCAGTTGGGCAGAATAATTTTGCTAAGTGAGTCACATATTCATTCAGTTTTCTTCCTTATGCTATGCTTATTATAACTGTTGTTTTGTCATTATTACTACTATTACTACTGCTACCATTCCACCATTCTTATCCTTATTTTTATGATTATTATTGCTATCACTACTACTACCATTGTTATTATTATCATTATTACTAGTTGTCCGCTGAGTCCAGGAACACGCAGATGTGAGTTTTAAAGTTCAGTTTAGATCACCAGTGTGTAAACTGACATTTCCTATCATACTTTTCAATTCTACTCGAAGAAAATGCGTCTTTTTTTTTTTCCTGTTCAAAATGTGGGAACAATTTCGTCTGTTCCACTCAATTGTTGCTTAAATTCAACGATAGTATTAAAAATATAACGAACTTAAAGACCTTTTAGAATATTATGTCCACGCACATCTTTACATCTTTCTTTGTGTAATTTGATATTTGGCAGAATGTAAAAGGCTCTGTGTGTGCGGTTAAAAAGCCTTTCATGATTACATTGGAGGCTTTACGTCCTTTATAACATGATTGTTATTATTATTATTATTGTTATGATTATCATTACTACTACCATTATTACTATTATTATTACTATTATTGTTGTTATTATTATATTATTGTTATGATTATCATTACTACTACCACTATTACTATTATTACTATTATTACTACTACTACTGATGCTACGACAGATCTCGCTGAACAAGCTGGGCTGAGCTAGGCGCGGCGGCTTGATACACCAATGATTGTCAATCCACGCAGTTCCACAGCATGATATCCTGCGGTTTGCAGGCCCATTAAAATGACAAGACCTTAAATGTAGATGAATGTTGTGGGGGGGGGGGGGGGGTTGAAATTCAAATTGTAATCAATGGTGATCTGACGCAGTTACCAGAAGGCCCATATCGATTTTTACCTTTAACTTCAAATTGCTGAAAATCGAAGGCGTCGAAATGTTAAAAAGTACAGAAAGATATAAAATCACAATCATTAGTGTAAAACTTCCAGATACAGAAGATCGTTTTTGCCCCACCCCCGTGCAGTTCGCCTCAACAAGACACTTTAGCTAGATGTAGATATATGTCATATTTCATTAAGATTCTTTACCATGTCACTTCTTGCATGTTTATTATTGAGCCTATTGAGGTATGACTATGATGTTTATATAAAGACATGTAAGATGTGTGTACAATGAATGCACTCTCGAACACAATGTCCCGTAAAAGAGAATTTCCCTCCTGGGATAGTACAGAGATTCTGATCGTATCTGATGTTACTCCCTAAGTAACCCCAGGGGAAAACCTCACTCATTTTCGAAAGTAGGAACGTTGTACTTCGTACATTTTGAGTTTTGACTGCTCCTGTGATGTAGACATGCAGACCTTCTCTTGGATGTTAGAACGGGCCAACTCACAGACACTTCACACTTTGAAATAAAACAATAATAACAACATTTAGACCTCGACTTTCCACTTTCATCAGGCTCATGTCCATGCTTCCCATGGGATGACTCGTGTAAAACTCATTTCCCCGATGGATTCGAGAACCAGCTGATGATGGCGATAGAGCACTGTCACGTCACGGAAGAACATTGTGTGAGTCCAAATACAAAAATTTACAGGAGACACAAAACTGAATTTTAAAAAATTCGCCTTGCGCCTTGCTCTATTCTGTGGTTCAATTTCCACCTTATTATGACCAAGGCGGGGGGTGGGGGTGGGGGTGAGGTTGGTGGGGGTGGGGGGGGGGAGGGGTGGGAGGTTATGATACTAAGCCCAGAACGTCACAGCCAGTCTGCGACCTTAGTTCTTGTTTGTTCTATCTCCGTATTTTGAAAAACTGTAGATCTTTTAGTATGTAGAAAAGGTACAGCGAATGTAGACTTTGACACTTGTTAGAATTGTGTCCAATCATATTATTAAAGACGCAAACATTTAACTTCGAATTTCTCAGTTGTGCTAGGAGTGCAGATGGAACGTAGGAACTTAGGTCAAGAGATGCTGCCGGCAAAAATAATAAATGCACCCCAAAAAATGGCAGAAACTGACTGCGCTTGGACTGGCTTCCCGGATTTCCTAAGAAATTAAAGGGAAATTCTGATGTGTATTTCTTGTGTGCCAGCTGCTGACTATGCCATTCAGGGCTAAGTATGATACACCACTGACAGAAACTATTGCCGGTACAAAAGTATAGCCGCCTTAAAAGATACAGCATATTTCATTCTCCAAGATAATGTTAAAAAGTGGATTTGACAATATTGGTGTTTGCGGTCTTTTATCAAAGTGGGCTTTGTTAGGCATCGGTGGTATTTTACATTATGAGTTATAGACCAACACTGAACAGAACTCACGATTTTCTCTATGATTTGGCTTTGTAATTGGAATACGGTCCCCCGTGTGGTAAACAAGGCAGTGCTGTTGTGTGCGTGAGCTGTTACTACTGTTGTGTGTTTTATTGTTCCAAACGTTCTCGTTTCATGTGGAACTGCCATGGCATTTTTTTTTTTTTTGTGCAGTGCTGTCTGAGTGAATGGAGTGTCATTACTTGTAAATGAAGTAGGCTGAAGTCACGAAGTGTCGCTTGGTCACGAAACCCAGTTGTGGCTGGTACCACTGAAACCAAGTGCTGTCAAAGGCGCAGATCTCCAAAGGGTGCAGTATCGACCTTTCAGGGCTACAGTCTTATTCGTGTTTGAAATGAAAGTTGTTGTGAGACTTTAATTTTAAAATCAAAATTTGGAAGATTATCAGCTCCTACAATATGTTTATGTTTTCAGCTCGGTTTATCTATTTATTTTTCTGTCGTATTTTCTGATTTCCATTTATGACTGTAACTGGCTACACAAACATTAGTAAGGCACCAGAAAATCTACAAGCCTTTGTTGACACTGAAGCTGCAAAGTATTTTTCCATAATCAGAACTTTTATTTATCCTACAAAAAAAACAACTCGAATTTCCACATTATCAAAAGATTTTGTTCCTTGGCAATTGGAAATTTCTTTAATGTGTTCAAAGCATTTCATTTTATTGGTTAGGCTTTTGTAATAGCATAGTGAAATTTCTATATTGGTATAACCATCTAGTCTGAAATTCCCAAATAGACAGGCATTATAGATTTCCAGCGTTGTCAGGAGATATTTATGTAATAAAAATGTTTATTTTTATTTTTATCGATAAACGTTACAAATTATGCGAGGATTTGCCTAGATTTCATTTTTCTTCTTCCGCTTGAAATATGAAACGGCACCAGTTGTTCATAATAGGTTAACGATCATATGGGCAAGGCCAAAAAAAAAAAAAATGATTAGGTGTAACTGTGTCTCGGCCTAGTAACTCAGTGAAATGAAATGACTGTCGCAATATGAAATATTATCGTCAGTGAACAGGAAGACTCAGTTCGTTATTATTGATGGAGAGATGGAGGTGGTTTGCAATTCATAATTTACAGGGCTAAATTGGTTGGGGATTTTCAACAAAGTTTTGGAAAAGGGGCGAACGGAGAGGCCACGAGAGAGGCTGTGGTTTATTTTGTTATTTGAAATTTTACATGCCTCTTTTATAGCAAAAAAAAACAAAACAACGGCAATTTCAGAGACAATGTTTGGGCCGGCGTCAGACAACCAAATAGTAAGTGATTTAAAATCACCAATGGAAATTAGCCTGGATTCTGCGCCGAGTGGGATTATAGCCTCAGATCTCTCGAACCCGGATCAAACATTTGAAGCACTCGGGCACAGTGAGGACCCTGGATTTGGGCTTGAGAAATGCCTTTTTCATTTCATATAATTATTTCCAAAATAATATGGTATCCAAATTGTTCACGTTACGCCACGCACAGGTCAGGAATTCACAGGAGAACGGATGGTGACGCCATAACTATGTTCTCGGCCTTGTAACGAAACAAGCTAAATCAATACAACTAAATACAGATGACCAGATATAAGAAATAATTTTCCATGGCAATCACAAGTTTACTGAATTCTTTCTCTCTGTTGTTTCTTTGTCCTTTCTATCTCAGTCTTTTGTCAATCATCCCTCTATCCAAACAGAGTTATTTTACTATAACTTTTACAAACGTTTCAGAACAGAAGGAATAACTGAAAAAAAAATCTAATGATAATAATTGACACAAACAAGTTTTCCATGGAAGGAAATTGCAGAATTCCCAAAAAAATCAATTTCTGAAAAGAGAAATTAAATTGGAGACACGTGAAAGTAAAAGATAAAAAGTTTACCCCAATTTTCGAGGCTGGCGTTTAATAATTCATTCGTCTAAAGTTTTATTGAGTTGAATAACATCACTGTCATTGTACACTTTCACGTCCAAATTCCGTGTACAGAAATGCAGTTTACACTGCACTACATTATTTAATTATATCGCGTGGAATACGGAAATGTCATACGGAAATGTTTCCTTGCAGGTAAGGTTTCACCTAGCTGTACCACGGCGCCGCTCGGTGTTTCAGCTGTGGAGAAATGTCATTGGATAATTTTTTTTTTTCATTTTAACGTTTGAAAAGGTGTATGGAAAAAGCAGTTAAAAGTAAATAGAACTTACAACAGCCTGATAAGAGTTGTCAGTAATAAATCTTGCACTACGCAATTTGTTACTCCCGCGTTTTGTTTGTTAGTTTATTTGGTTGTAAATGCTACCTTTATTTTCTTTGTGTCTTTTCCTTGGGCATTTTTCGTGTCATTTTTCGTTTTGAATTTTACAGTCAGTTTTTATCATCTAGGTCCCTTTTCACAGATAAGCTTAGAAACCCTGCAGTTCTGCATTTCTTGTGCTTACTACGCACTATCAGCAATAGAGGCCTGTTGGTTAGGGGACCGTGGCCCAATTACCAATCCGAATAGAGAGCACTGCGATTTGTGTTGGCTGCTCATCTTCAGCTTACTATGTGACATACCAAGTTCTCCTAAGAACAATCATCACGGGGGCAACAGTGAACAGCTATTTTTATTTTCGTATTTTTGTATTTCATGTATTTCTTTAATCCCATTTGGGAAATTTAATTTTGCCTTTGCGTCATTGCAGCCCAGTTACAGCTGGAGCAGATACGTTGTCGCCACAGTGCAGAGCCGGTCGGCGGGTTGTTTGTTGATCGCATATTCGTGATATCTTTCATAGCACACAGAAACGTCCGTATCCAGTGGTTTTCCAGCTAGTACAGGATCCTGTGGCCTATATATCGTTCCTCAAGACATGCAGCATTTCCCCAGCACTAAACTGTATTAGACTGTTTTTACTGTGGAAGTATTGTGGACCTTTCCGCTGTTTCTCAGCTCTTGGTCTTTGTTAATGCAATCTTATTATTATTGCTGCTGCTGTAGTTGCTGTTGCTGTTGTTGTTGCTGTTAAGGTTGATGTTGTTGTTGCTGCTGCCGTGCTGCACGTATAAAGTACGAGGGTACGACGTCGTGTTGCCGGCTGATGAAATTAGATCGACAGTATGTTTCGCGAACAGAAACCGCAAAGGCAAAAGCAAAAAAGAAAACCAACACAATAAAAAAACAACAAAGTACAATGATTAAACCGTAGATACGGGACACACACAGAAGGGTTGATGTAGATTAAAGAGTAAGTTAAGCAGGGGCAGGCACGCCATGCTCATAGCGATGTTTAAATTCTGTCAGTACAACAAGGGGACATCTATAAAGTGTATGCGTTGGATTTGGACGATTTTTTACAATCTCCCCTAAAATCATGGGCACTTTTCTCCCCTCTTCTTTGCATGTTCTCCCCCGCCTCCCCTGGGTGCTTCGCCCCCTCTTGATATGAGCGTGCAGCCATCAGTATGTTGAATGCCCATAATAATGCCCGGCCCAGCCGGCAAACCTACGGGATTCCAAACCTCAGGATTGGCATCAAATGTGCACATATGGGAATGACATGGTTTCTATATGGATCCTCTGGTTACAACATCGTGCTGACGTCGGTTTCATGTAGAGAATCCGACCTTACGGTGATCCTATTAACCCTACGGAGAACCTGTACACACATCTGTTGGATTGACGGAGGGATGTTGGTTGGGTGTCCTGTACTGAAAAGCGTACGTAAGCTTCACATAAACTCCACTTTTCCCATGTCCGCTTTTCATATCTAGATAGATATAGATAGATAGATAGATAGATAGATAGATAGATAGATAGATAGATAGATAGATAGATAGATAGATAGATAGACAGATAGACAGATAGATAGATAGATATATAGATAGATAGATAGATAGATAGATAGATAGATAGATAGATAGATAGATAGATAGATAGATAGACAGACAGATAGATTGATAGATAGATAAATAGACAGAAAGACAGATAGATGGATAGATATAGATAGATAGATAGATAGATAGATAGATAGATAGATATATAGATAGATAGATAGATAGATAGATAGATAGATAGATAGATAGATAGATAGATAGATAGATAGATAGATAGATAGATAGATAGATAGATAGATAGATTCCTCACACACCCCTTTTCCGTCCTCCGAGACTACGTACTTCATGGATGGCCCCCCAACCAGGTTTTCACAACCTCTATCATTATCCAACAAGATTCGATAAATTGCGGTGAGAGTAAAGTAAAAACAGGACGTTTCACTCCAGACTCCTTTTTTTAGAATCAGAACCGTTTATTTCAGAACGAAAATAGTGATTGAACACGATGAAAACTGGGTTTGAACTCAGAAATTATATACCCACTTTAATGATTGTTCGCTAGCCTGAAATTTCGCCATTTTGTTGTACACGAAAACAAGATTGTTACATTTTGTTTCCTATATGTACCAATTTTTGTTCTCTTTTGAGCGAAGTTCGTCTGGCTGTTGTTAGGAGACCATGGTGTAATTACGAAGCCAAAGAGAACATACGAAGCTGTGTTCACTGTCCATCTATGGCTCACTATGTAAAATACTACGGCAAGATTTATGTACGGTGAGCCACCAGCCTGGCGCCTACACCGTCCTTGGTGTGTTTCAGCCCTAACCGTCATAGGGGCAAAACATTGTATACAATATTCAACAATATTCAGTTGCATCAAAATTAGCATTTATGCTCTTCCCAGCCAACAACTCTATGAACATTCTGCTGGTATGATTGACGTCGAGTTTAGATATAGAAAGGACATCGTTCCTATGTAAATCCGCTGGTTACGACATTGCCTTGAAGTCGTTTTGATGTTAGGAACCCGACACTACACAATCCTACCATCCTTACGAAAATCCTACACAAATCTACATTGGTTTGACGTAGGGATATTGGCTGCGTTGGCACTGTATTATTATAAAAGCAAATCCCAATGTGCTCCTCCCCAGCACAATATGCATGTAACTCTTTCATGGTCTCAGTGATAGGGGCTTCAGTCAAGACCGGACGTAACTGATTTTTTCCCACTTTGGGAAAAAAACAATATCGTTCAGAAAAACGTTTACAGAAAAAAAAATATTGATAGTAAAGTAAAATGTTAAACATCAAATTAAAGAGAATTGAATGTAGAATACAATAAAATCGGCGATACGTCCAAACGCGTTTTTATCTGGCGCTGATAATCGGGGATAGCAAAAGTCTACTGTTTAGTTTTCATATAGATTTGTTTGTAGGCCTATTGGGTTCTGTGCACAGGTCATTAATTTAATCAGTCAAAAATCCAAGTCTACAACATATATATTGAAAGCCTGTTTCAGAGTTAAGACAAATTTATATGTAAAAATGATGTGTAACATGCGTGCCCCATGTGTGTACTGTTAAAACACTCTATGAAAGTGAATTTATCGGAGGGATAATAAACTGATTCGTATCTTATCTATTTCATGACGCCATACGTACCACGAGAAAATAAGGATTAGGCGAACCGAGGTTGTAGTGCCTAGTTAGTGCTCAGGAAATTTTTGTGTTATTCTGAACAGTGAAAGTGTTGTCTGGGTATTGTCTCTGTGCTTTTCGTGAAGCTTCAAATACAACCAAATAACTGGTGCGCGTGAGCTGATTATTAAACAGAGTTTTGATTAAGTGGCTTGGATATTTTTTTCTTTTCTAGATCGGCAGTTCTCAGCCTTTTAAGGCCTCGCCACTCCTACATTAGTATCACAAGGTATAAAATTGGCAAAAATTTAAAAAAAGTTGTATTTAGCAAAGCCTTGCATAAGAAATAACACCCAAACGATACAACAACACACAAAGAACAGCGGGGACAAAAAAAAAAAATCTATATTTCGGTAAAAACCTATGTCAACAAAAAAAACAACAAAAAACACAGGACAACAATAGAAAAAAAATGGAAAATTGAACAGTTGAAACTAAACAATCGAACAATAAAAGAAAATGTAGAATTTGAAATATTTAGAGAATGTTACAAAATACAATGATTTATCCGCAAGTCCTGGCTTGTTTTTCCGCAGAGCAATACGTCCGCCAAAAGAGTGGAGGATCCAAGTGACGTATCTAAGACGAAGGCGCCGAATGGTGCCTCATAACACAAGACAGGGCTGGTGTGCAACATCGGTGGACCGCAGAAAAAGTGAAAGAAAAAAACAACAACAAACAAAAGATTAGAACAAGAAAAAAGAAAAAAAAAAAAAAAAGCCAACCATTGAAGTTTCTGAGGCGGTGTTGTACATTGATTCCTATTCTAACACTTCCACTCGCAACACACATACACCAGTTCAGGTTGGATATGGTTGTGATAGCCTACTAAGTAACAAAGATAGGATTACCTGGATCAGAGGTAATTAACCAGCAAGCAACGGAGATTGAACTGAAAGCTGGTACACATTGTTATACGAAGCACTTTCTCCAGCATTGTCCTATATCCATCCATCTGTCTGTCTATCTATCTAGCTGTCTATCTCTCTGTCTGTCTCTCTATCTGTCTGTCTATTTGCACAATCTGGGCTGAGGAAATTAAATGCCGCTCTGTACCTTCTCAATTCATTTAGTAGTGTGTTGTTTAATGGCCTGGGTGTTTCCCGCCCCCCATCTCCTTCTCAAAATAACAACATATCCCCCCTTCCCCCCCTCCATAAAAAGTACTTTTGAGAACCACTGTACAATACATATTCTTCCCCGAGGGACCAGTCATTGTGTGAGATGTTCCAGGTATTGTATGATGTCGATAAATGCCAAAATTACAGTATTTATCCTGTCACAAGATTTAAATACATATGGAGCTCCGTCTCTAATCCCAGAGGCATTTCTCCATGTGCTCAATATATGATAGAAAAGACGAGGTGCAATGTATTAAAAGATAGATACGAAATATTATTAAACTTAGACTTGGTCAAATTTCTTGCTTTCAATAAGTTTTTCGGAATATTCTTCTTGGCATTAAATTTTAACTTTTGGCTGAGGGTTCGATGCAAATATTATGGGGAAATGCAGGTGAACTTTGGTGACATTGTGACAAAACAAAAGGGATCTATTCTGAGAGAGAAGGAGGCAGCAGGATGAGAGAGGGAGAGAGGAAAGCGAACTAAAGAGGACAGGGAAAGAAGAAGAAATAGAAGAAGAGAAAGAGAGGGGAGGAGAGAGAGAGAAAGACAGACGGAGAGAGAGAGAGGAAGAGAGAGGGAGAGAGTGAATGGGTGAGAGAAAGAGGCGGAGACGGGGAGAGGAGGGAGAGAGAATCAGAAGAGAGAAAATGGGGAAAGAGAGAGAAAGAGAACGGGAGACAGTGGGTTGAGGCAGAGAGAAAGACAGAGAGAGAGAGAGAGAGAAGAAGAAGGAGAAGAAAAAGAGGGTGGGGGAGAAAGAAAGGGAGAGCGAGAGACAGATAATTATATTGCCCCCCCCCCCCCCGCCCCCCAAATGAATGAGTAAAATCCATAATTACAAGGTGTACCGTGCACGCAACTGGCAATACTTCATAGTCAGTTCAAATTACCAATAACGCATTCCATTTCTTCAATAACTAACGAAAGAACAGAACATTTATTCAAAGATTACACTCTATTTTTTCCCCCACAGCGAAAAACAATAATGGTGCGCAGTCTCCGTCAAAGTGGTTTCGAAACTAGAATAGAAAATTGGGGCAATTAATTGACGTTTGTATTTTTTGTGTACGTTATTGAAATAACGATGTAGCTATTGTGTAATGCTTCTCCGCCGTATTTGGATACGAATCGTCGTCTTAGAATGATAAGGTTCTAACTCCCTTTCTGTCAACTTTCGAGAAATAGGGGATTGAAGTTTCATGTGATCAAAGCTTTTGGAGCAAAGAATTTTGTTTCTTTTTAGTAATACTTACAAATTACATGCAGAATGTGCTTGATACATTGACACACAGTGGAAAAGGCCTGTATTAGTAGTTTGTAGTGTGTGACTCAGTTCGGCCAAAAAGTGGAGATGGAAATTTGTCGTTCTAATGGGACGGAATGGTTTTAAAATGTGAGGCGTTTCCAGTTGTGCTGGCGCCTTGCAGGCACAGTGTGTAGAGCGAACTATAGTATGCCCGCAAGGCAACTGCAAGCGGGGGCGCAACTGAACGCGAGACTGAAAAAGCACATTCCAAGGTCTATGGCGTCATCGAAGCCAATCCCTTGTTTTTGGTTTGTTTGAATTACATCATAAAAAATTGCCCTATGGACTATTATAGATCGCCACGCTATGCTTCTTCCACCGTTTTAGTTGCTTGCGAAATACAATATAAAAAAGTTAAACATTAAGCTAAAGCTCGCACTAGTCGATTTTGATGGGACAACTAGTTGAACGGTGACGCACGACAATAAATTTCAATGTTTTTCAGTGCCCGAGGTCCCATTGAAACTCAGTGTCGTGACTTCATTATCCAACTACTATGAACTAGTCGGCCAATCAAAATCAGCTGTTTCGCCAATGGGCTCATTGGGAGACATGTAAGTTATGGGGCGTCATAACGTTTTCGACGATAACTATTGTTTTTTTGTTGTTGTTGTTTCTTGTAATATTCTAGAGTGCCAGTCTGTGTTCATTATGCCCTTTATAGTAATTCAGAAAAAGAATACGACAGAGAAAGAGAGAGAATGAGACAGGCAGACAGACAGACATAGCAGACGGAGAGAGAGAGAGAGAAAGAGACATAACCAGCGAGAGAGAGAGAGAGAGAGACTACTAGCGTAGTTTACTCTCATGTTCACCCATTTAGAATTTACCAAGTTACTGTATGTTTTTTCCTTTGTACCATTCTCAGTTTTGCGAAATTCTTAGCCTTTTTTTTTTTTTTGTAGTTTTTAATTTATGACTCACTTTTGAGCCCCACCTTTCTATCTCTGGCAATACTGATATTGTTGTTGTTATAATTAAAGTTATTGAACCCCCCCCCCCCCGTCCCCACCTTGTCTGTGACCCAGTTCACCAATTAATTTCATGTTAAGCCCATTGCATCTATTGGAAATCTGTAAAAAACACCTGCCATTATTTCCAACCGCTATCCCGCAATCAGGGATTTTTCCATATGCATGAGACCTTCATTTGTCCCAGAATTGATGAAAACATTAGCAATGGGAAAAAATCAGCAGAATCCTGCCATTTGCTGAAACATTCGACGTGTATTTGATTTTAATTAAGATGAAGCGAACGCCTAACACGGAGAAACAAGTTTTTTTCCTTCTTTTTGGTTCCAGCTCTTGTCTTGGGGAACATATGGATTTAATGCTGATATGATCACTCAGTGGAGAACGGGGACGGGGAAAGGGGATGGGGGAAGATGGGAGGATGGGATGCTTGGAATAATTAAAGTTAGATTTAAAGTTCAGAGCTAAACTGGATAGGAGATAGGAAAAAGAAATCAAAGCCAAAAACCCACGGGAGATGGATGTGAAAACAATACAAAACAAGAAAACAAACAGTCTCGTTGAATGGTTAAAGTGTTGAAGTTGCTTGATGCAGGAGAATACCCGTACTCATAACCTGGGTGTGGTTCGGCCCTCAGAGACAATAAGGGAGGTATCATACTAATCCCGGAACGGCACAGTCAGCTGCTGGCAGACAAGAAGTACACACAACAATTTCCTACATTTTCTTAGTAAACCCGGGACGACCCTATCATACTGAGCCCAGTCAGACACAGTCAGCCTCTGCCACTATTACTTGGGTGTTTTGCTGGCAGTAACTGTCTCTGACGTGCCTTTATGATACCCTCCTAAGAAAGTCAAAGGGCTGAATAGACATATGTTTAACGGGAGCCCAGTCCCTCTGAAAAGTTCATATTATACTCCCCTTCTTTCAAGAATTTGGATTCCTTCTTTGTGTACCCATTAGAAATGTCATTCTCCCAGCCCTGCAGTTTGGAATTCAAGTTCAAGTAACCCCGTATGGTTCCTAGTTCCCTGCCCTTGATTTGCTCATAAATACGTGCAAATTGAACATGGTTGTAATTTCCTGTCTCTCCTTTCCTCCCTTTACCCTCCCCTTGTAACCGTTTTGGACTTTGACTTCATATCGACCCAGATTTTAACCGTGCTAGGTGTCTTGGAACGTGGCAGCCTTGGTATTCTCTCCCTTACACCACATCCTCGTCACACTGGATTTTACGAATGGTAAAGGCCACAGAGGCGTATCTACGAAAATGTCGCCTCTGACAAGCACCGAAATTGCACCACTATCCAAACATATTATTACACCTTGATAATTTTCCTGTAACGTCAGCTCGAAAGTACGAGACAACCTCTTTTCATTTAAGACAAACCATACATTCTGAAGTAAATTCTTTGTTTCACTCCCGAGATTGGTTGTTTTGACTGGATACAATAATTGTATCTTTGCATCTAGTATCTTTACCCTTACGCACAACTGAGTTCTGCACGGCAGACGTAGCCAAGGTAATTCACCATAAGACTCAAATGATTACATGCTACAATTACTCAACAAAATTTACAATTGAGGAGCTTTTTCCAAAACTCGGTAAGACAAATTTTGGGTGAGTTATGACCAGTTTCAGCTAGTCATTCAAAATTAGTGTAGACCTGGTGTAAGTGTTCAGATAAAGACGGGGCAGTGCCAGTTTTAACCGAACACTTCCATCGCGTTACTAATTTTGAATGACTGTCTGAAAGAGGCGAAAACCTCATGCAAAATTTGACTTACCCACGCTTAGAAAAGCACTCTTCAATTCCAACAAACTAATCAGGGGCCTCTCACTCACTCTTTTATGCTGAACCTAATTTCTTTTTTTTTTTTTTATCTTAATGTTCGGTTGTAATGTTTTCTTGTGTCTATATATATGTTCACACACGTAAGGCTCTGAAAATACATCGTGGTTTTTTTTTTTTTTTTTACCAACTTTCCCATCAGCCTTACTGAGACTCACCACTTATTGGTTTCCACTTCAAGAGCACGTCACGTTGTAAAGATGTTCCAGTCCTACAGCACGTAGGTTGCCAACTGCCATGTTGTGGGAAACCGCATAATAATTATTATTGTGCGTGAAAGCTTCCGCCTTTGCACGTCACAGTGAAGACAGATGCACATTCAAACACTGCACGCATTTCGAAGTCGATCGTCTCTTTCGTAGTCGGTTTCCCTTTCTAATGACCAGCTATTGTGAATATTTATATCGTTGTGTGTTCATACTGACTTCGTTTTGGCTAATATTGATTTGAGTGCCCATCTGCAGATTTATGCATACGGACGGGCATATCCCAAAACAGATTAAACAACACTGTCTGCGTTAAGGTCCCGACCTGTCCATCCGAGCAAAGGATTACGCATATAGCTGTCTCGATTCGGGGTTAGGTTAAGGGTTGGGATTACTGATACTAACATAATCAATCAGCGAGTCACATTTCCAGGAGTGATGTAAACTATCCTCTTAATAACACACTTTACACTGAGTACTGGCCTAGCCTAGGCTCTACATGGCATCCTCGGGGCAGTAACACACACTTACACATGTGCACACACACAAGTCTAACGCACAAGTCCAAGAAGTTGGAAGAAAAAAATCTGACAAGTCTGATGCACTAGTCCAACAAGTTGGCTGAAAAAATCCGACAAGTCTAATATACAAGTCCAATAAGTTGGTAGAAAAAAATCAGAGAAATCTGAGACATGTCAAACAAGTTCGCCAAAAAAATCCAACCAGTCTAATGCACAAATCCAACAAATTGATGGAAAAAAATAGATAAGTCTAACGTACAAGTTCAAGAAGTTGACCAAAAAAATCCGATAAATTTAAAGCACAAGTAAAATAAGTTGGCCTAAAAAAATCCGACAAGTCTAACGCACAAGTCCAACAAGTTGGCCAAAAAAATCTGACAAATTTGACGCATAACTCCAACAAGTTGGCCGAAAAAATCTGACTATTCTGACGCACAAGTCCAACAAGTTGGCCGAAAAAAATCAGAGAAATCTGAGGCATAAGTGCAACAAGTTGGCCAAAAAAATCTAACCCACAATTTCAAAAAGCTGGCCAAAAATATCTGACAAGTCTAATGCACAAATCTGACAAATTGGCCAAAAAAAATCCAATAAGTCTAGCGCACAAGTAAAACAAGTTGGCTTAAAATAAAAATACTACAAGTTTAAGGCACAAGTTGAACAAGTTGGCCGAAAAGATCCGACAACTTTCACGCATAACTCTAACAAGTTGGCCAAAAAAATTTGACAAGTCTAACGCACAAGTCCAACAAGTCTAACGCACAGGTTCAAAAAGTTGGCCAAAAAAATTGGACAAGTCTAATGCACAAGTCCAACAATTTGGCCAAAAAAAATCAGACAAGTCTGACACATAAATCTAACGAATGGGCTGAAAAAATACAATAAGTCTAACGCACAAGTCTATCTATCTGATGCACAAGTCCAAGAAGTTGACCAAAAAAATCCCACAAGTCTAAGCCACAAGTCAAAAAATTTGGCCCAAAAAAAAAAAGTGACAAGTCTACCGCACAAGCCCAACTAGTGGCCGAAAAAATCCGACAAGCCTAAGGCACAAATCCAACAAGTTGGCTGAAAAAATCCGACAACTTTGACACAAAAATCTACTAATTTGGCAAAAAAATTCCGATAAGTCTGACGCACAAGTCCAACAAATAAGCCGAAAAAATACAACAGGTCTAACGCGCAAGTCCAAGAAGTTGAAAGAAAAATACCTGACAAGTCATACACACAAGCATAACGAATTGGCAAAAAACAATCTGACAAGTCTAACGCACACGTCCAATAAGTTGGCGGAAAAAAAATCCGACAAGTTTGACTCACAAGTCTAACGGATGGGCCGAAAAAATACAACAAGTCTAACGCACAAGTCCAAGAAGTTGGAAGAGAAAATCTGACAAGTCTGATGCACAATTCCAACAAGTTGGCCAAAAAAATCACAAGTCTAGCGCACAAGTCCAAAAATTTGGCCAAAAAAATCGGACAAGTCTAACGCGAAAGTCCAACAAGTTGATCAAAAAAATTAGATAAGTCTAACGTACAAGTTCAAGAACTTGGCCAAAAAATCTGACAAGTCTAAAGCACAAGTCCAACAAGTTGGCTTAAAAAAATCCGACAATTCTAACGCTGAAGTCCAACAACTTGTCTGAAAAAATATTATGTCTGACAAAAAATAAGCCTAACGTACAAGTTCAAGAAGTTGACCAAAAAATGTGACAAGTCTTCAGCATAAGTCCAACAATTGGCTAAAAAAATCAGACAAGTATAAGACATAAATCCAATAAGTTGGCTGAAAAAATCCGACTACTTTGACACAAAACTCTACCAAGTTGGCCAAAAAAATTCGACAAGTCTGACGCACAAGTCCAAAAATTTAGCAGAAAAAATCCAACAAGTCCGACACACAGGTCTAACGAATGGGTTGAAAAAATGCAACAAGTCTAACGTACAAGTCCAAGAAGTTGGAAGAAAAAATCTGACAAATCTGGCACACAAGTCTAATGAATTGGCCCAAAAAATCTGACTAGTCTAGTGCACACATCAAACAAGCTGGCGGAAAAAAAATCCGTCTAGTCTGACACATAAGTCTAACGAATGGGCCGAAAAAATACAACAAGTCTAACGCACAAGTCCAAGATGTTGGAAGAAAAAATCTGACAACTCTGATGCACAATTCCAACAAGTTGGCCGAAAAATCCCACAAGTCTAGCGCACAAGTCCAAAAATTTGGCCAAAAAAATAGGACAAGTCTAACGCGAAAGTCCAACAAGTTGACCAAAAAAATTAGATAAGTCTAACGTACAAGTTCAAGAAGTTGGCTAAAAAATTTGACATGTCTAAAGCACAAGTCCAACAAGTTGGCTTTAAAAAAAATCCGGCAAGTATAACGCACAAGTCCAACATGTTGGCCGAAAAAATCTCACAAGTCTAACGCACAATTTTAAAAAGTTGGCCAAAAAAATCTGATAAGTCTAACTCACAAGTCCAACAAGTTGGCCAAAAAAAATCCAACAAATCTGAATCACAAGTCCAACAAGTTGGCCGGAAAAATATGACTACTCTGACACATAAGCCCAACAAACTGGCTGAAGAAATCCAACAAGTATGACATAGAAGTCCAACAACTTGGCCAAAAATATCTTATAAGTGTAACGCACAATTTCAAAAAGATGGCCATAAAAACTGACAGGTCTAACGCACAAGTTTGACAAGGTGGCCAAAAAAATCCGACAAGTATAACATACAAGTCCAATAAGTTGACCGGAAAAATTAGATAAGACTATCGTACAAGTTCAGAAGTTGGCCAAAAAAAAACTGTCAATTCTAACACACAAATGAAAACAAGTTGACCAAAACAATCCAACAAGTCTAACGCATAAGTCCAACAAGTTAGCCAAAAAAATCCGCCAAGTCTGACGCACAAGTCCAACAAATTGGCTGAAAAAATCCAACAACTTTGATGCATAACTCTAACTAGTTGGCCAAAAAAATCCGCCAAGTCTGACGCACAAGTCCAACAAGTTAGCCAAAAAATCCGACAAGTCTAACGCACAAGTCCAATAAGTTGGCCGAAAAAATCCGACAAGTCTGACACACAAGTCTAACAAATTGGCTGAAAAATTAGATAAGTCTATGGTACAAGTTCAGGAAATTGGCCCTAAAAATCTGACAATTCTAAAGCATAAGTCCAACAAGTTGACAGAAAAAATCCCAGCAAGTCTAATGCACAAGTCCAACAAGTTGGCGAAAAAATTAGATAAGTCTATCATACAAGTCCAGGAAGTTGGTCAAAAAAATCTGACAAGTCTGACGCACAAGTCCAACAATTTGGTTGAAAAAATCTGATAAGTCTAACGCACAAGTCAAAGGAATTGGCCGAAACAATTTCGACAAGTCTAACGCACAAGTCCAACAAGTTGGCCGAAACATAATATTATACAAAAATCTGACAAGTAAGTCTAACAAGTTGGCCAAAAACATCTGAGAAGTCTAACAACTGACGTCCAAGCCCAACAATTTGGTTTAAAAAAATCCGACAAGTCTAATGCACAAGTCCAAGAAGTTGACTGAAAAAATCCGACAAGTCCAATGCACAAGCCCAACAAGTTGGCCGAAAAAATTCGACAAGACTAACACACAAGTCCAACAAGTTGGGCAAAAAAATCGGACAAGTACGATGCAAAAGTCTGGCAAGAGGGCAGAAAAAAATCTGACAGGTGTAACGCACAAGTCGAAGAAGTTGGCATGTCTGACATGTCGGCTGGCTGCACAATTATGGCAAATCGAACAAGTCCGCCCCACAAGTCCAACGAAGTTCGCTGAATAGGTTCACCAATTCCAACATATCAGATAAGTCCAAGGTAGATTTCCAACAAATCTGCAGCACTGGCCCAACAAGTCTGCCGCATAACCCTGACAAACCAGGGGCACAAGTCTGATGAGTCTAACGAGTGCGCAGAACAAGTCATTCAAGTTTGCCGCAGAAGTTAAACAAATCCACAGAGTGAGAATCACAGGTTCTATAAGTACGACGTCCACCACACAATTCGGACAACAAGTCCAACAAGTCAGGCCCACAAGTCCGACCACCCCATGGCACAAGTCTGACAAGTCACAGAAGTCCGAACTAGTCTGAAAAGTCCGACATTTTCAGCAAATCTGGCAAGTTTAAAAAGTCCTCGGCACAGGTTTGACAAGTTCAACAAGTCCACTGCAAAGGTTCAACAAGTCTGAGAAATCCGTTGCTCAAGTCCAACAAGTGTGGCAAGTCTTTCGCAAAACTTTGTTTCCACTAGATAAGTGGTTTGACCATGACATCGATATTATATATCAAAATTTAAAGGTTATAGGATTTTTAGTGTTAGAGTTGGTGAGGTCTGGGAAGTCCGACAAGTTTTTCCTTTCTACTGTAAAAATTTGTTTCCATGAGATAGATGGTTTGGCCATGACACCAACGACGTATATCATAATTTAGAAGTTCTGGGATTTTTGGTGGTAAGGGTGGTGAGGTCATCTCTTTGGTAATGGATGCATCTATTTGGTATCGAATTTCGAATCCTAAATAGGTACTTTCTAATAAGGTCAGACATAAAACTATTATGAAATCATTTTAATTTTTTATCAGACCTATTTTATTTTTATTCAAACTTGTAATCCAGAGGAAGAAAAACTCTCATGCAAATGCAAGTGGAAAGTTTCACAGTGTCGACAAAGTAAGAAAAAGTATTCAGTCCGTTGTGACATTCACTTTAAAGTGAATATATAATGGTATCGATTCCTACTTCTGCTTCCTTTTAGTCAAGAAGATGTCAAGTGCAAAGGGGGGGGGGGGCGGGGGTAATCATGTGCATAGTTAACATTTTTTACAAAAAGAATATTTGTTTTCTTATTTCCAATAGAAATCTTGTATCTTTGGCTTATGGTATTAATCGAACCTGTTTAAGTGAAAAATATGTATTTTAAGTAAGGTTTGTAAAGAAATGGATTTATTATGTGAGTTTATCCATAATGAGGTCAAACCCATAACGGCAGACAATGTATGGATTCTGTGTCATATAAGAAAAGCCCAAATTTATTTATAGTACAGAACAGCCACTTTGGGGAAACCTGGGTGGTCACTGGCTCCTGCTTTTATGTAGCGTCGAGGTCGGCTGTCGACCAAGGTACTCGCACGGCTAGTCATGCCCAACTAGTCTGTAAAGCTTAGAGTCTGGCGAGTTTCCTCCCTTAAGGCGCTACTGAGGGACTGAGAGTTGGGGTGGAGTTTGGTCGGGGGTAGGCCGGACAAAACATACGGATTAGAACCTACTTCCTTAGATCTTAAGGGGCAACTGATACTTTAGTGTATTAGACTTAGGATCGTCCATGTCATGGGAAAAGTGCTCTCGCAACCACATAGTCACACGGCACATCTGTGCTAGGTAGGGTAGTGTGTGCTGGAGTCCCCGTGCCACTATTTTTTGTTTGTTTTTGATTCACGTATTTTAATTTTTGTAAACAGAATTCAATGCACAGCAGCAGTAACTACAATAACTGCTGAGCATTGCAAACTTCACGAGACAGTGGGATGTATTTCTCATTGCTGTAGCAAATAAAAATTTAGTGTTTCAATAGGTTTCACCAATACAAAAAAAAATATCCAAATTCTGTGACCTTAACTTAAGTGAGGCAAACACTGCATTTCGTACTAGACATCTGATATGATTAGTCTGAGCTTTACTTATGGCCATTTGTTTGCCTCACCTTCTCCACCCACCACTCTTTTTGGTGGCTGACCTACATTCAACCTGCTGGGTCTTTCCCAAAATTTTAATTTTTATAAACTTGCCGAAACACAGCGTGTCAAAGCAGATTATTGTGGACCGCAGAATGGGTTGTATAAAAGATAGCAGAAAGTAGATTTTGAGTTGGAGCGGAATAGGATCACCCTGTGCTCTTGAATTATACAAAAATAGGATTACAACTATCATCAGGAACAGAACATAGAGAACCTTTCAAGGGCGAGACAGCTAGCACTTCAAGACAAGCGCTTTACAGCTTCGTGAAGTATTCCACTCAAACCCTTTTGACACACATGGAAAATGCACGTATTATAAAGCTTGCTTCGTGGAGCCCCGCTTGTAAAATCAAGAGTGTTTTGAAATATTGAAAGTCAATTATTTTTCAGGCTTTGAAATTGACAGTATTGTTGGTGTAACAGGGTGATAGATTGGCAAGGTATAACTAGTAGTTATAATAATATTGTGCCTATAACTAGCGTGGGAAGATAGTTAACGGCGGGGAGACAGAGTCATTGTAGGCCAGAGGGGGAAAGTATGGGATGCAACTGAAGCGCTTTGACACCCGAAAAGGGTAGTGTTTACTTGACCGCCGTACTTGTCGATCAGATCACCTGGGAATTGCTTGGGGGGTAGAGCTGTTTCAATAGTATTGGACGTGGAGCCGACGGGGGTGGCTATTAGGATAACTAATGCACACTCGGTGGGCGTCTTGGGACGCTACCTGACTGGGTATAAATCCCCGAACGCTCCTTCCAACTTCAGACCCCTGAGAGCACTCACCAGCTTCGTGCCGAAGAGGAGACCACAACTGCAACTGTAACTTTGTACTAGTCTTGTGAGTGGGGAAGGTCAGGGAACCCGCAAACATCCTTTGTCAGAGCGTGGTATCTTTGGTATCTTGTCGGCATTTGGGCTGTTGCTGAGTGGTAAGTTAATTGTACGATGTATGTGTATTTTACTTAATGTTCATGATTGTAGAACCTAAATCTAGTGGGTTTACTTTGGTATAACTACTGCCTCTGAGAGAGTCACGGAAACGCCGTTATATATATGTTACGAAACCTTATAGGATGGGGTCCGTTAGAGAGAGCGTTATTCTTCGTGGGGAACGTGTAAATATCATTAAAACTGTATTGATCGTTTATTCTATTGCCTATATGGGAGCCTATGGAGTATGGGAGCTGCAGCCTGACTTATAACAGTGTCAGCGGTTAAAAGTGTTAATGATGAATATCCGTCATGGAGTAAGTATGGAAGTCATGCCTTCCAGCAGTAGATTAGGACTTTGCGATTGTTTTTCTACAGAGGAGGAAGAACAACACCTTCTTGGCTTCTCAACTTCTTGTACTTTGATTAACGACATCGTGGCTTCTTGGCTTCCCGACCTATTGGTACCTGCCGATACCTGTTGATCTAACTGCGCAGTCAAGCCAGGGTAGAGAGGAAGAACCAGTGCCCAGATAGCGCCATACACCCCTAAAGGAGAGGTTTCCTTATGCTGAATGTTCCCATGTGTTTTATAAAATGTGCTAGAGATTGAATATTACGAAGCCATTTAATTAGCATGTACTGATTTGCATCAACTTCATTCCATCGAAATTCACATGAAATTGTATGACCTATGTTCCTATTATTATTGAATGAATTAATAATTATTGTATATATGTAAGCAATACAGATATCGTTTGTTATAACTTATAGAAGAGAGATAGTCGATTATTTAGTGTGTTTGTGCCGTGCCCATCACGGCTGGTGTCAGAAGAAAGTTAGTGAGAGAAAGTGGAAACATCACAGTTGGGTTACTGAGTCTTTCTTGGTTCATTGCAGATCTCTGACACATTTTGATTCATGTAAGTTTTGAGAAACTTCTTTCGCAATTTGCAGTTGAAACAGTGATGGTTTCAAAATGTCAGAACAAAGTTGGTCAAACGCTCTTGCAGCTTCCACTTGTACACCCATGGAAGCAAATGTGAAAGAATATCACAACAGTCGATAGTGCACAGATGTAACTCGATAGTGATTAAAAATGCTTTTCAAAATTACTTTGGATGCATAAACCATTAAAAATGCTTTGGAGACAATGTTTAGAAATGGTTTACGATGCCACTCAGTTTTGACCCAATATGTCATTTTTTTTAAAGCTTGACTTTCGAAGGTCAATAACTGTTCTATTTTCACATTATATATATAATTATGACTGCCGCGTTAGCAAGACAATTATCGCAGCAAAAAAAAAAAAAAAACCTGTTCACGCCCCAAAATAAAACAAATTTAAAAATTCAACAAACAATCGAACTCCTAACGAGACACGCACACGCTTGCAAGACAAGTGCAACAAGTCCGCCCGACCAGTCCGACTAAATACTCAAATATGTATTTATCACACACACACATTTACACACACACATTCACAATCTACCGTCAGCTCTTGCCTTTCACAAAGTGCTATGGCTTTAACCTGGGAAATCAGAGACAGTCCATAAAATTTTGAAACTTCCTGGTTCAACTAATTACCATGTTTTACTTACAAAAGACCGTTTATTTTGTTGCAGTGTTCTAAAATTGCTATTATGTCCTGGCATTTTTTAGAGAGCTTGTCAAATGTAGAGAAAATGAATATGAACAGTCAGCAAGACTATGATTGTGTATTCAGTGGGAGCCTTGTTCTGTGTTGTGTTTCACATTTCAATTAGTGGTTCTAAGCCTGGGCTATTTTGGGGACACGTTGGTCTAGAGGGAAGGTGCTCGCCTCTCATGCCAAAAGTACTGGGTTCGATTCCTGGTCGGTGCAGACATGTTGGAAATTTGGGGGAATTTCCTGTCCCTGATCCTATGGTAGGTAGGATCGAGCACCTAGTTTTCTCATAGAAGGACGAAAACCTCCTATAGCGGCGGCACGAAACAGATACCTTGGCAGTTGGATGTCGAGAAGAGCGGGCCTAACAAGGCCAACTGCCCTTGAAAAATTAAAAAACAACTAATCCCGACCACCCCACCCCCACTCCCAAATGGAATCAAACAATATACAAAATACAAATACAACAACAACAACAACAACAACAAGAAAAAAACAACGAGAAAAAAGAGAGGTGCAAATACTAAGGGCAGAGATCTTCCGAGACTAAGGACCTCAGTATGTCAGGGGGTTTTGATTTTCAAGGGGGCGAAGACGAAGAAAAGGCTGACGGGGAGGGGGCGAAAACGATTTTTTTAATTTGATGTGGGGGGGGGGGGTGATTAGAGGCAGGAGCGATGAATGGGGGGTGATTAGAGGCAGGAGCGATGAAGAGGGGGATGATTGGGGGCAGGGGCGATGAAGGGGGGGTTATGGCAGGAGCGATGAAGGGGGTGTTATGGCAGGAGCGATGAAGGGGGGGTTATGGCAGGAGCGATGAAGGGGGTGATAGGGGACAGGAGCGATAAAGGGGGGGAGGGTGTGATCCGGGGGCGAAAACATGACTGGAGGACGCTTTGTGGAGAAGTACAGGACAGCCAGACTACTGGGTCCACAACACACATAGCTAGATGCTTTTATGAAAAGAAAAGGCCATATATTTTAATGAAGTGCATTTGATAAAGGATGCTTTTTGTTGTGTAATAAATCATCAACACGCCTATTGTCATTGGTAAGGTTTCGGAAAAACTTTACAGCGTAGTTTATGTGTAGCGTATCTTCTTGTGAAATGTATCTGTTGGTATGGAATTTGGGGAAGGAGGGGCGGGAGGCGATGAAAAAAAATGTTGGATCCTGAGGGGGAGATCGCCTAAAAAAAGGTTGAGAACCAATGTTTTACACCGAGCCCTTGGGTTCTGGATCAGATATTAAACGATCTTATGACTATGGATTTTCTGAAATACTCAGCGCTGCTAAACCGAAGAATGTTAAATATAGTGCTGTTCCAACACTGCGCGTAAGAAACAATGAAGAAACGCAACACTAATTCAAAAATGGAAAAGGAAAAACTAACACATACAGAAAATGTTTGAGGTTGCAACTTAACAGGGCGTGGAACAAAGTTAAAGATGTAGAAACAAAAATGTGTTTTTTGTTTGTTTTTGTTTTTGTTATTATTATATCGAAAAGTCTAACTTCAACTCAAGCTCACTAGTTTTTGTTTATATCATTCTGTTGCCTTCTGTTCTTCACGTTGTTGTTTTTCCTAACACCGTGTGACATGTGACCGTTATTGTGTCGAGGTGCTTTCCCTAAACTTAGGGTAGCCACACAAAGGCCACCGAATTCGGTCACCGAGCCACTAGGTGCTTTAGGTGAGAAGAATTGCACTATATAATTTCCACAACGGCACACAGAGCCCACCTAGATTCGGTCCGTTTATGTAGTGCAATTCTTCTCACCTAAAGCGCCTAGCGGCTCGGTGACCGAATTCGGTGGCCTTTGTGAGGCTACCCTCACACTCAAACCAAGTTACACGTTATTTGCTTTGATGAGTAATTCTTCAATTTCTACTTGTTCATCCTTCTTGAGGCAAACCCTCTTCCTCCTCTCAACAGCAAAAGTATTTTATGTCTTTTTGTTGTTGTTTTTTTGTTAACCTCCACGCTCTTTCCGAGTCGGTTTCCTGGTAGCAGATACTCACCGTAAACATTGTGATTTGCCGTCTGTGACATTTTACAATAATTGTGCAGAAAAAAACAGAATGACCGATAGACAAATAACAAAAGGAAACTGAGATAAAATAATTATTTTACTGCATCCAGGACAGCATTATCAGCCCAGATGATAAAAAAAAACAAAAAACTTTAGCATTTACAGTCGCTCAGATGGTAAGAACGGTAAAAAGGCGATTTCAATTCAAAATTATATGGTATGTTTTAAGCTCTGAAATGTCTGTGTAATACTGTGCGTCTTACAGAGTTTAAACACTAGCAGTAACGTTACATTACTAATCAATGTCTCTGTCTTTATCCCTCTTTTTGCTGCTAAAGACGTGCCATTTTGTTCAGAAAAATTTATTTGAAATGTCAATTGCTTTTGGAATACAACCAAGAAAGTTTATCAGCATGCCAAAGTCAAGCTCATGACTTAATGATAAGCTTACTGCAGATGAACTTCTGCTGGGGTTGAAAAAGAAAAAGGTCTGCCGTTAATACTGGAGATAAAATCTAATACATAATTATTGCTTACTGATTTTCAAACTGGTACACTATTTGGAGATATTTTGATTCACGAGTATTATCTATAGTAGCAGTCTCATAAGAATTAATTAAAAAGGGTCTATGGCCAAAGATCTTTGTTTCTTGAGAGCCTCACTTTTAAGATTGTTGGCCCATAAAGAGAATCTGAGATTAATTTTCAGTCATCATTAGTTCACGTCAATCAAGCCATACGCCCCATCAAGGTGTCTTCTATTTGGATTCCCACAGTTCTGATCCTGTAATTCACTGCTTAGAAGCAAACAAACGATTAAATTCAGGCAGACTGGAGCTTTTGTTACCTGTCTGAGACAATAAACGTTAGTCAAGTAATCTATTACAACCCTGTTCCTGTCGGGCTACCTGTGTCATTGCACTGTCGTTCTGATCCTGACACCTTCACACTAACAGGGAAATCAAAGACAAATATGTTTGCTGTTGTTCTCAGATCGCGGTAATTTCCCCCAACGCCAACAAAAAGCTTTTCACACTCCGGCTGATAATTCAATTCACTGCCTTTATTTAGCACAAATTACTGACGGTTTCACAACGTCGGAAAAAGGAGTTCCAACCTTGACGTCTTTTTTTATTGGACCTCCACGCGCCGTCCTAAATCAACAAATCCTTAACCAGATCTCTCTTCAACGGATTCTTTAATTATATATCTCACCTCCATTCTGAAGGGTCAGAGGGGCAAAATATTGACCAAAGGCATGGTTCTTTCTGTTTCGGCGACCAAGTGGACAATAGGGAATGTAAGTGAAAGGGTGGTTCAGTGAACTGAGTGACCAATGCAAGGGCGATCCAAGCCAGAGGCGACCAATTTCAGATTTTGTATAGCCAAGAGTCTGAAGGAGCAGTGGGATAAACGGGGACACGGGAGAGAATTTCCAGCAGCACCAAGCTTAAATAAACATAGTCTCCCCTTGATTTGTAAAGGAAATCAGTAGCCAGCCACGCCATCCTGTTTTGTTTGGGAATTTGGTCCGAGTTTGAACATCACTTGGCATTTGAATGCTCAGTGACTTTTACCTAAAATACCATTAGGATTTGAATAGGAATTCTTCGCCAGCACTTCAATATTTTCATACGATGAAAGAAAGGAGCCGTATTTTTTTCCTTAGCTACTGCATTAATTCATAGAAAATTAATGGTGCCGGGGTGTAGTACAAACAAGACAGGAAGTGCGCCATTCCTCTATCATGCATCGCTGAGAAAACTTTCTGTCTTAACAAATTTGGATCATTTTTTTTTCTTTCAAAATTTTAAAAGATGCTGAAATATTCGATTAGATTGAAAAAAACTACCCTGAATTCTTTTCATTGTTTACTCTGGGCGTGGTGAAGAGCACTGGTTTTGATTCATGGACTTTTTTTTTAATCTTGTGGTGGTTAATTTTTTATTATTTGAAATGGTTGTTTTTAAAAAAATGTTTAACCCATAGATAGTTCAGGACAGCAGGGTTAACCTGAGTTCAACAGAGAAAGAAAAACCCCATCTCACCCAAGAGTAGTTGTCACTCTGCAGGTGTGTACAGACATCAGAAGTAGCTGTGTTTTCTCATCTTGATTGTGGGAGACATTTTGTGTCAGTGTTACATGTGATTAAATTATTAGTGATTTTAAACTGCTTCATTTGTTCTTAAATCATATAATGTGGAAACCATTGGCGTATTATTTTCATTGTTGCTACAAAAGGATTGAATAAACAAGACAATTATATCATTTACTCTGTTGGTAGATCTGCATCCACCAGGAATGCAACTGCTAAACACGTCGTGCATTTTGTTAACAAATGAGCATGTTCATAATTCAAACTAGTGTGGATATTTCATTCTTGAGAAAAGCAACAGTGAATACTGAGAGATTATTCACAGAAGTAACAAAATGGATTATAAACTGCTGTAAGGTAGGTGACTTGTACGGAGGATTAGAAAATCCTGTATTATGGTCGAATTTTCAGTAAAGATATTATCTTTCTGGTGAAAAATAAAGAGGTTGGAGATGAAAGGAATATGTTGTGTTTGTGACATCCTACGTGTTGCTTTCATACAACTAAATCGTTTCCTCTTTTTTGGTTTTATATTTCTTTCCTTCAGAATTTAAAGAATAATTTTAACAAACAGTGTTCGGCCATATAACCAGATATTGTAATCTTTCCTAAATTACAGTAGTGTCTTATTATGTTTGGCAAAGAAATATTCCCTGTGCAGCCCGATCAAGGTGGTCTAGAGGCAAGGTGCTCGCCTCTCATGCCAATGGTCCCGGGTTCTAAACCCGGGCAGTGCAGGCATGTTGGAAATGGGATTTTTCTCATATTTTCAAGTCCCTGGTCCTATTGGGGGGTAGGATCGAGTACCTAGTCTTCTCGGATAAGGACGAAAAAATTCGGAGGGCCCGTGTGCACGTTGCGCACGTTAAAGATACCTTGGCAGTTGGAAATCGTAAAGAGCAGGCCGAAAGGCCGCTGCCCGGGCAAAATTGAAAATTGAAATTAATAGATTAAAATGTATCCATATCATCCCCCCCCCCCCCGGTCAGAATTTATTATTCATTATTAAATATATACTGTTATTAATAAATATTCAAATATTATTTGAGTTGTGTGTTGTGTGAACTGATGTGAGTTGTGAACTGCTGTGAATTGTGAACTGTTGTGAGTTGTGAACTGCGCCTAACAGGCTGCGTTACAATTTGCTCTGAGATAGAGAGAGAGAATGAGCGAGACAAGGAGAGAGAAAGAAGCAGTGTAGTGTATTGAGCGCTTCGCGCGTTTGTAAAGCGCTTTGAGGTCTAGGCATAAAGCGCTATATAAGTGTACTTATTATTATTATTATTATCACTTTGAAAGCTCTTGATCTTCTTTCTGTTTGTTTTCTCTCGTTGCGAGGGTAAGAGATAGGGATAAGATTGGACCGAGGATTAGGGATGAGGACCGAGTTAGGGCTAGATAAAGGGTCAGAGATGGATCGGTCTTTCCTGGGAGGTAGGGACGTTTAGGAAGCCTTTCCTTTTGCTTTTTGAAATGTCTAAACTAACGACTGCAGCTTGAAACAAAAGACAAAGGATTATCTTTAATGTCGGCTCATTCTGCAACGTATATTCATTTTTTAATTCTAAGAGATGTCGATTGTGCAAGGAGTACCATAATATGAGTTATCGTCGCCCGCATGATAAAACCTCACAAAGTCGATTTTTGGCGAAAATCGTTTTTTTGCAAAAATCTATTGTTCAGACCCTTCTCCATCCCCTCACAAAATATTAGAACCAAATTCCATTCCTAAGTGTGAAAATTTTAATAAAACAGTTTCGGCCGCAAACCTCCTTATCCGTCACGGCCAAAGAATGCGCAGGATCAAACCTCACTAACTCTTTAGCAGGTTTTATCATGCGGGTCAAGCGTTTGGCCCGCCTACCTGTCCGCATGATAAAAACTCCTAAATCCCTAGCGCCGCCCCCGAGGACAGTCTGACAAAAGACTGTTGGTGCTCGTCAGTCAATCAGTAGCTATTTGTGCACAATAGCCTACTAATCCTTTGGTCATTGTCACCGGCGTATGTTTGCAGCTGTTTAATAATAGCACCCCTCCCACCCCCAACCTCCCCTCTTCCCTCCCTCTTCTTCTATTCGACTGTTACCGCTACCCCGCAAACAAATTTAGTTTTGCATGGTTTAATTAAATACTCATATATTAAATTATTTCAAAAGGATAAAAGACAATTAATGACGTGCTGTTTATTTTGCTGTATATCACAGATGGTCTTCTTTTTTTCATTATTTTTATTATTTTAAATCTTGAGAGTAATTTCTTTTGCCGACAAATCGTATGCAGTTGGTGGGATGGCAATTACACATTCTATTGTTAGACAACAAGTGTGCGCTTCTTCCCTTATGTCTGTCTGGGGGTCCAGATGGACTTCAAAGAAGTAGACAATAATCATATTTTAATCCCCTTACACAATGTCGCGTCAAGCCACTTTGAAGTTCGCCGACGGTGGCAAGTGCAGATGGGTCAGCATTTAACCTTCTTCCATTTCACATGGCAACTCCTGTGGATGTGACATGCCGGCTTCATTTCAAAGGAGATCATTCATACTCGTAATGGCTTTACTCCTCCCCCCCCCCCCCCCAACTCCCCAAACCAATGTACATTCTTAATTCCATTGGCTTCAACCCACTCTCCCTCCTTGTAAGAGCGTACGGCCAGTTAAATACTAACTGTCCATGATGGACCCTTGATATTTTTAAGTTTCCAATGGCATTTTGTTTGGACAATTTGGCTATTATTTTCACTTCAATCATCGCCGGACTTTGATTTTTCCATAATCGTACAACCTATTTTGTTCAAAGAAATGTAAACAAAACCAAAATCAAATAATTTGTCATCGTCAAACAAAAACTCTTGAAAATGCTGTCACTGGAACGTGCCACTGCTGAATCACTAGTGGAACTATGCTGGTTAAAAGACGGAAACGCTCCATCTCTACCAAAATTAAAGAGACGGAGATCAGTTAGTATCACAGAAATGAAAGCCAGCCATAGCTTATAGAAACCACCTTGTTCACCTCCAAAGACACAACAAGCAGAATACATCTTGAGAGAAACTGAGGCTACAGTTTCTCAACCAAATTAATGATCTACCATTGCCACACCAACACTCCGAGAACGCTGTGGCAGAGAGAAGTCCAAAGGGAAATGCCAGCGCTGGACCATCCGTCCTATGTAACGAGTCTGAAATGATTCCACTGTCAATGGCCTGTCAACAGTGGTGGAGAATTAACTGAAATATCCTTCCACTCAAGTGTCTTTGAAGTAGGCTTTATGTGCTCTGAGGTTATACAAATGTTGCAAAGCGATGAGGGTTATCAAAAGACTGTGAATGCACTGCAAAATGCCTATGACAACCAGCAAGAAATAAGTATGTCTGTCTGTACAGGCCGAGGGGAAGGAAAGTCTATGCTCTGGCACTGAACCAGTGTGGGAACGGCAAACTGGTCAAGAGAATGACATAATCAGCCCATGAGATGTAGTGTGTGAAACAAATGATGAACAAATCGGTGTGGAATCCTTCTAACTCAAGGTCAAGATGTCATTCCAGTGAAGCAAAAGATTACCTTCAACCAAGCAAAGTGATTGTCATGGCGTGAAACTGACAAAGAGTATACTGAAGGGAAGGTTACCAAAGAATCAAAGACTTACAGGCTGCAGGCAGTTCCACAGCCATGCCCCAAGGAGAGATATAAGTATACATACTCAAACTCTTGACAAGAATTCACTGATAAAGATCCGCAGCAGCTCATTGATTGCTTCTGGGAACTCTCATGGAAGACTAAAACAATGGCCGCCACGTCTTCTTGCAGTTCTGAAACACCTGACTGGAAGAGGAGGACTCTGTTGTATCATCTGAATTTGAAAGGCATAGAGGCAGATGATGCACAGACTTCTAAAGCCAAGCAAAAACTACTTGCTGAGCATGGGGATGTTGTAGTGACAACGATGGACTTGCAGCCAAAGCGCCTCGCTCCAGGTCTAAATGCATTGGCCTCATGTTACAAAAACAAACTTGTATGTCCACAACTTTACAATCTACAATCTGGCCAATAAAGATGATGTGGAATGCTTCTTGTGGCATGAGGTGGAAGGAGAGCTAATGCCCAGTGAATTCGCATCTTATGTGTCTGATAACTTGGGGCAACAAAGGTACAAACAGTACATCGACGGCTGTACCTTCGAGAGTAGTAACCTTACTCTGGCCAAGACTCTTCTCCGCTTTCCAAGACTAAGAGCTACAGTCATGGAGAAGTATCTAGAGGAGGGTCACACTATAGCGGGATGTGACTGTGTGCATTCAGCGGTACATTTCCACTGCACGGGTTAACACCAATTGTCCAGCATACAACATCAGACAGATTGAGACAGCCAGTGTCTGAAACATCTTACAAGAGACACTATCTTGAGCCTTCTTCAGAAACTTCGAGCAAGCTGCTCAGCTGAGGAGCATCCGACCTGGAGAGAAAGCCGGAGACCCTCAGGTTGTGGACCCCCGTGACATGCAGCAGCATCCCGATGGGATAGTGAACTATAAACAGGTGCATGAGTTTGCAGATCTTCCACGAGGACGAGGAGAGTCCAGACTCACCATCAGTGAGCCAGTTAAACTCCACATTAGAAGGGGGAAGATTGCTGAGAAGTATAACCATCTACAGGTCTTAGGAGTTGTCATCCCCAAAGATACCACAGCAACTCTCTACCTCATTAGCTTCTTTTTCTTCTCGAGATCTTGGCTGTTAAGACGAGAACTTGTAGTTATTTCTAAGACCGAGAGAAGAGAGAGAGAGAGAGAGAAGTGTAAAGACGGCGAGAACGAAGAGAGGGAGGGGGGGGGGTGGATGAAGAGAATGTGAGAGCAAAAAAAAAAAAACGAAAGAGAGAGAAAGAGAGAAAATCAAGGAGGAAATCGGTCTGGTGAGAAAGAGAGATGGGTGAAGAGAGAGAAAGCGAAGGGCAGGGGTGTGTGTCACAGGATGAGGGGGCCACGGTACAAAGAAGGGCAGGACAGGGAGATGAGACCGTCATAGGAGGAAGAATATCAAAAAAAAATGGGGGGGGGCGGAGGGAAGGAGGACAAAAAAGGGAAAGCATGGAGAGATGGATGGAGGGAGAGGAGGAAAGCATGGAGAGATGGATGAAGGGACAGGAGGAAAGCATGGAGAGATGGATGGAGGGAGAGGAGGAAAGCATGGAGAGATGGATGGAGGGACAGGAGGAAAGCATGGAGAGATGGATGGAGGGAGAGGAGGAAAGCATGGAGAGATGGATGGAGGGACAGGAGGAAAGCATGGAGAGATGGATGGAGGGAGGGGAGGAAAGCATGGAGAGATGGATGGAGGGACAGGAGGAAAGCATGGAGAGATGGATGGAGGGAGAGGAGGAAAGCATGGAGAGATGGATGGAGGGAGAGGAGGAAAGCATGGAGAGATGGATGGAGGGAGAGGAGGAAAGCATGGAGAGATGGATGGAGGGAGAGGAGGAAAGCATGGAGAGATGGATGGAGGGAGAGGAGGAAAGCATGGAGAGATGGATGGAGGGAGAGGAGGAAAGCATGGAGAGATGGATGGAGGGAGAGGAGGAAAGCATGGAGAGATGGATGGAGGGAGAGGAGGAAAGCATGGAGAGATGGATGGAGGGAGAGGAGGAAAGCATGGAGAGATGGATGGAGGGAGAGGAGGAAAGCATGGAGAGATGGATGGAGGGAGAGGAGGAAAGCATGGAGAGATGGATGGAGGGACAGGAGGAAAGCATGGAGAGATGGATGGAGGGAGAGGAGGAAAGCATGGAGAGATGGATGGAGGGAGAGGAGGAAAGCATGGAGAGATGGATGGAGGGAGAGGAGGAAAGCATGGAATGGATGGAGGGAGAGGAGGAAAGCATGGAGAGATGGATGGAGGGAGAGGAGGAAAGCATGGAGAGATGGATGGAGGGAGAGGAGGAAAGCATGGAGAGATGGATGGAGGGGAGGGGAGGAAAGCATGGAGAGATGGATGAAGGGAGAGGAGGAAAGCATGGAGAGATGGATGGAGGGAGAGGAGGAAAGCATGAAGAGATGGATGGAGGGAGAGGAGGAAAGCATGGAGAGATGGATGGAGGGAGAGGAGGAAAGCATTGAGAGATGGATGGAGGGACAGGAGGAAAGCATGGAGAGATGGCTGGAGGGAGAGGAGGAAAGCATGGAGAGATGGATGGAGGGAGAGGAGGAAAGCATGGAGAGATGGATGGAGGGAGAGGAGGAAAGCATGGAGAGATGGATGGAGGGAGAGGAGGAAAGCATGGAGAGATGGATGGAGGGAGAGGAGGAAAGCATGGAGAGATGGATGGAGGGAGAGGAGGAAAGCATGGAGAGATGGATGGAGGGAGAGGAGGAAAGCATGGAGAGATGGATGGAGGGAGAGGAGGAAAGCATGTAGAGATGGATGGAGGGAGAGGAGGAGAGCATGGAGAGATGGATGGAGGGAGAGGAGGAAAACATGGAGAGATGGATGGAGGGAGAGGAGGAAAGCATGGAATGGATGGATGGAGGGAGAGGAGGAAAGCATGGAGAGATGGATGGAGGGAGGGGAGGAAAGCATGGAGAGATGGATGGAGGGAGAGGAGGAAAGCATGGAGAGATGGATGGAGGGAGAGGAGGAAAGCATGGAGGGATGGAGGGAGAGGAGGAAAGCATGGAATGGATGGAGGGAGAGGAGGAAAGCATGGAGAGATGGATGGAGGGAGAGGAGGAAAGCATGGAGAGACGGATGGAGGGAGAGGAGGAAAGCATGGAGAGATGGATGGAGGGAGAGGAGGAAAGCATGGATGGAGGGAGAGGAGGAAAGCATGGAGAGATGGATGGAGGGAGAGGAGGAAAGCATGGAGAGATGGATGGAGGGAGAGGAGGAAAGCATTGGGAGAGGAGGAAAGCATGGAGAGATGGATGGAGGGAGAGGAGGAAAGCATGGAGAGATGGATGGAGGGAGAGGAGGAAAGCATGGAGAGATGGATGGAGGGAGAGGAGGAAAGCATGGAGAGATGGATGGAGGGAGAGGAGGAAAGCATGGAGAGATGGATGGAGGGAGAGGAGGAAAGCATGGAGAGATGGATGGAGGGAGAGGAGGAAAGCCTGGAGAGATGGATGGAGGGAGAGGAGGAAAGCATGGAGAGATGGATGGAGGGAGAGGAGGAAAGCATGGAGAGATGGATGGAGGGAGAGGAGGAAAGCATGGAGAGATCGATGGAGGGAGAGGAGGAAAGCATGGAGAGATAGATGGAGGGAGGGGAGGAAAGCATGGATAGATGGATGGAGGGAGAGGAGGAAAGCATGGAGAGATGGATGGAGGGAGAGGAGGAAAGCATGGAGAGATGGATGGAGGGAGAGGAGGAAAGCATGGAGAGATGGATGGAGGGAGAGGAGGAAAGCATGGAGAGATGGATGGAGGGAAAGCATGGAGAGATGGATGAAGGGAGAGGAGGAAAGCATGGAGAGATGGATGGAGGGACAGGAGGAAAGCATGGAGAGATGGATGGAGGGAGGGGAGGAAAGCATGGAGAGATGGATGAAGGGAGGGGAGGAAAGCATGGAGAGATGGATGAAGGGAGAGGAGGAAAGCATGGAGAGATGGATGGAGGGAGAGGAGGAAAGCATGGAGAGATGGATGAAGGGAGAGGAGGAAAGCATGGAGAGATGGATGAAGGGAGAGGAGGAAAGCATGGAGAGATGGATGAAGGGAGAGGAGGAAAGCATGGAGAGATGGATGGAGGCAGAGGAGGAAAGCATGGAGAGATGGATGGAGGGAGAGGAGGAAAGCATGGAGAGATGGATGGAGGGAGAGGAGGAAAGCATGGAGAGATGGATGGAGGGAGAGGAGGAAAGCATGGAGAGATGGATGGAGGGAGAGGAGGAAAGCATGGAGAGATGGATGGAGGGAGAGGAGGAAAGCATGGAGAGATGGATGGAGGGAGAGGAGGAAAGCATGGAGAGATGGGTGAAGGGAGAGGATGCAAGAATGGAGAGATGGATGAAGGGAGAGGAGGAAAGAATGGAGAGATGGATGAAGGGAGGGGAGGAAAGAATGGAGAGATGGATGAAGGGAGAGGAGGAAAGAATGGAGAGATGGATGAAGGGAGAGGAGGAAAGAATGGAGAGATGGATGAAGGGAGGGGAGGAAAGCATGGAGAGATGGATGAAGGGAGAGGAGGAAAGAATGGAGAGATGGATGAAGGGAGAGGAGGAAATAATGGAGAGATGGATGAAGGGAGAGGAGGAAAGAATGGAGAGATGGATGAAGGGAGAATAGGAAAGAATGAGTCAGAAATGCTAAAAAAGCAAGTCTGCACGTTGTTGTTGTTTTTAGGTTTATTTTTAATTGATAAACCGTAGTTTTAATTCCCACAATATAAATAATTGCTCATGTATGTTTTTTAAATGTTTTCATGTGTCCATATTCCAAGCCTTTAACGTC
The DNA here is from genome assembly GCA_963931925.1 of Onchidella celtica. Lineage (NCBI taxonomy): Eukaryota > Metazoa > Mollusca > Gastropoda > Systellommatophora > Onchidiidae > Onchidella > Onchidella celtica. The sequence continues at coordinate 45,676,417 of OZ007574.1, forward strand.
TTCTAGTTTACTTCATTGCGGTTACCCACCTTCCACTTTCTCCAAAATAAATATTTCTTGACTTGTCCTAAAATTACTCTATATCCCTCCTGTCGCTATACAACTTCATCCATGTCTGGTACACACCTTATTTGCCTTCGAAAACTAGTCTTTACAAAGGCAAAACGAAGATTCACCTGGATAAAGAGGTTTGCTGGCCACTGAGAGAGGAGAAATGCGCACAATAAAACCGCCTTAAGGATAAGGAGGTTTTATCGTGCGGATTTCGGGTCAGCAAACCTGCTAAACTACTAAAACATAATTGTAATCAAAATCATCAGGGTGAGACATCAGGCAGTGTATTTGTAAGAGCAAAGGTATACTAGTGAGAAATTTTCAAGAACCTGCGACCTGTGGTTTGGAAATAAATCAGTTTTTTCCTTCTCCTGTAAAATTTCCCAAACCAGCTTTGTCAGGTTTTATCATGCGGACGACGTTATACAACTTCAGTCGGGAGCATAGTGCATGTTCTGTGTGTTAAACACCGAGCCCTGCATTTACTGTAAAAAACATCCATCTACATGACTAACTCACCAAAAGGGCGCTGCTTTGAGACCCCCCCCCCCCAGCTCATGGACGCTCCTAAATTCGCGCCCTTAAGGTATCTCTATAATGCGACTCTAATGGAAATCCTCTCTTTCCTTCTTTCTTTCTTTCTTTCTTTCTGTCTCTCTTTCTTTTTCTCTGGTTGATAGGGTGAGGGATAGGGATAAGATAAGGTTAGGTTTGGGGAAAGGACAGATTTGGGGCTAAATTTAGAGTCAGGGATGGAATGATCTTTTCTGGATGGCAGGGACGGTAACGGAACTTTGCCTTTGCTTTTCGAAATGTCTTACTACTAACGACCGCAGCTTTACACGGAGACAGAGGACTTCCTGTAACTCTGGCTAAGTTGATAATGTGTGAGCTCACTCCTAACTTCTGGGAGATGCGATTGTGGGCAAGGGTCACGTTCAGAATTACGGACTGCTTCAGATTTAGAGCTAAAGTTAAATTTATGGCTAAGGTTAATTTCCAGCAGCCAGAGTTTTTAACTGGGCATTAAAACTAATAGGTTTTTGATACGATCGTTTGTCTGGTTGACGGGCAGGATCAGTACACGGCCTCAGTGGTCTCTGGTTTAGCTCATACCCTGTCAGCACCCCTAAGTCAATCCGATGTAGATTTGTATACGATTTCAGTGAGGTTGGTAGGATTACCTGAGTGGCGGATTCCCTATATCAGACCGACGTCGGTGGGATGTCGTAACCAGCTGATCTACATAGGAACAACGTCATTCCTATGGGCATAATTGACGTCAATCCCATGCATCGGATTTTGGCAGGGTTGCTGCCTGGGTAAAGTATAACCAGTGTCACGAGTGGAGTGAGCGGGATTCAAGGATTACGGGAGCACGGAAGTGAGGGATTGACTCACGGGATAGTGAGGCTGCTCACCTATATTGACTTCTGTTAGTTTACGTTAAAGCGTGAAATGTTGTGAGTTGGGGGGTCGGCATGAGGCGAGAGCGCTGTACTGACAATCATTGCAAGTTAAGGAGTCCCAGGGGACAGACGTGAGATCAGAGTCAGTCGGGAGATTGTTGTGGGTTTTCCAGTGATGACTGGTAGGTTGAACTATGATTTATAATTGTGATGATTGATGTATTATATTCGCCTATGACCATGATGTAAATAAGTATATGTGAGGAATGTGGAAGTCAGTTATTACTGTGTATAGAAATGTGCGCCATGAGCGATAGATGTAAGTTAGGTTCATGGATTCGTAGCGAGAGTGAGTGCTGTGTGGTACGGTGGAGGTGTGTTACCGTAAGATGTGTGGTGAGTGAAAGGTGGACTATTGTGTGTACGCTTCATGGTTTGTAATGAGGGGTGAAGTGGTTAGAAATGGTATGGTATTATACCAATGTAATGTTCTTCTTGTAGGTGCCGGGGTCGGGCCGAGAAGCCACCCGCGGTGAGCGAGCAGCACAGGGGATAGGCCAGCATAGGGCCGAAGGCTACGCATAGGCCAGTGGAGTGAAGCTGTCGAGCAGGACAGGAGGAACGCATGAGTCGTGGTAGTCTGGCCACAGACAGGGATGTGTATAGAAATGTTAATGTGCTCTTAAGATGTACTACATGTGATATTAATATACTGTGCCATTGAGATACTAATGTGAATTGAACTATGAACGTGCTATGGACATGTTGAGGTGCTATTGGAAGGCTAAGGTGTTATTGCCATAGGGAGGTGCTATTGAGAGACTGCGGTGCGAAAGAAATACTAAATGTGTTAAGACATTGAGTGGAGATGCTGAAGCCGAAGTGCCTTTAAAAGTAACTACCGGGTTGTGGACCCGAGGAAGAGTGCTTGAGGGAAGAAGGCCGTTGGACGGCAGTTAATTGAGTAATATAATGTATGTAATTGCATCTTTATCTTTATCTTTATGTTTAATAAATGTGTGAGTCTGATGGGTTGTTCTGTTAAGTGTTATACGTGTTCGTTCGTGATTGTTGTCCTGTTATAATTATTACATCTCCCAGTCTGGGATTTGTGACAACCAGGAGGTCTCGTCATTGTTATAACTTTCATTTACAAAGATGTGATGCTCTTAGACTGAAATAAAAGATACATCCGGTATTGAGCATTCCTCACAGCCGGCGGTTGAAAAAAATAACATCTAAAAGTTCACGATGAACGTGATTTTAGCGCCTTTTTAATGCCATCTGTGCTTTCAGAGTATGAAATAAGAAAGCATGGACAGCTACATGGTGTCACCGATGCAGATAGTTAATCCTGAAAAAGGGAAGGATAACCGATCCTGAAAAACGGAAGGATAACAAAATCATGAAAAATGGAAGGATAAGAAAATCATGAAAAATGGAAGGATAAGAAAATCCTGAAAAATGGAAGAATAACCTTATCCTGATATAAAAGATGACTAAACTTGAAAGAGATGTATTACTAAGCCTATTCCCAATCCCGAACTATAATCAAATCTGTCCCAAATCTCGTGTAATGTCCGTACACCTACCCTGCTACTCAGGAGAACAGGATTTGGTAATCCTCCCCTAAAAACAATAATAGACGTAGCACTATGTTGACTAACTTAAGTTATCATTGAAGCTGAGTAGCGTAAAGTTATACGATCAGGACAAACCGTTAGTCCTTGACCTAGACTCCCAAAGCAATCTTCTCGTGAATATCATGAATGTTTCCACCCGTACTTAACAGGAGACAGGTCGAACAACGTTAACATGATTATTATGTACAGTGTTTCGTTGAACCCCGTCTCCCCCGGGTAGTCATAGCCAGCGTCGTAGAGATCCCGGCTTTCACACGTCAGTGTCTACCTCCAGTCTGTTCCATGCTCAATTTAGAACTATTAAATTAATCATGCAAAATGGTCAGTGCTATTTATAGATAAATCAGTGGATGATGTCCATTAGAATCCACCATCATCACCATCATCATCATCAGCCTCGTCCTCATCATCATCACCATCATCAACAATAGCCACAACGACAACAACAACGATGCAAAAAGCCAGTAACTAATCGAGTTATTACGACATGGGCCCCAACCCACACCCTTACTCCAGCCTTATGTCGGAATTGAACTGTTTTTCATTATTCTGCTGTAGAGAAAATCTCCTCGAGGTCTTCCCCGCTCTCAGCATCTGCAAAACGTTCCGTAGGTCCCGATCACCCAGGCAGGATATCCTTAACCCTCCAGTATCACCAGTGATGCACAGAAGGTTATCACTTGGCTGCAGTTCCCATAAGAACTCAAGGAGAGAAAACTTATGTTTGGTCATTTTCTACAATATACACTTAATCTACCAAATGATCATGAAAACCCCTTATTATGCGCCTAAGAACAAATTCTCACAAAGTCAGAGTGTTCCCACAAACAGAAATGGAGATGGGGTCGAGAGGGTTAAGCTGTGTTTTCATCTGAACGGAAACGGAAACGGCAAAACCATCCACCAAGTGGTAAAAGGAAAGAATATTGTGTACGGAAAGCGGCGTTCCCGTACACATGAAAAATTTCTTTCCATTTCACTACTTGAAAGGTATTTGACGTTTCCGTTTCCCTACATATGAAAACACAGCTTTTGTCTGTCCCTAACTCTGTCCTAATCTCTAAAAAAAAATTATGTTGCCGTTTCCGATTTCGTACACATGAAAACGCAGTTTAAACCTGAACCAAGTCTTATCTCTAACCTATGCCTTACACTTTCAACCAGAAAACAGGTTTAGGGTTGGGGATAAGATAAGTTAAAGGTATCCTGACTAGTTGAACTCATTCCTAGGCTCCCAGCCAAGTTTAAAGTATCTTGCCTTAATGAGCTTTTTTCCTGAGCTCTTTCATTACAATCTAACCCACCGATAGAGTGCAAAGACAGACACTCAGGTTATTAGAATACATACATGTCCTGGTGGCCCCACACTACGGCCCTGAATTCCCCATCGCGAGTGGTAGGTTCAGCAACTACATTTTGCCCATGTACCCTTGGCCCCATCTCTCCATCTCTCCATCTTCAATCAAGGGATCAATAACACGACCTGGGAGTGACTCGGTCTGGCTATATTAAAGTGTCGTATACTATAAACGTGAAACTGGGAACAACTGTTGTCGACTTGAGTCATTTAGGACCCTCTTAAGACAATGCTAAAAGATCAGGGATGGTGTGTAGTCAATACCTCCACAGAAAAACGACGTAAGTCGAAATTTAGTTCGTGATTTTCAATTTTCACACGTGTCGTATTTTTCAAAACATTTTTCTGCATTATTTATTGAAATTAACAAAGATATCCAGTTATTTTGTGGTGGATATTTCATGATATCATTGCATAGAGCCCACTTTTGTGTCATACATACTATTGAACTAACATTCAGCCACGGCTGAGTATCTTATTAACCTCACTGACAAAAAACACAGCCTTCTTCAGTAGTCCCATAAAAGTCTGTACCTTTTGCACGGCAATTGTTTATTATCCACGTTTATATTTAAGCATTCCGGCTGCTTCAGCCGTACAGAGCGATACCACTGAAATTCTGTAACCTATTCGTCTTTTCTTTTGGCAAAGACGTAATGTCCCTCAATGTCCACCCACTCATGGGGACATCATCCATTATGTATGGAGGTATCGGGCGAACTTAGAGCGGAACGAATGCTGCCTCCGATCCCCTCCCTCCCCCCACTGCGCAAGTGTGTTTGGTAGTCCGTCCTGATTGTCAGAGTGATATTCTGTCCAAATTTGAGACTTTAATTCTTGTTTCCTCCCTTTTTGCACAACTGGGAAATTGGACGTTGAACGTTTGCGGCTTTAGAATTATGAGAAGGAGTTAAAATAAATCGGAACTGTGAAATAACTTGACAAGTGCCATGACGTAGTTTACGCGAGTGTCAAAGTGTACGTTAATTGTATTATCTCTTCTACATACTGAAAGATATCCAGTTTTTTTCCTTCAGAAATGGAGATAGAACTAACAAGAATTAGGTCGCGAATTGTCCTCAGTTGTTTAAATTCATGCTCCCTGCATAGTTTTGGTTCAGACAGAAGATTCGGTTGTACAAAATGTTGGTCAGAAATAATTTTCGTATGCATCCTACGCTTGAATGGAATTGCGCCATAGGCATTTACCAGATTTTTTGCAGAAAAAGGATATTATTAATAAAATAAAATCTTAACATCTTATTGATACATAATATGAAGAAATCGTAGCTTATATTTCATTATTCAAAAGTTCATAAAGGTGATAGTCTTGCATGCGATAAATCATTGTTAGAATGATCGTACACGTATTTATGTGTTGTTTCAAAAGATGTGTAAAATTTTATACTTTTATATATTGTGTCTAGCACGGGGTCTGTGTGGGTTTGTGTGCGTGGGTCGCTAGCAGTGTTTTTATGTTATCGTAGTTTATCTAAATTTTTAATTATTAATTTTCTGGATAAGTACATTCTGAAAATTAATCCACGTCACTTAAAGACTTCTGTAATAATTATTCATCTCCTCTTGCAGCTTTAACAATTATGTTTTAAAACTGTGATTAAACGTTAATATTTGTAAGATGCCCGTTAAGACCATGGGTGAAAAGTCTGTTTTCTTTTCAAGGGCCTCAGATTTGGAATTCTCTACCTCTGTCTTTAAGAGAGACTGGAAATTTTACGACTTTCAAACACCAGCTGAAGGGTCATCATTTTACACTCTGAATGTCCATTTAGTTTTTTGTTGTTTTTTTCTTTCTTCTAGGCATACCTGTGTCTTGTGTGTGTGATTACTATTATGATATAAATGTTGTAGAGCGCTTAGAGCCTGGTTGTTAACGGAATGAAGCGCTATATAAATGCTGTGTATTATTATTATTATTAAAGCAGACTTCTGAGATCGTGCCTAGCAGGGTAGATTTGCAAAATAGGTCTCGATGATAAGTGAAAAATTGTCTTTGAGGCATTGTCATGTCGAAACAATTGACGCAATTCTATTGAAAAGGAATATGTAAGTCATTCCACCGCGATTGATGCTGTCTTGAAACGAAATTCCCTTTTTTACCCATTAAAACTTTCTCACAAAACGTTCTGTCTTAATAAGTATCGCATTTACACATGAGCTTTTGAGTGCTAAATCTGGATTTGTGTGATGTATGGGCGTTTTCGTTATGGCCTGTTTGCCTGACTGTCTGGCATTTGTCAGATACTTAAACCATCTTACTGTGAGATGCTAGCTCGGATTAACTGGCGTATTTTCAGGTACAGATAAGAGCATTACTGGCAGTTAACGTCAAGAATTATTCGGTAAATTCCTTAAAGATCGAAGTCCTTGTTATGGATCATGTTCTGCTGTGTGATGAACGTACCTTAACTTTGTCCTTGTTTGATATGATACTATGTAACCTCTGTAGTGAGTTATTGATTTGATAACCAATTATTTAGACCAACTAAGTGACTTCTTTACACTGTTATTGTCCTAAAAATTCCAAACTCTTTTCTCATCTTCTTCTTCTTCATCTTCTTATTATTATTTCTTCCTTATTCTTTCCTCTTCTCCTCCTTCTACGTAATCCACTTGCCACTTTTTTTTTTTTAAAACTCTTAACGCTCAGAGATGATCGCCGTGAATATCTTTACATTAAAACATGACCTTTACGACACTGCAACACGGCTTTCAATAAGTCCTTTGCAAACAGAACTTGTAAAATCCCTCAGACAATGTTATAAGACAAACTTCCAAATAAACGCTTTCCAAACAACCACTAATTGTAAAGAGAGTTATTTGAAGTATTTGCATAAATTTTTATTTGACGCACAACACTCGCCGTTTGAGAATTATTACAGAGACGAGCATGCTATTTTTTGTTTATAAAATCATCAACAATGAGTTCACGTGGACTGCTCATCAGAACTGAAACACTAGGTAAATGAATAATTGGTTTCTATAGAGTTATAGTGGGCCATCTTTTAGCTTAAATATAATATCTCCGTTTCTACACAAAACTAAAATGGGAGATGAAGTTTAGGATTCAGAAACAAATAAACAAACACAAGTTGGCGAAAAGATGACGAGAACTAAACGTCCTTCTCCGTTATATTTTTACATAGCAGGCCGTATAAAGGAAGACTGAGATTTCGGGCGTGCATTAATTCTATGTAAATGAGTGAGCTTGGCGGGCCCTGCACCATGTCTGTGTGCTGTCAAGTTCATTGGGTGTATTACCCATTTCCTCCTACCGCCCATCTGTTTCCTGTCTGCAGTGTCTTCCTCGTTCATGTGTCTTTCTCGCAGACAATCTGTCGTGGTCAAGGACCTTATCAGTTGACCATCTCCGCCCTTTCCCCGGACATGTCTGGGCTATGAGATGTCTCGTGTTCCGAGCGGAAGATGATTACTAGCGATGTCGTCTCTCTTTTATGGTAACAAAAACTTGAGACAATGTTGGAGAGCCAAGCTAGTGAAATGAGGGGAGATGAAGTTGTTATGAATTGTGTACAATTCTCAATCTAGGTACGTTTTCCCCCTGCTGTTTAATCACTGATTAAAATTAGCGTTTGTTTGTTTTTTCACTCAAGAAGAAATTCCTCTTCACTTTTCTAAATAGAATGATTTATGCTCATTTTTTGGGTCGAATAGGCCTTACTATTTTCAGGCGTTGTTTGATATGATATTCTTTAATAAAATCTAGTCTTGCATTTTCGTCGAAACTTAATACTATTATGCACTTGCAGTAAATCTCTACTCGTTGAAATAAGATAAGATTCCACGAAGGAAATTCATTTTCAGAAAGTGTTTAAGAGCACACACATAGTGATCCACATATCTTGCGCATTATCACGTGAACATGTCATTACCCAGTAACATAGTGCATGAAGTTTTAGTTATGAACAAAATAATGAGCACATTATGAAAAGTATTTTTGTGGACTTTTCACATAGCAGTGCATGTGTTGCTATGATTAATTCCCGCTTAGGTCCGTGACGGTATGGAGATGGCTATGAATGATGCGACATAGAATAGCGTTGATCATTATTGTACTTCACCAGTTCCCAGTTAGAAAAAGATTGGAGTTAAACTATAAACATGATCTGCTCTTCTTAATTTCCAAATATCATTTGTCTAATACTAGGATGAACACGTTCATTAAGCTTCCATGTTTCAAAAGATATTAATAATGAAAAATGGAATGTCAAAATACAGCATCTCTTTCGAAATACTCATTAGCTCAAGGTATGGAGATCGGAGATTAGAAATTAACAAAGGATAGTAATAACTGACTGTCACAGATAGTGGAATGTAAGCTGAAACCCAATGAATAACCACAACTAAATTATTCCTTGTCAAAAGAGGAGGGCGGAGGTGTGGGAGTGTGGGTAAAAAGAAATAATTCATACCCTGAAATCCTTTGACGCACGGCTGGGATATTATTATAAGTAGCCAAAGTGTAGAAAGGTGGTCAGGTAGCCACAGCGAAATTTCCAGTCATAATTTTTCATTCTACTCCATGAAAATGCGTTTCTTTCTTCACGGCTCTAAAAATTAGAGCATATCGTCGGTCGGCTGTTGGAACCTCATCAATACTAGCCTTGGAGGTTGTTGCTCTGGGACTGTGAGTCTAGTTACAAAGCCAAGTAAAGAAAATACTGAGTTGTGTTTCTGCTCAGCTATAGCCTTCAAAGTGAAACACTACGGTCCGCTAACAACAGAACTGAGTTTAGTTTTAACCAGATCCCAACAGTCGACCTACGATGCACAACATTAAAACTCCACATTTTGCCTAACAAGGAAGTGTCCACGTAATTTATCGTCAAAAATTGAGGTCCTCCATGAAGTTTCATAATTTTTGGTCAGGTGACACAGCTTTACATGTAGATGCTTACATGCTCTCCCTCTCGTTCCATTGTGATAAATTCCTTTTCGATCAGGGATAGTCGCATAATAAACTGAATTTCCATTAAATGGCTCGTAGAATGGTATTTCCTAGTAATGATGTTCAGGGGTGGGTGTTTCATACTCCGAAGACCAGGAAGTAATACTCACAGAGCGTAATAAAAATCCATAGTTTTCTATATCACATTTCCAATTTTGTTCTACATCGCCTCGCCCCGTCCAAAGAGCGCCAGAATCGAATCCTTCCGGCTGTTCGGCATGATTAAATAGGAGAAAGCCGACATTTCTTATCAATCATTGGGGGGATGAAGTTGTCTATATGACTTCGGTCAGGAAATACAACATGGCTGCTCCATTTATTTTGCCGGTGATTTGATGAAGAAAAGTCTGGAAAACAGAAAGCCAGAAAAATTGCTCCCCGTTACAGCTGTAATTATATGTCTGAAAAAGGTTAATTTTTTTCAGGCGGGCAAAGCAGGATGGTTCGTAGCAGCCATGTTTGTACGATTTTTCTTTTCTTTTAGTTTCTTTAGCCCAGGCACACACCAACCGGGTTTGATCGAGCGACTGGTTGGATGGTGACATTGAGTTTGAATGACACCTCGTGCACTAGCCGTCTAGTTGGACCTCATTAAAATTCCGGTCTCATTGAAAGGCATTGTCGTGTCGTCACCATCCAATGAGTTAGGTGTCAAGATCGGCCCCTGCGCCCCCGGGCTTAACTGTTGTTATCCGTCTAGTGTTGTACTGAAATATATCCCTCTAGTAATGATGTGAAGCCATTTTAAAATTTCTGTAGTGAGTTGTATCGGACTGAAATTGTTTTATAATCAAATTCTACGGACAATTTTCCCTTCCTTGTATGCACGGATAAAACCATTAGAACAACAATAACAACAAAAGTCTAGGGTTGTACTCAAATAATTATATGCCTCGATTTTATATCAACCTCTCTTCCCCATTAATTACCGGCTTTTCTCTATCTAATACATCTGTGATTATTTATGTCTTTTGTTCATTTACTTGCTTAGATCATCATGTTTGTGTGACGCCATTTATTAGTTTTATTAATCGACTTTTTGTTTTGTTTTGTTTTGTTTTGTTTTTTAGGTACAGGATTTTCTTTCATGTTATTAATGTTGCAGCCACGTAATGCTCGTGCAATATGACACCAAGCAATGTGTGAACGCAGAACTCTTCAAATTTTAATCTCTATTTCTTTCCTGTTTCCTTTGCCCGGATACATTACTGTACGGCTTCATACCTTCAATATAATAATAATAATAATAATAATGGAGGGCTTTACAATGAAACAGTGACAACTCTCTTTCTCCTCTCTCTTTCCCTCTTCTCCTCCTCCTCTCTCTCGCTCCTCTCTATTTCCCTCTCCTCTCACTCTCTCTCTCTCTCTCTCTCTCTGTGTGTGTGTGTGTTTGTGTCTCCCCCCTCTCTCACTCTTGTATAACGTGGAATCGTTTAAAAATTCCTGTACTCAGTTGTATCAGACTGAAATTGTTTTGTAATGAAATTCTCGGGACATTTTTTTTCCCTTCCTCGTATGCAGGACAGAACGAGAACAACTACAAAAAAGGATCAAATTTAATATAAAAAAAAATAAATCAATATCAGTTTCTTTGGTGTGTCTCAATAATAGTTCTGAGTCCATTTGAACTCATTTATGGATTTTTTTTTTTCCATTCTGAAAGATCAGATCATCTTGGGGGCAAAGTAGTTACGTGCTAAATGTCCTTGTCCCATATTGTCCGGAGTCAGTTACGCGGGTGATTTCACTGGAAGGCGGCTTTCCTTGAAACAGGGGGCATAATTCATGTCAGACTATGACAGGGGGTATAACTCAGTGTAACCTAGTTGTGATAAGAAAGGCGATGATGTTAACCAAGGCCATTTCTATCATTTGTCCATCATCTTGGTTGACCACATTGTTGTAATAAAAGATGTAGACATTTTTTCTTCTCTTTATCGGGATCGAGTAGGATCGAGTACTTAGTCTTCTCGGATAAGGACTAAAAAATTCGGAGGGCCCGTGTGCACGTTGCGCACGTTAAAGATACCTTGGCAGTTGGAAATCGTAAAGAGCAGGCCGAAAGGCCGCTGCCCGGGCAAAATTGAAATTAATAGATTAAAATTTATCCATATCATCTCCCCCCCCCCCCCCCCCCCCCCGCCGCCAGAACAAGAAATAATAAAAAAAGAAGTAAAGTGAGGTGTAAATGCCAAGGGCAGCGAACCTCCTAAAATAAAGACCTCAAATCAATCTTCTCTTTATCTTTCCATCTTTCATCTTTGCTCCTTTCCTCCTCTGTCTGTATGGTTGGTTTTAGCCTGTCAATTCAACTCCCTTTTACCGTTGCTTTTTGTAATAGAACGGTGTGGTTCTTTAGTCCGGGGGTCAAGTAAGTCGGAATTGGGATTTGCATGGGAGGGGAAGAGGAATTTTGAGATATGGCAGGGAGGAAGAATAGCTGGACCGATCTTTCACAATGGATGTTGTTAAGGGACAGTAACATTTTACATAGAAAGTTACAGTTGAACGACGGACGACGGACACAACTCAGTAGTTTCTCTGTTCGGCTTTGTAATCAGACTGCGGTCCCCTAACATATCCCCATATCAGTGATACACGGTGGTCTAGAGACAAGGTGCTCGCCTCTCATGCCGAAGGCACTCGGGTTCGAATCCTGGTCGGTGCAGGCATGTTGGAATTTTGGGATTTTTCTCATATTTTCTTGTCCCTGATCCTATGCTAGGTAGGATCGATTGCCTAGTCTTCTCGGATACGGATGAAAAATTTAGAGGGTCTGTGTGGACGTTGCGCACGTTAAAGATACCTTGGTAATTGGAAATTGAGAAGAGCAGGCCGAACAGGCCGCTGCCCGGGTAAAATTAAATAAAATTTATCCCTATCAGCCGCCCTCCCCCCCCCCCCCCAAAAAAAAAAACGCCGAAAGGCGCTGCACTGTGGCGACGGCGTGTCTACTCCAGTTGTAACTTGGCTGCAGTGACACCAAGGCAAATTTCCCAAATGGGATTAAAGAAGTATGCAAAATACAGAATACAAACACAAATACATATACATAAAATATAAGTTGCGATAAGACAAGAATCACTTTATTATCCCATGAGAGAAATTCACCGTCACAGAGCGTTTAAAAGCATATGCATGGTGAACACATCTAACACAGCCGTGCATATAATTTGTATGTCATAACTCAGTAACAGACTTATTGCATGAAGTAACTTGGCACTATAACAACGAATTGTTTAGGCTAATTGCGGGTGGTAAAAACGATCATAATTTTGTACCTTTCGCAGTTGCCTTTAATATGTATTATTCTATTGATCCTGGGTGATCTAGAAATTTGATGTTTATTCTCATAATAATTATTGCTACTCCTTTTCAGATGTTTGCCCATTAATTTTTATTTTTTTTAAAATCTTAAATACATCTGAAGGAGAAATTAACGTTTACCAAGCCATTTATATCACGCTATCGCGTATCCATTATAAAACCAACATTATCTACCCTTGGCAGGGGAAAAACTAGTTACTGCCCTTGGCAATGGAAGTGCTAGTTATTGTCTTGTCTGTCTTCTCCAGCCTCTCCACGTGTGCTTTTATTCTCTGCCACTTTAGTGCACTTACATAAATTCTGTTTACGATTTCTAATCCATTTCTTGTTTTTTCTTAGCGCCACCTTTATTACTTTGTCTTTGCTGCACTTTTGAGAATCCAATTGTTCACACTGCCTGCAGTGTAAGTGTGACATTTTAAAAACAGCTTTTCCGAAAATATAGTATTAGTACCCTGAGGGTGAAAAATCTGTTTTGATTAAAACAAACAAACAAACATGATGTCAGGGCCACACTTCTCTGGGTTTTCTATCTCTTTGTTTGTTTTTGTTGTTAATTTTGTTTCCAAATACATTAGCACTAATTTTCTTTTGTTTGTGTTATCAGTTTTTGGATTATTTTATAATTATCTCCATGTCAATTATCTTCTTCTTCTTCTTTTTTGTTTTGTTTTATGTAAATCACGTTGTTGTTTTTTTTGTTAAAAAGCCTTTCGGTTTTTTGTTGTTGCTGTTGTTGTTTAATTCATACTTATTTAGTCATGTCTCTGTGGCTTTGCGATGGCAGCGCTTGACTAGGCATTGCACACTTCGCCGATCTTTTTCGTGATGGGTTCTAATGTGACTAACTATACATGTCATTATTTCTGATGGTATTTTGAAAGTGTTCTCTCGTGCACGGTATGCGGGATGCCCAAGCTGCGTCTCTGGTAAGAACCTCATTAAGTTGGAAAGGGACGGGAACCAACCCTTTCCCCTCCCCAAGGCACGCATTACACACACGAACACACACGTACACACACGTACATTATACACAATCCATACAGAGACACTTATATCGTCTTAACCGGATTTAATGTAATTGTCTAATGTTGTACATTGTTATGTGTTAACTGAGAAGTATTGGGTGTTAATTAACAAAGTATTGTGAACACCTTGTCATATTCATTGGTCTGCCCTTACGGGTGGCCCTCAAGTCTCTCTCACTATCTTTCCTTTTTCAATTCTGCAGTTAATGGAAAGTTAACCCTTTTGTCCCATGTTGTTTCTCACCTTATCCATCACTGCATCTCAACCTTCCCCACTCCACCCTCTTTTTAATTATATTATTTCTCCTGCAATCTGACAGTCTCTCGCTGTCTCTCCCTCTTGTCCTTTCAGATCCTCAATTTATTCTATCTCACAATTATCCTTCCTGGACGAAAATCACTCGTGTGTCGCTGGGGAGATAATTAAGAATCATAATTAAAGGACTGGCTGCCCTCCCCCTTCCTCCCATATCATAATTCCATCTCCATGGAGCGTTCAGTGCTCAAGAGGTCTGGAGCAGATAAAGGAGAAACGGGTACTCAGAACTATTGCTGTCTGTCACTAACAGGGTCAATGACTAGAGTTTGACTGACAACCATGTGCACGTCAAGACTAATAATATCACGCTTGGTTGTCCACAGTAATATTCCAGTCACTGCCACTCTCGCTTCAAAATGCCGACTATTGGCTTCCGTCACTTGAAGCCACAGAACTTATGCTTCTATGAAATTTTGAAGCATATTTCATCTTTCGTCGTAAGTTTCAAAGCCATAATATCTACGGGTATTTTCCATAATTATTGTTGTATGTGTATTTTCGCCTTTTCGAGAAAATGAAGATTGAAAGTTTGAAAAGTTGTGTAAAATCAGGGTTTTGTTCAAGACGCTTTAAAATCAAAACGCATAAAAATGCCCACGCAAAACAACCCACATGACAGTTATGTGTAATAACATTGGCAGTGAGAGAACTAGTTCCCTGACAAAACATCAAAGTTAGCAAAAGGTCGCATACTACAGTATGGTAAATACTCCTCCATATAATTATATTCCGTTCTCCCAAGAGATTTAATTCTTTTTGGTCTATGGCTAATCTTTGCTAGTGGGTATACTCAGCGGATGTGCCCCCCCCCCCCACGCAAAAAAAAATCTTTGTAAGTGAGCATGCGCAGTCGCCGTGCACTAAGGGTAACATAACTGAAACAAATCGATGTATTGTCACTACTTTTGAAAGAACATTATAATTACTAGTTGGCCTGTCGACTCAGAGAATACACGGAGGTGATATTTAAGGTTGTCCTTCAACCAGCAATGTGTAAAATACAAAATAAAAAAAAAAAGGCGAAGAACGAATTTTTCGACCACACTTTTCGATTTTACTTGACAAAACTTGATAACTTCTATTTATTTTCCTTTGTGGTTGAAAAAAAAAATTAAATAAATAACATTAGAAGCTGAGTGTCACGAGTGGAGTGAGTGCAATTAAGGGGATTGCTACAGAGCGGGTGTAGAATAAGAAGAGCTCACGACAGACGGATAGGAAAAGACGTGAAAGGGGAAGAGTAAAAATAACTCATGCAGACAAGTGGGAAAAGCGTGCGTGTATGAGTGGTGTGGAAGTCTGAATGAGGCGAAAGCGCTGGATTACTATCACTGCAAGTTAGAAGGTCCGACGGAGCGGACCTGTGAATAAGAGCCCATCGGGCGGACATAAGGGAAGCAGTCGAGAAGACTAGTGAGACAGTCTTTCCAGTAATGACTGGTATGTAGAACGTTGATTGATTATTATGATTGATGTATTATATTATATTCGCCTATTACCATGATGTAAATAAGTATATGTGAGGAATGTGGAAGTCCTTGATATTGGATATAGCAATGGGCGCCACGAGCGATAGATGAAAGTGAGTTCATGGATTTGTAGCGCGAGTGAGTAGTGTGTACTCCGATGGAGGTGTGTTACCGTAAGATGTGTGGTGAGTGAAAGGTGAACTAGTGTGTGTACGCTTCATGGGTTGTAAGGAGAGGTGGAGTGAATAGAAATGGTAGGGTATTATACCAATGTAATGTTATTCTTGTAGGTGTCGGGGACGGGCCGCAGAGCCACCTCGATGAGCGCAGGGGATAGGCCAGCATAGGGCCGGAGGCCACACATAGGCCAGCATAGGGCCGGAGGCCACACATAGGCCAGAAGTGAGGCTGTCAGTGCAGGACAGTAGAGGCACATAAAGTCGTGGCAGTCAGGCCACGGACAGGGACGTAGATATGAGAGTGAATGAGATACTATATTGTTGCCATGTTGATAGGCTAGTGAGCTGATACTATGTTGTTGCCATGTTGATGGCTATGGAAATAATAATGTGTTATTGCCCTGCTGAGGTGCTAGGGGAGTGCTAAGGTGTATGACAATAGGAAGGGGATATTGAGAGACTGCGGTGCCAGTAAATTATTAATGTGCTATTAAGACCCTGAGGGGAGAGGCTGAGGCCGAAGTGCCTTTAGGAGTAACTACCGGATTGTGGATCCGAGGGAGAGTGTGTGTGAGAATAAGGCCGTTGTACGGCAGTTGATTTCAATAATATAATGTATGTAATTGCGCTATTATCTGTATAATTATGTTTAATAAATGTGTGAGTCTGATGGATTGTTCTGTTAAGTGTTAACTTGTTTGTTCGTGATTGTTGTCCTGTCATAACTTATTACATCTCCCAGTCTGGGATTTGTGACACTGAGTACGTCCAAAATGGATGTGTATACGCCATTTATCATAACATGTTGAGACAGTACACAGTTTCATCATCTTTAGCCACACAGTTACGATGTTTTAGCTGCTTACAGGTTCACGCTTTAGTTCCATTACAGTATGATGATTCTTGCCTAAGGGTTTTACCCACACACGGAAATTTTGGGGTGATACGTCACCCTTTCGATTTTGAACACCTGCCAGTGTAATTTCCATTTGTAATGTGAAACCATTATTTTAATAGAATAATAGTTAGCCAATATTACGTTCCCTTCTGTCTGGGAAATTTTAAGTTGTGTCAAGCACGGGTTGGAAGGTATTACGGTTCGTGTTAAGAAACAAAGATTGGTGTCTGTTAATTCTACTGAAACTTTGTACGGAGGATCTGAGGGAGAAAGAGAGGGAGAAAGGAGAGGATGAGGAGGGAGAATGGTAGAGAGAGAAAGGGGGAGAGAGAGAGAAAGGAAGAAGAAGATTGAATGCTGTTTGCTATAATGTTACTACAGTTTCGATGATGGGCTGATCGATCTTCATGAAAACATAATAATATTATACTACTCCTATATACTCCCATTAGATAATGTCACCAATGGCGACGGAATTTTTAACATCCTTAATAAACCAACCAACCAATCAAACAAACGGATGACTGGCTGTTAAATCTTAGCTAGCCAATCAAGATAAAACTATTGTTTTATTGCCTCCTGTCTTTAAGGAAAAAGAGGATGTTGGTGTACATAGAAAGTGGCAGATACGGGCCATTGGAAGGAAGTACTTATAAAACTACTTGGAATTCATTAAGACATGAATTCTGTGTGCAGATCCCGTAGTTCCCGTGAGCTTTGGGTAAAATGAAATGGCATGTGACGCATGACCAATCTGATTGTCAGAACAACTTCCGATATAAAAAAGTAAAAAGTTCATTTTATTTCCTGCTCTCTCTTAATATTGCTCCCTCTAACTGCATTTCTGTCTCTCTGTCTCACTCTTGTTCGCTATGGCACTGTGTGTATACCTGTACTGTCTTGTTTCTTTTACCACTGTCTCAGTGTATGGGTTTCTGTCTGATTTTGTTCTCTCTTTCTCTCTCTTTGCTCTTGTAATCTCTATCTTTCTCTCTGTCTCTCCCCCTCTCTCCCCCTCTCTCTTTCACTTCATATGTCTGTTTTCTTTTAAGCTCTCTTTTTCTCTTTGCCTCTCCCTCCTCTTCTTTTTCTCCCTCTCTCTTTCGATTTGTAATCTCTCTCTTTCTCTCTGTCTCTCTCTCTCTCCCTCTGTTTCACGTTCACTTTATCGTTCTTCTTGTAATCTCTCTCTTTCTCTCTCTCCCTCTCTTTCTCTCTCCCTCTCTCTTTCTTTCTTCTTGTAATCTCTCTCTCTCTTTCTCTGTCTCTCTCTCCCTCTCTCTATCTCTTTCTTTCTCTCCCTTTCTCTTCTTCTCTCTTTCTCCCCTCTCTCTCTCTCTCTCTCTCTCTCTCTCTCTCTCTCACTCTCTATGAAACGGAAGATATCTATCTATGCACTCCATAGTCAGTATTCGTGAGTTAAATGAAACACTCTCTTGGACCATCGGATATCCTAGAATAGCTGCGATTTAAATGCTAGATTATTTCGAGAGTCATACTTCAGGTAATTTCCACTAATTCCCAATGCAGTAACTACTTTGAGAATCACACTCGGGGTAACCGCCAATTAAATGAGAGAACAAAATTTATAAGTAACGACCATAAGATTTTTATTTAAAAACGGCTGAAAAATCGTATATAATAAGCTTAAGAAAACTTGAGAGATTTTAAACAAGACCCACTGCCAGTTAGACAGCTCGGACTGTCGAGAAATTTTACATGTGACCTTCCTTTCCACGTGCAGAAGGTTCTTTTTTTACATTTGGAGACTTGAAATTGTGGGGGAAGTATTTTTTTTTTTAATTGCTTTGTATCGTATTATGGGCTAACGTCTCTGATCCTCCATTTTCACGAACACACGAACCCATGACATCATCACTTCCTGAAAAATTCTCGGTGCGCACCACCGCACAATGCGCACCGTATGTTCTATCATCTATTATTCTCCGAATTTTGTGGATCCATATTTTTTGTGGTGATCCCTTTTGGTCTTTGTTGTTTGTCTTTTTTACCGTTCGAAGAATGGGCCTGTTACTAGTTATGAAAAGAAGAAAAAAAAATCACCCTCAAGGTCCGACACGCCCTATGTGATTTTGATAGGCCAAGTATTTGGACGGTGATGAGAACTCACGCATCAGCGAACTAGTAGAATCTCAATACAACCCAGTCATCATGGAGTCATCAGCCAACTAGTAGGATCTCAATGCAACCCAATCATCATGGAGTCACCAGCCAGCTAGTGGGATCTCAGTGCAACCCAATCACCATGGAGTCATCAGCCAACCAGTAGAATCTCAATACAACCCAATCATCATGGAGTCACCAACCAACTAGTAGGATCTCAAAACAACCCAATCAACATGGAGTCCCGAACCAATGAGTAGAGTCTCAATACAACCCAATCATCAATGAGTCACCAACCAACCAGTAGCATCTCAATACGACCCAATCATCATGGCGTCACCAGCCAAGCAGTAGCATCTCAATACAACCCAATCATCATGGCGTCACCAGCCAAGCAGTAGCATCTCAATACAACCCAATCATCATGGAGTCACCAATCAACTAGTTGGCTATTCAAAATCTGCGAGTGCGCACCGGCCAGCTGTGTCAAAGCAAATCGTGTCTTGGTCCTACTTTTGTGGAAAATGTCAGTCACTATGATTGACATGCACGAGAAATGATCATGGATGTCTTGTCTATCTATCCATGCCTTGAATGGAGAATCTCAAGCTGCTTATTAAAGGTGTTGATCAGGTCAGTGGGAGAAAAAGGGGGGGGGGCAACAGCACTGGACTGAGGCCCTCGAGAAACCAAAGGATCTCAGGCCAGTAGGGTGGAAAATTGCTCGGTTACTTTGGAGAATCCAGTGCGCCGTGAGGTGTGGTTTACCACAACGCTATATCATTACTATTTTAGATTTTTCCACGTACTCAGAGAAAGACGAATAAGTTTCATTTTCAGTTGAATTTTATTTCTTCTTTTAGAATTCATTGCATGGAAATGTAATATTTGTCAGCTTTGCACCCCACCCCCCCTCCCCCCCTTTTTGTGTTTGCTCCACGTTTCAACACAGACGTTTCTTAGGCCCTCATTAGTCGATTTTGATTGGCCGATTAATTCAGTTGTAACTCCGACATTAAGTTTCAATAACATTCCTCGCACGAGTGCACATTTGCCGTGTATTTTGTATTTATTCTCATTTACACTCAATGTCGTGACGTCACATCCAACTAATCGGCCAATCAAAATCGGCTAGGGGGCGTTCAGGCCTACATTGTGTTTATTATAAAAAATTTGTGAACATGTCGTGAATATGACAATGTCACATCCTTTAAAACTGGGGGTTAAACAGACCAGGGTTAGTGTAGGCTCCAAAATGTTTGACTCGCCGCCTAAGCGGGCAGTGCCTATTGGGCGATTCACCGGTCTGGCACCTACACCGATCTGGGTCTGTTTCACCCCTTAGATTATGACTGTATAAACAGCGAAGTGAGCAGTGAATGCACACCCGTTTGCTTTGTAAAACTTTTGGAGTGTCGGTCTTAGTATGCAGTGCTATCAACTAACATTTCAGCATGCCCTGAGTGAGTTCAAACGACATTTGAAAACCAGTGGTGAAATCTAAACATTATGTTAAAATCCTATTAATTTGCCCTCTATTATTAAAGGATTTAAATAACGAAACGTCGCCAAGCATTTTTATTATAACAAAAAAAAAACACAAATCAAAACCCCACACACACACACACACACACAAAGCCGCAAGGCTTGAAGTGACGTCAAACTGTGGCAGAAAGAAAATTTTGTAGATTGCAAAGCCTTGCATGAGGGAAATATTACAGAAACAATACTCACGATTTGTCTTTCCTTTTCGTTTGTGTTTTTATATTGCATCGTTTCTGTACTATCTCTTCCGTGAGGCTTTGCCTTTTCTTTTTGTTACATTCTTACATTGTCACCACGCGCGGCAGAGTTAAGCACGTTTCACCATAATATGATTGTTTTGTACTCTAGGGCTCAGTTTTGTACTATCAAAAGAATTTCATGATAACCCCCGGTACCGGCAATAGTGCCGACACTGCAGCGGCTCTGTAGTTTTCCTTCTCATTACCATTGCTTAATTGACATTTAATAATAATAATACGTGTAAATATATTACATTACAAATATTTAAATATTTAGAGAATTAGTTCTGCGCCCCCCCCCCCCCGACCGACACTACAGCAGAGCAGCAGTGCCCCGCACCAGACAGGAGACAGCAAATTAAAGTTTGACTGTTCACCTCTGCATCATGCAAATTATCAGGGTCAATGCCAGAGTCGGGCCTCTGGGTCGACATTAGAGAAGTGACGTCGGTCCGTGTCGACACCAGTGTCGGAACCTTTCAGCAGTTTGGAGGTGTCGGCTCCAACAAGAAGCTATGGTGTCGAAGTCGGGTTGAGAATTGCTGGTGCGGTCCAACCTTACCATTTGAGGCAACTAAATATATATAACGTCCTGTACCAGCTGGTATTGTATATAGAAAGTGTCTTCAGCAGTGCTCATTCTGAACAAGGGGCCTTCCATGCGACATAATAATTATACTCTCTGAGGGGGAAGGGTTTGCTCTCAGCGTATATATCGAGACGAATGGTATGGGGAGAGGGGGTGTACGGACGCTTTACTCTAATATTAAGGCATTGAAGTGAATTGCAAAATTTGGTTTTATCTATTTGCGAGTATATGTTGGTTGTTTGTTTTTTTTCCAATAAAATAAGTTGTAAGATTACATCAAAATAGAATATGGGCTATGTATGTGATGAAACAGTCAAATCAAAATGTCACTTAGAGGTTTGGAACATCAAAGCCTTGTCATGAACGCTCACCACACTAATGGCCGTGCTCTTGTACAGAGTGAAAGGGATGGGAAGTGGCGGTAAAACTTGAGCCACTGCATAGCCTCCAAGGTTAACCGTCTTTCATGATGTCTGTAATCCAGTTTGATCCGCAGAGTGATACCAGATGTCTCGTGGCGATATGGATTCTCGAAAGGTGGTAGTTTCACGTTGTAATTATCGTGAGAATTGATTGTGGTTTTCTCCAAGTATCACGACTAAGCCTACGTATCCTTATGCGCGACGCGACGTTGAGTCGCTCGCGATTGTTGTCGCTCCAAAATCAAACGAGTAAGATTTGTGAGAAGCCATCTCCTTATACGCGACGCGACGTTTAGTCTCGGGCGACCATCGCGTGAGATCAAGTCATGTCGCGATCGGCTAGGTGGTTGCGTCAGACTGTCTGGAGGTGTGTCTGATTTAAAGCATAGCCATTGGTCGAAATATCTTGCGTGTGCTGAGTCATCGTGCGCACCATGTGTAGTACTTTTTCCTTGCACTACATACATCTTGAACGTCTATCCCAAGACCCACTACGCCATGGTACAACAGATAATCTATTCAAATAATTGATTTAATGATTAAAGCAAATAAATGAGTATAAACTGCAAACTTTGAATGAAGTTCTTACATACACAAGACCATAGGGGAACTGTACATCTTCTAATCTTATGAAAAAGTGTAGGGATAACCAAGGTAGCCGAACAAGAGTAATGAAGTAGGAAAAGAGACCAGATGTGCGATTTGCGATTATTTCAATGACTAAAACAAATAAATGGGTATAAGATGCAAACTTTGAATGAAGTCCTCACATACATCAGACCAGAAATTTACATCTTCTAATTTTACGGAAAAGTGTAGAGATAACCAGGTTAGCAGAAAAAGGTAATGAAGTAGGAAAAGTGACCAGATAGGCGATTAAAAAAACAACAAGAACTAGCCAAATTCCATCCGTAATATTCTGATGATAATGAAATTTGAAAATGTTACCGCCCTTCAAGCTGGCAAGCTCGACTTGGAGAAATGTTTAATGCACCTTGGAAATCGAAACAGGATAGTCATACAGTGGATACCATCACATTGTGTACCATCACATTGTAGAGTGCCAGGCATTGAGAAAGCAGACCAAATGGCCAAGGAGGGTTCTGACTTGGGGCAGCCACAGTGCCTCTTAAACTAATATAACAAGAAAAACCTCATCAAAAACAACAGACGGCAGCAAAATAAACCAACAGGATAAATATCATCTCCTGAACAGAGAGGATCAAGTGATATTGTTCAGACTAAGAACTGGCCACAATAGGCTCCACCACAATATGTTCACAAAGTTTGAAATAGGAACATCTGCCATAAAAATGTGAGTGCAGCCAGTCTCCTCAAAACACAGAGCATTATATTGCAGAACTGCACACTCCTTTTAGCACTACGGGAAACATATTGGCCCAAACCCACCGACCTGTATGTCAACTCTATGGTACTCTGTCACAACTGCAGAAAGCCATAGACTTTCTTAAAAGAACAAATCTGCAGATTTAGATTTGGTGAACGAAAGAAGAAGAAGAAAGTGTTACTTATGTTGCAGATTCTTCAGTTTTCCAAGTTTCTTTCCAGAAATGTTCTGTTTTGATGTACTATTTCTTAGGCTGACCTGGTGATGCAGTCGAATTGTCAGGAACAAGTTAACAACATCATCCGGTGTGCAACAGTTGCATTAATTTTGGAATACTTGTGCTTGAGTGTGCAAGGTAGATGTTTTAACTTGCTTTGAAAGTGGTGGCGTATGTTGTCTTGACTTTCGCATTTTGCAATGTCTGTTTGGAAAACAACTTCAGAAAAAAATCTACAGTCTTTATC
The DNA here is from genome assembly GCA_963931925.1 of Onchidella celtica. Lineage (NCBI taxonomy): Eukaryota > Metazoa > Mollusca > Gastropoda > Systellommatophora > Onchidiidae > Onchidella > Onchidella celtica. Next base: position 45,699,824 of record OZ007574.1, read on the forward strand.
AAGGTTGTGCTAGGTCTTGCCAGCCCTTCACCTGTGCTACCATCATATTCTTTTACAGCCACTCGTGTCAAATGTCTTGATTGATAATTGTCTATATCTGCAGTAATTACAAATAAGGTGCAGGATTTTCTCCAAGATCAACACGAACGACGAATCGCATGTAATGACAGCATGCCTGTGTTTATGATTGTGCGCGCCGAACTATTTTTAGAAACTCCTGATTCGGCGGACGGAAGTGCTCAATTGCACCGTCCTGACGTAGTGGGTCTTGGGTCTATCCTCGCAAAGAAAAAAGTCAAACATGGCGACTTGACACGCGACGAGACGTCGCTCGCGCATAAGGAGACACTTTTGACTCGAGCGATCCGGATTTTCGCTAGCGAATCTTAGCGCATAAGGATACACTTCGCGCGACTGGTCTCGAGCGACGATCGCGAGCGACTCAATGTCGCGTCGCGCATAAGGATATGTAGGCTTAGGGTGGAAATTTCTTGAATACTCCTTTACAAAATGGGTAAGAAAAAAAAACACTTATTGATTCATCAAGGCCATTAAACTTCTTGAGGCTCACGTTCAAGAACTAGATATCAATTTGCAAGTATATGGACCTTTATAACAAAATAAGAAAAAGCATGAAACACTCCACAAAAATCGGCTCAGGAACTTGATGGGAAAAAATTGCTCTAAAGCAAACGCACCGATAGATTCTGAACGATATAATCATATTTAAATTCCAGTATTTTAGAAAAGTCGGCAAGAGCTTTTTACATTTCAACGATGACTGTTGCAAGAGTATTAGAAGATTCGGCGTTTTATTTTGATCTGCGGTCATGCGCTAAAACCAGTGAACTTCCTGGGCAGTTTTGTGCATGTGAATTGCAGATCCACCGAGCAAATTATTGCAAGCCTATGGCATTATAATGACATTTTTTTTTAGATGGGAACCTGCCTACCATTTTCTTTATAGATTTGACATTAGGTCGAGCACATTTCCAGAACCGGCTGAGTACAATGAATGGTATTTTCTAACAATGATGGCGTTTTCAGTTCAAGCGCTGCAGTAACATGGATGAAATAGCTAAGTTTAAGTGCAATTTACCATCACTTACAATTTTGCCGATTTACGATAAGGTAGACCTGGAATGTAGCTATTGTTGTTGTGTTTTTTACATCATTATAAATATGCACTTTTATTCCGTGAGCTTTTAATTCATCGCCAAAATACCGAGGTGACTTCCATGGTTTTCATCGGTCAGCTACGACATACGACATAATTATATACAGATTATACATACATAATATATGTATATATTTAGGGATAAATAGGATACTTATATTTTACACATACTTTAAAACTGATCTTACGTATCACAGTTGCTTGTGGGTGCCTTATTGTCATAAGAATATTATTTTGTTTATATTATCATACTGTATGGAAAACAAAACAACAACCTGAAACTAAAGGCGGACATGGATTTAGCAGAGTAAACTGGGACATAGAGATGTTCTACGAGATGCCTGCAGCTCGGGCACGGTATGTGTACCAAAATCTAAAGACAGTTTCAGTGCAGTGCCTTTTATGCCTTAGATAATTTAATGACATATGTATTTGTGGCATGTGCACGCTCATCTATGCTGTGTTCTATATCACAGGGGGTATCATCATGTATGTCCCTGTGTTTTTAATCGCTTTAAGTCTGCCTAAAGCACTGTGGGATGTTTATGTGTCGATATTCGTGATGTTAGGGTCTTTTTAAAAATATAACTGTAAGTGAATGTGTGCGTGCGTGTGTGTGAATGTGTGTGTGTGGGTGTGTGCGTGCGTGCGTGTGTGTGTGCGTGAGATTTGAAGATATCTTCCTTTCACTCTTCAGAAGCTTCTTTTCCACATTTGGAGGAACCAAATGGTGGGGGAGTATTTTCTTTTTGAGTTTGCTTTGTGTCACTGGCTGCTCGCCTCCCGGTTCTCCATTTCACTATACGCGATGTCATCACTTCTTTCCGATGTGTTCACTATTACACAGACTACCCAGTGCGCAAAGCGTTCAGTTGGTGCTTAGGGTCCTGCCACACATGAGTTCTGAGGCAAGACTATGCTTCCGAGCAAAGGCAGAGCGACTTATCTGCTCATTTCATACTTTTGAGAAAAGCAGAAAAAAATGTTTGTGGAGTAACTATATTAATGCATCTATTTATCCGCTTACTACACTAGAAACTACTATTTCGGTAGCTGATACGTCCACCTGCCTTTGACATAAAAGAATTATATGTATGACAAGTCCATAGAGACAATAAAGCATAAAAAGGCCATGCTATCAGTTACGTTGCTCTGCCTTTGGACGGCAGTATGGATTACTAGGGGGAATTTTCTAGATCAGAGAGAGGGGAAAAAAGAAGGGTGGGAACACAGGTTTATCCCAGGTAATACCTGGTACCTCATCTAGTATAGGATATATGTGCGTATGTCTTATGTGTGTGTTTATGTATGCCTGTGTATGGCTAGATGAGAGAGAGAAAAAGACAGAGAGAAAGACAGAGAGAGGGAGGGAGGAAGGTAGGGAGGGAGGGAGACGAAGGAGAAAGCGGGGAATTATAATTGACAGAATTTGAGATTCTTCAAAGCTTCCTATTCTTAAAATTATATTTCATACCCATTCACGTACGGAAATGACGGACTTCGATGACTGTCATTTTGAAAAATTTTCTATCTCGCTACACAATCCCCAATTCCAGAGTCCTTTGCGCTGTATGATAACCTGGTTTCCAGGTGACAAAATGTATGATTAAATCAAGTCTTCCTTATCTCGGATTTCATTTCAAACCATTCCCGCATTGAAATGACTGTAATTACTTGCTAAGAAGGTCCCATTGTGGCGTTCACAATTCTCCCACGTTTGACTTAATCCGATTTTCCGGACACTTCAAGAGCTGGCACCAGTGAATTTGAGGAGCAGCCAGCCGGATATATGGAGAAAGATGGGTGATTCGTATTCCATGGGAAGCCGTTGAAGGGGAAAGCGATTGCTCATCAAAGGCTCATTGAGCACATCAAGTTATTTATGCCAATGCCAATGGGACAATTTGAACTGAGTGTATAAGAAAAGAGAATCGATCAATAATTTCAATAGAACAGATAGAATTTAGAGTGGAGCATTTAATGACAAAATAATGCAGCAATCAGTGCCAAAACAGTGATAACAAAACAACACTAAACAACAATAACTAGAACAATGAATTAGAGTTAGAGCATTGTTAGAGTTTCAGAACATTCCTTCAGATGTTTCATCCACCTGTCTGTAATTCTTTTGGAATTTCTTGCTTTATCAGCATTATTATTGTTATTATCATTATTGCTGCCATTATCATTTATTATTATCAATATTGTTATTTCGTTCCTACATTTTTGCCACACTTTAACTAGATTGCTTTGGCTCTGTTATTTTTGAGCAGTGGATTATAATAAGCCATTCATTTGTAGGAGTCCCAGCTTGTAGGTTCCTGTCATTGTTTCCATGTTTCCATGGCAACTTGAATGTTGCTGGCATTCTCAAAACTGCAAAGAACAAGTAGATAAAATACGTCTTAGAAGGCAAATGTATCGCCTCTTTCACGCCAATGAAGATTGGGATACATTTTCATTGTGTGTGTGTGGGGGGGGGGGAAACTATTTTTCAGCAGGAAATGGTTAGAGCAGAGACAGGGTCTGCGTTGCATAATTAAGTGCTCAAAAAGGGCATGAAATTAATTGGGTTGAACACCGCTGCCACGTCCTTCCCCCTCCAACTACCACCTCACCAACACCTCAGGGTGATTCTAACCTGTAACATGTGGCATTCAGGCTCAGCCACTGGGCCAATACGCCCGCAACGTGTAAATCACAGGCCTATTTGACCATTGTAGAATTTGATAAATGATCAACATGAAAGCGATGTAAAATGTGTTTGGAAGCAGAAAAACGCAAGTACTGATCGCAGCTAGATACCCTGACGCAATAAGCCCAGGCGCGCCCTAGCCGATTCTGGTCGGCCGACGAGTTGGATGGTGACGTCACGACAATGAGTTTCAGTGAGATGCAACTAGACGGCTGGTGTGTGAGGTTTCGTTGAAACTCAATGCTGTGACGTCACCATCAAACTAAACGGCTAGTGCGTGCGGTTTCGTTGAAACTCAATGTTGTGACGTCAACATTCAATGTGACGGATGGTGCGTGAGATTTCGTTGAAAGTCAATGTTGTGACGTCAACATCCAATTTGACGGCTAGTGCGTGAGGTTTCGTTGAAACTCGATCTTGTGTCGTCACGATCCGACAAGACGGCTTGTGCGTGAAGTTTTGTTGAAACTCAAGGTTGTGATGTCAAAATCCAACTAGACGGCTGGTGCGCGAGGTTTCGTTGAAACTCAATGCTATGATGTCAACATCCAACTAGACGGCAAATCAAACTGGCTGGTGTGCGTTTATCATAACTGTGCCGTCCAACTAAACCAACACCAGTGTTTGTCCTTCAGGGTGTAACGTTATACTCTTATGATATAAAAATGTATTGACCTTCAGGACATCTGAAAGATACTGTGTCGTGGAATCAAACAGATTATTCTGTATCGTTGAGAACAACCTTTCTCTCGTGGGAATTATATAGCCTTAAAAAAATATTTATTCACTATTTGTTGGGTATAGAAAGATTATGAATTTATGCTATCTGTCATCGACATCTGATGAAACCTGAATCGTTTGACGTGAGGGAAAAGCAGCTTGGACAATGGCTGTAGTTTCTGTTGAATTAAGCAAGTAAATATCAGGAGTAAGGGGGTAAAAGTATCAGATATCACATACGACGTTCTTAACCAGCAGGAGTAGGGATGAGTCTTGTACAGCTTGGATTAGACACGTGGACGGACATGCGTATCAGCAATTTGAGTCCGCCCCACACTGAAAGATACGTTAATCGATGGAGCGCCTGATTGGCTGATTGTTTGAATGGTTCTTTGATTAGCTGATTCATTCGAGAAATTTTTTGATAGCAGTAACATTAAGAGATACATTGAACGCTTGATCAAACTGCATATTTGATGGTTTTAATGGCGTTTTTCACTGCTTTTAAGGCATATAATGGCACTTGGATTAATGCGTTTTTTGCCAAATGTTTTCGTTCATAAAATTTTGACATGTTCATTCAGTGGTCCACACATTTTGCCCAGCTAGAAAAAAACAAAATGAAAACCCACTAATTTCACGCGGTTATTTCGGGACTTTCAATCTCATAGGGTGGAGACAGCTGTCATGAGAAAAAAACTTTTTCACATGAAAGGGTATTTTTTTCCAAATCGGCAGAAATTCAAATGTTCAGTGAGAGATTCAACACCAGGTCGTTTTCTTAGGTTCTCAGTCGCACGGCTTTCTGGTTTAATACATACAGACTCAACTGGACAAATGACTGTATCAATCGGGTTGGATAGACATTCATGGGAGCATAGAGGTAGATCGAGAAAAGGATAGATAAAATGATATTGACATATAAACAATCAGAAAAGAAATAGATAGATGGGAAGCAGGCACAGAAAGGCACGTTTTTGTGGGTTTGAACAACAGTAAAAGAGTTCTAGCGTGGAGACTGTGCTGTATAAAATTCAGCCTGAATTCTTGTACAGAAATATTTGACCCCACATCTAATGGCCAGGACCCCGGGATCCCATGAGCCCTACCCTAGTTACGCCACTGCTTGAGAGAAGTAGATGAGAAGACTGTTCACTAGCTTTTCTGGTTACTTACTTTTCTTAAGAATGATTGATTAATGAATGCAAAAATAGACTGTCGCGTAACTAATCTCTCCAGAGTAGTAGTAAATGTCCTTCTTTCTCATCATCATTTTATCTGAACGCCGAGGTTTTCTTTTTTTTTTTTTTTTCATACTTTAGCCTGGTAATAAAAGTTTATTGCTATGCCTGGTTCACACGGAAAGAAACAAGACTTAATTGAGAAAAGCCCTCATTCTGGAGTACGAATGATGGTGTCACTAGATTTCTGCAATGAAACAAGTGGTGAAAAGTAATGGATATCTATATATCAATGTGGGATCAGAATTTCTCTTGAACAGCCCAATATCTTTTTCTTTGCTTTTAGATGGGGTGAGCGTTACTTTTCACTTTTTAATGAATATAATAATAATAATAATAATAATAATAACAACGTTTCACAAATATAATAAGAGCCTATCTCAACAAAGTGGACCCAAAGCGTTTTACAATGAAATAGTAACAATACTCTCGCTCTCCTCTCTCTCTCTATCCTCCCCCACCAGCTCTCCCTCTCTCTTCCCCCTTTCACTCCCCTCTCTCCCTCACATTCACATACAATAATAATACTTTCTTCCCGTACAATACATAAGGCGTAATAGAGACATTACCAGTCAGGCAGCAGATATTTCCGATACAGGACTGATATTTAACTCTGTTCTGAATTTTTCAAATGAATAATGCAATTGGGGCTCTGTCAAAGACGAGGTTTAGGTTCTCGCCATTCTGCGACGCATGGGTCTTTTGATAGCGCTGTGAGAGATGTTACATTCCGTTCCGTGTGGGGTTCAGATCCTGGACATCTCGCACGCCGGGTTTAGACTTCCGATCACTGACCCACCAAAAGCGACTTGAAATCTTTAGTTGGACTAAAATTACTATCAATAGTTAGAGCACCTGTTCTACATGATAGGGACCCTTTGTGATATAAATCTGGGTAGATCTAGATCTAGATGAGATGTCAAGCCTTGCCCTGGATAAACCTGCCTCCGCTTTTCTCGCTAAATCTCTCTCCCGACCTCCTCCCTTCCTCCATTTCCCTCCCCATGTCTCTCTGCGTGTCCCCACTCACCCCATTTCTCTCTCATCCCATCTTGTTTTCTTTTGTGCCCCCCCCCTCTCTCCTCTCTATGCCCTGTTTCTCCCCCTCCTCTATCTCTCTCTCTCCTCTTCCCTCTGTCAGAGACTGTGAGAGATAAGAGGGTGGGAGGAAAAGCAACTACTTCTCATAGACCCTGTGACATTCAATCAGTGCATGGATCCTCAAGCCTTGGGCCTTGTGTCGTTGACTTGGCCCTATAGAGGTATACTACCAAAAGTGCAAACTGAACATACCAAAAGGGAGTCTCAAGAAAATTTAAAGTGTCCTTCGGGTCCCCTACTTGAAAACCACTGAGGTGAGCTTTGGTCTCTGAAATGTCAATGACTATTGATCTAAACGCCACCTTGGGAGAAACATTGAAATTTCACTGAGAGCAGGCCAGGGAGGCTAAGCTGGGGCCGTGTTTATGATGTGGATGCGGTAAGGTCTAGGAGGGAGGCGTCAATGTTGCGTAATCTCTTGAGTTAGACCAGATTTCTTCAACAGTACATTTCAGCTTACAATAGAACGTGTTCTTGGTGGCTTTCTATGTTATTTAGTCATTTATTACACGTGTTTATTTATCATTGGAAAGAGGTGCAAGGTGTTTTGTCAAGAGAGAGACAGACATGAGGGCAGGCAGGCAGGCAGACAGACAGAGAGACAGATGGACTGACGGATAGACCGACAGACGAACGAATAGACACAGAAAGACAGACAGACAGACAGACAGAGTCAGGGAGACAAAGAAAGACGGGGACAGAGAGACAGCGACATAAAGACAATATATACAAACCGACAGAGAGAGAGAGACGGACAGACTGAAAGACAAAGACACGGCCAGACAGACAGATGGACAAAGAGTGAGAGAGAGCGAGATAGACAAACAGAGAGAGCAAGAGAGAGTGAGAAAAGGGAGGGAGACAAACAGGAGAAACAGAGAAAGAGTGAGGGAGAGAAAGACAGACAGAAGAAAAAGAGAAAGAGAAAGTGAGAAGAGAGAGACAGAGAGACAAACAGAAGAAACGGAGAAAGAAAGAGAGAGAGAGAGTGAGAAGAGAGAGAGAGACAGAGAGACACACCGACGGAGACAGAGAGACAGACAACAGACACAACCAGACAGAGAAGATCGGTAAGACAGCAATCTAGCTAGTCAGACATCTTTATATCTTTTTGCTGCATCCAATACTCTAAACTGAACTGGTTGTGACGTTAGAAAATAGGATGGGATCCCGGGAATCTTTATCTTGCATTAGTTAGAGAATGATGGGATCTGTCTTACCTTTTTATTCCTCCAGACAGAATGAGAGAAGAGATTAAAAGAAACAAAAAAAAGGAGAGAGGGGGGGGGGGCATTTCTTTAACCCACTGTCTCTTTGGAGAACTCCCATAGTGAAAGCTAAAAGTCACTCTTCATCAGTCATATGCTGAAACCTCCCTTCCCCTTACATCACTAGGAGATGAAGCAGGGACATTTGCCTCTTTTGTAGAATCTTATTTTTATAGTACTGGAAATCTATTCCGTATGTGAACTTCAAACTTCTACTAAGAGACAGCGTTCTTTCTCTCTTGCTGTCTTTTTTTTTCTTTCTTTCATTCAATCTTTTCTTCTGTCTTCCTCTCTTTCTCTCTTGCTGTCTTTTTTTTTCTTTCTTTCATTCAATCTTTTCTTCTGTCTTCCTCTCTTTCTCTCTGTGTCTTTTTTCCTTCTCTTACATTCTTTTGGTCCACTGGCGGGGATGCTTTGGTAGGTAGACTACAATTTGCAGAGCCTGTTAGGAACTGATTACTTACAGCATGGTGTATAAGGAAATCTTGTCTAGTCTGATGTACAAAGAAGTCAAGCCAAGTCTGTTGAGCAAAGATGTCTGGTCTAGTCTGTTGTACACGAAAGTCTAGTCTAGTCTGTGGTAAAAGGAAATCAGGTCTAGTCTGTTGTACAAGGAAGTCTAGTCTAGTCTGTTGTACAAGAAAGTCTAGTCTGTTGTACAAGAAAGTCTGATCTAGTCTGTTGTGCAAGGGAGTCTGGTCTAGTCTGTTTTAAAAGAAAGTCTAGTCTAGTCTAGTCTGTACTACAAGGTAGTCTGGCCTAGTCTGTTGTACAAGGAAGTCTGGTCTAGTCTGTTGTACAAGGAAGCCTGGTCTAATCTGTTGTACAAGGAAGTCTGATCTAGTCTGCTACACAAGAACATTTTATATCTGGAAATGTCCGAAACGGAACAGGTACCAACACTCTCAATATCCCATTCCTCCTGGTTCATCCTTGGAGATTTTAGTCATTTCGACGAGAATTTCTGTCTGTCTGTACACTAAAATCCTTTCTACTCGTCTAAAAACATTTAATACCTCGTAATTGCCCAGAACTGCCCAGAGAGGGTTAAAGAGAAAGTTATGAAGTGGTGAAAACTCAATAAATCAGATTTTAAAAAGATTAACCGTCTCGGCGGCGGATCAGACCTTTCCGCTGCTGCGAAATTCTTCCAAAACCCAACAACTTGAATGTAGGTACTAAAGTCTTGGTAATAGCCACAGGCTTCCGTTTTCAAGAAATCGCATTTTAGATTCTCCGCAGTGAAGGATTATAGACAGTGGCAAGATTTTAATGTTGTCTTTAGCTTTGGTCCCAGACAGGGATTTCAAATCTCCTCCTTGTTAAAAGACAACATAATTTTTTATTATTATTATTAATAATGTTAATATTATTATTACTTGATTTGAACGCTAACGCTAAGGAGCTTTGCAAAAATTCAAATGAGCTTTAAGGACCTGAAAATTGTCGGAACCGATTCATGTCACAGAATTTTCAAATGAACAGTGCTAAAAAGTTCAGATCAAATATCCTTGGAAAAATTTGTCCACGTCTAAATGGGATTTTCTAACCTTCCAAGAGGGCATTCTAGGCAGGGGCCATTCATAAAGTATGTACACTCAGAGGAAGGAAGGGGATGGCCCCCAAAAGCATGAGGAGGGTAAGGAGGAGGTGGGGAGGGGGGGTTGGGGGGGGGGGTTGTACGAACCCTTTTCTTTTAGGCAATGAAGTAAAAAGTTTAATTTGATCTGTTTAAGATTCTTTAAAAAGTCAAATAATATTTTTTTACTTTTTGTAATGTACTTTGTATGCTTCTTTAATCCCATTTGGGAAATTTCATTACAGACACGGCGTTGCAACAGTGCCGGTCAGCTTTTGGGGGGGGGGGGGGGGTGGAAGGGAGAGAATTACTTGGTTTTTTTGTTGTAATTTTTTTTTTTTTTTTGGCCTTGGCACAAGCCTGTTCGGCCTGCTCTTTTGGATTTCCAACTGCCAAGGTATCTTAAACCTGCGCAGCGTGCACATGGGCCTTCCAAGTTTTTCTTCCTTATCCGAGAAGACTAGGTGCTCGATCTTATCTACCATAGGATCAGGGACAGGAACATATGAGAAAAATCCCAAAATTCCAACACGTGTGCACCGACCGCTAATCAAACCCGGTACCTTCCGCATAAGACTGTTGGAAAATGGAAGATTTCGCAACTTTTAACCAGAAAGATGACTCCTCAATTGTGCTAGGAAGAAGCGACGATAGACAGAATATAGGTTGAATGAACATGACGTCACTAGCTGGTTTTGTTTACTTCCGGCCGCCATTGCTTCGGTACGTGATGCGGAAAATGCCTACAGTTTGTTCTGTGTTTGGTTTGTGAAAGTCGAACGCAGGACGATTCGCACTCGATACAGAGTGAATCACAGAGATATTTATCTAGATCTATATTCCTACTGAGCAACAACTAAGCTGTGGAGTCTGGTAATGTCAAAAACCAATGAAGAATAATGTCTGAACAAGAACCACATTCACTCGGCCATCACAAAAAAATTCACTTACATTGAAGTGATCAAATTTGTAGGCTCTGCATTCGAAAAAATAAAAAATGTCGGGATATGTGATGTTGGGTAGCTCGGCTACCTGTCAGCACCATCTGTTCTTTGGCAGTTTGTACAGATCAAGGGCGCCTTTGCTTAATAATTTTTTTAATGTATCGTTTTTTGCAACGTGATCTACCGAATCGCCACTATGGGATGCCATGTTCGTTGGTCATAGAGAACCAGAAAAAATGATTGCCGGGTCAAAGTTCAATTCTAAAAGCATTCAACCTATAGCAAAATGAAGGGACAAAAGTAGACCCGACCAGAGGCGCCCACCAATCATCTGCGAATGGCGTAATGCACGCACTTTTACTTAACCTACTCGCTGATGCATTATCGTGTACAAAGGCAAACACGACTGGGACTGTACCTGAAACTTGGTGTGTACAGCAAATTAATCTTTTCTAATAAATTAATTAATACCTGCAATGGTCACCTGCCAGGAGACAAGGGCATTTTAGGAGACTTTATCACACATTGTCATGAGAAAACTTGTATTTTTGTTCTTATTATGAATAATTCACTCAGACAAGTATACAGTTTTGGAAAGGTAAAACGAAAAAAAGAACATAATTATGACTGATTTTTACTTTTTCATCCCCATCCCTCTCAGTGACCTTGACCTTATTAGGTAACTAAAAATTGACATTGGCATGCTCATGTTTGCTTCAAAATCACATCGAAACAGAATCAAATTGAAAAAAAATAATCGAAATAGCCTAAAGAAAGTGCAACGAAAAACCTTTCGAACGATGTATGATTCAGTGGGAGATGGTATGCTTATAATCACTAGTGATTTTATTTTTGGAGCTTGTGTCTACTAAGCAAATATCCTACACTGTATCCAACAATGTATATCAACGAAATGTTTCTCAAATCGTCAACGACTACCAAGGCCTAGACTGTACTTCAATTGATGTATATTATATTGAATCAAACGTTTACACTCTGGTTCAGCTAGTCCATCAATAAGACAGCAACTATCTTTTACTCCACAATTTGTCTATACATTCGTAGTTCCAGCCAGTCTTATGTTTTCAGTGTCTAGACGGAGTGTCGGCCCTAGCCGTGTGATGTAACTGTTTCAAAGTCATTGGAATTTTTTACAATAGGAGAAAAAAGCCGGCGACGCTGCCATGGTGAACTGGAAGAAGACAATGTGACATAATAGTGAAAGAGGAGATGATATCAAAAGGCGTTTCATGAGAATGGGAAATTCGCAGATGCTGGTTTAGTTTGTAGGTGAAATCAAGTTAAAGCGAAAGTTCAAGTTTATTGTAGGCCTAAAGGCCTATTCAAAAGAGCACAATGAACTGTGATAATTAAAGTAGTATATTCCAATGTTTAAGGACGCATGTGTGTTCACTCATCAAGTACTTTGATGTTCAGTGTCAGTCATGTGGACGTACACCCTTTTTCCACACAGTGTGACTGACGAACTCACACACAGGATTGACCCCCGATCCAAACTCACACTCTCTCCCCCCACCCCCCCCCCCTGCCCCACCCAACAAGGCACCGACGAAATAAAACTTCGAGAGTAATTTGTTAGGTTAATTTAAAAGAAAACCAAAAAGAAAAAGAAAAATAGAGTGTGGGACATGTAACAACCTCACAACTCCAGCGGCAGAATTTGAATTGTGATACGGGACTACTTTAGAAACCGTAACATATCAAGTGGAAAACAGGCAGAATGAAAGAGAAAGTGTGAGGGGCACGGGGGGTAGAAAAGATCTTTGATACCTAGTAATAAATTTCGACACGAAAAATTTATAAATAAATACATAAAGAAAACAAAAAACTGGATATGACATCCTAATAGAAACAAACATACTGGTGTCAGGACTTTCTTTATGCAAAACACACACACACACACACACACACACACACACGCATACATAATTATTATGTAATCAGAAAGAACCAATAATGAATGTAGTCCACGGCATCTCTGAGTTTATTTCCTTTGGTCATATTATTTTGATGGCCACTTAGGTCAGATTTAATGCAATGTTCAAATCGTAGGCCGAGTACGGGCGCTTTTTAATGAAAGGTTTCGGGAAATCTCAGAAACAGAACATACACACGATCTTTCTATTTGTGTTGTTTTGACAGGAAGATTCTATCATGCCAGGCTGTGCCATTATTGGTTGTCTGGCGTCCCCAAGTATCAGTGAGATAACATCATGATTTAAACTGCCTTCGATTTCTGGTCTTGCAGCAATACGACAGTTGGACATCTCCCTAGCCCTCTCTCTCTTTCCTCGTATCAGATTAACGAATTCGGATGTGTCCAATTGCTTACAAATCATTCTCTCAGAAGGGTGCTCAGCCCTTCTCCCCACTCTACGTCCCCCGAGAATGACGAGGTTCTATCCACTTTTTGGCTGAACTGAGCTACACATTACATACTACACACTACTTCTACAGGCCTTCTCCAATGCGTTTTAAAGTATCAAGCGGATTTGGTGTGTAATTTGTAAGTATTTTCTTTTTAATATCAAAAGTTGATGGACATGAGTTAGAACCGTGTCATTCTAAGGGGAAGTCTTACGAAAATATAATAAAATAGCTGGTAGTCATGCAAGCCCCGGTTTGAAGAAATGCATTCGCGTCGATCGTAGTATTTTATTGTGGTTAAATTCAGTCTGTCTGCAAAACGAATCATGAAAGTGGATGGAGGAAGAAAACGGGTGCGGTGAGGTCCTATAATGTCTGCTTGGCCTCCAACTGGACTCTACAATGTAATACAGGCATGAATATGTATAAAGGGTTTTGTTGTTTTGAGGAAAGCGGCCAAAAGTCGGCTCCGTCGTATAATTTTATAAATTACTGCAGGTATAGAATATTTAAGGGTTCAGTCTAAGAGCAGAGATGATTGTACTTAAAACCTAGGAAATCTACACCATGCACTAACTTTCATTGAGATGTTACAGCCTATTCGGCGTCAATTCAATTTTTGCAACTAAAATTGCAATTACTGCTAGCAACTATTTTGTTTGTTTTAATTAATTTTTTGTTCATGTTCATGGATTTCATTATCATTATATGATGAATTCTGCAGACTCTGATCCAGATAAAGAGAAAAGACCAGGCTTGTAAGTAAATCGGCAGGGCAGAAGTCTCTCCACAAAGTACGAACGCTTGGAGGGGAGAAGAGAAGGTTGTCTTCAGGGAACGAAAGCGTGCATTTTTTTTCCGGGGGGGTGGGGGGGGGGGGAGTCTTGCGCTTTTCAGTTATAGTAATGAATTTAACAAATTTTGTGTTTATCAATGATTATGTTTATCTTCTTCTCATTATGTTTGTTGGATAACATAAAAATCATGCTCCCAGTGAACCAGTCAATAGTTCATGCAGAATGGCTCTCCACGTTTTTAAACATCTCAAGGTCCTCTCCTGGACATTCACCATTCTAATGGCCGTGCGCTAGTATTAAGGCGCGGGTGTGTGTGTTGGGGTGGGGGGAGGGGGGTGAATTGAGGCCAAGTGTCGAAAAAAAGCGTACAATGGGACAAGTGGAGGGTGTCAAACTATCAGTAAAACCCAGGGCACGAATTTTATGGATGGCCCCTACCCAAAGCTCTTGTATATGACGATGCCGTTTCTTGTAACATTTTCACCTCTCTATCTCGCGAGTCACATCTTCCCCTCTTAGGTCTTGATAACTTGTATTGTCTCATCCTCATTCCATTCCCTCGGCGGTTGTGCTTTTAGTTAATGAGTTTTTGCAATTTTTCATCCTTTTTCTTCGGGAAAACTGATTTTTTTTTTTCTTCACGGTTTCATCGAATTTTTTTGCATTTCTAATCAGGATTTTACTTTCCACGTCCGTGAATAAAGAGTAAAGGACTAGATGAGGAGTGATTGCGTATTTGGGGGTGGGGGGGGGGGAGGGGGCGGTAATTCTAACTGCCTGCACCTAACGATGTCCTTACAGTCACACGTATCCTAAGTGTTCTCATTTGCCACGTGACGTCGGTTGTATCACGTGTGACTGTCACGAGACGAGATGTCCAGCCACTGACGTGTAATTTTGCCAGCCACCACTGATCAGCTAATTGTCTACAGCCAGTTTGACAGGTCTATTAATTTGTCATTGCCTGCTATAGAATGATGGACATCTGCCCTGGGGTCCTTCGCGTCATCACTTGACAAAGTCTTCAGTGAGCTCTCACTCAACAATGACACCAGGTTTGTTTGGAGGGGAAGACAGAGTGCCAGTAACCACAGTGTGTTGGAGCAAATTAATGATTAAACGCTATAAATCTAACTCCTCAGCTCTATAATTGTACATGGCTGTAAAAAGGACAAGAGGGGTCGGGAAGATCTGTACTGATGTGCTTTCAGAACAGTGACATGTGGAATAGTCAAAAGGCAATCTTTCACTTCTTCTTCGCGTTGTACACTCACTGCAGGGTGTATCTCTCCGTGGACTTCTTCCATCTCTGCCTGTCTCTTCCATGTTGCACCGTAATTCTTTCTAATGTCATCCTGCATCTTCCCAGTTCCTGGTTGCCAGTCAGTACATCGTTTTGTCCGTCTATTGTCTTCATATCTAGACACTAAGATGGACAGAAAAGTCTAAAGTCTTGCCATTATTATTTAGTTGTTAAGAAGTTTAGATATCACAGAATTACGCTCTGGAGTGTAAAGGACTTAGCCTTGCTTGGAAAGATAGGTTTTACAAAATCTTTTGATCGAGATGAAAGCAATTTACATTGGAACTAACTCAAGATTTAGTACATTATACTGCTCTGACGTTTTGAAATGTGAACTGCGGAGATCGGGGCCAAGCTGTGTTAACTTTTGTGGCCATAATAATATTGTTCACATGGTCATTACAAAGAGACATGTCCACATTCATACATTAAATGTGAAAGTCGAACGATTTAATTTTGTTGGGTTGTTTTTTTTTTGCCTCCAGTTAAAAAACAAAAAAAAAGTGGATGCCTTAACAGATAATGCCTTCACTCCCTGACTCCAGCAAAATGCCGTGCCTGAATGTATTATAGCCCGTACGTAATGTAAATTGTTACATCTTTCTCTCTGCTATCTGATAATGATAATAATACATTGTTCTTTAAATTTGTTTCCGGTTCCACTGGTTTTGCCTGTCTTACTTCATTCGGTCCTATCACGAATTCAAATGGTACCCTACAACGACTATGACAGAGGTATTCCTCCAATGCTAGTACCATCAGGATATCAATGTCTTTTTTTTTTTTAAAGGCGCTCTATATGCTTCTTATTCTCCTTTCCTTTTAGGTATTGTCCAGTGCGGGCATGTTTTAATCTCGATGCAGATCTCTGAGACAGGGCTTAATTCTTTGTTTGTCCCTAGGTTGTTTTGTGATACTAAACCTCTTGTGCCCAGATATGATTTCCCTAATCCAAAACTTCTGATACGTGAACATTTTAATGCAAAATATGATCTAAATTGGTCAAATAAGTCAGTGAAATATAAATATAATTTATCAGGAATAAAAAATAATATGTAAATAAATTGGATAGTGTTCCAAAAAACAATGCATTTGGATGTTAAGTAATATTTTTCAGTTTAGGAGCACTGAGTGCCGTGTGGTTAAGGAAACTTGGAATTCATAGTAAGATTAATTATATTATTTTATTTGTGTTTGCCTTTTAAAACATTTCTATATCATTAAGTATGTGTCGGCATTTCCTGACTTAAAGGGCAGATCTTCACTGTCAACCACACAATTCTATTTCCAGCGGCTAGATTCTATCAGTATTGCAAGTTGTAGCTATTATCGAGGTGAAGAGCCACGGAAGCTAAAGGCACGCTGTAATGATTCCACTGTTTCTGAAATTCCTTCCTACTTAGTACCAACTGTCATTCAAACAATTAGCCTGTTATTTCCTTATGGCACTTGAAGGCACCTTGCTCAGGTAAGAATAGGCTACTGTCTCCAGTCTTTGAAGATTCCATGGGCCATATTGATAGGATCATGAGGAACATAACCACAGTGTGAAGACAGTAGGGCTAAGACGTGGAATCGATGCTCAGACGTTGTGGTGTTTAATGAAAAATGTTGTTGAACACTCGCAGACTGTCCTGACCAGAAATTCTGAAACTCAGCTGTCTTAAAATTGGTAACAAAAAACAAAACAAAACAAGAAAAATAGCAATTAATATTATGTTTATTACGAAACCTCTTTTAATATAAATTAAAAAGCATTAATTGAAGGACTTATTCAAGACCAGGGTTAAGTCACATTTGAGTCATTTCGAGGAAAAAGCTCAAAAAGACTTTGCACTTAACCTTGTTCTTGCAATGGCGTGGTCTACGTTCAAATCATCCTATTTCAGAGCTGGTTAACGATAGAAAGATGATGTTACTATAAACAGATAACCCTTTTTATCTCGTTTCCACTGATATGCGGAGTTCTGTTTTTTTGGTAAAGTGTGACTTAACCTATCTCGTTCTTGAACAAACTTCCCCTACATTGCACGGCGGCTGGGGATGCGGACTGTCTTGCAAACGTTTTTTGGGGGGGGGGGCACATTGGCTGAGCATGTCCACTCGCAAAGATTAGTTGTAATGAAAAAGGAGAACTGAAACTCTTAGCAGAACGAAACAAAGTCATGGCATTGGAACTTGAGGCCAAAGACAAAGACAACAAAAAATATTCAACATTTTATAAGAGCACATTTTTACAAGTCCTGTGACGTCATGTGGAACAAACCATTACATGCATAATATTGTAGTGTTGGCCTTAAACATCTGAATGGCAATGGTATGGAAGCAGATCCCCCTCCCTTTCCACCAAAACATATATATTAAATTACTTAATTAATTAATTAACGGATATATAAATAATGATTAAGGTGATATACTATGTAATTATCCAGTGCTTATATAGACAAATACACAGTTAAAAGGATAGGCAAGTTATCGTACTGACCAACAATAAAATAGTGAATGAAATAGAAAAATGATATCCATTTATTGTTAATGATGCAACAGACGGATTAATTATCTAAAACTAGCTCTCAACGTCAGCAAAGTCACAGACAAATTATTTGCATATTTTACAATAACATGTTTTTCTAGCAATTTTAATGAGTCGAATTAAAGCGGCCAATCTTGGACAGAAGATAACGATGACATGTAGTTGGGAAGGGAAAGGCATTATTGACATAGACAAACAAACATAAGAGAAGAAACATGTAGTCTTAAATCCTTGGCATGTTAACCTTAAGAAAATAAAGCAGCATCCCTTTTCATTCCTGTAATTACAGGGAATTCAATGTGCTCTCAACTTTATCGCTAATTGGAATGCCAATCGATACATGCATAAATCTAGCGCGGCTCTTCACCACACTCAAGTGGCCAGTGTTCTATGATTTCCCACTGAGGCAGTTTCCAAGTCAAGCTGCTATTCAAGGAAAAATCTTGAAAAAAGTAACATAGACGTGGAAAAAGTGGATTGTGTTTTTCCTTGTCTGTTCCTTTCTAGTTCTGTGGGTTTCCGAACAGGGGCGTAACGTGGGTTGCCAGTTTCCGGGGCAAGGCAAGTATTGCGCCGCTTGACCCGTGGACCGTCAGCACTCCTTGAGTACCTTTCACCAGTCTAACATTGAGCCCCTCACCCCCCGAGCACATATATTGTATTTTAAGAAAGTGCTGATGTAATTAAAGTATAACACATTTAATGCAATACAGTTACATTTCTTCAATATCGCATGGCTTTAATTTGTGCAAATCTTTCAAAAACGGGATTGGAATTTACATCAAAATCTCTCCCAGTTGACAGTATTGCTAAGTTTCTCAGACGAGGTGGGTAGGGAGGGAGGCGCCCGTTACAACTACTGCAAAATGTTGCGCGCTAACGTTTATTTGCTCTGTCGTGTTGAAAAACTATGTAGAATGTTCGAGCATTTGAGAGGTTTTCTATGTGAGAGCAGGGCGTCCTATTTTTTCTTTATTATCAATGTTTTTTGTGTTGTTTTTCCTGAAATTTTGCCACCTTCTGAATTTTTTCGCCCAGGGCCACCGTCCCTGTGGCCCCATCCACACTACGCCACTGCCCCAGAAAGCTCTCCAGATTTCTCCTGGCGACATGAGGAAAGGACGAAACGAGACATGCGCCTATTAATTGTGATTTCCTCTCGGAGTGAGCATTCACATGCAGACATTAATATTTTACATGAAAGGTGCTGGCGCCTAAATAGCAACCTTTGTATCTTAGAAATTATTATTCACAAATGACTGGGTAGGCGTGGGGGAATTTATTCCTATTTTTGGAAGAACGTTTGGAACTGCAAGCATTGTTTTATTATGGACTTGAGAGGCGTTCTCCGCTAAGGGCGGGGCGGGGGGGGGGGGGGGAAGATATCATACTTACCCCGTTAGACACAGTCAGTACCTGCCAGCAAACGGTACAGCAAAGAAATATTGGCAGAAGCTGACTGTGTCTGACCGGGCTTAGAATGATAAGGTTTTCACGGAATTACTGAGAAAATACAGGAAATTATGGTGTGCACTTCTTGTCTGCCAGCAACTGACCGTGTCTGACCGGACTTAGTATGAAAGCCCCCCGACTCCTCCCTAATTCCTCCAGTGTCGTTCGCCTTAGAGAAACGAAACAACAGGATTGATAGAGTTCACCTCGCTAGGTTTCGGGAAGAAAAATATTTAACTTCGTTTGCTTGGATTTTTGTTTGTATGTTAATTGTTTTGGTGAATGTATAATTATTGCTGTCCACTTTTTAGGCTACCAAGCCATTAGCCGGCAACGTATTGCTGTGCACTACAAACACAGAACATATGCGTGCCTTAGAGGGGTATCATCCTGAGCACGACACAATCAGCTGCTGGCAGACAAGAAGTGCACACCATAATTTCCAATTTTTCTCAGTAAATCCGGGAAGACTCTATCATACCAAGCCCGGTCAGACACAGCCAGCTTCTCTCATTATTTCTCGGATGCATATTTTGCTGGCAGCAACTGGCTGTGGCGTTCCAGCCTCAGTATGTTACCCCACTAAAGAAAGAGAATCAGAATTGGCGCGAAATCATAGAGTAACGTTCATGAACCAGAGAATGTTCGAAATAATGGAAGTGCTTCGGTAGGGGCAGTTGTCTCTGACAGTTTTCTTGTTTAATAATAATGGTTGATCTATGTGACATGAGACACTAAGTCTTGTAAGCGTCTTTGTCAAAGCAAGAAAAGCTCATTGTCCCATAAAGAGGTGACTAGGAGACTGGGTTCATTTAGCACGGTATCCCGGGAGTCAGATGAAGAAATTTTGTTCAGTTTGTTTGTTTTTTCAGGTTGCAATTTTTCGTTTTCTGTAATTTTTTTTATTATATTCATTCAAATATAATGAGTGAAAGAAATTAATAAAGCAAACAAGGAAGATTACTCCTCCCCCCCCCCCCCACCCCCCAACCTCCTTCTTCCCCTTTCCCGAGACACAGAAAATTTAACATTCACAATTCAGGGGGGACATAATTCGAATTCATTCACATGCCTTTCCATTGTTCAATGTTTAAGTTGAAGGGCCCATTGTTCAGACATCTCATACAACCCGAGGGAAGGAGCGAACTGCAAAAACGTATTCCCTTCCAGCATGTTCTGCTTTTTCCAAAGACTCCCAGACCGCCTTTCTCTAAAGAAAAAAAAAAGAAAAAAGTTGCAATTTACAAAAACCAAATCATAGAAATGCCAACTCTTCTGGAATTTAAAGTCAAATTCCCTGCAGTTTTTGCTCAAAATAAAGATCAATGTAATGCTAAATGGAGAAATAAAATTTGCTGGCCTCCCGTCAGTCTCTGTCCAAGGTTTGCCTGGAGCCTGGGAAAGAACTTGGCGCATTACAAAAGCGGGGAACGCGCTGGTCATGTAAATGTCAATTATTCTGCGATTTCAAAGTCAAACTGCTTGCAGTTTTTGGCCCCTTGTCCATGGCCTGGAACCACAAGCCGTCGCTGCGTCTCGACGTGAGCAAACTAAGAGATAAACGATTTGACATCGCAGATCGATAGATGCTAACCTCTTGGTGTGCCTGTATGGAGAATACAATCTGCTAAAGTGGAAGGACTAGCAGCATGGGGTATAATACATGGGGTGATGTTGACACTTTAGTTTGAAGATACATTATCTGAAATGATAGAGTGGGACACAGGTTTCTAATTCTGCAACAGTCACAGAGGGGGATAAGAACTATACTGGGGTTTAATTTGATTTCTCAAAGAGGATGTAATTATGAACTGTATTCAAAACAGCAAAAGATGCCATACTAAATGATACCACTCAATAAAATAAGCCACTATTTCAACACTGACACACGTCATCTTCGGGGGTTTTTTCACGATGCAGTGAGCCGAATTTTACCTCAAGCCACAAGTAAATAGATGCTTCAACCAAATGAAAATGGCTGTATAGTATAGTAATACCTATTGATGTTTTTATGCTGTAAGTATCTGAACAAAGCAAACTTGAACTCATCGATTCTAAGTTAATTGGCTTGAATTTGATTGACTAACCTTCGTTCTATATTAAAATAGTCTAATTTTAATAATTAATTGTCCGAACAGTTTAAATTGGTAAAAAAAAAAATGAAACCTGGGCAATTGATCAATATAGTGGACGACGGGGGGTGGGGGGGGGGGTGGGTATGAGAGCGGGGGTGAGGGGAGGGGGACGACAGAGAGAGACAAAAAGAGAGAGAGAAAAATAGACAGGGAGAGAAAGAGAGGGAGTATAATAATATTTAAAGGTATGTCATTTACTTGCAGCAGATAAGATAGAGATTCTGATAACAAAGGAAACGTTACTGAAGATAAATCTAAGGGAAGAACGCAATTCTCGTATAATTCAATAATTCTGACCTCACAGCATAATCTGTGATTTAAAATGTGAAATAAGACGTTTTTTCTTCATCATCTTTTTCTTCCTCCACTTCTTCTTCCAGTAGGATGGCGGTCAGCAAATTTAGGGCAGCTCTTGCATTATTGTCACGATCATAATTATTTAAATTAGCTTTCTAGTAAAAAATTCTCAGGGTTATAAAATTAAAAGAATTCGGAATATTGAATGTCTGCTCATCAATAAATCATCTAATTTAAGAATTGGATCTTTGCAAAAAAACTTAATAATTGCACAATCGCAGTGATTGCAAAAGCATGCAAACATGCATGCATACACACACACTCAGACAAACACTCACTCACCCATTCACTAACACACACACAAAGGCAAACGCATACGCATACACACACACGCGCGAGCGCACGAACATTGACACGCATACACAATGCTATTTTAAACATCATTCCCTATGCTAGATAATTATGGCCTGTAATGTTCCCAATTTGAAAACGGCCATTTTTTTTGTGCTATCTCGAAGCCGATATTATACAATTCAACTAGTGCAGTGGTTCTCAACCTTTTCAGGCAATCGCCTCCTTTAAGCTTCAAATTTTCTTTCATCGCCCCCCCCCCCTTCCCCCCCCCCCCCCCTAATCCCCACTCTAACCTAATAGATACATTTCACAAGAAGACAGTCTATATTACACAGATTATAATATTAAGTTATTAAGTTTGTCAAAACATTATTAATGACAGTAGGCGTGTTGATTATTCATTATTAATCTTTATCAAATGCACTGTTAAAAAAAGAGCATTTTCTATTCATAAAACCCATGTAAGCGCGCTGTTCAACAAGTCAGTGGCTGCCCTGTACTTGCCTCCGAATCATCCTCCATTCACGTTTTTGCTCACTGTCGCCCACCCTCATCGTTTTCGCCCTATCAGCTGTCACTATAGGCCTTGATTGACGTCACTTATTGTGGAATTATAACCTCAATCGCTGTGGAGAAAACTGGCTATTTTTTTTTTTTAGTCGCAGTAGCACTGTCTCAGTTTTGCATCATAATTTTATCATTATATCAAGCATTCTCTTCATACTATGCGCCATGAGCCCCGAGGCCTATCAGAGCCCAAATTGTGTGCACGTTTTTTTTTTAGTGGTTCGAAGACGACAGAGTCTCAGCTTATCGTTTCTAGTAGCAAAGAGTTTAACTTCCCGAAATCTGGCACTTTCACAAGCGTTTGGGTCAATAGGAAAACAAATATTTACTACAACTGTGTTAGAGGAAACTGTGTTATATAATTATAGTTTTGGAATAGATGTAGCCCGTCGATGAATATTTTAGATATTAGAATAATGAAGTGATTCTGAATCAATGTTTGCTATTTACATGCGGCAGAGAAGGTAGTCAGACAGACAAAGAGAAAACAGACAGAGGAACAGACAAAGGGAAGCATAGGCGGATAGATAGATAGATGGATGGATAGGTAGATACATAGATGGACAGACAGACGAACAAACAGACAGATGGACGGACGAACAGACAAAGGGACGCATAGACGAATAGGTGGATAGATAGATGGATTGATGGGTGGATGGATATGGTTGATAGATGGATAGATAGACAGAAAGACAGGCAGACAGACAGACAGACAGGTAAACAAACAGTCGGACGGAAGCACAGATTGATGGATGGATGTATAGACGGCCGGACAGATGGATGGGTGGAAGGACGGACGGACGGACCGGCAAAGGACCAAGGACAGACAGACAGACAGACGGACGGACGGATGGACGGGTAGATAGACAGATAAATAGTTAGATAAATGACAGACAGGCCGACAGGCAGGCAGACAGACAGAGAGGTATGAGGTAAATAAAACAGACGGACGGACGCACGGACAGATGGATGGGTGGAAAGACGGACTGACTGGCGAAGGACCAGGGACAGACAGACAGACAGACAACCCGGCAGACAGACAGACGGACGGGTGAATAGATAGACAGATAGATGGTTAGATAGACGACAGCCAGACGGACAGACAGACAGACGGACAGGCAGACCAATCAGTATTAATAAAAAAACAACCAAGATAATTATCAGCCCCTTCTCAAATGAGCAGCTTAATATTTCTTTAACCTCGTTTTTAACCAACATTTTATAAAACAGTACTTCAACTGGAAATCCAGTGCTTCTCCAACTTAAAATTCTGTTCATTATCAGTGTGTCTGGTAATTCTCAAGATGTTTTAAGTGACGCCCATTCCCTGACGTTCTGTCAAGGGCCAAGCCTCGTTTCCGATCTGGGTTAAAGTAGGATGTACTGACATCCCAACAAAGCAATTGTTCTGTTCAATATTAGTTGAGTCGTGGAATAAATTTTAATATAAAACAGTTAAAAAAACAGAAAAACACACGGGCTATTACGCTGGTACGAATGAAGTCAAAATGTGGCAAAAAGGAGAAAAGTTATACTTAGCAAAGCCTCCCGTAAGAAATCATACAGAAATGATACAATCAAACACAAGGGAAAAGGTCAAAAACTAGTAGTAGTGAACCAATGAGACAGTTGGATTGATATCTCCTTTTCATACAGACAGATCGACATAATTAATATATCAGTATCAATTATACCTATCCCCTGATCCCAATGCTAGCGATGTATTTAGTTAATTATTTATTGACCTACTTTCTCACATGCCGTATCTATTTACTGATCTGTTCACGATAAGGTAACACAGCGGATATCAGCAACAACAACAACAACACACGACTTTAGTTCTAGTTTGTTCCAACTCCACTTTTTGCACATCTGAGAAATTCCACGTTAGACGTTTGCAGCTTTAGTATTATGATAAGGACTTAGGATAAATCTTAACTGTGAAACAACTTGATAAGTGCCACAACGCATTTTAAACAAGTATCATAGAGTGTATTTGTTATATCTCTTCTATATACTAAAAGATATCCAGGTTTTTCAGAAAACGGAGGTAGAACAAACGACAACAAACGTGGCAAACGGCAGCTATATAAAACCACCACCACTGCCATCTTCAACAATACCATCGTTCCAACCAGTTCAATCATCACCCCGCAACCCACCCCGAACAAAATCGTTACCATCCTAACCAACACCATCACCATCGCCATCCCCACTACCACCATCTCAATAAAATCTCCATTTGCCGGTAATGACTCAGTAATAACATGTCAGAAGACGCGGTTACCATGCCTGCAGACCCCTCTGCCCCACCCTTTACACACACACACACACACAAACCATCGTTAGCATCTTCCCCCTCCCCCACCCCCCACCCCAAAATAGTAATGATCTGCCGCTCATAATTCTAGAGGCTGGCGAGTGTGGAGTAACTTTGCTTTTAAACAATGGCTGTTCTATTCCTGTTCATTGAAGATCTGTCATCTGTCTTTTCTTTTTATTTCTGTTCTGAATGATTGGCAGCTGTTCCGTCCACGTGGCTATTAAATGGTTATGGAACAATTATGTATGTGTTTTTCAAGTGTGTGTGCGTGTGAGCATTTCTCTTCGTTCATAGATATCGTTGTTAAGAGGGTAATATGAATTGGTCCTTCTTGGACCTAACAGAGTCAGTTTAGGGAATATAATACTTTGGAGTCCATTTTATTAAGCCCGGCTCTATTCAGGCCGCTACCGAATAGACAAAACACCCCACCGTTACTCTATTCAGGCCGCTAGGTACCTCTGGGTAGGGGCCAGAATAGACACCCCCCGGGGCCCGGCTCTATTCAGGCCGCTGCCTACAGGCCCGAATAGACAAAACACCCCACCTTTATTCTATTCAGGCAGCTAGGTGCCTCTAGGTAGCGGCCTGAATAGACACTCCCTTTCACTGGGAGACTTTTAGAAGAATAAGGAAACATTAATTTTATCAGTCGGAGAGGAAAGGGGAAGAGTTAAATAAACTCTAATGTGATTTTTACTTATTTATTTATTTATTTACTTATTTATGTCTCTCTTGCAAGAAGGCAGTTAGTGAGCACTTCTGTCCTTTTGTCCTGACATTCTGCCATATTCTGTCTAACATCTTGTTTCTTCCTAGCACAATGTAACTGTCATGGTGTCGACGTGCTTTCTCTAAACTCATTCAAACTCTCTTGCAGTGTTTTCCTTTTTTTTTTTTTACATTTCAACAACCTGTCATTGGTCCAAACAACAGACCTGCCATGGATAATCTTAAATCAGACTGTATGCTACAGTCTTTGGCTTTAACTCCAGCAGCGTGTGAATAAAACGTGGACATACTTGCAGGGAACTCGTATTTAGATAATAGTTGTATCAGAGAGTATAGATTTAGAGAGAGGGGAAACTTCCGCGTGAATTCCGTGACAACAGTGAGCAGGCGAGCGTGATCTATACTCTCTGGTTGTATTATTATAGAAATTATTTTCATTATAACCCAAGACCTAGTTACTGAAGCCAAACTAGCCAACATCTCTTTGTCAGTGCGATGTAGATTTGAAAAGCATTTCCCTAGGTTGTTGGGATTATCGTAAGAGTTGTTTCCCCACATCGAACCAACGTATACGAGACTTTGTTACCAGCGGATCTACGTAGGAACGATGCCATTCAGATGTTCAAACTTGACGTCAGTATACATGTTGGATTTCTGTGCGTTTGGAATCTGGGAACGACCCGCTTGTTCCATTTCTGAGATTTAGACCTGGACAACCTAGATCTACCCCTAGAACCGCCCGTGACTGTAAGTTTAGTCGCAGTCTGGAGACACTTCTGAAGTATGTCGTCGTAGCTTTTTTTTATACTTTGTGTTGATTTCATTAGTCAGGGGGGGATATGATATTTGGACCAGCGGTCAATCCCTGTGGCTTAGTAGATCTGGGGCTGGTCAGGGGTCAAGGTGTAACTGGGCCGCAAGCAAGGAGAGAGAGATATCGAGATGACTACGAATGTGGTTGGTCCCAGTGGGCTTTTGGTGCCTGGCCAGTTCCTGTCCCACGTCACAAAACGCGTAGAGAGTTGGTCTTTTCAAAACGTTTGAGAATGGCTTGCCTCCTCCTCTGTGATGAGTCAAATATTGTATAATTTATTTTACTCTCATAACTGTTAATTTTAGTGTATTTTGTCAGGTATTGAAAGTTTTATCTGGTCTTTTTATCTATCTGTCTGCCTATCAGTCTGTCTGTCTGTCTGTACACCCGTCAGTTTGTCGATTGATCGATCGATCGAAGTATCCATCCATCCATCCACCCACCCACCCATCCATCCATCCATCCATCCACCCACCCACCCACCCACCCACCCACCTACCTACCTACCTACCTACCTACCTACCTACCTATCTATCTATCTATCTATCTATCTATCTATCTATCTATCTATCTGCCTCTCTATCTGTCTGACTGTCTGTCTGTCTGCCTACTTACTCATTTATTCATTTATTTGTGACAATCTGCAGGGCTGTTCTTGACATTATTTACAAATTGTAAAGTTTGTCAAAGATTCAATTCAAATAATTTAATGAACTTTCTTTCTTACATTCCATTATTATAACAAAAGTTAGCGTACTCTAACTACATCGTACATCTGTATAATTTAAACGCTGTTATGCCTTATGAGATGAATAAACCATTCTGACAGCGTCAAAGGTTCTTTACCCGCTCACATTTGACTTGCATGAAGCAGGAGATGAGCTTTCCGGCCAATCTAACCACACATAATTTTGAAGAAACAATCTGGGCAGCATCATTTGAGATAAAATGCAAATTATTGGAATGAATTATCTGATCTGGGACACTCTGGGCTTTTTCTGTCACATCACTGCTGATTTTCTGAGCTAACGTATAATTTTTAAAAATATTTTTTTGCATAGAAATGAACTAGAAATAATGATCATTTCATACGAAAAAAAAATGAATGCTTATTAAAGTGTCAGGCTTGGGGGTGAAACCTGCAATATAGGCCTGCGGTCGTTGTTCACACGTTTAGGGAGGTTCCATCTGCAAGCAACGACACTGATGGTTTGCTGTGACACGTTTTATTCCCTCAGCAATTGATAATGTCACTGCTCTGAGTTTTTCCAGCAATTACATAGTAAAGTGGCGCAAGAAGGGAAACCGCAGCCGAAACCTGTTGTGATGATTATTGTAATAGCGACATTCAATCTTTGTTTTTTCTCTTTACACACTTTTGCTTCTTTTTTTTTTATTATTTTGTTTTCGAAAACTGTGTTTGGTACCCAGCTCACGGAAAAAGGGGGGGGGGTGCTTTGATCATTGTTTTATGTTAGCTAAATAACCCGCTGGGACTTTAATTTTTTGTGTGTATGAATTTAACAAACAAGGAGGGGGCTTTAGAAAGAGTGGGAGGACTGCACGCTGTGAAAGAAAGTCCAGCTTTTCTTTACTTAAAACTGGTGAATTTATTTTACTGCCATAAATTGATCTAACCAAAGCACCAGTTCGGGCCACCATACGTAGACGGACGTGCGGCGTTACGAGAATTCAAGTTGAGAACTTGGAAGCGTTAAGTATGTACATACATTTGTCTATTTTTAATTGTCAATCTTGTTACACTGTTTTCCCGTAGAAGGTTCATAATATACCAAAAGCTTGATTTCTCTTTCCTTTTCCTTTGTGTTTGATTGTATCGTTCCTGTATTATTTCTTACACGAGACTTAGCTACACCTTTTTCTGTTTGCTACATTTTGACTTGGCTTAAAGCCTTCAGTTTGTGCGGCAGTCTTCGTTATCATTGTTGTTGCTGTTGTTGTTCTATTGTGTGGCTGTTGTTGTCGTTGTTGTTTTTTCATTGATTTCAGCCATGCCCCCGAGACTTGCTGTAAGATGTCATAGTTGTGGCAACTTGCCATGAGAAACAGAAGAGCGACTTAAAGAAATATAAAATGCAACAGGATTACTGCGATTCCACACAGCTGGCTAGAAGCAGTAAATTGAGGTAGGAAATAAAAAAAACCCAATAAAATCATACTTTTTATTCTTTGAATCAGATCGAAGTCTTGGGCAATGTCCCCGGGGCGCATTCGAAATGTTTCACTGTTTGTTTGTTTTTTTCATTATATATGAATTATGTGTGATTAGGAGATGTTGTGCGTTGTTTTTAAATGTAGACAAAAGCGAAACCGGTGAATATTGACACTTGGTAAAAAAAAATGGAACAACATTAGGTGGCACAAGGAGCCGATACTACATAACTCCCACCATAACTATTTTATATAATAATACCGTTGATTCAATAGTCATGTTTTTTTAATGGTTTACTGCCTGTGGTCCCGGCGTTGCCCGGGATAATAAAGTGTATAATTATTAGTTTCAGTTCTGGATGATCGTGGTAGATCTACTTCACTTTGCCTGTTCTTCGTTGTTCCTTGTGTGTTTGCTTTTACTTTTAGATATTAAGTGCCATTGAGGTTTCTTGCTTTCTTGTTCTTACCAACAACGTGAGCGATCAGGATGAGGCAGCCAAGCAGTGTGTTGTTCTGTAGCCAATGAAAGAAAGTAGGCTTGGTGTGTATTCAGCAAAGCGTGTCGACTCGGCGTGGATAGTCTAGCGGAAGGAACAGGAAGTCATGACATCACGGGTTCATGTATACGTGAAAAGGAGAACCGGTGGCGCAATTAGCGATTTAAAGCAGGCTTAAAAAAAAACAAAAAAATACTTTCCCAAAAGAAAAAGGGAACATGTATTTGACGGCAAAAGCGATGAGCCCAAATTGTTTTTAATTTTTGTGCAAAATTTCAGCAACACACGTTACCTAATAAAGTCAGCGAGCTTGACTATAGTTTGTATAGGCTAGGGTGTCTTTTTTTTTTTTTAAACTAGATGAAGTTCCCCGGCATTATCCGGGATGGATAAAGCTGTGAACCCACCGTTCCATCTTTCTCTCTTTTTGGTCTAGAAAGCTTCCCATATTCTACAGTGTTCTACATTTACATAAATGGCGCACTTCCGGTTGCTGTGTTCAAGCGCCTGACAGGCAGCTGAAACAGCATTTTGTTGTTTTTTCTCTGGATTTATTCAGTGGATCACTACAAATTTAATATCTCAATTTAGCCCTTGATTTGCTCTTTGCAGTGCTGTATAAATGCATTTTATTAAAGTAAGATCTGGATTATTATCAGTCACGGAACTTGTAATTTTAGCCTTGGCCCTATTGAATCACTCTGGCCATGTTTTACTAACTAGTGAGCTGTAACTGTGTCAGCCAATCCTGGACACAGGTGAATAACAACAAGTCTAGTCAGTGTGTTAGACTCTCAAGTGCACTGGACCGTACACATGAACCATCTAGATGTGTTATAAGATACACAAAAAAACAGCTGCTGAATGTATACAATCCAAGCCTGAGTGTACAATCCATTTTGTTGACACATTTGTCTCAGCGGGGAGTTAGATCTAGAAACAGCTGTGACTGCCAGTGTAAGGTAGTGAGGAGAAAGAAGAGAGGTACAAGAGGAGGGACACGGAAACAGAGGAAAATCACGGTGTGTCAGGGGTTTATCCATGACACTGTTTCCCACTATAGATCAGTAAACAGGACCAACTTGATACAGATAGACACTCGCTATGTGTTTCAGTGCAAGAGCCTTAATTTTAGAGTTGGGTGCATCAATACCCGGTCATGCTGCAACAAGTCTAACATCTTAAGAGATAATGTTGAAGAACTGAACATTGACCTATTGTGCATCACCGAATCTTGGTTAAGCACAGAAGGTGATGAATCCACCATAGCAGACATTAGACCACCTTGTTATGAATTCAAATCTTTTCCGCGCAGCACGCGCGGTGGCGGAATTGCATTCATGTATCGACAAGGCCAGCATATAAAATTTGTCAACGATGGTGTTTCGTACCGTACATTTGAAGTGGTCACTGCGATTGTTAGATCAGAACAACTCATCTGTCGTGTGGTTTGTGTTTATAGGCCACCATCCAACAAGAAAAACATGTTCACGAGCAGCGAATTTTTCTCCGAGTTTCAAGATCTACTTTTTCATCTGGAGCAGGCGACATCTCCTTTTTACATCGTTGGTGATTTTAACTTTCACTTTGATGATACCTCTGCTCCAGACACTAAACTTCTTGTGCCAGTTTTCCACGACCATGATCTAGTACAGCTAATCAATGAACCAACGCATCAGTGTGGTCACATTTTAGATCTGCTGATTGCCAGCACAGCTGATCCACACATTTTAAACCATCAAGTACTAGACAAGGCCATCTCTGACCACTTCCTTCTGATGGCAGACATGAACCTCTCCAAACCAAGGCAGAAGAAAAGAAGTATATTATCCAGAAATACAAGAAAAATAGACACATCTTCATTTCGAGGAGATGTAAGCCAATCACTGGCAGATCTACCATCTCTCAATGCAGACACCTTCAATGACATCCTGAAGGCTGCAATCGACCGACATGCCCCACTCACAAAAAGAAACATCTCCATCAGACCATACTCGCCATGGTTTTCACTAGAAATCAAAGAAGCCAAGCAACACCGACGACAGGCTGAACGCAGGTGGAGGAAAACCAAACTACAAGTTCACAGAGACACGTACATTAAACAACGAGATAAAGTCAACAAAGTCATCGAGGAAAACAAAAAGAGACATTACATCAATGAACTTAAGGACGTAAAGTCATGCAAAGAACTTTTTCGTACAACCAACACCATTCTAGGAAAGGATACAAGATCTCCCCTCCCCTGCATAGGGTCAGACGACGAGTTGTGTGATCAATTTATAACATTTTTCAGTAACAAGATTGAAAACATCAGTTCTTCACTCGATCTAGAACCAAGCGGGAATTTAGATTTCCCTGAGTTTACTGGACAAGTTTTAGATTCGTTTTGTCCAGTCTCAGAAAGAGATGTTTTACTCTGTATCAATAATTCCACTATAAAAACGTGTGACCTTGATCCCAGCCTGCTCATGTACTCAAAACCTGTATCGATCTTGTCGTACCTCACATTACTCAAATAGTAAATATGTCACTTGCCACAGGCACAGTGCCCAGTTCCTTTAAACAAGCCATTGTAAAACCATTATTGAAAAAACCTGGGCTTGATGAAAACGACTTCAAAAATTATCGACCAGTATCCAATTTGCAATTTGTCTCAAAAATTCTGGAAAAGATTGTCTTAGGTCAAATTTTGGCACACTTTGAAATAAATGGATTGCAAGAAAATTTTCAGCCTGCATATAAAGCTCAACATAGTACCGAACTGCACTCATAAAAGTAACCTCTGATTTTTTAGATTATATTGACAGTAAGAAGCTGTGTCTTTTGACCCTTTTAGACCTATCTGCAGCTTTCGATACAATCGATCATTCTATCTTACTTACAAGACTTGAGCGCTCTTTTGGTATGTCGGGTACTGCCCTGTTATGGTTCAAGTCGTATTTACAGAACAGAGTTCAGTCAGTGCAAATTAAGAACAGTTTTTCTAAACAAGTTGCACTAGACTATGGAGTTCCACAAGGGTCTGTCCTTGGTCCTGTGCTTTTTACACTCTATACGCAGCCCCTTGCAAGTATTTTACAAACTCATGGACTACAATATCACTTTTATTCGGATGATGTTCAGATGTATATTGATGGCACCATTCAAGATCTGTCAAATATGACTCTCGCCTCTAAACAATGTGTTCAGGAAATTAAAATGTGGATGACAACAAACAAATTGAAATTAAATGAAGACAAATCAGACATAATTCTATTCAACAGCCCACGATTAACAAAAGATCTTGAAAATGTCACCATTGATTTCAATGGCCATGAATTATCATGCAAAGAAGTTGTAAAGAATTTGGGGGTGTTTATTGATCACCATTTGTCAATGGGTTCAGGTGTAGGATCTCTGTCTAAATCCTTAAATTTTCAGTTGAGAAGAATAAGCCTTGTCCGAAAGTATCTAAATGAAGAGACCACAAAAACATTAGTTACATCCCTTATCTTGTCTAGACTGGACTACTGCAATTTACTTTTGGCGGGTATTCATACAAAATTTTTGAATCGTCTACAGGTAATCCAAAATAATGCGGCCAGGCTGATAACCAAATCCAAAAAACGAGATCATATCACACCACTCCTGAAAGAATTGCATTGGCTCCCCGTGAAGCAAAGGATAATTTTTATGCATCCTGTGTTTCAAATGTCTGAATGATTTGGCTCCTTCTTATTTACAAGATTTGATAAAACTGTATACACCAGGGAGAAGTTTAAGATCCTCCACTGATTCCACCATGCTAGTGACACCTGTGAAATCATACAGATGTTATGGTGAACGATCATTCACATATCTTGGCACCTTAATATGGAATAAGTTACCTATGGAACTGAGACAAACAAAATCATTAGTAAGTTTCAAAAGGCAGCTAAAGCATTTTTTGTTCCAGCAGGCTTATTTTTCTTGACTTACCTGAGGGGAGAGAGCATGTGATAGAAGGAGTGAGAATGTGATGGGAAGAGAGAGAGAAGGGGGGTGGGGAGAGGGAGTGTGGGAGAGAGAGGAATGAGTTTTTATTACTTGTAAAGCGCATTGAGCATTTATTGGAAATGCGCTATATAAATGTAATTTATTATTATTATTATATTATTACAGTGAACAGACTTTACTACAGATTTTATGCGCACCAGAGCACTACCCACTCATTTCTGGTTGGGAAATTGCGCGCACCGAATTGAACGGGTGTTAATACATCGTTTCCGGTGAGGTGGACTTACTAACGGGAGCCAAAACAACGCTCATTGTATTTTACATTTTTACCACTTTTTATTTAAACATACCTGAAATTTGAATCAACACAATGGGTCGATACAAAACCGATTGGACTGGATTAGTTGACACTTAAGAAAATTAATTTTTTAATTTTTTAAACTGTCATTTAGGCTGTAGCGTCGAGCAAAAAAGGGTCAAAATCGCACCACAATGCCTTACTCCCGCCACTATTTTTTTTTATATAGTAAGATTATTATACCGGTACTAAATTTATTAACGCTAGCCGACCCGAGTGAGGTGAATTTTGCAACATTCTTCTTTCGTACCAACTGTCTATCTAGGTCCAGGTCACAGTAATAATGACACTGGCATTCGATGCAAAGATAAATAAAAGTTGTTGTTACGCCACATTGTCAAGTCCTTGCAGAGTTCTCAGATAATAAAGTTGATTTCTGACCACCAAAATGTAAACAGAGGCAAAGAACGGAATTCCAGTCATACTTTTCGATTTTACTCGACGGAAATGTGTCCGTAATTTTTAATGCGGCTTAAAAAAATCCAAATTAAAAATATTAAAGACTCAATTTTGTCCCAAATGGATGTGTCCATGTGATATCTCTTTAAATCTTGAGGCAGTGCACAAAATTTCACAATTTAGGTCAAGCAATCATACTGTTTTAGGTGCTGATAGGTTTACCCTCCAGCTCCATTATAACAAAGATACTAGAATTGATAAAATGAGACAGCTAGTGCATTTAGTGTGCACAGATTTCGCACCACCACCTCGCGGCAAACGCGCGGAATCCAAATAGGGAAAGTACTGAGTTTTGTTCATTGTTCAGCTATCGCTATAGATAAGATAAGATAAGATAAGATAAATTTTATTCGTCCTTGTACAAGGAAATTTGTTTTGATCATTGAATACATAACAATATAGTTACAGAAGCAGAAAGTATGATACATAGCGCGCACACACACATATATACACACACACTGATAAATTAACTAAATTAACAAAATTAACAGTGCACACAATATGCTTCCCTAACTAAAACACATTGACCTGACACGCAGGACATAATTCAACTGTGCACAGATTACGATCAAGATGACGACATTATTGTAACATCCTAGTTGATGATGGAATAAACGATTTAAAGTAGCGCTCAGTTTTAGTTTTCTTTGACAACAGCCTTAAACTTCTTACAGATCTTATATATTCCTTGTTCAGGGGATGTTGGGGGTCATTTATAATAATATTAGCTTTTTTAATACAAGCACCAGTGTACAGCTCATCAAAATATGACAGATCACAGATACAAATTTTGGATGCTTTTTAAATTAAATTATTGATCTTATTTTTATCTTTTTGTAAGATGTTTTCTCCCCAACAGACAACTCCATACATCAAAACGCTCTGAATAGCCATGGTGTAAAATATTTTCAGAATGCTTTTGCTAACTTTTAAAAAGCGGAACTTTCTGAGGAAATACATGCGCTGGTTGGCTTTCTTGTATACATATGTTACTGTAACAGCTGAGGTTGTTCTAGCACGTTATAGTAGGGGGGAGTTAGTTGATCTAACTACAACCCTTTAGAAAACGAAACTATTACAGCTGTAGAATAAATAAACACGAGATCCGACGATAGATTAAATAACACTAAAGTTTAATAACTGAATACTGAACAATAAATACTAGGAAGGTACCAACGAACAAGTAAATATCCTACGCCACAGAGAGGAAAACTCACTTACTCACCGACCAACCACTCACACAGGTCTATATATATAAACATTCCTACAGAAAGTTCCCGAAATAAACGTTACCTTTGCCCTCGCACAAACTAACCAATCACGCATCAATACGTCATCAGGTTACATCACTCAAAGCCAAATCTGGCGTAAACATCCTTATCCACAGTGTTATCGAATGTTCGGGAACATACTAATATTTACTGAACGAGTCAAAACACCTGACAACAAGCGAGCGAGGAAAAAAACTACTCACTAGAAAAGAAGGTCAGGTCACGGAGTACAGTACACTCTGGCGGTTGTCAACAATAAAATGAAAAAAGTAGTGGACACATGCTCAGCCACCAGCACAACAACAAAACCGGGGGAGGGCAAGGGGTAGCCCGCAGATGCTACACAACTCCCCAATTTAAGTTGAATATCTGTCAACTCCAAAAACATTATACAGCGTCTGCACTATCGTGAAATAATCTTATAGCACTCCCAATCTCACAAAGGTAGTTGCTAATTCTATTACAATTAATAACAATTTCAGTGTCTTCCCGAATGTCATCACAAATACAATACAAATGCAGTATCCTTTGCATCACTAATACAATGACTAATACAGTATCATCATTGTGACAAACCAATGGTTAACAGTAGGCCTACTAGTCAAAATAACACAACGCCACCACTGTGGTGAAACAATGGTCAATGATATTATTACAAATCATATAAGGTGAAACGATGGCCCATCGTTTACACAATGCTTCGTGCACGAATCATAGCATATAACTTGTTGTACATAACATGGTTATCTCCAAAATGTATAACTCATACGTACAATGGCAAAAATACCAATACATACCGACCACTGATTAGGGTCTTTCTTCATCATATTAGGTCAAAACAAGTTACAACATTGCAATATAACACAAACACTGCTTGCTCGCAGTCCCCATTTGGGTTACATTTTCAAAAATTACACCAAGTTCCATTGGTAACTAATATGACATAGCATAAAACCAAAATGTGACTAACACATCATGACTCTCTATCAGCCATCAATTCAGTATTCAATCACAGATGAACTATGTCCCCAATTACAGTACAATACTGCCGTCCTAGAAATTCATCTAGTAGGCAAAAGTATGGGTTACAATGCATTTCACTGATAGTGTACTACTTTAAAATACCCTGCTCAGGAAATCGGCACAGACATTTTCTCTGCCTTTTACGTAGTGAATCCTGAATCGATAAGACTGTAAAAATAAACTCCATCGTAATAACTTTGGACTGTCAAACTTGGCAGAGTTCAAAAACTCTAATGACCGATGGTCAGTTTGGAGCACAAACTCCTTTCCATACAAATACAAAGTAAACTTTTTTACAGCCCAAACAATAGCTAAACATTCGCGCTCTGAGACCGAATAATTTGTCTCACGAGGCAATAGTTTACGACTAGCATATGCCACAGGGTATAACTTTCCCCCGTGTTCCTGCATAAGACTAGCGCCTAATCCGCGATCTGATGCATCAGTTGCTAAGACAAACTCTTTGGAAAAATCTGGCAAACATAACACGGGTTTGGAGATAATGACATTCTTCAAAGAGGTGTACGCTTTCTCCTGCGTTTCATCCCACTGAACTATATTGGGCTGACCCTTTCTAAGTAAATCAGACAATGGTGATGCAATCGCTGAAAAGTTAGGAATAAATTCATGGTAATATCCCACTAATCCTAAGAATGCTTTCACTTCCTTCTTAGTGGTGGGTCTGGGTGCGTCTCGTACCTTACATACATTCTCTTCTAACAGGCCAATCATACCTTCTCCCACTAAGTGTCCAACAAAGTCTACTTCAGACGTTCCAATCAGACACTTCGATGGTCTTGCAGTTAATCCAGCTTGGTCCATCCTCTGCAGTAAGTCCTTGAGAGTCTTCACATGCTCGTCGAATGTCTCTGTATGAATCAGCAGGTCGTCCACATATGCTGTCACATTGTTCATTCCACGGATCAATGGCTTTACGATCCTGTTCAGTGTGGCTCCTGAGTTCATCATCCCAAAAGGCATCCGAATGAATTCATAGTGCTCGCCCATGGTGACGAACGCCGTCTTGGGAATGTCTTGCTCTCGAACTTTCACTTGCCAGTATCCCTTGCTCAGGTCAATCCGAGTGAATAATTTTCCTCTCGAGAGACTCTGAAACACTTCTAATGGCGCTGCTGTCGGATGAGGGTCGAATATTGTGATCTTGTTTAACCTCCTGTAGTCGATGCAGACTCGGTTGGATCCGTCCTTCTTCTTGACGACAACAATAGGTGAAGCATAAGCTGATGAGCTCCTTCGAATGATGCCCAGCCGTTCCATGGTGCTAAGCTCCTCCTTCAATGAGTCGCGCATTGCGTAGGGCACCGGGTATGGTCGTTGACGAACTGGTACTTCTGTCGTCAGGTCGATGCGATGTTCACCCAACTGGCAGCATCCAGGGAGATTGGTGAAGACGTGCTGGTAATTCTTCACCACATCGCAGAGTTCTTGACGTTGTTCCGATGTCAGTTGCGTTCCATACTGGACATCTCTGTAGCCTTCATTCTGGTCCCAGCTTCCTAGGTCGGCAAGGTCCTCCGTCGTTCCACCGTTGTCGCCTTCCAGGTCGCAGTCCTCGATGACTGTCATGCTAGCTGACTCCACGGGTTGACTCTTGTCTATCAGGTCGTCCTCTGCCAGTACAGTCTCAGCACTATCACCGCCGCCGTCCTTTATGGCGTTGACATGTTCAGGCGTGGTATCTCTCCTACTGTTGTCCATCCCACACATCTCGGTCACAATAGGTCTCGGTTCCATTGCCACTGCTGCTGCTTTTGACGTCCTTGGAATGTATCTCTTGAGGAGGTTGGCGTGCAAGGTCTTTTCTTTTGCACCCATCTTGACTCTATAGTCGTTAACACCGACAACTGAGACTACCTTATATGGTCCCTTCCATTGTGTCACAAATCCCAGACTGGGAGATGTAATAGTTTATGACAGGACGACAATCACGAACAAACAAGTTAACACTTAACAAAACAACCCATCAGACTCACACATTTATTAAACATAATTATACATATAATAGCGCAATTACATACATTATATTATTGAAATGAACTGCCGTACAACGGCCTTATTCTCACACACACTCTCCCTCGGATCCACAATCCGGTAGTTACTCCTAAAGGCACTTCGGCCTCAGCCTCTCCCCTCAGGGTCTTAATAGTACATTAATGATTCACTGGCACCGCAGTCTCTCAACATCACCTTCCTATTGCCATACACCTTAGCACTCCCCTAGCACCTCAGCAGGGCAACAACACATTATTATTTCCATAGCCATCAACATGGCAACAACATAGTATCAGTTCACTAGCCTATCAACATGGCAACAATATAGTATCTCATTCACTCTCATATCTACGTCCCTGTCCGTGGCCTGACTGCCACGACTTTATGTGCCTCTACTGTCCTGCACTGACAGCCTCACTTCTGGCCTATGTGTGGCCTCCGGCCCTATGCTGGCCTATCCCCTGTGCTCATCGAGGTGGCTCTGCGGCCCGTCCCCGACACCTACAAGAATAACATTACATTGGTATAATACCCTACCATTTCTATTCACTCCACCTCTCCTTACAATCCAGGAAGCGTACACACACTAGTTCACCTTTCACTCACCACACATCTTACGGTAACACACCTCCATCGGAGTACACACTACTCACTCGCGCTACAAATCCATGAACTCACTTTCATCTATCGCTCGTGGCGCACATTGCTATATCCAATATCAAGGA
The DNA here is from genome assembly GCA_963931925.1 of Onchidella celtica. Lineage (NCBI taxonomy): Eukaryota > Metazoa > Mollusca > Gastropoda > Systellommatophora > Onchidiidae > Onchidella > Onchidella celtica. The sequence goes on from OZ007574.1 coordinate 45,738,740, forward strand.
CTTCCACATTCCTCACATATACTTATTCACATCATGGTAATAGACGAATATAATATAATACATCAATCATAATAATCAATCAACGTTCTACATACCAGTCATTACTGGAACAACACTCATCCGTCTCCCGACTGCTTTCACTTATGTCCGCCCGCTGGGCTCTTATTCACAGGTCCGCTCCGTCGGACCTTCTAACTTGCAGTGATAGTTATACAGCGCTTTCGCCTCATTCAGACCCCCCCCCCCACTACTCACAACAGCACGCTTAACTTGCTGTCTACTGTGAGTCCTTCTTACTCTACACCCGCTCTGTAGCAATCCCCTTAATTGCACTCACTCCACTCGTGACATCATCCCCCACCCCAAAAAAATTAATGCAATTAATTTCAAATCGCATCAAGATGACTGTCAACGAGTGAGCGTGAGCAATACGTACACTAAAAAAAATGACCTAGCAGTTCCCCTAGTATATAAAATACCGAAATCAGGGGAAAATATGGGGATCAATATGGCCTGAAATATGCATATATGTGTCACATCATGAATAGCTAACTAACCACCATCCTTAATACAGAATCAAAAACCATTCAACCTATCAACCATTCTTCATATCATATTTATAATGTTAATATTTTCAAGTCGACTCATTCACACAGATCCTGTCAATGTTCCTGTCCTCCGATGTATAAGCTCCTGAAATCTTGCCCTAGGCTCGACTAAGGTAGTCGGCGATATGATTGCCGGCTCCTGGAATTGGTTGAATAACGAAGGTATACGGCTGCAAAGCCAATGCCCATCCAGACAAGCGTGGGCTGGACGAACGATTCTTCGACAAAAATGTCAGTGGCTTGTGGTCTGTCTGGATACAAAATTCTCGTCCCATGAGATAACGTCCCAATTTCTGGACGGACCAGACAATGGCAAGACACTCACGCTCTATCACAGAATACTTTCTCTCTCTCTGCAACAACTTCCCACTGACATAACATACAGGATGGAGACATTCGTTCTTCTCCTGTAGAAGACAAGCGCCGACACCAGAGTCCGACGCATCCGTTCTGAGGATAAAATTAGATCGAAAATCGGGTAATATCAGAATGGGTAACGATGATAATGCTGTCACCAAATTATCAAATGCTGTCTGACATTCAGACGTCCACTGGACCTTATCGGGTTGTCCCTTCTTAGTAAGGTCAGTAAGAGAAGATGACAAGGAGGAAAAATTTGGAATGAACTTTCTGTAATAATTTAAAATTCCCACTAAGCTTCTGACTTGTTTCTTTGTTTTTGGGATTTGCAACCCTACTAACTTGTCAATTTTTGTTACTTCAGGTCTCTGAACCCCTCTACCCACAATATGTCCTAAGAATATTATCTCTGGACATGCCAAATCCATCTTTGCGGGTTTAGCAGTTAGCCCAAACTGGCGTAATCGTTGAAAAATTACTGTTAGTGTCTGAATATGATCAGACCATGTCGACGTATGACATGCTATATCGTCAAAGAATGACACGACATTAGGTATGTCCTTCAACACTAGTCTCATTAATCGTGCAAACGTCGCTGGCGCGTTTACCAACCCAAATGGCATGACCTTAAATTGGAATAATCCAATGGGCGTTTGGAACGCCGTGTATTGTTTAGACTCCTCAGTAAGCGGGATTTCCCAATACCCTTTCGTCAAATCTATCTTGGAAAACCACGTGGACCCGGCCAATGAAGCTATTAATTCCTCCTGGAACGGAATAGGCTCCCTATCGCCTACCGTAATAGTGTTCAATCTTCGAAAATCAATACAGAACCGCACCGATCCATCAAGTTTTTTCACGAGGACGATGGGTGATGAATACGGCGATGTTGATGGTTCTATCACATCTAACTTCAACATCGACTCAACTTCCTTTATAACTCTATCTCTCGAAGAAAAAGGCAACGGATACGGTCTAAGAAATACTGGCTTATCCGAAGTCAACTTTATTTGGTGCTGGATCACCGTAGTGCGACCCGGCAAATCCGTAACAACATCCGGAAATGACGCTAACAGGGTCTCAAGTTCCCTACTCCTTGAACTGGCAAGGTCAGGGTTAATGTTAACGTCCCTGTAACCTTGTGTCGGAGTTAACTCCGGCAATTGAATTTGTAACTCTTCCTGCGCCTCGGTGTCGCTTACGTCACAGTCCAACTGGTCTACGACCCCCGTACAAGCAATAGAGAAGACACTCTCCTCTGGTTTCGTCTGTGCACACAGATACCGTGGTCTCTCATAAAATCTCTGTAGCATATTAACATGGAAAACCTTACTCGCTCCATCAATGTGGATAGCGTAATCTACCTTTGAAACAACTCGCTCAATAACATAAGGGCCTTTCCATGTCATCAATAACTTATTATGGTCCGTAGGTAACAACAACAGAACCTTGTCTCCTGGCTTAAAAATTCTCAGTTTGGAACCTCTATCTTTATAGTCTTTTGCTCTTTTCGAAGCGATACTAGACGCTTCTTCTGCTATAGTGCGCGCTGCAGATAGTCTTTCTCTTAAATCAACAAGGTACTGAAACACCGAAATCTGCTCATCGTCTCCCGATGATGGCGACGTCATCATGTCCCGAAGAACATCAGTTGGGCCCCTAGGACTACGACCGTACATCATTTCGAACGGCGAGAATCCCGTTGACTCCTGCCGTACCTCTCTGTACGCGAATAACACTGCAGGGATATATCTATCCCAATCTTTAGGGCGATCAGCAGCTACCTTACGCAGCATCGACTTTAACGTCGAGTTCAATCTCTCGCACATGCCATTAGCCTGCGGATGATAAGGGGTGGTAGTGATGGGTTGTATACTGAATAAGCGGAACAATTCCTTCATCATCTCCGACGTAAATTGCGCGCCCCTATCAGACAGAATTTGCTCTGGTATTCCTACCCTAGCGAAAATTGCAAACAACGCTTCCGCGACTGCCTCAGACGTTATGGTCCGCAGAGGAACCGCCTCTGGCCATCTCGTAGCATTACATATGACCGTTAAGAAAAATCGATTCCCCCTATCGGTCGCTGGGTGAATGGGGCCAACAAGGTCTATCGAGACCTTTTTAAACGGTTCCGAGACCGTGGGGGGGATCTGAAGAGGAGCCTGGGGTGTACGACCCTTATGCGTCGTCTTTTGGCACGCACTGCACGTCTTACAATAGACTTGCACATCTCTGTGGACCGATGGCCAGTAAAAATTTTTAAGAACCCTTTCTTTGGTTCTAGCTATCCCCATATGACCCGCTAATGGGACATCATGTGCCAAATGCAATACTGTTGCGATCAGCAACGCTGGCACAACGACCTGCTTTAAAATGGAGGCCACCGTTACATATTTACGGAACAGAATGCCCGCCTGAACAATAAAGGAGGACGACCCGTTCTTATATCTCCTCGTTTTCTCGGTTCGCGCTTCCCCAAAACATGGGTTTAATGATGGATCCTCCCTTTGTAATCTCGCCAAGCGCTCTGGCGTGATATCTAGGTTGACCGCTGGCGTCGCCAAAGGTCTAATCTTATCTTTATCAGCTACCCGTCGACGTGTTTCGACCGCGGCGCAAAAGTCAATACCTTTTGATTGCGACCATGCTTGCACGTTCTCATCGGAAGGGGAAACTACCCGTGATACATTCCCAATGATGAGCTGGGCGCCTGGAAAACAACCAACGACTGCTTCGACTTCCCCGCTAAGGAAAGGTGTATCTATCACTATTCTTGCCATGGGTAATTTCTCAATGGCCCCCGAAAATTGGATGCACGGGACAGTCTCACCTGTAAGCTGTGAATCCCGAATGCAGTCCCTATGCACTCCCACAACGGTAGATCCTGTATCTCGTAAAACCGAGACCGGTTCGTCCCCAACAAACCCCGGATAAACCCTAAGACCACCTCCTGTATGACATGAATTTATAACGGGGATCTTTCTCCCACAAGGTAAAACACCGGAAGATAATAACTTCTCACAACTGGGACACTTAGAATACTGTCCGCCTCCGTTGTCCGATGTAACACACGCAGCCGCATGATGAAATTTATTTGGGGAACATGGACTGGAGCTACTGTCCACGTTCGCCGCTATCCTACCTGCAGGGCAGTTCACGCTGATGTGATCTGCTCTTCCGCAGTTCCAACACTTCGCGGCCCTACACTCGCGCGAAAAGTGACCCACGCGTCCGCAAGTCCAACACTCCGCTCCCTGTGCTGCCCTAGGCCTGGGTCCCCGTGACCCCTCGCGACCGGAACTAGAGTCCCTATGCCGTCGGTCATCGGCAAAGGTCACAACTCGCCCCCGGCCATTACCGCGACCTAGCCCTCCTGCTCGGTCAAACTTACCGGATCCATATGCCGGTGATTGGTGATAGCCCCTATGCTGCCCCTGGGCTTGCCCACTATAGGCACCACGCTGACGCGACCTGTCCCTAAGTCCTGCCGGCGACCCCTCGACAACGGCGACGTACCCAGCATCTTGGACGTACGCCCTGGCGACTGGTTTGGACGGATGTGCCGTACGGTACGCTTCCGCCAACTTAGACGCCTCCTGCACCGTCGCGGGTTCGTTCTCTTTCAGGAAAGCCACCAGATCTTTGTGGCACGACGCGTACAGCTGGTCACGGATCATTAAGTCTTTCAGTTTAGCAAAATCCGTGCCCACATGCGCCAAGTCTACCCAGTTCGCGAAATACTCCGTTAGTCTCGCGACGAAGGCAGCAAAGTCCTCCCTGGTATCTGCACGTGCTCGCCTAAACTGCTCCCGGAAATATTCCTCGGTACGCGCAAATCGGCGAAGCAGCAAAGCCTTCAGCTTATCGTAATCTTGCACGTCTTCGCGCTGTAGCTCTTTAAAGTAGGTTAACGCTCGTCCCTGCAATAGCGATGCCAGGTACGTGGCCCATAATTCCTTATTTTCCCCCCATTGCAATTGTGCGTTCAATTCGAACCTGTAAAGGAAGGCGTCTATGTCGTCCTTCCGGTCGTCGAACGTAGGGAGCTTAATCCTAACACCACCTTTATTGTGTACCTGCCGCTCAACTGCTTCTGTTGGCGCATTCTTTTTGATTTCCAACTCCGCGATTCTTATTCGCGCCTCTCTCTCATGCTGCTTATCTTCTAACTCCTTTAACTTAAACTCCCTTTCCTGCTCCTTATCCTGTCTCTCCTGTTGCTGAGCTTCTAACTCCTTTAACTTAAGCTCTCTTTCCTCTTCTCTCTGTCGCTCTTGAGCCTCTTTTTCTCGCTCTCTATCCTTAGCACGCTCATCGCGCATTTCTGCCTGCTGTTCTTTAATCCAGCCGCGTAGCTCTTCTCCCTCCAGGCCAAGTTCCTTACCCAACTTCATTAGTTGTTGGAGTTCCGCCATTTCACAGATTTATGGTTATGGTATCTATTATAAGACGACCAACCTGTCGGTATGATCACTAACGATACGACCAGAGACCTGAGATCACACCAGATATAACAATATCCAGTTGTCTCAAATACAATTCAGAAATTTACCTTTACAGCACAACTAATTCTATATCTATAAAATGTATAGCACTATTAATTATAAAAGAAAATAGAAACGACAAGAATGAAGAAATACAGTAGAAGGACCACAAGTACGTCAAGGACAACGAACCAGACTAGGACAAAGACCTAAAAAAGAAAATATAATGGAAAAAAGAATGCAACCTAACTACGCCGATTACACAACAAGGTACGAACAAGAACAGAGTCTGAAAAAAAAGAATGTATCTATAGATAGGTAGAAAGAGGGACAAGAGAATACGTCTTCCTGCGGAACAGAGAAGATATCGACGCTACAACTAAACAATATTACAGGTCCCTACAGAACTGTTCACTGTGATGAACGAAGTTCCAAATTTAGCCCACCTCCCGAAGAGGACAAACTACGCTCACCACAGCAAACCCGCGCCACCGCCCGTACAACCTATAACGACAACAAAAACAGCAAAAACAGGGAAAAAGACAGATTAAAGGAACAGCCCACAATCCAGGGCACAAAATTTTCACTTAACTTTTCTGACTATAACCTCTCCCCTTGTCTCGGAGCTCTGGCTGCTTGTCTCCCCAGGCTGCACGCACACTCTGCAGAAATTTAAGTACACATTAATACATATTCATCAAAATACATGCATCAATACATATTATAATTCATAAACATACATAAATCATATCATCGTGAAATTTCCATTCATCCCACGAACAAGGACAACAGCACAAATTCCTAGCACAACAGAAAAACAACTAGATATAACGAATACACAATGTCAAAATGACCACAGGTAAACAGGACGAGCCCCCAGTGTCACAAATCCCAGACTGGGAGATGTAATAGTTTATGACAGGACGACAATCACGAACAAACAAGTTAACACTTAACAAAACAACCCATCAGACTCACACATTTATTAAACATAATTATACATATAATAGCGCAATTACATACATTATATTATTGAAATGAACTGCCGTACAACGGCCTTATTCTCACACACACTCTCCCTCGGATCCACAATCCGGTAGTTACTCCTAAAGGCACTTCGGCCTCAGCCTCTCCCCTCAGGGTCTTAATAGTACATTAATGATTCACTGGCACCGCAGTCTCTCAACATCACCTTCCTATTGCCATACACCTTAGCACTCCCCTAGCACCTCAGCAGGGCAACAACACATTATTATTTCCATAGCCATCAACATGGCAACAACATAGTATCAGTTCACTAGCCTATCAACATGGCAACAATATAGTATCTCATTCACTCTCATATCTACGTCCCTGTCCGTGGCCTGACTGCCACGACTTTATGTGCCTCTACTGTCCTGCACTGACAGCCTCACTTCTGGCCTATGTGTGGCCTCCGGCCCTATGCTGGCCTATCCCCTGTGCTCATCGAGGTGGCTCTGCGGCCCGTCCCCGACACCTACAAGAATAACATTACATTGGTATAATACCCTACCATTTCTATTCACTCCACCTCTCCTTACAATCCAGGAAGCGTACACACACTAGTTCACCTTTCACTCACCACACATCTTACGGTAACACACCTCCATCGGAGTACACACTACTCACTCGCGCTACAAATCCATGAACTCACTTTCATCTATCGCTCGTGGCGCACATTGCTATATCCAATATCAAGGACTTCCACATTCCTCACATATACTTATTCACATCATGGTAATAGACGAATATAATATAATACATCAATCATAATAATCAATCAACGTTCTACATACCAGTCATTACTGGAACAACACTCATCCGTCTCCCGACTGCTTTCACTTATGTCCGCCCGCTGGGCTCTTATTCACAGGTCCGCTCCGTCGGACCTTCTAACTTGCAGTGATAGTTATACAGCGCTTTCGCCTCATTCAGACCCCCCCCCCCACTACTCACAACAGCACGCTTAACTTGCTGTCTACTGTGAGTCCTTCTTACTCTACACCCGCTCTGTAGCAATCCCCTTAATTGCACTCACTCCACTCGTGACACATTGGACTAGGAGCTTGTTAGTGTTCGTCGGCAGTAGCACCAACACTTCATCTCCGGGGCGGAACTTCCTCTCTCGCGCCTTCCGGTCGTAGTAGGTCTTCTGTCTACCTTGAGCCTTGGAGACTTCTTCCGTCGCTAACTTCCATGTGTCCTCCAGCCTCTCACGTAGTTCCATGACGTACTGGTAACTGGTCTTCGTTTCCGGCTCCTCTACGTCCTTGGTCCATAGTTGTCGTAAGATGTGCATGGGTCCTCTCACAGTTCTCCCATACAGCAACTCGAATGGGGCAAACTTGGTCGACTCTTGGGGAACTTCACGATATGCGAAGAGCAGCGGGTTGATGTATCTGTGCCACTGCTTGGGTTGCTCTGCGCACAGTCGTCTCAATGTTTTCTTCAGTGTGCCGTTGAATCGCTCCACCAACCCGTTGCACATAGGGTGGTAGACTGTAGTGCTCGACTGTCGAATTCTCAGTAGTCTATTCGTTTCCTTCATGACATCTGACATAAACTGGGTCCCTTGGTCCGACAAGATCTCTTCGGGCACACCCAAACGGCTGTAGATGTTCACTAAGGCTTCTGCTACCGTTTCTGCGTCGATCTTCTTCAAGGGTGTGGCTTCGGGGTAACGAGTAGCGTAGTCTATTTACACCAGGATATACCGATGTCCACCTTCACTTGGGGGGTCGATAGGTCCTACTAAGTCCACGGCCACTCGCCTAAATGGTACGTCCACTACTGGCATACTCTGCAGGTGCACCTTTGGTGTCGCTCCTTTGTTCACTGTCCTCTGGCATATGTCGCATGAGCGGCAGTATCTCGCGACGTCACCTTCGATACCAGGCCAGTGAAAATTGCTCATCACTCTGTCTTTGGTTTTCTTCACGCCGAGGTGTCCTCCGACGATCGAGTCGTGGGCAACACTCAATACATACTCTCTCAGTTTCTCGGGTAGTACCACTTGCCTTATAACCGTCGCCTGTCTCAGGTCCTTGTAGATCCGGTACAGTACTCCTCCATGTTTCTCAAAATGAACAGATTTATTGCCTCTATTAGTTGGGATCTTCTTCTGCTCTAACTTCCTAATGACTTCGTCTTCTTCTTGGAGTCGGATAAGTTCCTCTCTATCCACTCCCGCGTTCCGTTCTGCCCTCGGCACCTTCAGCGACGTAGACCGGTCCTTCCTCTTCTCCTGGGCCCTCGTGGTCACCGCTCCTACCATCACCTCAGTATCAGGGTCGTACGGATCCTTCGCTCCGTCCACGTTCCCGACTACTAGGTCGCAGATGGTCTCCGGGAGACACAGCGCCGTCACTTTGCCCGTCAGGTAAGGCGTCTTCACGTCGATAACGGCTTCCTCCGCCGCTAGCAAGGAGTTATCGATCCTCGCGATAAGTTTCTTCCCACCGGTGAGCTGTCCGTCGTCCACCAGTGCTCGCCGCACCACTACACCTTCACAGCCAGTATCTCTTAGGACATCTACCGCTCGATTTCCAATCAAGCCCTTCCTCACTGGTAACTTCAGCTTCTCCACGGTCCTTCCGTCACTGCATCCTCCGCACGTAACAGGCACCGCTAACTGTAGCTTCCCGTCCTTCATTACCGCTTGAACGTTGATGCTGGTGTCAGCCGTCGTCGCATCCTGTCTCGACGACTCGTCCGCCGCTATCACTACGGCCGCCGCCGCCTTGTTCGGCTTGCCTCGTCCCATATCCTTCTGGGCTGGACACATCCTCCGAACGTGGCCTGGCTTTCCACAAAGGTAACATTTCAACTCACCTTTGTCGTTTAACTTTGCACGACACTCCGTCGCCTTGTGTCCCGGCCTCTGGCACCTATGGCAGACCTGTGGGCTTCTGTCTCCGTTGGGCCTCTGTCGCACTAGCCGGCTCTGCAGTCTGGCGCTCCCGCTGAGCGTCCGGTTCCTCGCTACCAGGTACGCCTCCGCTGAATCTGCGATGTCCTGTAGCGTCTTTGGTTTCCTCTCCCTCACATGGGTTGCAAGGTCTGGTGGGCAGGCATCCATGAATTGCTCTCTGACGAACAGATCTCTCACTCCTTCGTAGGTCTCCTCCGTCTTCGACAGCTTTATCCACCTCTCTAGATAGGTCTTGATCCTGGTCAAAAACATTCCAACATCTTCTCCATCTTCAGGCTTACCTTGTCTGAACATGAGTCTGTATCCGTCCTCTGACAGGTTGTACCTCTTCTGCAACGCTTCCTTGACCTTGTCGTAGTCCTTGGCTTCGTCGATCGGTAGTCTGCAGAAGCACTCCAAAGCTCTCCCGGTCAGCAGGGCAGACAGTGATGTCGCCCAGGTGGATTTGGGCCAGTCCGCTGTCTCGGCTGAGGTTGTTCTAGCACGTTATAGTAGGGGGGAGTTAGTTGATCTAACTACAACCCTTTAGAAAACGAAACTATTACAGCTGTAGAATAAATAAACACGAGATCCGACGATAGATTAAATAACACTAAAGTTTAATAACTGAATACTGAACAATAAATACTAGGAAGGTACCAACGAACAAGTAAATATCCTACGCCACAGAGAGGAAAACTCACTTACTCACCGACCAACCACTCACACAGGTCTATATATATAAACATTCCTACAGAAAATTCCCGAAATAAACGTTACCTTTGCCCTCGCACAAACTAACCAATCACGCATCAATACGTCATCAGGTTACATCACTCAAGGCCAAATCTGGCGTAAACATCCTTATCCACAGTGTTATCGAATGTTCGGGAACATACTAATATTTACTGAACGAGTCAAAACACCTGACAACAAGCGAGCGAGGAAAAAAACTACTCACTAGAAAAGAAGGTCAGGTCACGGAGTACAGTACACTCTGGCGGTTGTCAACAATAAAATGAAAAAAGTAGTGGACACATGCTCAGCCACCAGCACAACAACAAAACCGGGGGAGGGCAAGGGGTAGCCCGCAGATGCTACAGTTACATGCGCATGCCAGTTAAGCAATGAATCAATAGTAATGCCAAGATATTTGGCCTCTGTGACAATTTCAACCTCTTCATTGTTGATAGTAAGAGGGCAAACAGGATCGTTGTTATTTTTCCTAAAGTCAAAAACAAGCTCTTTTGTTTTCTTAACATTCAGTAGAAGATAGTTGTTATTACACCAACAATGAAAGGATTGTACAATGTTAGAATATTCGTGGCCAGAGTTAGGTAAAAGGCCTAAAATAGCAGAGTCGTCGGCAAATTTAAGAAGGTAAACGTTGTTGTGTGTCACAGTGAAATCATTTGTATACAATGTATACAAGGCAGGTGACAGCACCCAGCCTTGTGGCGCTCCTGTGTTTGTTGTGAGTAATTTGGAAAATGTGTTGTTTATATCCACAAACTGGCTTCTCTGTGTTAGAAATTCGAAGATCCAGCTCTTTAAAAAAGAACTCACGTGTAGGTTGGTAAGCTTTTGAAACATTAAGTGCGGTTGTATGGTGTTAAACGCAGACGAAAAATCGACTAGGAGCACACGAACACAGGTTTTACCAGTGTCTAAATGACTGTAGATGTTATGCAATAAAAACAATAAGGCGTCTTCTGTGTTCCTGTTTTCTTTGTATGCAAATTGCAAAGGATCGAGATTTTGTTTGACCTCCTTCGTTAGTTCAGTTAAAACAAGTTTTTCAAAGCATTTAAAGATAATGGAAGTTAATGCAACTGGGCGAAGGTCGTTCATTTCAGATATTTTTGGTTTTTTGGGGACAGGTAAGATTTTTGACAATCTCCAAATGTTTGGTATGTAATGGTTTTGAAAGGATTTGTTGAAGATGAAAGTAAAAATGTTTGCTAGTTGTTCAGCATATGTTCTCACTACTTTGCTTCCAATGTTATCTAGTCCAGATGCCTTTCTTTCCTTAACAGATTTAAATTGTTTCACAACAGCATCATAATCAAAACAAATATTACATTCATCATTATCAAAATCAAAACTGTCTCTTATTTCCTGGTGTTGGTTGGGAAAATCGTGTTTGTCAAAGCGACAGTAGAACTGATTCAATTCATTGGCAAATTCGCTTTCATTCACAACATTCACTTTATTCTCCATACAATCGTACCCCGTGACCTGTTTCATTCCCTTCCACACAGATGACATGTCATTTGATTTAAAACTTGCTTCAATCTTTGTATTCTTTTTTGCACACTTTGATTCTCTTTTTAATTTGTTTGTTTACTTTAGCGAGGTCGCTTTTACTATAGTTTTTTCGGAGTCTTTTTTTGTCAACAATAGCTTCAAGGCATTCTTTTGTTAACCATGGTTTACTATTTGGATACACACACACACTTTTCTTAGGTATAATTAGATCTTCACAAAACTGGATGTAGGAGTTAACAGTAAGAACAAGGTCGTCTAAATTAGTACATGTGTTTGTAAAAATGTCCCAATCCGTGCAGTCAAAACAGGCTTGAAGTTGGTCGCAGGCCTCGTCTGTCCATGTTTTTATTACTTTGGTGTCTGCTTTATAAGTTCTTAACACAGGTCGATACTTTGTTTGACGTCACCCATTGTGGAATTATAACCTGAATCGTTATGGAAAAACTCTGGCTATTTTTTTTTCTTTTAGTAGCAATAGCACTGTCACAATCTTGCATCATAAATTTACCATTACACCAAGCATTCTTTTCATACTATGCGCCATGGGCCCCGCCCCCAATCAGCGCGCAAATTGTGTGCACGGTTGGTTTTTTTTAGTAATGGAAAGAAGGCAGTGTCTCATCTTATCGTTTCTAGTATCCTTGATTATTAATTAAATAAAAAGAGTCCACGAGGAAAACGAGTTAGGGCACAGCGTAGAAATTATGGGCTACTGGTCCTAACCCAAGCTAATGTTCCACTGCACAGCCTATTTAAGTATCTCTGACAGAAATAGGCTCAGTCCGCTAAAATTGTCATCCAAAAATAACATAGCCTATGAAAGAAAGGGGTCAGTAAAAGTTAAAAATTCAGCTTTCTCTGAACATGAAATCTGTGACTGAGTCCGTTTTCCCCATGCTCTTCGTTTGTTATTAATAGGCTAAACCGCGGAAAACTTACAATGTACTACCAATATTACTATTGCTAATATATTGTTTATATATTTATCTATATAATATATAATATATATATATATGATTATCAAGGACTACTATTATTGTAGTCCTTGATGATTATATAGTATTACAAATATATACATATTACCACAATTACAACATCAGGTCATCCCAAGCACTATGTGGCCACATGTTCACAATCAAATCACTGAATGACAAAGAACTACTGTCTCGCTTCTCATCGTATGCATAATTTATTAACTTAACGAAGACAGGCAGTTCTGTTCTGCATGGGAGGAGATTTCTTTCCCTCTCTGCCACTGTGATATTTACCAGGCCTGGCAAAACTTGGAGCCTGAGGGGGCGATTGCCTGAAAAAGGTTGAGAACCACTGTTTTAAACGGAAGTTTTGGCATTGTTTACTGTCACTTCGTTAGAATAATCTTATACGATGTAAAATTTAATTATCGTGCTGGACGAAGAGGCCGAGACTTTGATCAACCAGTTTTTCTGCAGCCATTACATTTTGGCTGTTGTTATAAGTACGTACGCATCCCAAGTGTTTTTTGCTAGGGGCGCGTACGTACACGTACCTATCCCTAACCTCGTCCTTATCCGCAACTCTATATGTTATCGAATCCCTAACCGGGCACCTTTCAACCAAACAACAGGAGAAAAGCAAGAAGAAAATGTGAGAGAATAATTGATTAGGCTACTAATTAATTCAGGCTGTTGATAGCGGTATTTCGGGAGAAGCTATTATAGCTCTGGGGTCACACAAGGTTTTAAAATACGTACCTCTGGCGCAAAGCGCTTAGGGAACGTACGTACTTGTAACAACATTCATACAGTTCTGTATGCCCCCAGCCATCTACCCCATCAAAATATGACGCATTGAATTGACGTCAAGCTTGCACGTAGGAATGACATCGTTCCACGTAAATCTCTTGTATTTCATCCAGAAACAATGCAGCAAGATTAATTCACAAGAAATGGAAAAGAGGTCATGCACCACCTCTGCTGCAGAGCTTGCACTGGCTACGGGCAGAAAAACGAATATTATTATAGCTGGCCACGCTGTGTCACACATGTATGTACAAAAATACACCAGTTTGTTTCCCTGCTGTATTGACTCAGTCACAATTATGTACAATCACGATATCTTAGATCATATACTGACACTACAAAAGTTAAAAATTCTAAAGATGTCCCTGAAGACCATGGGTGAAAAATCCTTGTCTTTTCAAGGGCCTCAGATTTGGAATTCTCTGCCTCTGTCTTTGAGAGAGATTGAACATTTTATAGTCTTTAAACATCGGCTGAATAGTCGTCTTTTTACGCTCTGAATGTCCACCAAGCTTTGTTCCTGAGAGTATGTGTGTGTGATTTAAGATAGATATGATATAAGGTTGTATTATAGCTCTTTGAGCCTGGTTGTTAACTGGATGGAATGCTATATAAATGCTATGCATTATTATGATTATTGGAAGTGCTATGAGGTTTGAGCCTGAGTGAATTGTTGAGCTATATGGAGACAAATGTAAGAAGGGAACTGATTGGTGGATGGTTGAAAATAGCACGCTGCGGATGGATTAAATTTGAAACATACACATACAAACAATTGCACGCATGCATGTACACATACACGCACCGGGGCACACACACACGCACACACACACGCGCACACCCAGACATCAGAGACTCTACACCTACAAATCTGTTTCTGAATTCTGTAAAAATAGTTTGCTTAAAATCGTCTTATTTATTTTGATTCTCTTTACCTCGATTTCGTCAGATCCACCCACAGAATAGATAATACAGCACAACGGGCTGCCACAAAAGATATAATAAAACGTGTCCACAGAACACCAACTCATTAGTTACTGCGACGCATCTGTATGTTTCCGGTATCCCCCTGAGACCCCACGCCAGACAGCGGTCTCGCATAGACCCTATTTAGTTCTGGATATTAATACCCACCTTATCCATGATAAGAGAGGTCGAGAAAAGTGAGATGATGAAGTGGGGAGCGTGTTGTGTGTTCCGCGCTTCACATCGCAGCATCTCCATGTAGTAGTGGTATGTTTGTGAGGTTTTTGGTAGGTAAATAGCAAATAGACAGACAGACAGTAAGACAGACATAATAGATAGATACATGGATGGACGGACGGACGGACGGACAGTCAGCCAGCCAGCCAGCCAGCCAGCCAGCCAGCCAGCCAGTCAGTCAGCCAGCCAGCCAGCCAGCCAGCCAGCCAGCCAGCCATTCAGTCAGTCAGTCAGTCAGTTAGTTAGTTAGTTATAGGCAGCCAGCCAGCCAGCCAGCCAGCCAGCCAGTCAGTCAGTCAGTCAGTCAGTCAGTCAGTCAGTCAGTTAGTTAGTTAGTTAGTTAGTTATTGCAATAATCATTTTCATAATTTGAGTTTAAGAACGTAAAATATGTTTCACGTGACATCGAGGTCAACAAGTCCAAGAGATGAGAATTGGCACTTTAACAAAGAAAAACAGCCTTCCTGTGATTAAGACAGGGACAGACGAGTTGGGACAGATAAAGTAGAAGACAAAAAACATTATTCAGAAAACGACATTTCAAATCGTTACAGAATATCTATCAGTTCACAATCTGAGATTATCTATTTGGAATTCTTTCATATTTATAGGATTACTCACTGTCCGCAAGTGTGGCTTTCATTTCTCTGGATACATACTCAACACTGAATACCTCTGGGTATATTCCGTTCTTTCAGACTCGATATTCTGCCCTCGCGAATACAGAATAAGCTTGGAATGTTTGGTAGCTTCGATACCAGGTGTTGAGGTCTTTGCTTTTCAGAGGATCTCTGCCCTAGGTATTGCACTTCTATTTTGCTTGTGTTTTATTCTTTTTCTCTTTTGTATAATTTGTATTTGTATTTGTTTACTGCTTTAATCTCATGTGGGAAATTTGCCTTTGTGTCATTGCACCCAGTTACAACTGGAGCAGGCACGTCGTCGCTACAGTGCAGCGCCGATCGGCGGTTTTTTTGGGTGGAGGGGGGATGAGTGGGGAGGGAGTGGATGACTTTTATTTGATTTTTGCCTGGGCAGCGGCCTGTTCGGCCTGCTCTTTTCGATTTCCAGCTGCCAAGGTATCTTTAACGTGCGCAACGTGCACACGGGCCCTCCGAATTTTTTCGTCCCTATCCGAGAAGACTAGGTACTCGATCCTATCCCCCCCCCCCCCCAATAGGATCAGGGACACGAAAATATGAGAAAAATCCCAAACTTCCAACATGCCTGCCCTTGGCATGAGAGGAGACCACATTGTCCCCTCCTTGTTGTTGTATTTGTACATTTGTTTGATCCCATTTGGGATGGTAGGGATTAGTTTCTTTTTAAAAAAGTTTGCCCGGGCAGCGGCCTTGTTAGGCCTGCTCTTCTCGTCTTCCAACTGCCAAGGTATCTTTAGCTTGCTCAACGTGCACATGGGCTATCCGAATTTTTCGTCCTTATCCGAGAAGACTAGGTGCTTGATCCTACCTATCATAGGATCGGGGACAGGAAATTCCCCCAAATTTTCCAACACGCCTGCACTGACCGGGAACCAAACCCGCTACCATCGGCATAAGAGGCGAGCAATTTGCCCCTTGACCCACGTGTCCCCTGCTTCAATGCCGGTTTACTTTTGATTAAGTAACCTTGATTAAGCATCAGGTGTCGTCAAAATACAGTGTTGTAATATTTAACAAAAATCTCTGAAACTATGTTCATAGATTTTAAGTTGTTGTTATTGCTGGAATTGTTTGAGTATTGTTAAAGTTGAAATATTTCGGACGGTAGTCGTTTCCAGTAACTACTGGGGTTGCCCAGTAGTCAGATTTATCTTTAATCTATTTGACGAGAATGCGATTCTGCCATATAGATTCTCTGAAGGTCTTCATTTGTGGAGCCCCGATGTCTGCTCAACACACAGGCCATTGAACTCATCTGCATAGTTTTGCATAATCGATTGAATTCTGTCGGCATTCGTCTTTCACTCAGGGGTTTTAAGATTCTAAATAGTACAGACCTTGTGTAAGTGTTCTTTGATATTCAAGAGATTTTAAAACTTTGAAAGGCTTACTGTATGGCATTGAACTTGTGTATTCAAACTGATGATGGTTATGTTGATCTTTTGGAAATTTCCGTTTTTATTTGCCAAAGTTTTGAAATTGCTTGGATTTCAGCAGGTTCGATTTTCCAGGATTGATGGGATGAATGACAGGCTGGAGGGATGGATGGATGGATGGATGGACTCGTGAATAGATGGATGGATGGAGGGAGGGAGGAAGGGAGGGATGGGGCATGGATGGATGAAAGGATGGATGTATGGGTGGATGGATGGATAGAAGGATGGATGGAAGGAAGGATGGATAGACGGATGAACGGACAGACTAAAGCAAGAATGGATGGATGAAGTCACTAATAGATTAATGTATTGATAGATGAAAACCGATCGTGGTAAGGAGGAATCGACATGTTGTAACCCAGACACAGCAGCTGAGACTGCAAGAAAACCAATTTAACAGTAAAAAGGTTAAACTAAAAGCATAGATTTCCGTACAATGAACCCAGACATTCTTATCGAGCGCGTCAGGCGAAGATTTTCAGCGTACAACATGTGACTTTCTTTATGTTTCCACCGGCTCAAGGTTCGCTACCAAACGTAGACGGCTCTGCTCAACAAAAGCTTTGAAGACAGATGGAAGACAGAGCGACGCCGTACTTAAAGAGGTGAGAACCATTAAATCTTTTCAATGGTGCTCTTACCAAAATTACAAGGGAGGCAGACCAATTCCTCTGGCACTGGGACCAGCCGGGGTACTAGACACACATCACAGCGTAGACTTCCCAGCCAGCTGGTCACTGGAATTTGGCTGGTTGGTATGCGCAGTAAACAGCGTACATATTGGTTTGCTTCACTTGTTATCAAGCGAGTTCCTCCTATGATAAAATCACAAAAAACAAGATCTTTGAGATAATTTTGGGAAAGGTTTAACCTGCTAGCCGTAGTATGCGTTCTAGTCTTCTCGGACAAGGACGATAAACTCGAAGGGCCCGTGTACACATTGGGCACGTTGAAGATACCACGGCAGTTAAAAGACGAAAAGACTAGGCCGAACAAGGCCCCTGCCTGGGCAAAATTATATAATAAAAAAAACACGAATCCCTGCCACAAAAACACAGAAACAAGACCAAGAATAGTAAAAACATGAAGAGGTGTAAATGCCAATAGCAGCGAACTCCTAAAGTAAAGGCCTGAACACAAATCAATAGAGCCAAAGGCGAACAAACAGACAATAATAACAAACTCTCGGACAGAAATTAGCATTACCACGAGGTGCTATACTGTCTTGTTGTATTTAGTACTTACGTTGGTTCATGTGAAATTAAAAATTGAAAAGAATGGTATGAAAATTAATATGATTAAATAACTGAACAGGTCTTAGCATACAATGTACTGTTTATCGACCATCTCTTCTCTTGGACTCTACGTCAATAGTCATGTCAGGTAAAGTTCCATTCACACAAATCTAATCACTACTGGTACTCTAAAAACTACTTTTGCAGTTTCATATTGCGGCCTTAGAGCTGATACGGAACGTCTATTGTGGGTTTATAAGAAGCCGTATAGACTTTCTATTACGTTGTATATCAGAAGTCAAGATGTCTGAAGCGCACGGCAGATTTCAGGCAGATTCGTGCTGTACAGTTATATGTCAATGGAGAAAGAACACCAGGAAAGTTATTGTCGATGGAGGCGAATTGTTGGCCAATTTACTACGGCTTTGAGATAAAGCAGCGTTTTATTTGATCTCTCCAAATGAGAGGAGTAACTAGGTTTGGCGGTATCCATGTCAAATGATTACAAAATGACGCCTGGAACTCTTTTTTTTTTTTTCTTTATAATTATAATTCTGCCTGCTTTCTCATGCACAAAACTGCAATTTAGGAAAGCGTAGTTTCCTTAGAGTAGTCTCAGCGCTGTAATTCTCTTTCACCCCCACATAAATTCTGTGACATACAGACATCAGCGCCGGGGCGAAAGAAAGTTCAGGATCATAATCACAACATCTTCGATAGCTGCATCTTCTCCAGGCGACACAAACAGCTCAATTCTTCACCACGCGAGTACTTTAGTCTATGAGTAAACATACGCAATATTCTGGCGACTTCCAATATCCTCCCAAATTTCTAAGTAGTTTTGAGGATCACCAATGACCCAGACTAATCTGGTCAAATCTACGCAAAACAAAACAAAAAAAGTCTTGACAGTGGCGTCGTAGTCGTCTAATTTAGCGGATTGCGTTGCCGCAAAACACTACACGTCTTACATTATCCCAGCTTTGTTGAAACAGTACAGCATTGTGAAGGCGGGCACTGTAAAGGACCAAGTTCAATCCCCATAACTCATCGGTCAAGACAAGAGTTCTAGTTACTGCTAAGAAAGGTTGCCAGGGGAAACGATGAAAGCTTGCGATGAAAGATGGCGGGACTGGATGACGTACATTTTATTAATGGCCTCTTCTGGGGCGCCAAAAGTCCGTAGAAAAAGAAACTGGGGAGGGGATGGAAACTCATTTTGGAGTTATTTAAGTCTCCACCACACTGTGCCTAACCCCGTCCGATGGCCCTTGTCGATATCGCAGTAATACTGTGTAGCGGGGAAACTTCCTTGGTGATAAATATTCTTTTATTTTCCTCTTTACGGTGACCCCAACACACCGAGCATACTGGAGAGGGAGACCCAGCAACGCTGAATATCGTCCTCACTTGCATGAACTCGGGTCTTGAACAAATCATTAATACCAGTATGATTAATAGAGTCAGGCGCGCTTTTGGGAGATTTGAGACTGGGAACTTGAGTATTGGAAAACATTAGCAGAGCTTGGCAGTATTATTACTTTTGCGGGCTTTATAAATGATTGTGTGTATTGTGATCAAATATTTGCAACAGTGTTTGCGTGTTTCAAGTTATAGCACGCGGTGACTTTTCTGAGATAGGAAATAACTCACGGGACAAAATTGATACCTAGCAGTTGCGTCTGAGCTGACATGGACGTTTGTGACAACCGAAGCCAAAAACTCTCTCTCTCTCTCTCTCTCTCTCTCTCTCTCTCTCTCTATTTCTCTCTCTCTCATATACACACACACACAGTCTCCTCACTCTCTCTCTCCCTCTCTCTCTCTCTCTTTCTCTCTCTCTGTGTCTTGCTGTCTCTCTCTCTCCGCCTTCTCTCCCCTTCCTCTGTCTCTCTCTGTTAATTAAACCTCTTCCCTGTCTTATCTGTAGAGAATTGTTGAAAAACCACGACCTGTATTGAGTTAACCAAAAAAAGAAAACAAATTCAGTTGAGCTATTTTGAAGGATTTTGAAGGTCCCACCCATAACGGATCCTGAAACTTTTTGTGCTAAGTTCAAACTCTGGAGGACGAAACTGTACGCCGAATTTTTCACTGAACTCACCAAAGACCCGGAGATGAAAACGATGCTGTAGCTGAATTAATTTCCCCAGCTTCACTCCACTCTCCGCACGCTAAGCAGACTTATTCAAGTGTTTTACATGGAAGAATGATATCGCCGGGCCAGTCACGACACCAGCCACAGGAGCAATTTTGTGGTAGGGGAAAATTTAACATTCTGAGAAGGAAGCGCATATCCTTACATGGACAGTGCATATCCGTACAACGCACACAATTCGATGACATAGAACACACACCGGAATACTATATTAATGACCTTGTTAATTTGCATAGTTTTTAAAAATATGAATCGGCTTAGCAGCAAAACAATCTGACTTCTGCTCGGAGATTGCGTGATCTGCGCTAATAATATATTTGAGTGTACGTCGATCGCCAATGGCTACCCCAACCCCTTTTCGCTTGATTAGTCAATCTGACTACCGCCCATTGATACAAACTGACTAGACCCTCACGCCCCCAGGTCCATCTGACTATTCCATGTGTTGTCACTTTAAATTCGTGAACACCATACCAAGTTTTGTGTCAGCAAACCTTCACTAGTCGCACTTTTTGGTAAACATGCTGTACGGATATGCACTGTCCATATCCATACCACATGTTGTACGGATATACACTTCCTTCTGCGAATGTAGAGGGCTATTGTCAGCGGACAGCAGTCTAAACACAAATTCGAAGAGAAAGAAAATAGTGAGTTCACTGTTCATCTGGACGAGCTTACTGTGTAACATGCCACTGATCCCTAACTACAGCCCTAAAGAAAAGTGTCATACAAAAGTGTACTTGTTTCAAGCATTGTGCCTGTTACTGAAAGGACAGCCGAACTAAATTTCAGACGGTAACTGTCGGGGAAAAAACCACCGACCCAAACTCAAGACAAGTTCAATTTAAAGCTCGAATTTGGAGCACCCAGAGAGGCCTTTTAAAATAACTTTTCTAGCAAATTCCTACCATGCAAGGTAATAAAAAAAAATAAATTATAATAGCAAAAAACAAAAATAGAGTAAACTGTTGTAAAACATTATACAACGCGTACTGATCTAAAAACAGACAAAACGGCATGAGAATGTTTGTACGAGAATGTTCTGTACAAAGAAAAAGCTTCTGGGAAGATAAAAGCACGTTTTGACAACGATCAGTTCTACGATTAATGTAAATCCATGCAGCGACTTCAAAATTTGGGGCGTAAAAGCCTGCTGGAAACGGGTGAGGATTACACTGTTGTTGAACATATGATTATTATTGTTGTCCAAATTTATACAAAGTAGATGAAGGGGGACTCCCTAATTAAAATGCAATTTTCTATTCTAAAGAACACTTTCATGTCCAACGATTGATAATATGTACACAGAAGAGATTCTGAACAATTCAGAAACTGACAAAAACAGACAGTGGATAATGATGATAATGAAAAATATTATGATTGAAAGCATGAAACTAATTCCATGGCGTATACTATTTCCATGGCGTCCGACCGTTTGGAGGAAGAAACTGCAGCGGTAGCAAGTTAACACTAGCAGCTCCGTGCTCATATATATCGAGGGCCGTACCGAGAGCGGCAAGGTAAACTATCGACTAGTTGAATGTCATTGAAATTCCATATCGTGACGTCATGATCCAACTGGCCAGCTGATCAAGTTCATTGTGTGCCTGTCTAGGTTTAAAGCACACAATGGCATGTTTTAGTTTATTAGAGGAGGTACCTGGCGTTGCTGGGCATAAAAAATATTTTATAAGTTTCGGTTGTACATGCTCATAAGGTTGTCACAGTTTCCAACGAAAATGGAGTTAGGCCATTCTTAATGTTATCCACGTACTCAGTTATGTCTTTGCTTCTGACGGCCCTGATTCGATGAAAGATTGTTTTATTTAGAGAGTGTGGCCCAAGGCTATGAGATATTGTCTGTCAGTGTTGCAAAGGAGGTATAATTACTGACGAAACAGTTTTGCCTAAAAAGCGCGGTAATTGGAAAATGTTTAAATTCTTTCCCCTACAATAATCTGATTTACAAGAAGAAGAAGAATAAATATTTCAGTATCATCAAAGTGGCTTTAAAAAATAAAAATTCAAAGGCTTTTCATCCACCTTTTTTTTTTCGGTTTTGAAATTCGCCTTTTTGTTTTTGTTTTTTTAATGTCTGTGCACAATGTAGGAAAAGACACGATTTCTTTGGCACTGTGCTATTTACAGCATGGCCAGAAAAATGTCAGCCCGGGAAGGTGTATTAAATTATATCGATCTTTTAAACTGTTTGACCGTCTCTTTTGCTCTTTTAATAACTTTTAACAGTTGCATTGTGAACTATCACAACTCGTCTATTTTCAAAAATTGAAGTGTTTGGTATGCTGGCAGCCTTTGGCAGCCAGTAGTTTATGTTATAAGAACGGGCTTAAAGTCTGGAGACAATGGGTTTAATAACGTTTTTGAAATCGTGTAACTTCCAAGTCTGATGTTGAAAGCTATTCAGTTTTTGCATCTCCTGAAGAATTTCTAAAAATCGAGCTACGATAGTTTATCCATGAATGATACATAATTATGAAATTTATCCAAATCATAACAGATCTCTCTCTCTCTCTCTCTCTCTCTCTCTCTCTCTCTCTCTTCTCGCTCTCTCTCTCTCTCTCACTCACTCTCTCTCTCTCACTCACTCTCTCTCTCTCTCTCTCTCTCTCTCTCTCGCTCTCTCTCTTTCTATCTCTCTCTCTCTCTCTCTCTCCCTCTCTCTCTCTCTCTCTCTCTCTATCTCTTTCTCTCTCTCTATCTCTTTCTCTCTTTCTCTCTCTGTATGCGTGCGTGACTGTGTGCGCATGTGTGTATATGGGTGTGTATGTGTACGTGTGTGTTAGAAGCCGTTACATCAGCATTAGAAACACCAATGATTTTCAGACTGAGTTCTCTTTACCTCGTCGATAACTGGAACATTATAAACAGAAACAAAATATACTCGTAATTTTCTGACACCCATTTATTACGTAAATATTCTGATGCCCCAGACCATGCCCGGGGAAGATTCCTTGGCTGGCTCAGAAATTTTATAATTGTCCATATTTTACAGCCTGGGGAATAAATTTCTTGGATAAAATGTCAGGATGGCCTTTAGCAGAAACCTTCAGGAGGTATGGATTACTTTCTGCTTTTTGTTTGTTCTTTCTTTCTTTCTAGCTTTCTGCATACAGGAAGTTGGATGTTTGGTGTGACACATGGCAAAAACTGCATTCTCGTAGATGGATGGGTGGGTAAATTATTCTAATATCTACATGCGAGTGGCCGGGGGGGGGGGGGTGGAGCTTTCAGTTCAGTCTTTTTTTTTTTTCACAACGGGTTAAGTCAGAGACGAGACTTCGGCCCTGTCAGGTCGTTGATGAATGACGGCGTAAAATGTACTTCGCGAAACAAATTACTCAGAGAAATAAGTTAATTTCATTGGGCAGGATACGAACCTGGGCCCACCAGAGTTAACTACTTAAACCGCTATTCACTGCGTCAGAGATGAGGGTTCAAAAAGCGTAAAGATAGAAGTAAATATAAAATTTGGGTGGGGTGAGGATTTTTTTAGACAAGGGAGATCTGGAATTTAGCACTCATCGAATTCGTAAAGAAAGGAGATTCTACCAGTGGCGCCCACAAACCACCAGCAATTGTCTGTTGTGGTGATGGAACGAGAACGCTGGACACTGATTGGGCTGGGACGTAGCGCTTGTCGCGACAATAATTCTTCTTTGTTCCAAATTCTCTTTTTGCGTAACTGAGAAATTCGACGTTAGACGTTTGCAGAATTATTATTGTGATAAGGAGTTAAAATCAATCGGAACTGTTAAACAGATTGATAAACGCCATAGTGCCATAATGCCTATTAAACAAATGTCAACGTGTGCATTTGTTATACCTCTTGTACAGACCAAAAGACGTCCAGTTTTTCAGACAATGGTCATAGAACAAACAATAACTAAAGTCCCGACGTTCTGCTTTTTCACTGCACGGCAACTTCCACTAAGCTGTCCCTCGTCTGTCGGTATTCCAATTTTGAGATGTGCTGGCCAAAGTGAACTGTTCTGGGCGCCTTCTTCTCAGATGTCAGGATTGATCCAACACACTTCAGAGAAAAGGGTTCTAGAGACCTGAGAGTTGGGGGTATGAAGTATCAGTTGATCGTAATAATTAGAATTATTATTATAGTAATTCATTAAGAGATGATAGTACAGAGACCTGGGTGTAAGTTAGATCTCTCTAGATCTTCACAGTCATTCACCAAATTTTTAAATGCTAAATATGTAATGTATTGAGTTCGTCCTTGGGCCATGATCTCAGAATACTCGCACATGAGGCGTATCGTTCTTAATACAGTCGACATAGTTATGAGACTGGGCAGCATCTGCTTGCCACTGAACCGAGAGGAAAGGAATACACTAAAATTTTCCGTTATTATTTTTCATAAGTTTTCTGTCTCATCGTGCATTATGGATGGCACCTTTGTCTGTCTCCAGAAAGATTTTTTTTTTTTTTGAGACGTTGATGACATAAGGAGATATTCATATTTCTCACAAAAGAACACATTTTCGGAGAACGAATACCTCAAGACCTTTCCAGACTGCCCACAGAGGAGAGCAGAGCAGAGCACAAAGCTTGTGTGTTCAGACTCCGGGCAGAGTCGAGGGCAGCGCGCGCTGAATGTGGTCCACGCCAGCGCACATTGAGGTGACTGAACTGTTGTTGCCCGGTGAGTTGACCTACTAATACTATACATCCCCTCAAGGTAGAGCAGAACGAGCAGAAACAAAATGCGGCTGATTTCATACTGCTCTGCTCACAGTTTGAACACCCCCGTTCCATGTGGTATAATTTTATTTAACATCTTTCTGTTGTGGCAGTCTGTAAGCCTTCTGATAGTTCAGATGGCATTTTTTGGCTTTTAGAAAAAAGATTGTGGTGACTATTTGAGGACATAACTTTCAAAGCCTGCTAAGTCACATTTTTAAAAAAAAATGAGTTGCGGCCCCTCACATCAAATCAGCCGTAAAACTTGTCTGCAGCTAAAACATTATGGCAATCAAATCGTGCAAAGTCAACGTGTTTTTCATGCAAAATGTAAGTAGCCTCTCAGATTAAGTATTATGGTATGTCAAACGTAGCGCGTCTTCTCAAACTCAATATAAAAGTTTTGAAAGTTACCTCCTTATTTTATAGTTTCTCATTTTCCTATCGATCCACCGTACTCACGTAAGGAAGCTATGGTCAGTGTCGTTACTGTCTTGGTAGATCTGACAGCTTTTTCCGGAAAAAATATCGCTGACAATTGGTTATTGTTGTGAAAGCTTTCAGAGGGATACACTACAACACCAGGCAGAGCACAGATGTCTGTTCTAAAATTTAACGATCTGATATTATTCTAACGTGTTCTGAACCAATTATCTTCTCTCCATATTAAAGGGGGAAATGAGTCCATGCTTTAGGATATTGAAACGACGTGCTCGGATCGATAAATTTATTTTATTTTTCAAGTTTGTTAGTAAAGATAAACATGGAGCTTCTATGTGTTTATCGTTGAGTAGCTGGCAGCCATTGTGTCGTTACCGTGCGTGGAACTGATGGTATTTTGGGGTTTTTGTTCTGAAATCCAAGTGAAATGCTTTCACGGGTTATCAGTAATACCCTTTAAAATAGCGCAAGAGTGCGATGGCAGTTCAGCCTATCCGTGAATGAAAGGCTTCAGACACTACGACAGTTGACGATTGTTAAATATGCAGGCCTTCAAAAAGGAAATTTGACTTCGGCCCTAGAGATAGTTCGAAGTCAGCGACCTGCATAAATAAAAAAAAATGATAGCACGTCGCTGGTAGAAGTGGATGAGGTCGGGGAGGGAGGGGTTACTTAAGTCTGGAAGAAAAGAACAGACGAGAACAGAAAGGAGTGTGTGTGGGAGGGGGGGGAAGAAAAAGGAAGATGGGGGAGAACAGAAAATGATTAAGGCTACGGTGCCTTGGCTCAGTAGCTCAGTGGCTAGTGCCCTCGGTCCGTATAGGCGAGAGGTCCCTTGTTCAATCCGGCACGGTTGATAGCTCAGACCAACTTCGCTGTTCTTAGAGTAATCATAGGTTAGAATGTTATCTATAACATCAAAGTTTGTTTTTGCAATTTAGTCTCAACTCTAAGTAGAACTATTTATTTTCTGTAAATGTGGTAGTAAACTAAAAGATGTAGTGGAATTCATGCTACAACAGAAGTGGAATTGGGCCGGACAAGTGGGGAGGATGAATGACAATAGATGGACAAAACGCTGCACTGAATGGCAACCAAGGACAGGAAAAAGAACAAGAGAACGACCAGGAAGAAGATGGAAGGACGACATTACAAAGAGAGGGGGAACAACATGGATGAGGGAAACAACAGACAGAAGAGAATGGAAAGCATTGTCGGAGGGAGGGTGGGGGCTACATCCTGCAGTGGCTGGACAACGCCTAGGTGAAAGGGTGAAAAGGTGAAATGTGGTAGTGTTGTGTAGATCATCGATTGCACCACTCTCGGCAAGAAACAGTGACAGTCATAATTACACCCGACAGCCAACTTCACTTCTCCGCACCTCGATCATAACTGAGGTATCTATCAGTTGGTAATTTGCTCCTCTAAATTGCCTTAAGCCTCAGCTGTATTATTTTTTCAACTAGGGGAAAATGTGACTGGAATTAATCTTGTCTAGCCATCATTATGTTTGCTACTAGTACCCATTATCAAATTCTAGCGTCTACATCATGGAGAGATCTCAACTAAGACCTAGAGTGTTGTTTTCATTGATTTTGAAATGTCAGATGGTGGTGTCGAGGACTTTAATAATATGCTATAATGCCCAGCATTCTCTTTTTAGTCTCACCTTTTCGTATGTTCTAAGTTCAGTCAGAACATGTCATTATATCCATTTTGGAAAATGAGTCTCATACAGATGGGAAAATTACATCTAGATAAACGGGAAGCAAAACAGAACAAAAAACCTTATTTACTGGTACGTTTTTTTATTCCAAGTTTTCTTTAAAATATCCAGTTTGAGAAATCAAAATGAGATAGAGCATTTATCTTGAAAAAATGATTATGTTATTGTTTGAGTGATCAAATCTTTTTACTGGGTGATAATCTTCTGTCTACATTTCATCCTCCTAATCACTCCCATACTGGATCACAACTGAAGCCTCTCACATTTTCACTTTACCCCCCCCCCTCCCCTACACACACACACACAACTTCCTGTCCCACCCGTCTCTTTTTGGCAATTGACAGTCTTATTTCTTGTTTGTTCCAACTTCACTTTTTGCAGAACTGCGAAATTCGACGTTAAACCTTTGCGGCTTTGATATTATGATAAAGAGTTATTTAAAAAGGTGTCAAAGTGTGTATTTGTTATACCTCTTCTGCACAGTAACTGGAAATAGAACAAACAAAAACCCAGTTCGCAAATTGTATCCCCCGTCTTTCCTGTTTGCTTTCTACCATACAAGGAAACCCATAAAGACAATATTGTCCCAACCGCAGCACCTCAACTTTTTGGAACACTTTCCAATTTATGAATAACTGCTCTATGATCCCTCACCAGTTCTTAGTCACTGTCCTATGGTGCTGGCTTCGTAAAGAACAGCAATACGTCACAGGCTGATGGCTTGGCGGCCTTCCATCCCGACCACCCTATCAAGACTACTCTGTCGCTAACCCTAAACCTTTCGCTATTCCTGTCCTCGACCCTCACCTAAAACCTAATCTTGTCCATAACTTTACCCTCTAGAAAAGGAAACCTGCACAGAACTGTAAGAGTTCAAAGAGGTCAGGACGTGCAGAGCACTTTCCCTTTCATGTCAATAAAATATGGAAGTAAGAATACCAAAGACGTGCTCTGAAGCTTCAATCGCATGAGCATTAAGAAAAGCTTGAAGAAACTAGAACTTCTGGCACCTTTGAGAACTATTCACGTAACGAAAATGCAGTGGGATAAAGTTGCCCGCCCCTTGGTTTCACTACACCTGATAATGTTTGTACCAGTTTTTGAAAAAAGATTGACGTTTCAGACATGTCCCTCCCATTCTCCGCTGGTGAGGTCTTTAATTATTCTGATGAGGTGAACAAGTATGTCTTCACCGTCAAAGTAAATATTGATTCAAACGTACTTGGAGAAACCGCCCGTTCTGACGTATCCTAGCGCTAAAAGCAAATGGATGAATACGTCCAGCAACATCATTACTTTATACAAATTGAGCAGGAGTCAATAAAAAGTTGTCTACTAATTATGGAAATCCCATCAGAAGAGCATGCTCAATTCAAATATTTGTCTCTGCGATTTCCTAGGCGTTTTCAGCTAATGACAGGTCTTTTCTTTGTGTGTCAAATCCGCACTCTATGCTGGTCTTTTTACATGGCCATTTTCTTTCTTCTTCTTTTTTCTGTTGAGTAACGAAGTGTAAGCAAAGTAATTTGCCTATAAGAAATCTATAATTGCAACATCTTTATATCATTATTATTATTATTATTATTATTATTATTATTATTATATTATTATTATTGTTATTAATTTTGTTCTTTGGACATTAGTTTGTTGGGGAGAGGACGCCACTCAAATTTCCAAATTGCCAAATTGAAGACCTCTGACGAAAGCTTTCACAAATGAAAAGTTTTTGTCGAAACGTATTCTTCTTTACAGTGTTATTTCGAGTAAAGAGTACTCGAGTCTCAGGGAAATGGAACACAATGGGAAAATCTTAAACAATCAATGAAGAAGTAACTCTGAGGGAGAAATCTGTACACATGCTCTAGTATTGTCTATGTGTTCCTGGCAAATGTAACTTTTTGTATATCGAAGATTCTTTTGGTTAATTTGCTGTCTGAAGATTTCTTCAGCTTTTCTTTTGCAGTGTGTAAGTCATCTTCACATCAGCTAACAGAACATTCCAAGAGTTCTCCAAATTCAATCGTGTCTCCTAATTACCTTTTCATTTGTAGGCCCTGTGAAACAGACTTAAAAATGCGTGTTTACATTCTGTCACACAAAGTAAATTCCGAATTATGTGTGCAAGGAAACGGATCAATGTTTTCATTTTATGCTTGAATTTTCTTTTTTAATGTTCTAATTACAGCGGACTGTCTTCTTATAAGAAGTTCCAACGAGCAATCTTTCATTTTATGTGGACATTCCATTTGGCTTTTGTTTGTTTTTTTTATTACTTTCTTTTTTTATATTATATTATATAACTAATATGGAATGTTCCATTGGGCCAGTTCAGGGCCGTTTTCTTTCCGGTCGCGGCTGTTATTGCACACGTACAATATTCATGCAAAGTTTAGTTTTACGTATTAAGACCGGAATCTTAAGCATTAAGGAATGTTCCATTAGGCTGGCTGTGTACTGTGTCAAGTCCGTTTTGTGTCTGTTACGGCTCAGTCCGAGAGATCTCTCTTTCTGCCAATTGACTCATACGATAATTTTGACGCGCCCAAACTAAATAGACGGATTTGTTTGGCTCTCGACAGTCCATGGTTCACATCTCATACTTAAACCAAAATAAGACAGAATTGATTCAGTGGGCGACCGGCCTTAGTGGTTCCTTTCCATTTGCAGTAGCACTTCCAGTATATAGACAAGATAAGATAAGATAGATAAGATAAGATAAGATAAGATAAGAATCACTTCATTATCCCATAAGGGAAATTCTTTTTCACAGAGCCTTTAACAGCACACACGTGGTACATACAGCTGTCTTATGTATCATTGTATAAACAAAGTCAATAAGTCAATAACAGACATACATAAAGTGACATGGTAAAGAACTTTAAAGAAATGTGGCACACATCCATTTAAAATGGCTTGCTGAGGCTAATTGGGGAAGGCAAAAACGACCTTCTATATCTTTCCCTGTTTGTGTTCATGTGCATTATTCACGTGTATATTGCGGTAATTGGTGCACATCTCCTTCTTTCCAAATTTCATAAGAGTGAAAACAATACTACTAATGATAACACTATAGTGGAGCTGGAGGGTGAACATGTAAGCATGTAAAACTTCGTGAGTAAGTCACCAAGAATTTATGAAATTTTGTGTACTGCTTCAATTTTTAACGATGTAACAATACGTTACATGGACACACCGAATTCAGACAAAAGTCAGTCTTTTATACTATGTTTTTACAATTTGTTTGAGCCACAAAAGAGAGACACATTTTCATCGATCAGAGTCGGAAAAAAATTTGTCGAAAAAAGTCGTTTCCTTACAATTCATTCTGCAAGATAATTATTGTGGTCATAGGTGTAACGATAGGTTCTATTAGTCTCTGCATCGAATCCAAGTGCCGTCATTGATATGAATTAGGTCTAGATAAACATTTAGGCTTGGTGCAAAGAATTGGCAAGATTTATCTTGCTTGGGAGGGCTGGTAATAATAATAATACATGTCAAATAAAATGATTATAAGAATAAAGCATCCTTTTTCAATTGCTCATTGTAAGAAAGGGGGGACTGTCTTTCTGCTGTAACTATGAGAATGAATGTTATAATAACAGTCACAAACATTTAACATTTCGTTTCTACATAATGATTCCACGTCTTAGTTCAAGAGTAAACGACAGTAGAGTATTCCTCGCTGTATTTTCACTGTACTAGAGCTGTCATTACCTTTTTTGAAATGGCGTTCATAAAGGACATCCAGAAATAATAATTGTCTGTCTTGTCTCTTCATACGTGTTGTCTTAGTGAACAATGTAAGGGATGAAACAGACAAAGGCTGGTGCAGGCGACAGAGTGGTAACTCGCCGCCCATAAATTTTCCTTCATACTAACACAAAAGGCCCTGCTCACACCACAACCCAGCGGGATGCAGTGGGCAGTGCCTATTGTGCTAGTGTGAAGCAACATTTTATGGTCGGCGAGCCACCGGTCCGGCGCTTACAATAGCCGTGGTCTGTTTCACCCCTTAATCGGAGCTGTTCAAGGCAAGAACACCTCAAAAAGACCGTTGTACCAAATCTGTAGCTGTCATGGTATTACACGCCCTCGAGGGAAAATCTGTTGGTGTTGTTTTATTTTCATGCAATTTCTAATATAGATTGCAATCACACAAAAACAACAACGACAAAAAAACAACAACAAAAAACATTGTTGTCATTTCAATTATCGCACATTTTTGTGTAATGATTTATAATTTTACAAGAAAATGATAATAAATGGTGCCAGGCAATGAATAGATTTGATTCGTTCACACAACCAAAAGGACCATAATTTAACACGAAAAACCCAAAGAAAAAAAAATGAATTGAAATTCGTGGGAAAAACATGGGAAAGCTGCATAATAATAAAATACCCCCTACCTCCCCCATCCCACCCCCACCCCCACCCCCACCCCACCCTCAATATCAACAAAAACCATACCAACGACAACATCAACAACAAAAACTCCGGTATTTTACAAGGGATGTGCACAGTCAAGAATCGCAACATTTTATTTTTCGTTTAAGGTGACTGTAAAGAACACATCTAAACCATAGTTAGGGATGCATCATATTAAGCCCGGCCAGACACAGCCAGCTGCTGACAGACAAGAAGTGCACACCATAATTTCCTATATTGTTATTTTATCAGTAAATCCAGGAAGACCCTAACATGCAAAGCCCGATCAGACACACTGAGCATCTGCCACCATTTATTTTGTTTGGTGTACATTTTGCTGGCAGCATCTGAGCCGACTGTTTCTGACCGGACTTAGTGTGATACCTCCTTTACTAAGATTTGCCTTTCACAGTGCGTAACGACCGTGCATTTAGAGACGAGCTACGATTTCTGTCCCACGGCCTGGGTTGGCCTTAGAGGGCGTGACATATCAAAGGAGTCACATACTGTTAATTAATAACATAAAAGTTGACATTTTTACATCAAATTCAATTGAAGCATAACATTTTTGATGTTGTTATTATTTTAGTCTTGGCCATTCTATCAACTGTTTACATAACAATTTGCAGAGTTTATACACCAGCATCACTGGCTTTATATCAGTTACAGGCAAATCCATTAAAGAACGTGCACATTACATGTTTGCTCAATACCTTTGATAAATTAATGTAAAAAAAATTGTTGTTTACTCTATAATAATATGACAGAATATTAGGTTTATTAATTTCAATGGGCTGATGTAATTACCTCGTGCTTGTGCTAATTAACCTCTCCGTCCCTCGTTCCCCGCTTTCCATAATCATCCACTTTCTTTTATTTCTAACATACACGTAATCCTCCCTTTCTATTATCTGCATGGCTCAATTCCATTTGCATTCTATCTGTCTTTTTCTTTCTATTTTTCTTTCTTCCTTTCTGCTGTCTTTCATTCTTTCTCTCTTTCTTCATTCCTTCCTTTCTTTCTTGCTCTCTTTCTTCATTCCTTCCTTCCTTTCTTTCTCTCTTTCTTCATTCCTTCCTTCCTTTCTTTCTCTCTTTCTTCATTTCTCATTCCTTTCTTTCTCTCTTTCTTCATTTCTCCTTCCTTTCTTTCTCTCTTTCTTCATTCCTTCCCCCTCTTTCTTTTTTTTTCTTTCCCACGCTAAGGCTGTGAAGAGGTAAGGTTGGTATAATAGCCCGGTGGCTAGGGATTTCAGTCCGTATGCGAGAGGTCCCAGGTTTGAATCTGTCATGGTCGATGTCTCAGGTCCAATTTCCCTTTTTCGGAGTACCTTAAAATTCCTATAACATCTACATCCATTATGCAAGTTAGTCACCATTATCTGGAACTAGATCTAGTTGTCTTCTGTTTAGAAAATAGAAAGTCCCACAATCAAAAACAGCATTATCACTGCCTAGATATCTTTGACCTGTAGTGGATACCAGGATTAAATCCCTTCTCAGGGCTAAGTAGAAGAGGAAATAATGAAAAACAAGAAAAAAGTCAAAACAAGCAGAAAGAACTAAAACAAATCAAAAGACGAGGAGCGAATACCTCAGCAGCGATTGTCCCGACGGACAGTTCAATGTCTGGTAAAGATATTGCTGAATTTACTTTGAAATCGGGGAATTCGATCCTGCTTACATCTGGATCAGTGGGACCAAAAACTGATCAAAAGAAAAAAAAAAAACTTATGAAATGTTTGTGACGGCATTGGTCATAGTGGCTGTGCTTCCCCTATTCAAACTGACCAAACTGTGAAAGTGTCAAAATGTATCGGCTTTATGTGGTCTCACTGTTTGATTAACTAGGAAGGCCATCTTGTTCAAGACAGATCACCCTGTCCACACCCGCGCCGGGTCACCTTAAGCACATTTAGCGAATCTTTGAATTTTTGCCATTATTTATTATTATCATTATTATTTTACGTATGATTTCTCAACTGAATGAGTGGTCTCATTATATGCACGTAAACCGGCAAAGGTAACTTATATTTATCTACCAGGTTTCATATTTACTCGATGAGTAGTTTCTTGCCTTTTCCCTGAACACATTTATGGGTGTGGTCTAGTTCCATTACAGTAAGGACGCGGTGTCCGCTAAATCACTAACTTAGATGTTGAACTCCGCTGAAATTGCTTGACATTCACTTGCAGTTTCCAGACTGTCAAAGTAAGGTGCCATCAATTAATTATAGAACATGAATCATCGATATCTTCAGTGTTGATGATCACGAACAATCGATCTGATGCGATGACATTTGTCTCCCAACTCTTGGCAGATGGAGCAGCATTTCTTAAATTTGATCTTTGAAATGGATGCCAATAATGGGCGCCAATATCTTCTTGACATTTTTCTTTTATACTATTGATTCGCGACAAATCAATCGTTACTAGAAAAAATACTTGGTTATATTCAAATGTCCAACCCTGTTCCATAGATTTAATGTTCGATATTTTGGTTTTGACAAGGTGTCATTACGAGGAGACAGAATTATCACCTGGGAAAGATTCACCGTGTGACATTGTTTTTAATATAAGGTAGAGATATTGATTCTCTCTGTGCCATCAGGGCATTTTTTGGCCCCCAAGCGTGAGTGCTTATTAGTGTAATCTGTCAATTTTGTAAACTGTATACAATAAAGGCGTGGTTTTAACACTGACACATCAGGAGATCACCTGAACTGTGAATAGTACTAGTTTTTCGCGATCTTAGTGCATGTTTATTCGAACTCCACTTTTTGCCCCCGAGAAATTCGATGTTAAACGTTTGTGGCTTTTGTATTATAACCAGGAGTAAAACTAAATCGGAACTGAGAAATAGCTTGGTAAGTGCTGCGATGCATTTTAAACTAGTGTCGACGGGTGCATTTGTTCTGCCTCTTCTACATTCTAAACGATCTCCAATATTTCCTGAAACGGGGAGAGAAGAAACAAAAACTAAGGTGGTGATTTTCTGACTTTCGTCCTGAACTACCAGGCGATTCATTGTAGAGACCGGGCAATGTGCTGGTTCAACAGCCAGAGTTTTTCACTGTTTAGAGACTGCTATTCTTCTATCCTTTTAGAAATTATTTTGTCAATTCTATGTTTTTCCACACATAGGGCAATGTGATTGTTGTTTCATTCTTTTAGAGATTATTGGATATCGTTCAAGTCGTTTGTTTCTAACACGAGGAAATGGGAACCCCAGCCTTTTCCTTGCTTTAACTTTGTGCCAAGCCCTGTATTCACTGTGTGAGCCAAGCTCTTTGAACCAGTCAGTTCGTTAGATAATTAGTCATTTATTTAAAAAGTATGGCCGCGTGGGTCAATAGACTGTTTATGATCAGTTTCGGAAAGATTAATGCAGTAGCCAGTTTACAAATAAAAATTATGGTTTCTCCAGCTGGCCAAACTTAACACTGCCCATAACCTTGTCCAGGTTGGTACAAGGTTAACAAAAGGAAAAAGTTGCGCTTCGCATTGCAACATGCTCGACACACAACAAAGACAGGAATATTGCAATGAGTCGATTACCACTGCACTAGTTAGGTACATCTGTACCGTCAAATGATTGATGCTTTTATTGTCAGTTTGCGTAATAAAATCGATCTTGCGAAGCCGACATAAATGTTGTTTTTTTTCTTGTTTTTTTTTTAACTTTGGTAATTGCCCGGATTATGGTGAGAAAATTACATACGGGATTTCCTGACCCATCACGGAAAAATTGATTTAACATTTATTAAGATTTGATAATCGATTAGGACAGATTTCATGCATCAGATTAATAGTGATTTCACTTTTTAATTCAAGTGACGTCCTGAAATTGACAGTGGCGTATCAATAAAGGGAAATGTCACTGGAGGGGATAGGCGACAGGGGAGGGCCGCCTCTAGGGCTGGGTTGGAGTCGGCATGTGGGAGGGGAGCAAAACACATTTCCTCCTGCCTCCCAACCGCTGAGAGCGTGGTGTCCCACTGCAGCGCCCTGTGGTACAACTGTCATTCGATGTATGTGGGCATCGGCCAAATTTCCTATCTGTCCTGAAGTTTTTGGATGAAACAGTTATGTTTTGAAACACAAATATTGTACAGCAGCCCATAACTATTCTAGTGCCAACTCATGAAGATTGTGACCCGTCCAGTCAAATGGGTAGTTAAGTCGAATATCTGTTATATCAATTATATTAATTATCATGTCTATTTTCTTAAGACACTTGCTGGGGTACTTTAGGTCGCTCGGAATGGATCTATTTCTGGATTAAGATCATTATTATTGGAAATTTACTTCATATTTTTTCGAACTATGCCTATTTCTATGGATGAGTCTTGGCAGTTCTTCTACAATGATTTATCCTGTTCTTTTACTCCCGCCACTGGCGACTGTGCACTTCTGTAACTCTTACACACGATGTGTTCACTGGGGCAGTTTGTTTACTAAACACGCATTTTTGAACATTGTACCCTGCAAAAATAAGGACAGGAAAGGGGAAGAATGTTAGATAAAAACCTCAGAGTGGAAAGTTAGAAGTTGAAAATTGTCCTTGCTGCGTATAGCACGAATAATTATACTCACAAGTTTGTTCGTCAATCCCAAACTAAATGATCTATTTTAGGAATTTAAGTGAAACCACTTTTCTAGGTTTTGTGGTTTTCTCGGCGTAAGGTTTGCAATGTGCTTTCACGAATGTTATAATTTTATATAGCCTTTATTCATGAAAACCGCGTTGTATGGTGAAGAAAATTTACTGGGGGATCCTGATCATCCCAAACCTTGACACGATTTCGGCCGCACTCATCCTCGGCTGACAAAAGTCTGAGCTCGGCGCCTGCGATTTGGCCGATGGTTGGCGAGCGCTTCTGGTAGGGTTTCCTCTTGTCCTATCGTTATTTGTAATATTCCGTCTATTGTCTTGCTTCTTCCTAGTGCAATATGGCCGTGACCTTGTCCATGTGTTTTCTCCAATCCCAAGCTCAAAGCTGCGACTTAATTCTCGGTTTGAGAAACTGCGTTACACATTGCCTGATTTCGTACAATGAATTTCCCATTAAATGCTAGGGAATCCAGGGGCTATCTGTATACATTCAAGTAACAAATGAGTAATTTAGTAAATACATTTACAGACATGTTTCCAAAGAAAACAAGTAAACATAGTCCTGAACAATTTTTGTGCACACTACAAAACGTCACTTTAGTTCTTGTTTGCTCCAAGTCCACCTTTTGCACAAATGAGAAATCCAGAAAATTTGCTGGTTTAGTACTATGATAAGGAGTTAGAATAAATCGGAACTGTGAAACAGCTTGATAAGTGACACAATGGATTTTAAACTAGTGGCAAAGAATGTGCATTGGTTATGCCTCTTCTACATTCTAATAGACTACTAAAAAGACGTTCAGAAAATGGAAATAGAATAAACAAGAACTAAGATTACCGAAAATCGTTCTGAAAGTTCTTCCCAGAAACCTCTCAACAATGTCAAACGCCAAGGTTTCAATCGTTCTGTCATTTCGAGTATTTTTCTGGCAAGATGAAGCTTTCCACATATAAAAAAAATAATGTCATTCTCCATTATCAGAAAAATTGATAAAAACAAACGACCCCCTACATGGCCTAGGTAAAAATTATTCATGAACGCACATCATACAGTTCTGCGCACGATGCATTATATTTAGATAAACTGTCGTGTAATAACTGTGTTTTCAACAAAGCGGTTGCAAAATTAGGTAATTTGCCACACGTTTTGACGTGATCCAATGCTCTTTTGTCACAAACTTCTGTCCTAATGATTCGTATTTCTAGAATACTACGAACTGCAGTTTAAGTTTGCGTGTACGAAAGGTAGCAAAAAATGGGAATACCTGTGCAGTAGATTATATATTTTACCCTTCACTAGTTTACGTTAGTATTAAATTATTTTTGGCATCTATATAACTCGTGTGTAGAAAGTCAATCAGTTGAGAAATCATACGTAAAATAGTAATGATAATAATAAAAAATGGCAAAAATTTAAAGATTCGCCAAATGTGCCTTTAAGGTGACTCAGCGCAGGTGTGGACTGAGGGTGATCTGTCTTGAACATGTTGGTCCTTCCTACAGTTAATCAAACAATGACGATGAGGCACAGTGGTCCAGTGGTTACGGCACTAGCCCTTGGATCAAAAGGTCTCACGTTCGAATTTCTTTCTGGGCAAAGTCAAGCCTAACTAATTTCGAGCTGTTTTCAGAGCATTCTATCGTCGGTGGCTTGTCATGACCGCAGGGCTGGTCCCTGAAACTTTACTATGCTGGAAATGGGCGTGGTTGTAGTCTCTTGGTGGTGCAAGGACGGCGTAACGGTGTAGCTATCAGTGGATCCTCTAATGGCTCCAGGGAGTCCCAGGTTGGACTGGCAGAGCTGCGAACACACAGGATACTGAAAATCATTTTGTGTCGCGCAGGGATGGACGCAACTCTGTGGCACCGTTCTCGGGTGCCCTGCGCTTGGTTGTGACGCATATACTTCAGGTGTGCATTATCCATTGAAAGGGTTGTAAAACCCACCAAAAAGCACTAAGAACGCGGTCAGTGGGATATAGAGACAAAATAAAGCAAACAGAACGATCGGCATAATTATATCCAGGGCCGCTAACCTTTCAACGTTTCATTCTGGATTTCACCATATTTATGTAACCTATAGTCCAGAGATATTGCCATGCCAGAATCGGACTCATCAGTCATCAGTGGACACCATGAATAATGAAGAGAGCAAAGTTAAAACTAAGATTGGGGGCCGCCCAGGGCGACAAACGAACGGTATCGATTCATGGTACCGGAAATCTTTCGAAAATCACTTCTATCGGTAGAACATTGACAATAATACAACGATGCAAAAGCACACGTGTACAATAATATACTTAAGAGCCAATTAAGCTCCTGTCAGTTTGAATGGGAACATTTTTTTTTTTTTATATAGTATCCCATTCTGCACATTTCAAGTTGAAATGTGGAAAAAAAAAAAAGGTTTCAAAGCCCCGCCCGAATTTAAAATATGGTGGAAGAGAGACAGGGGGGGGGGGGAAAGAGAGAAAGAAAGAGAGAGAATTAGTTGTATGTTACACACGTCCTCGTAGGAGGAAGGGGCGGGGGGGGGGGGGGGGGAGTTATCATACTTAGCCCGGAACGACGGCACAGTCAGCTGCTGGCAGAGATTCTTCACACAATAGTTAATTCCTTTTATCTTGACTCTGTCCCAAGACTTCTTGCAACCTCACAGATGATGTGAATGTATGTATGTGTGTGGGTGTGTGTGCGTATACGTGCGTGTGTGTTTCTGTGTTTGCTTGCTTGTTTTCAAGGCCCCACTCTAGCAACAAACAATCAAAGAACTAT
Organism: Onchidella celtica; assembly: GCA_963931925.1. Taxonomy (NCBI): domain Eukaryota; kingdom Metazoa; phylum Mollusca; class Gastropoda; order Systellommatophora; family Onchidiidae; genus Onchidella; species Onchidella celtica. The sequence continues at coordinate 45,777,570 of OZ007574.1, forward strand.
GCAATACAATCAAAAGAAGTCAGAATTAATCCCGGCTGGGATCCTACACACTTTCTGTGTCTTCATTTTTTTCTTTAATATTCTGCACATTCTCAACATCTGTCAATAGGGTGTTAACAGCTCTCTGAGATCCCCCCCCCCCTCCTCCCACCCCACTCGTGATCAAACCAGAAGCGTGTCTTGTATTTTCTTTGAGTGGGTGGGGGGGGGGGGGGGAGGGGAGGTGTGACAAAGATAATAATTATGTATGGAACAATGCTGTTATTGGAATCCATTTAAAGTTTGTGATCACCTACATAACATACTCTCGGATGCGACGAAATCACCCGGTCTTCAAGTGTGACCTAATTAAGCTACTGTCAAAGCGATGACCTCATTTAAATCCACACCAATCCACCTTATCCGATTTCCCATACTATAATGATCTACTTAATGACAGCAATTTATTGGCTAGGAATGTTAGTAGTGCCCTGGTCTGGATTCTGGGGGATGAACTGGCTTTAATTTGGAAAGTAGGACACATTAATTTAGTCCCTTTGTAAATGTCATTGGTCAATTCATCCATCTTTTGTCTGGTTACTGTTGTTAGGTCTCTGTAGTTTGTGCAGTGCATTTTATTTATTCGTTCATCTGAGGGGTATGTATCGTGACTAGTACTGGGACAGTTCCAAGACTGAATTATTAACACTCATTGTTTCTTTCTCCCTTTCTCCGTCTTTCACTCTCGTATGTACTCTATCCCTCTGTTTCCCCCCTCTTTCTCTCCGTGTCTCTGTCTCTGTCTCTTTAGACACCCCCCCTCCACTCTCTCTCTCTTTCCCTCTCCCTTTTCTCCCTTTCGTCCTCTCTCTCTCTCTCTCTCTCTCTCTTTTCTCTCCTTTTCTCCCTTTCACTCTCTCTCTCTCTCTCTCTCTCTCTCTTTCCCTTTCCTTTTCTCCCTTTCGTCCTCTCTCTCTCACCGCTTTTCTCTGTTTCTTCCTTCCCCCTCTCTCTCCTTTTTCTCTGTGGGTCTCTCTCCCCTCTTTCTTTCTCTCTTTCTGGTTTCAAATCGTTATTTAATTTACAAATTTAAAACTTTACATTTACACTGAGCCCGACCAATCAAAGGCCTGTCACATGCTGTGGAAAAGAGCTATTAAAAGACAAAAGTCCTGAATGGAAACAAGCATACCGCTCAAGAAAATAGATATAACAGAGAATGGGACACGTTAGGCGAGAGTTGAGAGCTAATGGGAGACAAACTTAATAGAAACCAGAGGAACAGTCATAAGGAAAAGCGAAGGAATTCCAAACAACAAATTGTCGTGAACAATGGCTTTCGTTTAAAACAAATGGTTTAATGAGGATAATTGTACTGGTGTAGGAGGACGTCGACAATAAGGAAAGTATGAAGTAATAAATAGATCAGGGAATAGAACAAGTGAGAGGAAAATCACGTAGTAAATAAGATAAGATAAGCTTAAGAATCACTGTATTATCCCATCCATGAAATTCTCTTCCTCAGAGCGTTTAAGAGCACATAGTTTACATGGTACATACATCTTACACACCATTACACAAACACGCCATAACTCAATAAACTCAATAACAGGCGTATTACATCAATACACCCCTTTTACCTGCCAGTATTGTAACAGGAGCTGCTTATCCAACATCGGTAGGATAAGCCATGAGAGAAGCTGCGGGAGAAAGGTGTGAATTTAGCTGCTGACCGTCTGTCAAGACGAAAAGAGCCAAGTGACATGGAGTAACAATCAGGGTTGTGAAATATAACTTTGAAATAATTATGGCCCACATCAAATTAGAATGTTTTGTCGATTCCTCTTTTACGGAGGGCAAAAACGATCTTCCGTATCTTTCCCTGTTTGCTTTCATGTGTATTGTTCTGTTGTTCTTGGATGATCTAGTTATTTGATGAAACGGGATGAGCACATGAAATGCTTGCCGATTTTCTTCTGAAAGAATAAACACGCGGATGAATGAAGCGTTTTTAGCTGCTGAAACTTCAGTGCGCTGACAAATGCTTGTAAAATGTGATAGATTTCATGATTTATTGTACAGAACTTCACCTTGGCTGTAGGCTGAGTTAAGTGATCGAGCACTCATGAATAACTTAAGTGGAATCTGACAGCAATGTTGTTCCATACTTATTGCCATCGGCAGAGTCTAATTATAGCAAAAAGCAGGGCTATTTTGATCACGTGTGTGACGATAATAGTTTTTTTTTTCGAGTTTAATCTTGTAATAATGTGAAGTCGAAGTGTGATTTTTTTGTTCTTTAGATGGAACTCATAGAGCTGTTGACTGCTGGTAGAAGGGATGTGGGAAGAATTAGAACAAGTTGCTTGATTTGACACTTACTCCAATTTTTATTAATGAAATTGTTTAGTTCATCGAGATCTAGTTGAGAAATTTGTTGTTTCTTTTTTGGTTTTTTTTGTTACTAGTTTTTTTTATGTTGTTTCTTCACTCTGTGATACCAATACATTTGAAAGATGCGGTCATTATACTAAGCTGACAACAAACTTTTACTGACCTCAGCAAATGCATTTTCCTGTTATAAAACACGATACTTTGATATCACATTCATAATAATGACGTATTGTCTATCTATCTATCTATCTATCTATCTATCTATCTATCTATCTATCTATCTATCTATCTATCTATCTATCTATCTATCTATCTATCTATCTATCTATCTATCTATCTATCTATCTATCTATCTATCTATCTATCTATCTATCTATCTATCTATCTATCTATCTATGTTTATGTGTCTGTGCTTTGTTCGCTGTTCTGGTGGAGGGATCCGTGGTAGCTGCCCTCGATAACGCAGGAATGGCATAATTATGGAGGTATGGGCCTTGTTACAGGGCTGAAGATGACGGTGACGGAAGCTATTCGGACTGGTAAAGTAAGAAGGATAACAACGGGCTGCGATGACAACAACACGAAAGCGATTCAAAATGGCGGTGTCAACAACAATGACGCACTTTACGATTTGAGGACCCACAGCTGTGGAGAAGGCATTTCGATCTAGCCTAAGTACCAGGGCTGAAGATGACGGTGAAGGAAGCTATTCGGACTGGTAAAGTAAGAAGGATAACAACGGGCTGCGATGACAACAACACGAAAACGATTCAAAATGGCGGTGTCAACAACAATGGCGCACTTTACGACACGGTGAGTTGGAGAAGATTACCCCAACACCTACACCAGGTCGTGCGCAATCATCCAAGCGAAACAGCATCACACGCCCTTAATGGCTGCACAAAATTTCACCTTATGTACCAACAACGACACAACAACATCTTGGACATTTTGGAAAGAAAGATTCGTTCATTCAACAGAAACAAGACCATATTGAAAGACACTCCCCTCAAACCATCTATATTTGAAAGTGACTCTATCGGTTTCCATCGTAGAGAAGTGCGGCCAGATATAACAGTGATTGACAGAAAAAGAAAAACAGTCAAACTAGTAGAAATATCGATACCATTTGATGCTTATATTGATAAAGCTTACAAATCAAAGTTTGATAAGTACTACCCATTTTCTTTAGAGATCAACGCCATAGGGTATCATTGTGAAATCATTGTGCTAATTATAGGCAGTCTCGGAAATGTCCATAAGAGGTTTACAACTGGTTTGAAGAAGGTCAATCTTAATAATTCGGAATGTAAATTCCTTGCCAAATTCTGCAATATTAGTGCCATAATTGGCTCCAACCGCATTTGGCGACAACGATGCAAAGTATACAATCGACAAATGTAACGATGTCCATCATGTTGTTTAACAGCCTGTTGATGCCCATCATGTCATGCAACAGCCTCTCATAAATTGTAAAGCAATAATAAATGCGCCAGTCTTAGTTATTGTCCACTTTTACCATCTATTTATGGATAAAATAAGCCAAGAGCCAGCAGTTATGTTCAGTCATGTAACGGATTAATATTTACAATGCCATTCTATTGTTTCCTGTATGGGTATCGTGTGTGAAATACTGTACCGACTAATTGGAAATAAAGAATTATATATCTACCCACCCGTTATCTATCCATCTCTCTGATTGTCTGTCTGTGTGTCTGTCTATCTATCAATCTATCTATCTATCTATCTATCTATCTATCTATCTATCTATCTATCTATCTATCTATCTATCTATCTATCTATCTATCTATCTATCTATCTACCCACACGATCCACCAATCCACCCACCTACCCTTCCATCCATCCATCCATCCATCCATTCATGTGTCTGTCTGTCTGTCTACTTCCTACTTATCTGTTATCCACTACCCACGCATCTATCTGTTTATTTAATTGCTTATATCTAATTTCTATTGTTCGTTTTACTTCGCTGCTGTTGCAAAGTCTCGTCAGGCAAAGACCATTGTCTGTGGCTATCGGCATGACGCTAGTTAAGTAGCTGTTTGTGAATAGGCCAAATGTACTAGGGAGGGGCACGGGGGCGGGGGGGGGGGTCTAAATCAAGATTCAACTCCAAAAACAAGGAAGAAAAAATGCAACAACACGAGATGGGAATTACATTGACAATAATGTTTGTTTGGTTGTTTTGTTATAATTTTCTTTTTTCTGTTTTGACAGTTTTCTCTGCAATGAAAGCACCTGTTTTTATGACCCATTGACTGATTGACACCTGGCAATGCGTGTCTAAAAGACACGAAGTCATCATTGACAACGAAACAATCGATAAATATCTTTTTGTTTTTTTTGTTTTTTAGTTTTCAAAGTTGTTGTTTTTGATGTTGTTTTTGACAATCTGAAACCCGAATGTCTGTTATCGTGACTCCTTGACAGCGAAAGTGGGTCGAAATAACCGATAAATAACTTTTATTGTGGTGTTTTTATTTTTTTTATAGTTCTAAAAGTGTTTTTTTTTTCTTTTTTGGGTGTCTGTAATCGTGACTCCTGTGCCACCCCCACCCTTCCCCCCCCCCCCTTTCCGAAAGTAAAGAAAGGTTTTATTGTACGATATCTATTTTTGCCTTTAGATATTTGCATCAGTTTGAACATTGCGTGCGCGAAATCACACTTTGCCTGGGCATGACAACAGAGCCAGTACTCAACTCTGAACACCTGTTTGCAAACACTTATTTTCTAGAACGTTCGGAAATTGTTACATAACTGCAAAATTTTCCATACGTTTTTTGGGGTTTTTTTGTTGTTTTTTTTTTGCACAATATAGCCTAACCATTCACTTGAATGTGGGTGGGAAACAAACTGAATAAAATTTGCAATTTGAAGTTAGCTTAAAATCGTTTATTTCAGAGTAAATTTTTTTTTGTCTTAGTATATGGATCAATGGAAGCTGACGTTTGACTTCAAGGACGTTCCACGTAATATGTTACCTAAGAACGATTTTTCAAACCATGTCTGGGAAAAAAAAATTAATGGTTGTGTTGTAAAGGGTAGTATGTAATTAAATTAACAGTTTTTATTAGCATTATCTTCATTGGGTGATCACGTGACCTATCGATCATCTTCGAAAAGAGCATATGTTTACAACCTCCCATAAGTTACCAAGATTTATGTCCCATCAGTTACCCAAAACTAATTGCCCCAGTGAGCTTAAAAGTAAAACTTTATTATTTATGCTTTTCCTGTATGCTCAATGCATTTTTTGAAAGTAGAAAAACATTGTTCACTAATCCTGTTAGTTTGGTTTCACAAATTGTGCAGTTTCATTTTGCTGTGTAAAAAGCATGGTATTTTTTCTGTCCCATCAGTTATCAACTAAAGTGAAGGCAATTGAATCGACTCATTTTAAGTTGTATTATTTAAAAAGTATTTTTATCATTTCTGCACCATTTTTCTGGAGAACTGATGAATCATTTAGAAATAAATAGTTGGTTATTTATTTAGTGGCCTTTTGTTTCTTAAAAAGTACTGTCAGTTACCGTGGAATGTCACGTTAGTAACTCAATGTAAGTGTCATACGAGGTACGCTCGAACGGTGTTTTAGTCAAGAAAATTTGGCTGGTTCCGGCGAAGTGGGGATTGGGGTGAAATGTTTGTAGCACTTTGAAAAATAAACATAAAATATTCCTATGGCGATTTCAAGCAAAATATTTTAACCCAATGCAGGAAAATCTCAATTTCCTAGACAATTCGGCTGCTCTTTATTTAATCCAGCCATTTGGGTATATGTTTGAAGTCTTTTAGAATGGAACATTTTATATTATCCACGAGTAATACCTGCAGTTCTCGGTATGTATTATGTGTTCTCGTGAACGACACGAGGGCATGGAACTATAATATCTATTATGTTCCGTCGCTCTTTCTAAAGTCGCTATCTCTCTCCCTACCTTTTTCTCCTTTCTCTCTCTCTCTCTCTGTGTTTTTTTCTCTCTTTCTTTCCTTCCTTCTTTCTTTCTTTATCTCTCTCTCTCTCTTTCACTCTCGCTTTCTCTTTCTTTCTCTCTCTCTTTGTCTCTAATTTTCTTTCGTCCTTTCTCTCTCTCTCTCTCTTCTTCTTTCTTTCTTTCCTTCTCTCTTTCTTTCTTTCGTCTTTCTTTCTCCTCTGTCTGTGTCTCTTCCGGTCTTCGCGTTCTCTCTCTCTCTCTCTCTCGCCTCCTTTATGTCACCCTCCCCCCCCCCCCCCCCCAGTGGAGACACCACCAAATGCAACTATATCAAAACCCACACAAATGTAGCGCATAATGACTATACATCCTGTCGGTGTTTGACCCACATCGCCGAGGCAGGAAATAGCTGGCGACCATTTCCATGGAATAATTCCCCCTCAAAGTCCTAAGCTATTTTTTTGTTGAAATTGTAGGTGCTACGAAGCTCAGCTTCCGCGCAGGGCAACGCCTGTGTTTACTGGTACAAGAAAAAAGGCAGAAACCAAAAAAAAGACTGGAATTAACATTCGATCGAACCAAATTTAAATTTCAGATCGATCTCCAAGCTGTGGAAAACTGTAAGTAAACATGAGATAGAAGACAGATTTCAGAACCTCAGACCAGACTGCCTATTGACCCCGGGGTGAGCTGGAAACACATTTTGTATGCAGCAAAATCGTTGAAAGCATTTCCTTTTTCGCTTTACCTTTCAAATGGGATAGTTCCTGCAATGATTCAAAAACGCATCTACTGAAATTATACCTTTAACGTCCGTAACTTCCCCGTCAACCTGCGAGCCGCGCATTTAATTTGTTTCTCGTTTTTGCTGCAGAAACGGGAAATAATCTCTTGGCAAACAAAATATTTATCTCAATTATTGTTTAAGTTTTTGTGTTTCTATGATACTTTCGGCAGCATCTTAATAAAGGAATGAGACTTACAGAAGATTCTCTTGAAAATCTCTATATTGATCGGTCAGTGTGGTGAGAGGGAAGCAAGGCAATTGAATTGTTGACGTTGTTATTGTTGTTGCTATCATCAATTTTAATTGCCGCCATCTTTCTATTCTATTGTATAAAAACACAAGGGAACCCAAGTTTGCCACAGATTTTTCTGAAATTTGGCATGAGCCAGCTTCATGTAGTGGCAGATTAAACAGGCAATAATTATAAGAGTATATACTTTTTTCGTGACTGTGGAATAATAAGAGCCATTAATTGAGCTCTTAGCTCGCGAGAGGGTTTAGGCGACATGTTACCAATGAGAAGCGAAGACATAAGTGTTCGGTATACAGAAATTCTCGGTTCCACTGGATGGCACCCTGTTGTTGTGATAATTATGTCTTCGCATTCTGCTCTTCTTCTTCTTCTTCTATCGAACACTAAATAATTACACCGTTACACCTGTTTGTTTAATAAAATTTACAGTTACACATAAGTCGGTAAAACTACCATTTAATTTTTCTTCAATGGTAGAGGGGTTAGGCCAAAAATTGTCTCTCAGATCTGCATACCTTGGGCACTCCTGAAGCACATGAGCAACTGTCTCCTCCTGGCCACAATCACATAGTGGGGATTGTACCACTCTCAATTTATGCAGATGTTTTCTCAATCTTGCATGTCCTGTTCTAAGTCGAAAAATAATCACCTGGTCTTCCCGCTGGAGCTTGTGGTATGCATCATTGTTTGTTGTAAATTTGGTTTTCATAGCCTGGTCCATGAGTGTTTTAATCTCACTAAATGTTGCTGGAGTGTCAGTTTGTAATAATGTACTTCCAGTCTTTGCCAGTTGATCAGCCTTCTCATTTCCTGGTATACCAACATGTGACGGAATCCATTGTAGATATACCCGTTTGCACTCTTTTCCTAGATTATTTAGTGGTTCATTCAGGGCATATGTCTCTTCCGTATTTGATTGCAAACTTTGGAGTACCGACAATGCGTCTGTCAAAAACACAACCCTTGTTCTGCTTATGTTCACATCTTCCTCTAGTATCTTCACTGCATGTTTTAGTGCTTCCATTTCTGCTTTGTAATTAGAGCAAATTTCTCCTGTTGCAGTACCCTGAGAGATCTCTTGTCCAGATGGTAGCTTTATGTAAATTCCTCCACCTCCGTTTTGACCTTCTGTGTTTGATCCATTTGTGTAAACATGTATCCATTTGCTGTTGGGGTAGTTTTCTTCCAGATGTGACATAGCCAAAATTTGTAGTTCATTTGGAGCAGTATCATTTTTACATTGGATTCCTGGTATGACTGTATTAATTTTGAAATTGCTATGGCTTTCATGAGGAGCGATGCTGTTGAAAGTCTGTATTGGTATCGGCTCAGTATTGAGAACTTCATGTTTTCGACACATTTCTTTATGAAAGGCTACTGCACTAGATCTCTTTAGTTGGTCTCACACGGTTGACTAATCCTTGGGTGAAGAGGGTGATGAGTCATCCTTTTTGCTTTTTCCATTGCTTTGGTTGAACTTATGTGTCTTCTTTCTTCTAGAGTTTGGATTTTATTTGTGTTGAGGAGGCTCTGGATTGGTGTTGTTTTCATTGCTCCGGTCATAATTCTCATTGCTTGATTTTGTGTCTTTTCCAGCTTATCCAGGTTTGTTTTGGCGGCTGAGTTTGTTGCAGCTGACATACCATATTCCAAGGCCGGTCTTACAGTACCACAGTAGGCTCTTCTTAATGTAATGTTGTTCGATCCCCATTTAGTTCCTGCCAATTTTTTCATAATCGAGAGGCGCCTTTGTGCTTTATTTGTGGCATTAGTAATATGTGGATTCCATGTTAGCCTTTTGTCAAGCTGAACACCCAGGTAGGTTGCTGTTTCAGTTTCTCTGAGGGGTTGGCCTGCCAGCGATAATTTGACAGTCTTGAATTTTCTTTTCAGTGTAAACACAGTGAAGGTAGTTTTTCCTTTATTAATGACTAGTTTGTTCTCAGTTGTCCACCTGTGCAGGTTGTTTAGAGCATCTTGCATTCTGATCTGGGCAGTTCCTATGTATTCTTCGGCACTCCATATGGCCAAGTCATCTGCGTAGAGAGCTCCTTTGACTTTCCTGGGCAGAGTTTTGATGAGGTCATCAATGTATACCAAGAACAGGATTGGAGAAAGTATTCCTCCCTGTGGTACTCCATTTTTCAGCTTGTGTTTCTTGCTTTTAATCCCATTGATTTGTACTTTTGCTTCCCTGTCCAAAATCCAGTTTTTGATCCAGGCAAGCATGGTTCCTTTCACTTCTTTATCCGCCAGCTTAATAAGAAGGCGTTCCTTCCAGAACCTGTCAAATGCAGTTTGTAGGTCGATCCATGTTGTTACCATGCTGTGTTTCTTCTGAAAAGTATCTTCAATTTCTTGGGAAAGGTATAATATTTGGTCCTCTGTAGATCTGTATTTTCTAAAGCCAGCCTGTTCATCAATTAGCAGTTTGTTGGATTCCAAGTGCCACATTAGTCTTGTGTTTATCATTCTTTCCATGAGTTTTCCTACACAACTTAGCAAGCTGATTGGTCGATAACTCTTGGCTTCTTGCTTTGGTTTTCCTGCTTTGTGTATTGGGCATATATTTGCTAGCTTCCATTTTTTCGGGACTTTACCTTGTCTCCAGCTTGAGTTGTAAATTTTAAGCAGTTTTGTTTTGGCTGTTTCACCCCAATTTTTAAGCATTTCATTGGTAATATCATCAGGTCCAGGAGATTTTTTGAGTTTCAATGCTTTTAGTGCCTTTTCAAGTTCCTTCCTGCTGAATTTTTTAGTCATGTTTGGGTTATTACAGGTCTCCTTCAATCTTGTGTTTAAAATTTCCTTTGCTTCCTCATGTTCTTCTTTATTAACATTAATGTCTCCACTTTGTTGAAATTGTTTCATGAGCAAGTTTGCTGCCTTCTTTCCAGTTTCTCTTTCTATAACAATTGGGGGTGTTGTTCTCCTTTCGTCGTTTAGTTGTTTCATTAACTTCCATAATTTGCCACCTTCTTTGTCCATATCTATGTCTCTAGTCTTTTCTGCCCAACTTTTCTTGATTTCAGTATTTTTGTACAAGTTGTATTCAGCTGCTGTTTTCTTCCAGTAGATATGGCTCTCCGCTGTCTTGTCTTCCTCTGCGATCCTCCTTGCTTCCTCTATCTTTCCCTCCAATTCCCGAAGTTTCTCTTTCCAATATGGCTTATAATTTTTGATTGCTCCTCTAGGAATACTTTCTGTTGCTGCTTTGAGGATGGCCTTATTAAAGTTTTTTGCTGCTCTTTCAACATTTTTGCTTTTTTCCATTTCATTAGCGTATTTATTGGTTAAAACCTCAAATAGTGTCCAATTTGCTTTCCTGTATTCCATCTCGGTAGTCTGTTTTCACTGTTTCTCTCTATGTCAACATTTACATTGAAGTACACAGGTCTGTGGTCAGAGGTTCCCAACTGTTTCCCAACCATCCTATCTATACACTTGTCCATGTCTTCTGATACAAAGGCCAAATCCGGGTTGCTGGTTGTATGCCATATCTGGCTGAGGAAAGTGTCTGTATCCTCCAAGTCATGTACTAGTATTAATCTATTTTCATTTTGCCAGTTTTCAACTTCTTCTCCTCTTTTGTCAAGCTCGTTGTATCCCCAACTTGGTGAGTGGCTGTTGAAGTCTCCCAATATTATCCATTTTTCATACTTGACTTGTATCTTGTCCAGAGAAAGCATCCTCTTGTCTGAGCAGTATAAATTCACTATAGGTCTACCTGAAGAATTTCTGCTTCATTGTCAGTTTCTATTACAGTGTCTTCTGCCTGGATATCGTTTCGGACTAGTGTGAGTACTCCTCCACCCTTCTGTCCTGTTCGTTGGTGGCGGAATGATTGATAGCCTCTGATGGAGAATCTGTATTCTGGAGATGGGAAGTGTGTTTCTTGAATACATATAACATCAATTTCCTCCTCTCGTAACCTCTTTTCCAGATCTTGCTTTTTTCGGGTCAATCCTTTAGCATTCCATTGTGTGATTTTTAATCGTTTGGAGTGTTGAGTCAATTCTGGTTCAGGTGCACTTTTCTGAGGATTCCTGGTCTTTATCCGTTGAGATTTTTCATTTCTTTCTTTATGATTTCGACCGCATAAGTGGATATCCAGCCAATCGCGGTTAACTGGCAGGATAGTATAGGACAGGCATTTGTTTGGGCCACCTTTTCTAGGCCTCTCCACTGATGGTGGTAAGCAGTGCTATCCTTAAAAGGCTGCTTTCAGAGGTGCTGCCGAGCTACATTGCTGTCCTGGGTCAATGTAAGAGCGACCAAAATCCCTGACTGCTACACGTGCAAGTTTGTGACTAATGGCTTCCAGTGCTATCCTAAACCTGCCACCGTTACCACTTACCTGTCGCCGTGAGACTTAATAAGAGCGAGGGAAAGTTAACTGGAGTGCATCCTGAATTTAGAATTTTTAAAGTGCCTAAAACTAAGGAGATTGAATAATTTTGGTTAAATTTACTTAATACAAACTTTGGATCTGGTGTAATTATCTTAAAATAGTGATGTGCATCTTGCTTTGTTTTGCACCAATGGTCAAGCAAGTCTGACTTTCGCGAATGATTTCTTTTCGGAGTTTTTTCTCCTAGATGGACTGCCTTACAGGGCTTATGAGCTCCATCTACCCATGGTTGACAGTTATGTTCAGGACTGCTTATTCAATTCGCAGCTAACCTGTATATCTACAGGCCCTTCCCCATTCCACAACCCAGGGGACCCGCCATGTCGGGGATGTCAGCCCCTCATGGATTCTGCTCTAATTTGTAAACTCCATTTTTTCACATTATCTCAACCATTCTGAATGATTGTCATACTTGTATTGATATGATAAGTCAGTTGAGATGGAACGGGAGAAGAGCATCATAATACACCATGCAGTTAGTTTGGAGTTGGAGCGTTTGAGTTTGGAGAAAGCGCGTTGACACGATAACGATACTGTGCTAGGAGGAAACAGACGATGGGCAGAACAATAAGCAGAAAGATGGGACTGAAGGAGACCCTACCAGAAGCGTCCACCAACCATGCACTCACGGGTAGAGATCTTGAGTTAAATATTCCATGCAAAATCATCAATCTATTTCAATTCGTCCTATCAGAGAGTATAAATGTATAGTGAGATTTCACTATTGGTCGATTTGCACTGAGAGACACGGGAGGCTCCGCTAAACCATTGTTATCATGGAGCGGAAAGTAGGTCGCTGCGGTAAACAATACCCGTTTGTGCATTTCCAAGGGGGCTTAAGAGCTTACGAACGGCTGTAAATAGTTTCAATCAGCCCAAAAATATGAACAAACCACAGTAAACAGATATGCACACTATCTTTAATGAAGACGGTGTTTTTCAACTCTTTAATTTCTTGTTTACCGCAGCGACCTAGTTTTGCGATTTGGCGGAAGTGAGATCCCACTATACATCTATACTCTCTGGTTCTATGCAGTGTTCTTTTTTGTTCCCCCGAGTTCTCTATACTTTTTTTTGGTACCCCATTAGGAAGTCAGTGTAACATGTTAAATATGATTATGTCTAGACAATACCTTCAGTACTATGATACCCTGTTAGTTCGTCTTTTTCGTATTTTATGTCTTAGTTACTGTTTGAAAAACAAAGAGAAAATGAGATCTGTTATTGAAAATGTTTGCCAGTTTCCTATGCAGTTTTCTTGTATTCTGTGGTTAAGTCTATCAGATTGACTTATTTATAGTTCAAATAGAAGATGGGGAAACAATAAATACAAGTAAATAAGAATAAACAAATGAATAAAGGGATGAATAAATAAATAAATAAATTACACAACCCACTTCGTTTCCGTCTGAGAGGTTTGCACTACAGAATGTCCTCTGTGTTGTGGTTTTCACCTCATCTCAAGAACTAAATTTCGAAGCCAAATTTCTGCCAGTTTCTTATAGAATTGATACAATTTGTCTGTTTTTTTGTAATCAGCAATTTATCTGTATCCAATTTTTACTTAAACATATTGCATTATTTTAGACCCCCAGTTCAGGGTATTCTTACAAAATATTGTTGATACTTCAATTTCTCCTAAATTGTAGACGATGCCCATAGGCGCGTGTTAAGCATTATTTCACAGAAGACATCACTTGAGAAATGAAATGTTCCATCCTATTCGATACGTAATTATGAATAATAGACCTTGTGTCATCTTAACATGGTACCATGAAATGGCGATGTGGCTATATTTGGGTGGTTTATGACTGCATGCACCGCAGGCCAGCGCCGTGAAGTTCTGGCAAGGGGGAAAAGTGGGTGTAATTTTCTGTCTCTCCTGGCGTGTTATTTAAGAAATGCTGGGGCGTTGTTGAGGGACTTGGCAATGTTTTGTATTGTGTAACTGTGTGTGTATGTGTGTGTGTGTGTGTGTGTAGTGTGTTAGTGAGTGTTTAAGAGGAGGAGATAGAAAGAGATGGGTTGGGATTGACAGAGAGCGACAGAGAAAAAGAGGTGAAGGGAAAGAGAAATCGAGACAAACGCACACACACACGGGGAAAGAGAGGAAGAGAGTGAGTGAACGAGAGAGAAAGATATATAAAGAGAGAGTCCGGGTGGGGAGTGGGGGGGGGGGGAGAGGAGAATAGGGACAAAAAGAGAGAGAGAAAACAAGAGGGAGACAGAGCGAGAGAGAGAGAGCGGAGGGAGACGAATAAAGAGAGAGTGAAACGGACAGAGAGAGAGAGAGAGCTTTCGGTGTATCAAGCGGAAGTGTTCCGTCACTTATTACCCACATATTTCCTGTTTTGATTTCTTCACTCTGTCAGGAATTCACGTTATCATCAGTTATTGTCAATCCAAGACTTTCAAGACAAGAAGTCTTTGATTCATCTTAGCAGAATGGTCATTTCAATTTACAGGAATTTTAGACTTGAGACACACTTGGTATAAATAAAACTCTCCTTGGCACACAAAGGATTATTTTGCCATTAATCCGATTATTTCAAAAGATTCAATTACTTTATGAATTCTCCAGCATACCGTCATGTGGACAAGATAGGCACAATAATTAATGTCAGCTATTGGCCTTGACTGAGAGACTAAGAAATATTGTGTTGTGTGCACGCATGCATTGGTATGTGTGGGAGTGTGTCTGTGCGTGTAAGTGCGTGCATGTGTGTGTGCGTGCCTGCGTGTGTGTTTCTGTGTTTGGGTGTGTATGTATATGTACTTGTGTGTGTGTGTGTGTATGTACAGCACCTTAATACAATAGTATAAAATAACATAAATAGTGCATACATGGAGTGGTATAAGTACAGTATATGGATGGATAGAGTATTAAAATGAATTATATCTTATAAATCCATGAGTATGGATAATGTATACCATCATAAATAAGTAATATAATTACATTATGTAAGTACTGTAAATAAATACAGCCTATGGCAAAAACACAGTATTATAACCACAATAGTATAAATACAGAATAAATACAGTAGTAAAAAACAAGAATGTAAATACAATAGTGTAATACAATTATATAGATACAGTTTGTAAATACATGAGTATATATACATAATATAATATACATTCATTGACACAATGGCATAAATACAGTATATAAATCTTTGTATACAGTGGTACTACTATAGCAATACAAATACATTTATAATGGTACAGTAGTATTGATACAGTATGCATGTAGATACTGTATGTATAGATAAATACGAAAAAAGTTCCAGCGCACGTACTTTGCAGTTGGTCCCAAATAGACTTTCAAGGAAAGCTCAGCTGACAATGTGCTGTTACAGTGTAAGAAACTGGGCCTTTCTTTGTCCAATTCTCACTGTCGTCTCTTTTCCAATTCCAAGTCATGTTTTTGCTAGACGCGATCTTTATCTTTAAAGTTTGATTTCTCGTTTTCCCCCGTCCACGGGGTCTCTATTTCCGTCAGTTTCTTGGCCAATGACAAGAACCCCCTTGCAATGTTAATGAGATCTGGCCAAGGGTTAAAGAAAGAAAGAAATTTCCTTTGTTGGAGAGGTCAGGAGGTCCTAACCTCTCGCGGTTTTAGCTTTGTGGATGGAGTTTAAAAACACCGAGAAGAACAAAATGTCATCGGATGCGTTGTCAAGTGTTTTTAGGATTTAGGAATCTTGTGGTTTTTTTAGGTGTTGCCCACAGTTTATTATCTCGACCTGTGTACAATTAACCAAATAAAAACTTTGAATTGAAAAAATACAAGTCCGATGATTTTTGTGTTGTTTTTGTTTGATTCTGCCTGCATGCGTGTGTCTGAGTGTTGTATCAATCCTCCCTGCTCAACTTGATAACGATGCCCCTTTTGTCTTCTGTCTTGAGTGTAATTTCAAAGATCTGTCACTGAATTTGCAGCGTGTTAACCAGGAAATATTATGTCTTGCCGCCCCGGTCATTTTGTGATTTTTGTGTGATTTGAGATATGTCAAGAGTCATCAATCAATGCAAAGAAACAGTATTTTTAGTACGAATTTCATCAGGTTTCCCACACGCAATCAGTTTGGTGTGGTCTTTTACAGGAATGTGATAGGAAAGGGGCAAGGTGGTCTAGAGGCAAAGCGTTCGCCTCTCATGCTAAGGGTCCCGGGTTCAAAACTCGGGCGGTGCATGCATGTTGGAAGTTTGGGATTTTTCTCATAGTTTCGTGCCCCTGATCCTATTGGGGGGTAGGATCGAGTACCTAGTCTTCTCGGATAAGGGCGAAAAAAGCCGGAGGCCCTGTGTGAACGTTGCGCACGTTAAAGATACCATGGCAGTTGGAAATCGAAAAGAGCAGGCCGGACTGGCCGCTGCCCGGGCAAAAATCAGATAAAATTCATCCAGTTTTGAGTTTTTATTTGTTTTTTTAAGGCGTTTCGGTACGATAATGGCCACTTTGTGCTTCGCACGGTCTATTTGGTTACTTTATTGAAATTTATGCTTTGTATTCACAACTTCATCAATTTAAATTTCACCATAGTTCCGTGTAAAGTTTATCGTAATGGTAAATTTCTCAAAAGTTGTTTTGTCTAGATGTGAAAAGAATTTAGTTTTTGTGTATAAACGCTTTTAAATCATGTTGTAGATGTAGTGGTGAAATGGTGCTAAAACCACCACAAACTACGCCAGAAAGGTCAGGGACATTGTTCTATGGGTCACCAAAAATACCAGAAAGATATCACAGGCATGTCCTAAGCTTATTCGTTAAGTCAGCATCCCATTGTTCCATTAAGCGATATCAGAAAATATTCACCCTTGCCCAATATTCATCTTAAGATAGTTATCGTGGAATTAAAGCATGATTCATATTGGATCAGGGGAGGATGAGCTCCCGTGGGGCATACTATTTTTTTATATCCTTTTATTTGTTCCACGAGTGTGAATTCAACACTTGGAATTCAAAATCATGGCTTTTTTGGCTCTTTCTGGCAGGACATTTACAACATCCTGATTTCAATGGATTTAAAGAATACGCTGTAATGAAGGAACACAGTCATATTCTGTGTGATCACACGTGATATTTGGCTGGATTAATACAAAATCAGTACCGCTCGACTGGCCAATACAGAGGGTAAATCCACGGAACTGATAGGATCTCTGGTTATCTGAACGCATTTCCTCTTTGGTGTTGGCACTAAAAGCTTTCGGCAAGCGAAGACGGAAATCCCAGTCCGCGGCTATCCTGAACAAGCAGGTCTTGGAACACCATGGTAGGACCTTTTTTAATGTGACTCATGGTGGTCTGCCTGAGGATGCATGGAAGAATTATTTTCTGATATGGACCAGCATTGCATCTTGTCGTTTGTGAAGGAGGCCGAAGTCTACAAGACAGTTCATTTAACAGATACTTATTTATTATATTTAAAGGGTTCACACAGATATAACTTTACACTATGGGCCTTTTCCCCGTTAGATTTTTAACTTCGTTTTAATTTGATCTTATCATAAGGTATCTGAGGGCTGAAAACTAGCCCAAAGTAGGATAACGAAACAAAACTTGAAAGTCCCAAAAAGGCCGTTATCGTGCCGACGCGCCGTTAAACCCAAACTCAAACTCACACTCCAGACTCATGATAGTTTGAAATGGACTAGTAACTTTTACTTGGATGTGTGAGGACACGGATTTGGATGATGACGACTTGTACTTTTTGAGATCAACTATTTTTCCCCCCTCTGAAACTCAATGTCGTGGGCGTCACCAATAATAGTTGGCCGATCAAATTCGGCCAGTGCACGCCGGGGTCTTAGACACGCCGTCTTTTCTTTGAGCGTTTTTTCGTGAAAACATTGGTGGGTACTTGGTGGGCGCTTCTGGTAAGGTCACTTCTCTATCCTGCCTATATTATTATTCTGTCTATCGCCTTGCTCTTTATCCTAGCACAATGTGACAGTGATTGTGTCGATGTGTTTTCTCTAAAACTCAAACCTTATAAAAACATGGAATATGTTAGTTCAAGGTGGTATGGTTTCCGATAAAAATTTGAAAAATAATAAACATACGCTGTTGCTAGAGTAAGATATAAAATCAGACAAGTCTTTACGGCCAAACAGCCAAGCCCGATCTTAATCCTAATCTAAAATCTACCTAAAAACTCACTGTTCAAATAAAACCCAAATAGGTTTATCCGGATAATTACTCATATTTGTAGCAGGATGTTTGGGAAGCATGCCAGGCTCTGAGTTAAACAGAGAAAGTCCTGTGTTAAAATCTTTATTTGACCCGTAGCGTATTTACGTCACTGGGATGTGAGCTGTTTCACAAACCATTAAATTGTCGCGAGATTTTCTCTCACATTTTTTCCACACTTGTTTGTCTCTCTGTTCCATACTGTATTGTCCTTCTTCTTATAAATACTGATGATCATCGATTTTAGTTGTTTTAAAGTATGGGTATCTTATCACTGCTCATGGTCAGATCTATACTCTCACAAAGTGACGATATGTGTTATAGTTTTGAAATTATAAGCAGAAACGTTTTTGCCATATTGTACATAGTTACGCTTGTTTGTACATAAGAAAGTTAACTCTCACCAATACTTTGAAACGCTGCGGGAAACTTGCTGATAGGCCAGTATAATATTAGGTGGAAGATAACAATTTGACATGTAATGAGTCCAGTGCTTTTTGAAAGCTGTGCCAACCATGCCGTATAATACTGTAGCCGGCATCCCTTCGTCCATCTGATATAGATTTGTATGAGATTTCCGCAGTGTTAGTGGGATTACTGTAAGAGAAGGTTCCCTACATGCGTCCAGCCTACATCGGCGTGATGTCGTTACCAGCGGATCTTCGTAGGAACGATGCCATTCCTACGGGCAAATTTGAGGTCGGATTTCCCATAAGATTGTTGGCTGGGACAGTCATTGAAAGAAGTCATCGAGAAAATGTTCAGAACGTGTAACTTATCGGCGACAATGAAAGTGTAGCTTACTGGCTACAATGAAAATGTAGCTTACCGGCTACAATGAAATTGTAGCTTACCGGCTGCAATGAAAATGTAGCTTACCGGCTACAATGAAAGTGTAGTTTACCGGCTACAATGAAAATAATCTTATGATACCGGTTTGTTACGTTCGATATCTGCTACAGTCATGGCCAGTGACATCAAGCAAACTCTTGTATCAATACGACACTCATTTAAAAGTTCACACTGAATAAAAAAAAAAAAAAAAAATGCACTGAAAAACAGAATAAAGAGTCGAAGCATTTAGCGTGCGAATTTCTATAGTTGATATTTACCAGCGGTATTGAAGCTGGAAACGTTGTGTGATACATTTCAATTACATTCAACGCATGTTGTTTCCCCATTAACGTATCGGAAGCGTTGCTATCCTTGGCTTTTTTTATCCCGGAGCCAGGGACACTGACAGGCTTTTTGGCTTTAGTGGGGACTTAGTGACACTGAACTTTGGCACGCTCGCAAAACAAAATCGTTTTTGGAACTCGTGGCGAAGGACACAGGAGATCGAACCATTGAAATGGCTCAAACATAATGAGTGCTAAAGTGGAGTATCGGTGGTATGCTGCGGTATCAGTGCTATACTGGGGTATCAGTGCTTTGGTAAGGTATCACTGCCATGGTGGGATGTCAGTTCTACAGGGGGGTATCAGTGCTGAGGTAGGGTGTTTGCTACGCTTGGAGTATCAGTGCTCTAGTACAGTATCTGTGCTATAGTTCAGTAATTATGCTCTAGTACAATATCAGTGCTATAGTTCAGTATCATAAGTGCATGTTCACAGTAAAGTCGTCAGATCATGTAGTACAAAATGAAGAGTATCAATTTAAGCCCGATTTATCAAACGGCACAATCACATGAGCATAGTCTTGCTTGGTTAGTGTCAGGAAAAAGATGACAGTAATGTCAGAGACAGGATGGCATAGATATAACACTCCAGCTCCCCAACACAGTATGAATGGAAGCTACAGTGGCGCTGGTAGTGAAGTAATGTGCCAATAGCCTTCGGTTTGATTAAGATTTCTTTCGTGTTTTCACCACTCGTATGAGCCAGTCTCAGCGGTTCATACGAAAAAAAAAATCTCAGTTCAATAATTGTGCATGAAAATTACACGCATACAAAATGTTAACTTTGTTGTTAAATTTCTATTACTTTGGCAGTTTTCTATATCTCACAATGTTTTTTCATACCCTTTTACTGATCCTTGACTTTCAGAATGGGTATTATGAGAGCTGTGGTCAACTTAAGAAAACACTAGGAGTGAGTCAGCTATGATATTGTATCATTACGAACCATATGGTCAGTTTGATAACCCGGGAAGAGGGAGGAAAAAAGTACAAAAAAATAACAGCAGAGGATAATGATTTCAGTGGTGGCTTTTCTATTTCAAAGCATGTTTCATTTGTATAGAATATCTTCGCTCACCCCTCCCCCAACCCTTTTTGCCCTCACCTTCCTCCCTCAAATAGCCCCAGGGAAATCCTTTCGCTGCATGTACTCTCAAAGTCCATTACCAAAACTGGAGTGAACGCCCCCCCCCCCCCCAACCCCCCACCCCCCTCCCAAAACAAAACTTTCTGGAATAGTCGTGAGCCATGTCGCGAGCGTGAGTCTGCGTTTGTTTGTTCCCGAGCTCAGACCTGAAACCCAGAACTTTGTTGAGTGCTCGGAACTTGGAGGTTGATGAGTGCAAACGCGTGATCAAATTGGGAGATCATTTTGTTTTTTTCATTTAACTCCTGTAGGGACTCTGTTCCCCGCTACAACAAATAGCCCATTGATTTTGATTTTATCGCAAATGGACTTTTGCAAATTTTTGTTCGAAATGGTTTTTCGTTCACAGAATTGTCGGCTGTCAATAGTTTGGGACATTTATGTAAAATGAGTCTGCATAATGGACAGATCGTTGCATGGGACAAATATTATAGCTCTGATCTGTAACTATATGGTTCGATCTTCAAAAGGCGATATCTGTATACACTGGCATAAATTCAAATGTTAAACGCATAAGTGCAAGTTACATATTCCCAATGGTAATGGTTATACACGATGTAACCCCAGGCAGAAAATGTCGGAAAATGGACTACTGAAAGTTGGAATATAAAGGGCGTGGTCGATGGATCGTGAGCATCAGTGCAAATACCGAAGTGCAGTCGTGCTCTTTCAGCCATGTTGAGATACCACGGCATTTAATGTTCATACCGTACATACTTCGACAGGTCTGAACTATTCAATGTGCTTTAATACGAAATAATTGAAATCAAAGAAGAAAGGATTTGGGGTGTATGGTGAGGGGGAAGTAGGAGGATTGAAAAGAAAAAGATCAATAGGATGAGATGGGAGGGGGGGGGGCCTCCGTGGGTCAGGATGACCAAGACGTTTTGCGTCCTAACTTATTTTGGCCGTCTGCTCTGGTTGAGCAGCGTCTCTTCTGGCTGAACAACCCAATGCTGGAGTGACAGTCTTTATCGTAATACTCAATATAATGAGGATGGTGGTCACAGATCTGTTGGGCTTGTAGTGTTCTTTTCAGCGGGCCTGTAGGGCTTCCGCTGTGTTCACCAGTTTCTTTTCCCGTGTCTCGAAATAGCCCTTGATACAGGACTGGAAGATGGGTAGGACTGTCACAGTGATGGTGGCTGAACATTCACTTTAATAAACACAGGCAAGCCAGTTCTGTTGAAGTGCCAACAGCATTTGGTTTGATTCAGATTTCTCTCGTGTTTTCACTGATTCACTGGTACAAGCCACTCTCGGCGTTTCATACGAAAACGCACTTAATTCAAATGGTGCATGGAAATATCACACATACAAAATTTTTCTTTTTAAAATTTCCAATAATTTGGCAATTTTCTATATCTCACAATGTTTTCTTAGAGCCTTATTACAGTAACTGATCCCTGACTTTCAGAGTGGGTATTATGAGAGCTATGGTCAACTTAAGAAAACACTAGGAGTGAGTCAGCTAAGACTTGTATCATTACGAACCATATGGTCATCATGACTGCTCTATGACATGTGTGCCAAACATCAACATACAAACTGGCAACTCCCGTACTTTTTCCGTTTCTGGCACTGCCAGGAAAATAAATTAAATCTATATTTAAAAAACAAAAAAAATTACATTTGGCCGCTAAACCTTTGCACAAACATCATTTGTCACAAATACGGAATCTGATTTAATTTGACTTGCTCCTGTTCCAACAAGAGAAATCTAATCAATATTCTAATCTCAGCTCTAAATCCTGGCCACTGCAAACAAGCGCCTGATGTTTTCCCCGCTAATCAATCGATAACTAACTTCGATCTTTTTGATGAATAGCAAACATTAAGGCCGGTTGTTTTTTTTAAATATTATTATTATTCCTCCGTTTTGCACAGGCCTTGTTTTCTCTACTTATTTCCCTGCGTGTTTGACTTGACTGGACAAGTTTGGACAATGCTATCGCCCGATCGGTCAAACAATCCTCAGCAAACAGACTCGACCAAAGCAGAAAAAAAGAAAGAAGAATGATCATGTTGTAGAGCTCCGATTACCGGTACCCGTGTCTTTGTTCTGTCTGGCCAAGGCCCGTCGTCATACCACCGTCGTGGACTGACCGTTGCTCTATACCAGCATAAATCTTGCCCAGGAATATTATTCTGGAAAAACTGAGCCATTTGTGGCCATAGGCAGTGCAGGTAAAATACGTGAAAATTATGATTTGAATGTTGTTACAAGTACGTACGTCCCCCAAGTTTTTTTGCGCTATGGATAGGTATTTTAAAGCTTTTTCTGGCTCCAGAGCTAAAGAGTTCCTCCCGAAATACTCCTAATAACGCCTTAATTAAGTATTCTTTCCGATTTCCTTTTTGTTTTCCTCTTGTTGTTTGGTTGAAAGGATAGAGGGCAGGGTTACGGATTCGATAAGATTTAGAGTTGAGGATAAGGAAGGGGTTAGGCATAAGTAGGTATGCGCAAAATGCTTGGAGACAGTACGTACTTATAAAAATAGCCTTCTTATTTTGTAATCCCTCCATAAAATGTACACCACTCTAATTTGGAAGGGGTCGGGTAATAGTTTGAACGAGTATTTGTGGGACACTGCAACACTGAGAATCAGTACGAAGCAGATCAATTTCTCTGTCTGTTAGTACAAGCACTAATTCCATAAACTCTGTGATACGGAAACTGTGGATCATTGAATCATCATCATCATTCATGGCCATGTGAAATAAAAGTTTGATTCAAGATTTGTCGCGCCCCCTTACCTGTGCTCGGTGGAGCATGAAAGAGCTGCCTGCGGGCAGAGTTTAGGGGCATTATCTGCCCAATAAATCTGTCATCCGGTCCCGCCCATAGACCCAGACTTAGTGATAACATCTAAGGGAGGGCATGCCTCGGGTATGAAAAGCGTAAATGGGCAGGCGCAATGTCTGTGGTGCATATGTACACCTTTTAGTTAGGGTAATGAATTTGTTCGGTTTCATAATATATTATATTTCTCTTGTTTTGTCTATGGTATGTTTCTGGGTCTTATAAAAAGCAAATATAGATTATGTTTCTAATGAAACAGCCAACTGGTCATTTAAAGCCCCAAAATATCAATGCCCTATCGTGGACATGCAACTTTTGTTCATAGCCATACAAGGGATGGGGAGGGGGGGGGGGGCTTGAAGCCAAGCGTATGAAAAGTTTACAAGAAAGAATTGCCCAAATCGAGCATATTATAGCGTACTTTGTGGTTGGCCCTTAGTCGAAATAGAATAACTGAGCATTTTGGCGAAACTTTCGAGCTTGGACCTCAGTTGACTTTTAGTAGTAAAGTGTACATTAACCCTTAGAAGGCGAGAGGGCCGATGATGAGCCCAATTATTTTACGGCGATAAAGTTCTGATTAGTTGTTTCATAGTCCTGGGGGCAATCGGAATGCTTGTTTCATAAAATCTACGGATCTGTACATATCAGTGGCGGATCTTCCTGCTGTTGTAAACACATTACCGTTTTTTGTTTGTGGTGAACCCCCGTCTTTCTAGGTGGGTAACATCCTAATACCCCCCCCCCCGCCCTCTCGACAAAGGGTTAATGTCAACCCAGAGCTGAAGTTAGGAATAAGTTAAACAAACTATAGTGTAGGGCCTCTGAATGGGCCTTTCAAATGTTCATAGACTTTTTTATGTGTGTAATTTCGTATATTTTGATTTCTATTAATTTTATTTTTAAATTTGTTATGCACCCTGGCGCTTCTTCGAGTTCATCGGTCGCACAGTCTTATTTTCGGTTACCCTAAGCTAGCTAGGCCCTGTACGTCTCCCATTGCTGAGAGACTCGCCATTTCTAAATCCAATCCAGTGACTGTCCAGCTAGATCGGCTATGATCTTTGCCCAAACGCCCTAATATGACCTGGCATGTGTACCGTAATATCGTCTTCTCCACATGACCGCGCTTCTAGTATTGAGCTCAACATTTAACATAAAAGAGGGAGGGGGACAGAGGCATAGACAGAGAGATGGAGAGATGGAGAGAGAAAGAAACAGGGAGGGAGAATGGGAGAGAGAAAGGGAGCGATAGATAGAGAGAAAGAGATAGAAAGAGAGAGAGACAGAGAAAGAGAGAGGTAGGAGACAGGGAGATGGGGGAAACAGAGAGAGAGAAAGAGAGCGAGAGAGACATACAGGCTGACAGAGAAAGAGAGCTAAAGAGAGACAGACAGACTGACAGAGAAAGAGGGCTAGAGAGAAACAGAGGGAGAAAGAGAATTGCAACGGCCCTTCATAATCAAAGACCTTGTTTACTAGCTGAAAGTCACGGCGCAGAGGCTAAAAGCCGTGGCATAGCGGTGTTGTCAAGAGGGAGTGGGGAAAAAAAACACAAAAAAATTATGAATTAAAGTCTGCATATTAATTCGTCCAACACCGGAGGAGTTGTGGAGTGGTTTGTAAACATAGTTCGGTTGGAAGGAAATGGACAGAATCAAGTGGAGAGTGAAGTTTTCGGAGATGGACTTTTTGATTGTCACGAGAATTACAAAACAGCTCAGCTCAGCTGACGAAATACTAATCAATGGTGTGAGTTTGGAATGATGGCTGAACATTGTTATAAGGACGGACGCACCCCAGGCGTTTTGCGCTAGGGGCACGTACGTATGCATATTGCTTATCCATAACCTCATCCTTATCATGAACCCTAATCTTATCGAATCCCTAACCCTGCCCCCCCTACCCTTTCAAATAAAAAAACAGGAGGAAAACAACAACAACAACAACAAAATCTGAACAAATAATGAATCATAAGGCTGTTGCCAGGTAGCATTTCGGGGGGAACTTTCTAGATCTGGCGTCACAAAAGCTCTAAAATACACACCCCTAGCGCAAAAAGAGTTTGTGGACGTACGTCCTTGTAACAACATCCTGGAAGGAATGTGGTTGAGGCGCGTCGAATGGGGGGGGGGGCAGGAGAGGGAAAGAAACAGCCACCAAAATACAGGAGATGGCAGGGTCGGAATTAGTCACCCACAAGGAAAATTCAGTCCGTCGTCCATTTGTATAGGATTTCCGCTTCCCACTGACTGTGATAAGCTTGCAAAAAGTCACTAAAAATATTTAAATTGTTGTTATTTCATATTATTATCAAAGACACTAGACACAATAAGATGAGACATGTAGGGCGTTTAGCGTGCACAGATTTCGCACCACTCCCTAGTGGCGAATGCGCGGAAGTCACGAACAACGGCGTATTTTGCAAAGCCAAATAGGGAAACGACTGAATTTTCTTCAATGTTCAGCTATCACTGTAGGCCTTGATTGGCGCCACTTATTTTGTAATTTTAATTTCAATCGCTTTGGGAAAAACTCTGGCCAGTAGCACTGTAAGAAATTGGCATCATTAATTTATTATTACATCAAGCATTCTTGTCATGCTGTGCACCATGGGCCCCGCCCCCGATCATCGCGCAAACTGTGTACACGATATTTTTAGAGGTGCGAAGAAGAGAGTGTCTCATCTTATCGTTACTAGCATCTTTGATATTATAAAGGAAGTAAGACCTCCAATGAAATCATGGAAGGGTTTTTAACTTCTGAGCCTTGAATTCCACAGAATATTTGTATTTTGTATTTCTATTTGTATTTGTATACTGCTTTAATCCCATTTGGGAAATTTGTCTTTGTGCCATTGCACCCAGTTACAAATGGAGCAGGCACGTCGTCGCCACAGTGCAGCGCCGGTCGGCAGTTACGTTTGTTTTGTGGGTTTTTTTTCGAGGGGGGGGGGGGGCTAGAGATGAGGGGGAAGAGGAGGGAATATCATGCCACTCATAGAAAGACGTGAGGGTGTACGTGAGCATGTTTTAAAAAGTCTTGAAGGTCGCTATGTTTTCAATACTTGATTTTGAGCCATAATGAATTGAACTGAAGAAAGTGTTCCAACATTTCAAGCCGGCAAAAAAGACTCAGTAATATTTTTCGAGTACAATTAAAATGTATGACAGGAAATTTCTTTCTGTGCCTCCATCTGCATGTTGGTGATCGAAACTTTCCCCGAGTCAACGGGCCAACTTGTTTCTATAATAACCATAGTGATTGATATTACATTCAACTATTACGCCTTTGTAAAAAATATTACCCTCCGATGTAGGACAAAGGTATTCTGATGTTTGGTTTTAGACAATTATAGATCTATTTCACTGACCAAACAGAATTTGCCCTTCTCCGATTTTTCAAAATTACTTTTACTCAAGATAGTGGCGGAGCACTGCATGACTCTCTACACCTGAATCATAAATGGTGTAAATGAAATATTACAGATAGATTTAGCTGGACCTCTAGCGTTATTCGTGGGAGAGCACTGTATGAGCCAGAGAGTAGGCAGTGTCTTGATTTTAAACATGCATGTTGACTCACTAAAATAATATAGCCTTTAGTCATAGGGCACGTTCACTTATTATCAATGTATAGGCCAATTTATGGAAGCACTTAACGTATACATTACATTACCAGACAGGACTAGCCGCCGCTGTGTCTAAAACCGTTCAGCAAACTCGAACCATTCTAGTATATTATTTTTGTAGCTCGGGCGTTGAACTTTCTATTGTCATAGTTCGCGGGCAATAGCACTTGACCACACTGAAATGCTATCCTGCATAAGGATATCTATGAGCGACCAGTATTGGTGTACAGAATGAACACTCGTAATGTCCGAGGGTGTCATTATGAATGATAATCATGCCAGGTCAGGGGTTCTCAACTGGTACAAAGCGAGGTGTCTTGGTTGTGATACAAATCGATGGAATCGTGAACTGAAAGTAGTTCTCTTTTTGTAAGTGGTATAAAGGATTAGGGGAAAGGCATATGTCTTTGTTAGTAAGAATCTGTTATGTGTGAGTATGTGGCAAAGGCGAAAGCGATAAAGAGGGCGAGAGAAAGGGGGAGAAAGAGAGAGAAGGGGGAGAAGAGAGAGAAGAAGGAGAAGAGAGAGACAGACAGAGATAGATGGAGAGAGAAAGAGAAAGAGAAAGAAAGAGAGAGAGAGATATGGGGAAAAAGAAAGTGAGAGGGAAGGAGAGAGCAAAAGAAAGAAAGAAAAGGGGCTCTGAATAAGAGAAAGAGTTGAAGAGAGAGAGAAAGAGAGAACGAGAAAAAAGAGAGAAAGAGCAAGAGAAATTAAAGGGGGGAGAGGTGATCATGAGAGTTGTCGAGAGAGAAAAAGAGTGGGAGTGCGAGAGAAAAAAAGAGAAAAGAGAGAGAGAGAGAGAGAAGGAGTCAGTGAGAGCAAAT
The DNA here is from genome assembly GCA_963931925.1 of Onchidella celtica. Taxonomy (NCBI): domain Eukaryota; kingdom Metazoa; phylum Mollusca; class Gastropoda; order Systellommatophora; family Onchidiidae; genus Onchidella; species Onchidella celtica. The sequence continues at coordinate 45,805,125 of OZ007574.1, forward strand.
AAAAGAGAGGGTGCGAACAAGAGCGGAAGTTGAAGTGAGAGAGAAAGAGAGAAAGAAAAAAGAGGGAGAGAGAAGGGGGGGGTAGCAAGAGGGGGGAATAAAGTGAGAGAGAAAACGAGAGATAAAGGTCGTCCGAATTTCTTATCAGTTCCCTCTCTGAGGTCCAAGTGCTTAAATGTTTGAAAACCTTCCGGACTGAGCCCACAGTGGTGGATTCAGAACTACTCCCCAGGGAGACAGTAATAACATTTGACCGTTTAACGGCCATGCCATGGCAATTTGATTTGAGTTCTGTACAATACATATTAATATGCATGCAAACGAGTCAAGATACGCAGGTCTAAGCCCGACAGTTCCACTGAATGTTTGTCCAGTTTATTGCAGTACCGCTTCAAAGTTACCCCATGAAAATACTGTGTATTGTTGGAGAATGAAGCAATTCGTATGATTTCTGGCGTGGAGAAAATGGTGTTTTAATGTGGAGGGACCGCTTGCGACAGGTCTAGAATAATGCGCGGTTAATGTGGAACTGGGCAGAATTTCTCGACTAAGCTAGGCTTTAGAATTTATACAATATTAGTGATGGGTTTATAGGCGATCTGCTTAAAGGATGGATGGGTGGATGGATGGATGGATGGACGGGTGGGTGGGTGGGTGGATGAACAGACAAACCGTTTTCCGACTGACAAACAAGCGGACGGACGGACTGGCGGACGAATGGATGAATGGATAGATGGATGGATGGTTCCTTCGTGGTGGATGAGTGACGGACGGGTGGCAGTACGGGTGGCTGGACGGACGGACAGGCGGATGGGCGGGTAGCTGGAAGGACGGACGGGTGGATGGACGGATGGCTGGTCGGACGGACGGGGGGGGGGGGGGTGATTGGATGGACGGTTAAATAGATGGATCTAAAATTTTAATGAATGCTTGAGCTCTTGAGTGTGCTGAGAGAGATTACTTGTCGTTTTCTCAAATCTTGTTATTCACAAACAATCCCGCTTTAATTAATATTTTCAAAAAAACGATTGGCACCGCACATGAAAGAGTTGAAACAAGACATAAGCCGATTTAAGAACAACACTCAACAGCAAAGAAATCAGATGAAAGAGTATAAAAATGAATGGTAAAGTGACCGTTCAGAGCTCCTCTGCTTTCAGGAATGATTTTCTGTGTCTCTTCCTGCGCTGTGACATTTTATCTAATTTGTCTTCCTAACGAGCTTCTTAGAAATATGAAATTTCAAGGATTTTTCCGTTCTTTACCCATTTCTTCAGAAATGGGTCTTTTCTATTCCTGGGTGATTCGACTCCACTTTTAGAATTAGCATTCAATTAGCGTTGTTGTAGAGAGATGCAAAGAGAAGGCGTAATAAAAAAAATAAATAAAAAAGCCTCAAAAAACATTGTAACTTCAAAATAAGCTTTGAGATAATAAAATAGCATTTTTGTACATCATTCTCTAACAGTCTGGAAATCTTGTCTTGAGTGTGTCTGAAGGTTTGATAAGAAAAATAGCTTAGCTTTAGTTTGATCGAGCAGCTCAAGTGTATTTAGATTTTGTTCCTGAAAATTGAAGAATTTGACAAATCAGACACAAGGACATTATAAAGATTGAAATCCTGTTTGTCTCGTTACTTGTCCGTGTCCCTCTTCTGTTAGTTGTTCCTCTCTTTAGCTAACTCCTGTTCTTGTTCTCAATACTTATTCTCCTCCTTCTCGGGTCTTCTTAATTGCTGCGACAATCATGTCGTCTTATTTTATTTTATACTTCTCCTTTGCCGTTTCCTTCAGTTTTCTTCTTATCATATCTGTTGCTCCTTCATCATACCCCATTTTGAAATTTTTTTTTTGGTGGATGGTTTGTGGGCGTTTCCGGTAGGGTCTGCCACTCTGTCCTATCATTTTGCTACAGTCTTTCTATTGTCTTGCTTCTTCCTAGAACAATAAGAGCATTGTATGTCGACGCTTTCTCTCAAACTGAAATTCAAACACAGAGTCCCTTTTGTTTTTTTGTTTTGCTGTTTTTTTTTGTTGTTTTTTTTTTGTTCTTTGCCATTCACAACTAGACATCATAATGTTGTTTTGATCCAGTTTTCAGATTTTGGTTCTCTGGCAATCATTTTTTGTTTCTTTTTCTTTGACACTGACCAGCTGGGGTTTTTTTAAAAATTATTTTCTTGCTGGATCAAGGCCCAAGCGGCAATACCACTAATTGCCGGCGCGAGAAAGGCCTGGTTCAAATCCTGCAGCGGCTTGACCATTAACGGACTTGTCGTGGTGTGATTAAGGCAGCCATTTGTAGGCGACGTGGCGGAATCCCAAACCCGTCTCTGCTAGAGCTTCAGTGGACAGAATAGGCACACCCTCCCCTTCCCTCTAAAAAAACAAAAATGTAAATCGGTAAGTTGTGCTTTAAAATTCCTATTGCACATCTCTTTATAACCGTATTGGTCTTATTGTTCTAGGAAGAAGCAAAACTAGACAGAATGTAGCAAAATGGTAGGACAGAGTGGAAGACCCTACCGGAAACGCCCACAAACCATCCACCAAAAAAACAAGGAGAAAAGGATTATGATAAGAACAAAAATGAAGGAAACGGCAAAGGAGAAGTATAAAATAAAATAAGACGACATGATTGTCGCCGCTGTCACTTTATGTGGCATTTTTTTATATTTAATTGATGGTCTCATTAACAATATTAAATAATTATGTATACTATTTAATTAGAAACCTCCATTTATATGATGTCCGAGAGTACGTGAAAATCGAATGCTAATAGAAGACTGTGGCAAACCCAAGATTATTTGAGACGGCACTTTTCACATAAAACAAACGTAGAATATTCAGTAAGGCGACTACACGTCATTTCTCTATCCGTTTTTCTCAGTGCAATTAGTGGACATTTAGTTGATATAAATCAACATATTAAGTACCCATGCAGCTGCCAATATGAGTCAGTCGCAGTGAGCCTAAAACAATTTAAATTGAACTTCAGGTCTATATATTAAATTATTTGACGAGGGGCTGGTAGCGGTTAGGACTTGTTTTAGAAATCGCTGCAAAACTACTTTTTAAAGTCGCATACTGATTAAAATCTGGATTCTTTAATCTCTTCCAATGTTTTGACTGGATGTTGCTGTTAGGGGAAAGTAGTATCCGAGACACAGAATACCGAGACGGACCATTCCTTCTTTCAATAATTATATGTCCACAACTTAGGCGCGTATAAACACGGTGAGTGCTACTAAATGAGCTCTGTGGTACTAGTCTTTTTCGTTCAATTATGAAGGTGTGTGGTGCGAATTGTTGAATTGCTGTCATGGATGATACGCGCACAAGTCGACGGCCAGAATTTGGCGAATTGAGCTTTCTCTGTATCCTGTGTCTTGGGTAGTATTTTACACAGTAAGCAGTAGCTGAACAGAGAATACAAACCTAGCATTTTTTCCGGTCGGCTTTGCAATTCCATTACGGTCCCCTAACGGCAGTGTTCAAGGAATTGATTTAGGCTTTTAACTTGTGGCTGGTCATCTTTGTTTCAAAGTCCCCCACCACCATATCCCGCTTCCCCGCCTGCCCCTCCCCGGGACTGATTGTGCACTGTCCGTCACTCTATTTACTCTAATCATAAAGACAGCGTGAAATAACACCCCAACCACCCACAGGCAGAAACTTCCAGAAACCAATTGGAAACTTTGACCCCTGCCTGCAGGACCTCTCTTTAATATGTGACACCCATTATTTCTCCTCTGTTTGTTTGATGAATGTTTGTGCCACATGTCAACTGCAAGGTCACGCTCATCTGGCCACCGCACGTGAGTCAGAGTGCATGCGTTGTGAGCAGAAACTGCTGCGGTCACTTCCCCCCACTCGAAGCTGCTGGGTCCACACAAGAACTTCAACGTGAGTAATGGTGATTGAAAAGCCCTAGTGACAATTTTGTGAAACCGATTAATTGGTCAGTCGCAGGGGGAGAAAATGCAAGGATGTCGAAAAGACCGGACTTGAGACGGACATTCAGCAGTGCTGGGCAGGGACTTGCTTTTCGGTGATCCGGATATTTGGATCATCCAGTTCAAAATATCTGGATCATGATCCAAATTTTAGACCCGTTTAAGAAAATCTGGTCGCAGCCCTCAATCCGGTACAAAGAGCAAAGACGGTTGTAGCTTACAAACAAGCTTGATTATCAGCCACAGTGTCTAGTTGATGCACTCCGGTTTGTTTGGTTAGCAGATCTAAACGATTTAATCCCATTCTCTTTGATCTCTTATTTTTTCAGGGGTTTCCTTTTGAAGCATACATACAACTTTAAGGTAGGGGTGGGGAGGGGGGGGGGACGTATCGTTAAGGCGGAGACTGGCTGGAGAAACAAACCGTTTCATTAGTGAAGAGCCTCTAATTTGGATTTCTGTTAACGCAAGTCTGAAGCGGGTCGCAAGTGGGTCACCGGGTTTGTATCCGAATAACCGGATTGATTCCGTTTAACTGCATATCCAAATTTTAATCTGGCTCTCACTCAGCTCTAACACTCAGCCGTAAAATCCGCTGGGTGCACGGCTATGAGATGTGTGTGCTGTAAAAGGCATGGAACTTTCCACATCCATAAGGGGTAAGCCAGACCAAGGCTGGCCTGGGCCCCAGCATGGTGGCTCCCCACCTGACTATTATGCATCACACTGAAACACTGCTCACTGGCCATACCACAGCGGTGTGGGCAGTTAGTAGTATTTTAGTGTGATGCATAATAATTAGCTGGCTAGCCACCAGTTTTGAGGCCTACGCCAGCCCTAGGGCTAGTGCGGCACTGAGTCAAGTCTGTTTTGATTCTGATTTCGTGTAAAATGTGTGTGAGTGTGCGGTGCTGTGCGTGTATATGTCTCTCTCTCTCTCTCTCTCTCTCTCTCTCTCTCTCTCTCTCTCTCTCTCTTTCTCTCTCTCTCACCCATATACATAGTGATGAGTACGTGTATGTGTATATATGTGTGTGTGTGTGTGTGTTTGTGGCTTCGCTTGTGGGTGCGGGCGCTTTCTTTGTTTCTTTTTTATCTTTCCCACATCATCATCTTGACTTTCTCCGTCCGTATTTTTATTCAATCTTTTTCTCCTGTCTTTCTCTGTTGGTATTTATTATTATTTTTTCCTTCGCTCTTCCCTTTCTGTGAAAATGTTAACATTTTCCCTATATCATCGATCTCTCATAAAAATGTACGTCATTTTAACATTGAACTATATTTTATTTATCGTTATTTATTTTCTGGTATTTTTTTTTTTTAACTATTTCACTTCCAGCTAGCTTCTTTCAGAGAACAAGAGTTTTCATAATATTCTCTTGGATAGACGGTGATCGGCGATGTGGCTGTGAAAGAGCTTTAGGAAAATGGTGCAAAATGCCAAAGTATTGGTAATCAAACAAAGAATATTTTCTCAGATAATTTTAATGTAAGTAAGTGATTTCAGGATGGACTGTTCGGAGTGGCTTATGGTAGTGAGTCAGTTAATTTTGTTACTAGCTGAGTTACCCGACCCTGCCCGGAAGAAATAATGTTTATTAAGTTCAGATTTGGGTGATTACATTGTCGTTCAGTTTGCCCGTTCCTTTAGGTTTATCTCTTTGTTGTTCGTTTGTTTGTTTGTTTTTAGATAGGCCTTTACTGCAGCCCCTTTTGCGCATTGGTGCCTTACGCACCACGCCAGCATTCATGAAATAGCAATAATTTGCCTGTATGGATCAGTAGTGTGTTTGATAGTGAACACATCGGAGGAAAATGATAACCTCATGATTGTGTTCGTGGACAAGAACGGATCGGGGGGTGGAGGAGGAGGGGGGGTGGGAGTGAGGGCGAAATAAGCGACACAAAGCAAACTCAAAAAAGAAAAAAAAACTTCCGCAGCATTTCAAGTCTCCATTTCTAAAAAAGAATCTTCTGCATGTCGAAAATAGTCCACAATCATGTAAAATTTCAAGCAAATCCGAACTGTGTGGGCAGCGCTTGGTCTTTTTTTTTTTTTTTTCTTATAATCTCAGATTATTTTCATTTTAATATTATTCCTACTGTCTTATCATGATTATTATGATGTTGATGATTATAATGATGATGATGATGATGATGATTTTTATTGTTATCTATCGTCGGTTTTTCTTAATAGGTCAAAGCGACATGATCAGGCAAATGAAACCTGCCCAAATTACGGGAAACATTAAAATGATCACGATCATGCAATAATAATCAAAAGTTCATCAAACCTTGAGAGAAAAAAACAAAAAACGGAAAGAGAATAATGAAAATGTCCATCTAAGAAAATGTCTATAAAACGGAAGCACTATACTAATGATATTGAAACTCACATTGGATCAAAGATGTGCATTTTTTAATTGCACTGAAATGGCAGTAAGTCTTTTTTTTTTCTTATTAATTCATTTTCTGGTCTGTCTGTCTGTATTTCTCTCTCTCTCTCTCTCTCTCTCTCTCTCTCTCTCTCTTTCTTTCTCTCTCTCTCTCTCCCTCTCTCTCTCTGTTTCTCTTTCTTTCTCTCTCTTTTTTTTCTCATCTCTCTTTCTATCTCATTATCTTCTCTTCTCCCTCTTATTTTCTCTCTCTCTCTCTCTCTTTCCCTTTCTCTCTTTCTATGTCTCACTTTTCCCCTCTTTTTCCCCTTGCTCTCCCTTTTCCCCCCCTCTCTCCTCTTTCTCCTCTCTCACTCCCTCTCTCTCTCTCTCACACTATCTCCCCCCCCCTCTCTCTCTCTCTCTCTCTCTCTCTCTCTCACATACACAACGTTTTCTCTCGAGTCTTCCTCCTGCTTTCTCATCTTGCCAGCCTCCCATTATTTCTATGGCGTGAAAACAGGCAAGAAATGGACGTTAAAGGCATCAATTATTCCTTCATATTTCACAGTTTTATTTGTGTGGGTTGATCAAAGACACGAGCACTTCATGTCAGCGCCACTGGGCTTAGGGGGGAAAACTGCTGTCCATAAACTATGCCTGATCAGCATCCAGACCAAGTTAGAACATTGTAAACATGCCCTTGGTCACCGCCCGGGTACAAATTAATACCCGCGCAGCATGTGATTGGACGAATTAAGCGCATTATCCATACCAACTGAGTCCAACACGAATGCTCGAAGTGGAGGGTGAATTAGGTTTTAACACGATATATTGTATCCGGTTCGATATTGTTTAATATCTTAGCAGGGGGTATCGTAATTAAGATACCCGCATTGTTTTGTCTGATTTGTCCGAAGAGTTACACCCTTTTTTCGTTTCATTCAACACCAGACACTGGATCAGAGACGAGACTTTGTCCCACCACTGCCTCCCATCTTCCTCCATCCTGAATGGTCTGGCTAAGGGAATGCCTAAAAAACGTCTTGAAATATTACTTCTTTTGGACCCCGGACAAGTAAATGTCTTACTGATGTCTTGAAATATTACTTCTTTTGGACCCCGGACGAGTAAATGTCTTACTGATGTCTTGAAATATTACTTCTTTTGGACCCCGGACGAGTAAATGTCTTACTGATGTCTTGAAATATTACTTCTTTTGGACCCCGGACGAGTAAATGTCTTACTGATGTCTTGAAATATTACTTATTTTGGACCCCGGACGAGTAAATGCCTTACAAAACGTCTTGAAATATTACTTCTTTTGGACCCCGGTCAAGTAAATGTCTTACTGGTGTCTTGAAATAATTACTTATTTTGGACCCGGACGAGTAGATACCTTAAAAACGTCTTGAGATATTACTTATTTATAACTCTGGCCCTAAGCGGAGCACCACTGGCACATGCGATAGACGCTCTAGCGACCCGTAGTCCACTGTCACGGCCTAGGTTGTTGCACTAGTTGCAGTAAAAGCCGTAAACCCAAGGAAATTAGAGGTTCCAGCGTGCACAGATTTCGCACCGCCACCTAGTGACGAATGCCCTGAAATCATGAACAATGCATTATTTTACATAGCCAAACATAGAAAAAACTGAACTTTGTTTACTGTTCAGCTATCGCTGTAGTCCATGGTGGACGTCATTTATTTAACAACTTTAACTTCAATTGCTGTGGGAAAACTGATTATTTTATCCTTTTTTTTCAGTCGCAGTAGCACTGTACCAAATCAGCATCATTAATTTATAATTATACCAAGCATTCTTTTCATGCTATGCGCCGTGGGCCCCGCCCCCGATCAGCGGGCAAACTGTGTGCACGATTTTTTTAAAGGCCCGAAGAAGAGAGTGTCTCATCCTATTGTTTCTAGTGTCTTTCCTAAGTGACATAAGACAGAAAGTAACATGGCGTGGAACCTAGCACAGATATAAACATTTCTCTGATCGTCTGTATCGGGACTGTATGTTTCTATCCATCCAAGCCCGATTTTGAATTGTCCACGGGAGATACAAAAGCACTGATAAACAGACAGGCGGGCACCTCAAGCAACACAAAACACATACCCACAGCCGAGTAGACAGACAAACAGTCAATTAGATGATAGACAGATAGCTAGATAGCTAGATAAATAGATGGATAGATAGATGGATGGATGGATGGATGAATGGATGGATGGATGGGAGGGTGGGTGGATGGATGATGGATGGATGGATGGATTGATGGATGGATCGATGGATGGATTGATTGATTGATTGATTGCAACTACTATAAGTGATCGAAAATACCACATTTCAGAGATATTATATATTTATGTGGGTATGGTGATTTGTTATCTACTTGGTTAAACGATGTTTCTCCAGAATCCAAGTGTTCGATAGAAACATTCAAGGTTGTGACGATTTCAGTATATTGTATGTCTTAGTGGATATTTTGGCAGGGCAGCATTGACTATCAACACAGTTATTATTCTTTGTTATAATGTCTAACTTGGTAAATCGTTATGTCATGCCAAAGTTATGCATTTTCCAAATGAAGATTCAGATCTGTGTTGAGTAACAGAATTCCTAAAGAGTACTAAAACCTGGATTTTAAAAGTGATATGATGGTATTCATTTCAAAGAACAGAGCTAAGTCTGAGGTACATGTATTTCATTATTTCTACAATGATACATAGTCTTATATCAATACTGACATTGTTATGTAGCCCACCAACTCCTTGTTACCATGACAACTCAGTAAACATCCTCAGATCGGGGCGGTATCGACCAGATATTAATACCGTCATTAAAATAAGAGCATTCATAATACTAATCACCGCTACTACTAGCTGCGGTTCGTCATGACAGCAAACCATACATTGTATTTCGTTTCTCGTATTTTTCCGTGTTCCTGTTTTTCGATGTCCACGGTAGACATTATTTCCGGATTCCCATCCGTTGTCCTTTCGGCAGAGAATGGGAGATGTATTAGTCAGGCGAGAGAAACAAATACCCATTCGGCCATGTTTAATTAGTTCGTTATTAGAGTCCATTCCATTACTCTTCCTCTGTGATTCTTTCTTCCCCCAACTACTCTCAAGCCCTCCCTAAATCTATCACATTACTCTAATGCTATTGCTTGTGTTTGGGTGTTCCTAGAGTTGCCAGTTCTGAGAATAGTGGACGGGTGGTTGGTGGTCGCTTCTACTAGTGTTGTCCTTCTGTCCCGGCATTCTGTTATTCTGTCTAAGGTCTTGCTTTTTCAGAGCACTGTGTGACCGTTGTAGTGTTGATGTGCTTTCTGCAAACTCAAATTCAATTCACAATATTGTGGACGAGAAATGTTCCTTGGCTTTCCTCTTGGATAACTACGTTACAGTCCTTATCCTTGTTCGGTGTCACTGTCATTGTTCCCATGACCTATCAAAAGCAGTTTTTAAGTCATCACCGTGACTGGTACAGTTTTCTTGTTGTTGTGGATGTTATTGTTTCTGTTGTTGTTGTTGATGTTGTTATTGTTATGTAACCCGCGACGATGCATTTTCCTTCAATAACATGAATTTAATACAATTTGTTTAATAAAAACAGGGTGGCAGATAGACAGACAGTCACAGACAACGGATCTTAGATAGATAGATAGATAGGTAGGTAGGCAGATAGGCAGGCAGGCAGGCAGGCAGGCAGACAGGCAGACAGACAGACAGACATATAGATAAATAGATAGATAGATAGATAAGAAGGTAGGTAGGTAGGCAGGCAGGCAGGCAGGCAGGCAGGCAGGCAGGCAGGCAGGCAGGCAGACAGACAGACAGATAGATAGATAGATAGATAGATAAGAAGGTAGGTAGGCAGGCAGGCAGACAGACAGACAGACAGACAGACAGACAGATAAATTGATAGATAGATAGATAGATAAGAAGGTAGGTAGGTAGGTAGGCAGGCAGGCAAGCAGACAGACAGACAGACAGATAGATAGATAGATAGATAGAGAGAGAGAAAAAGAGACAGATAGACAGATAGATGGATAACGTAGGTAGGTAGGTAGTTAGGTAGGTAGGTAGGCAAGCAGGCAGACAGACAGACAGACAGACAGATAGATAGATAGATAGATAGATAGATAGATAGATAGATAGATAGATAGACAGACAGATTGATAGTTAGATAGATAGAGAGATATATATTTAGATAGATAGAGAAAGAAAAAGATAGATAGATAGATAGATAGAGAGAGATATTTAGATAGATAGAGAGAGAGAGAAAGAAAAAGACAGATAGACAGATAGATAGAGAGAGAGAGTGAGAGAGATAGATAGATAGATAGATATTTAGATAGATAGAGAGAGAGAGAGAGAGTGAAAGAAAGAGACAGATAAACAGACAGGCAGAAGATGGACAGAAAGACAAACGGACAGACAGATAGAGAACTAGATAGGTTGTGATGTGGATACATAGATGTTCTTATGGGATATAGATACACAAATTAAATATACTGACAGGCAAAAGAAACTACACACCTGACAGGCAAAAGAAACTACACACGTTTGATTTCGGGTTTATTTATGGTCTATTAATACATCTTTCAAAAATCAAAAAGGAAAAACATAATTCATTCACTGTTCCCTTAGAAAACGCTAATCTGGAGACGGTAAACTCTCAGGCGTCCATCATGACGACCCAGCAAAAACCTGGACTCATCGGTAAACAAGACTTGAGCCCACTGGTTGCGTGTCCACCCTGCGTGGTGTTGAGCCCAGGCCAGCCGCGCCTGAACATGTCGTGGTTGCAGTCGGGTTCGCTGTGTAGCACGGTAAGCCCTGATCCCTGCATCAGCAAGACGCCTTCGGACAGTTCGGCTACTGATCCTTGGACCGCCTGGTAACGCGTCTGCCGTTCTCTGTGCCGTTTGAAAACGATTCCTTAAATGGCTGGTGCGTATGAATCGGTCTTGGGCAGCAGAGGTCACACGGGGTCTGCCTAATCGAACACGATCTTGTGTGCTTCCAGTAGCAAGGTAACGTCTCTGTAACGCATAAATGGTGTTTCGTTGCACATTGAAACGAAAGGCAACATCAGTAACTGATGCCCCTGCTTGCAGTTGACCAATGGCTTGGTTTCGCTGGTTTTCAGTGAGGCGCGGCATGACAGAAAGGCAGACAGCTGCATCGTCTGAATGGTTTTTCTTTCTTCTTGACACACAGAAGCAATGATGAACATTTTTAACCACCCCCTGTTTTGCACACAGGTGTTTCCTGTTACACGGAGCTGAAAGCGTTCGCTGCACGTGCATCACGCACAACAACAACAACAGTTCGCAAAAACGCATGTCGTTGTCACCGGGGAAACATTTCTTGTCTAGAAAATGCATACATGTTATTATTTACCCCCCAACCACATTTTCACAGAATAAAATATGGATGTGTAGTTTCTTTTGCCTGTCAGTATATATCATTTTACTATATAGCTTTGCTTCATTCTCCATGACTGATAATTGTGTAGCTAGCTATTAGACTTTGAACATAAAAATATATCCACCCATTGAATAATAGTTATGTAACATAATATGACATGACCAGAGAGCATGTTTTATGTGGTGCGCTGTATTCCTATGGGTGTTTGTATGCAATATATTACAACTAAGACTTTGTAAAAGGTTTTGATAGATAGATAGATAGATAGATAGATTATCTGTCTGTCTGTCAACCAGCCTAGCTATCTATCTACCTACCAATCCATCTATCTGCCAATCTATCTATCTATTTATCCATCTGCCTATGTGTCTGTCTGTCTGTTTGTCGGTCGGTTGATCTGTCTATCTTCTGTCTGTCTGTCTGTCTGTCTGTTGTCTGTCTGTCTGTTCTCTGTCTGTCTGTCTTTCTATCTCTCTGCCTGTCTGTGTGAAGAGAGCGCAGGCTTGGACTTACACTAAAAGAAATACTTTTCAATTAAAAAAGATAACACACCACAAAAACAAGCATATTACAGACTCACGACGAATTTGTGGAAAATGTCAAGAATTTTCACCTGCATTGTTTAAACGTTAATGATGAGTTTAAGTACAATACAGGTTTTTCCAGGAGATTGTGTGTAGTACTAGGAGATTAGCTCATACAGTGATCACTAAAACGTTAGTTTATACAGTAATCGAGTTAAATTCTGTTCGCTACTACTGGGATCTTTTTTATTGGACTGCCTATTGGTTTCTTTCACAAACAGAGAGAGATCAATTTTATCTCCTCTTTCGTGAAAGACCCAATGCGATTTTGTTTCGTTTTTCCCAAGAGCCTCAATTCTTTTTTTTTAAATAACTGTCAGTTTTTGCCAGTGGGCATTCTCAGCTTGTTGCACATGATTGAAAGGGGGGGGGGGCATGGATGCATCATAATATTGGGTTACCTAATTGAAACATACACTCACAGTGTCCAAATCTAGAATGTTATTTCTGCTATTATTTTCTCTGAAACCGTACTTTTATCAAATTAAGAACAAACAGTCATTCTTCGACAGCAGTGAAAACACTGGTTTGTCTATAATACAACATAACCATGCATTTAGTACATACAACTTTACCAGTATACATAATTTTGTTTGGGAGTTAATTTTCTGTGGCGCCGCATGCCAGTTCATTACCAGTTTCCCCCTGTGTGTAGATCCTCTTGTGAATTGACCACTGAAGATAATGTGTTTACCTTACACCCCTTAATGAACTTCTCGTTTAAAAGGCTTTCTCACAATATGGCAAACTAATTAGGCTTCTTGATCATTTTCCGGTGATGGCTTCCTGGGTCTACTGAAGATCTACTTTTGAGGTTTAAACTTAAGTAGCAACGTGTGGTGTACATGATGTGTACGGCAGACAATGCGCGAGGTGATGGAAAACTATCTATCTATCTATCTATCTATCTATCTATCTATCTATCTATCTATCTATCTATCTATCTATCTATCTATCTATCTATCTATCTATCTATCTTTCTATCTATCTATCTATCTACCTATCTATCTATCTATCTATCTTGTCACAAATCCCAGACTGGGAGATGTAATAAGTTATGACAGGACAACAATCACGAACAAACGAGTTAACACTTAACAGAACAATCCATCAGACTCACACATTTATTAAACATAATTATACATATAATAGCGCAATTACATATATTATATTATTGAAATGACTGCCGTACAACGGCCTTATTCTCACACACACGCTCCCTCGGATCCACAATCCGGTAGTTACTCCTAAAGGCACTTCGGCCTCAGCCTCTCCCCTCAGGGTCTTAATAGTACATTAATGATTCACTGGCACCGCAGTCTCTCAATATCACCTTCCTATTGTCATACACCTTAACACCCCCCTAGCACCTCAGCAGGGCAATAACACATTATTATTTCCATAGCCATCAACATGGCAACAACATAGTATCAGTTCACTAGCCTATCAACATGGCAACAACATAGTATCAGTTCACTAGCCTATCAACATGGCAACAATATAGTATCTCATTCACTCTCATATCTACGTCCCTGTCCGTGGCCTGACTGCCACGACTTTATGTGCCTCTACTGTCCTACACTGACAGCCTCACTTCTGGCCTATGTGTGGCCTCCGGCCCTATGCTGGCCTATCCCCTGTGCTCATCGAGGTGGCTCTGCGGCCCGGCCCCGACACCAGTCATAACTGGAAAGACTTTCTCCTAGTCTTCTCGACTGCTCCCTTTATGTCTGCCCGATGGGCTATTATTCACAGATCCGCTCCCTAGGACCTTCTAACTTGCAGTGATAGTTATACAGCGCTTTCGCCTCCTTCAGACCCCGCCCCACTACTACTCACAACAGCACGCTTAACTTGCTGTCTACTGTGAGTCCTTACTCTACACCCGCTATGTAGCAATCCCCTTAATTGCACTCACTCCACTCGTGACATCATCCCCCACCCCAAAAAAATTAATGCAATTAATTTCAAATCGCATCAAGATGACTGTCAACGAGTGAGCGTGAGCAATACCTACACTAAAAAAAACTGACCTAGCAGTTCCCCTAGTATATAAAATACCGAAATCAGGGGAAAATATGGGGATCAATATGGTCTGAAATATGCATATATGTGTCACCTCATGAATAGCTAACTAAACACAATATCTAATACAGAATCAAAAACCATTCAACCTATCAACCATTCTTCATATCATATATTTTATAATGTCAATATTTTAAAGTCGACTCATTCACAGAGATCCTGTCAATGTTCCTGTCCTCCGATGTATAAGCTCCTGAAATCTTCCCCTAGGCTCGACTAAGGTAGTCGGCGATATGATTGCTGGTTCCTGGAATTGGTTGAATAACGAAGGTATACGGCTGTAAAGCCAATGCCCATCTAGACAAGCGTGGGCTGGACGAACGATTCTTCGACAAAAATGTCAGTGGCTTGTGGTCTGTCTGGATACAAAATTCTCGTCCCATGAGATAACGTCCTAGTTTCTGGACGGACCAGACAATGGCAAGACACTCACGCTCTATCACAGAATACTTTCTTTCTCTCTGCAATAACTTCCTACTGACATAAAATACAGGATGGAGACATTCGTTCTTCTCCTGTAGAAGACAAGCGCCGACACCAGAGTCCGACGCATCCGTTCTGAGGATAAAATTAGATCGAAAATCGGGTAATATCAAAATGGGTGACGATGATAATGCTGTCACCAAATTATCAAATGATGTCTGACATTCAGACGTCCACTGGACCTTATCGGGTTGTCCCTTCTTAGTAAGGTCAGTAAGAGAAGATGACAAGGAGGAAAAATTTGGAATGAACTTTCTATAATAATTTAAAATTCCCACTAAGCTTCTGACTTGTTTCTTTGTTTTAGGGATTTGCAACCCTACTAACTTGTCAATTTTTGTTTCTTCAGGTCTCTGAACACCTCTACCCACAATATGTCCTAAGAATACTATCTCTGGGCATGCCAAATCCATCTTTGCGGGTTTAGCAGTTAACCCAAAATGACGTAATCGTTGAAAAATTACTGTTAGTGTCTGAATATGATCAGACCATGTCGACGTATGGCATGCTATATCATCAAAGAATGACACGACATTAGGTATGTCCTTCAACACCAATCTCATTAATCGTGCAAACGTCGCTGGTGCGTTTACCAACCCAAATGGCATGACCTTAAATTGGAATAATCCAATGGGCGTTTGGAACGCCGTGTATTGTTTAGACTCCTCAGTAAGCGGGATTTCCCAATACCCTTTCGTCAAATCTATCCTGGAAAACCACGTGGACCCGGCCAATGAAGCTATTAATTCCTCCTGAAACGGAATAGGCTCCCTATCGCCTACCGTAATAGTGTTCAATCTTCGAAAATCAATACAGAACCGCACCGATCCATCAAGTTTCTTCACGAGGACGATGGGTGATGAATACGGCGATGTTGATGGTTCTATCACATCCAACTTCAACATTGACTCAACTTCCTTTATGACTCTATCTCTCGAAGAAAAAGGCAACGGATACGGTCTAAGAAATACTGGCTTATCGGAAGTCAACTTTATTTGGTGCTGGATCACCGTAGTGCGACCCGGCAAATCCGTAACAACATCCGGAAATGACGCTAACAGGGTCTCAAGTTCCCTACTCCTTGAACTCGTAAGGTCAGGGTTAATTTTTACGTCCCTGTAACCTTGTGTCGCAGTTAACTCCGGCAATTGAATTTGTAACTCTTCCTGCGCCTCGGTGTCGCTTACGTCACCGTCCAACTGGTCTACGACCCCCGTACAAGCAGTAGAGAAGACAGTCTCCTCTGGTCTTGTCTGTGCACACAGATACTGTGGTCTCTCATAAAATCTCTGTAGCATATTAACATGGAAAACCTTACTCGCTCCATCAATGTGGATAGCGTAATCTACCTTTGAAACAACTCGCTCAATAACATAAGGACCTTTCCATGTCATCAATAACTTATTATGGTCCGTAGGTAACAACAACAGAACCTTGTCTCCTGGCTTAAAAATTCTCAGTTTGGACCCTCTATCTTTATAGTCTTTTGCTCTTTTCGAAGCGATACCAGAAGCTTCTTCCGCTATAGTGCGCGCTGAAGATAGTCTTTCTCTTAAATCAACAAGGTACTGAAACACCGAAATCTGCTCATCGTCTCCCGATGATGGCGACGTCATCATGTCCCGAAGAACATCAGTTGGGCCCCTGGGACTACGACCGTACATCATTTCGAACGGCGAGAATCCCGTTGACTCCTGCCGTACCTCTCTGTACGCGAATAACACCGCAGGGATATATCTATCCCAATCTTTAGGGCGATCCGCAGCTACCTTACGCAGCATCGACTTTAACGTCGAGTTCAATCTCTCGCACATGCCATTAGTCTGCGGATGATAAGGGGTGGTAGTGATGGGTTGTATACTGAATAAGCGGAACAATTCCTTCATCATCTGCGACGTAAATTGCGCGCCCCTATCAGACAGAATTTGCTCTGGTATTCCTACCCTAGCGAAAATTGCAAACAACGCTTCCGCGACTGCCTCAGACGTTATGGTCCGCAGAGGAACCGCCTCTGGCCATCTCGTAGCATTACATATGACCGTTAAGAAAAATCGATTCCCCCTATCGGTCGCTGGGTGAATGGGGCCAACAAGGTCTATCGAGACCTTTTTAAACGGTTCCGAGACCGTGGGGATCTTCTGAAGAGGAGCCTGGGGTGTACGACCCTTATGCGTCGTCTTTTGGCACGCACTGCACGTCTTACAATAGACCTGCACATCTCTGTGGATCGATGGCCACTAAAAATTTTTAAGAACCCTTTCTTTGGTTCTAGCTATCCCCATATGACCCGCTAATGGGACATCATGTGCCAAATGCAATACTGTTGCGATCAGCAACGCTGGCACAACGACCTGCTTTAAAATGGAGGACCCCGTTACATACTTACGGAACAGAATGCCCGCCTGAACAATAAAGGAGGACGACCCGTTCTTATATCTCCTCGTTTTCTCGGTTCGCGCTTCCCCAAAACATGGGTTTAATGATGGGTCCTCCCTTTGTAATCTCGCCAAGCGCTCTGGCGTGATATCTAGGTTGACCGCTGGCGTCGCCAAAGGTCTAATCTTATCTTTATCGGCTACCCGTCGGCGTGTTTCGACCGCGGCGCAAAAGTCAATACCTTTTGATTGCGACCATGCCTGCACGTTCTCATCGGACGGGGAAACTACCCGTGATACATTCCCAATGATGAGCTGGGCGCCTGGAAAACAACCAACGACCGCTTCGACTTCCCCGCTAAGGAAAGGTGTATCTATCATTATTCTTGCCATGGGTAATTTCTCAATGGCCCCCGAAAATTGGATGCACGGGACAGTCTCACCTGTAAGCTGTGAATCCCGAATGCAATCCCTATGCACTCCCACAACGGTAGATCCTGTATCTCGTAAAACCGAGACCGGTTCGTCCCCAACAAACCCCGGATAAACCCTAAGACCACCTCCTGTATGACATGAATTTATGACGGGGATCTTTCTCCCACAAGGTAAAACACCGGAAGATAATAACTTCTCACAACTGGGACACTTAGAATACTGTCCGCCTCCGTTGTTCGATGTAGCACACGCAGCCGCATGGTGAAATTTATTTGGGGAACATGGACTGGAGCTACTGTCCAGGTTCGCCGCTATCCTACCTGCAGGGCAGTTCACGCTGATGTGATCTGCTCTTCCGCAGTTCCAACACTTCGCGGCCCTACACTCGCGCGAAAAGTGACCCACGCGTCCGCAAGTCCAACACTCCGCTCCCTGTGCTGCTCTAGGCCTGGGTCCCCGTGACCCCTCGCGACCGGAACTAGAGTCCCTATGCCGTCGGTCATCGGCAAAGGTCACAACTCGCCCCCGGCCATTACCGCGACCTAGCCCTCCTGCTCGGTCAAACTTACCGGATCCATATGCCGGTGATTGGTGATAGCCCCTACGCTGCCCCTGGGCTTGCCCGCTATAGGCACCACGCTGACGCGACCTGTCCCTAAGTCCTGCCGGCGACCCCTCGACAACGGCGACGTACCCCGCATCTTGGACGTACGCCCTGGCGACTGGTTTGGACGGATGTGCCGTACGGTATGCTTCCGCCAACTTAGACGCCTCCTGCACCGTCGCGGGTTCGTTCTCTTTCAGGAAAGCCACCAGATCCTTGTGGCACGACGCGTACAGCTGGTCACGGATCATTAGGTCTTTCAGTTTAGCGAAATCCGTGCCCACATGCGCCAAGTCTACCCAGTTCGCGAAATACTCCGTTAGTCTCGCGACGAAGGCAGCAAAGTCCTCCCTGGTATCTGCGCGTGCTCGCCTAAACTGCTCCCGGAAATATTCCTCGGTACGCGCAAATCGGCGAAGCAGCAAAGCCTTCAGCTTATCGTAATCTTGCACGTCTTCGCGCTGTAGCTCTTTAAAGTAAGTTAACGCTCGCCCCTGCAATAGCGATGCCAGGTACGTGGCCCATAATTCCTTATTTTCCCCCCATTGCAATTGTGCGTTCAGTTCGAACCTGTAAAGGAAGGCGTCTATGTCGTCCCTCCGGTCGTCGAACGTAGGGAGCTTAATCCTAACGCCACCTTTATTGTGTACCTGCCGCTCAACTGTTTCTGTTGGCGTATTCTTTTTGATTTCCAACTCCGCTATTCTTACTCGCGCGTCTGTCTCCCGCTCTTGAGCTTCTATCTCCTTTAACCTTAACTCCCTCTCCTGCTCCTCTCGCTCTCTATCCTTAGCACGCTCATCGCGCAATTCCGCCTGCTGTTCTTTAATCCAGCTGCGCAGCTCCTCTCCCTCAAGGCCAAGTTCCGTACCCAATTTCATGAGCTCACGGAGATCCGCCATTTCACAGATTTATGGTTATGGTATCTATTATAAGACGACCAACCTGTCGGTATGATCACTAACGATACGACCAGAGACCTGAGATCACACCAGATATAACAATACCCAGTTCAGAACACAATTCAGAAATTTACGTACTTCCTAACTAATTCTATATTTACAAAATGTATTGCCCTATCAATAATAAAAACGAGTAGAAAAGAGAAGAATAAGGAAATTCAGTAGAAGGACCACAAGTACGTCAAGGACAACGAACCAGACTAGGACAAAGACCTAAAAAAGAAAATATAATGGAAAAAAGAATGCAACCTAACTACGCCGATTACACTACACGGTACGAACAAGAACAGAGTCTGAAAAAAAAGAACGTATCTACAAATAGGGAAGAGAGGGACAAGAGAAACGTCTTCCTAAAACAACGAGGAAGATAGAACGCTACAATCTAAACAAAAATACAGGTCCCTACAGAACTGGTCACTGTGATGAACGAAGTTCCAAAGTTTACCACACCTTTTTAAAAGGATAAACTAAGTTCAACACAGCAAACCCGCGCCACCGCCCGTACAACCTATAACGACAACAACAACAGCAAAACAGCGGAAAAAGACAGAAGAAACGACAGCCCCCAATCCAGGGTACAAAATTTCAGAATTTCACTTAACTTTCACCCTTGATCTAAATTTCTCCCGTTTTCTCGGAGCTCTGGCTGCTTGACCTCTACAGGCTGGCACGCACACACTCTGGAAAGTTTAAATACACATTAATACCTATTCATAGCAATACATGCATCAATACATATTATTATTCATAAACATACATAAATCATATCATCATGAAATTTCCATTCATCCCACGAACAAAGACAACAGCACGAATTCCTAGCACAACAGAAAAACAACTAGATATAACGAATACACACTGTCAAAATGACCACAGGTAAACAGGACGAGCCCCCAGTGTCACAACGGACGAGCCCCCAGTGTCACAACGGACGAGCCCCCAGTGTCACAAATCCCAGACTGGGAGATGTAATAAGTTATGACAGGACAACAATCACGAACAAACGAGTTAACACTTAACAGAACAATCCATCAGACTCACACATTTATTAAACATAATTATACATATAATAGCGCAATTACATATATTATATTATTGAAATGACTGCCGTACAACGGCCTTATTCTCACACACACGCTCCCTCGGATCCACAATCCGGTAGTTACTCCTAAAGGCACTTCGGCCTCAGCCTCTCCCCTCAGGGTCTTAATAGTACATTAATGATTCACTGGCACCGCAGTCTCTCAATATCACCTTCCTATTGTCATACACCTTAACACCCCCCTAGCACCTCAGCAGGGCAATAACACATTATTATTTCCATAGCCATCAACATGGCAACAACATAGTATCAGTTCACTAGCCTATCAACATGGCAACAACATAGTATCAGTTCACTAGCCTATCAACATGGCAACAATATAGTATCTCATTCACTCTCATATCTACGTCCCTGTCCGTGGCCTGACTGCCACGACTTTATGTGCCTCTACTGTCCTACACTGACAGCCTCACTTCTGGCCTATGTGTGGCCTCCGGCCCTATGCTGGCCTATCCCCTGTGCTCATCGAGGTGGCTCTGCGGCCCGGCCCCGACACCAGTCATAACTGGAAAGACTTTCTCCTAGTCTTCTCGACTGCTCCCTTTATGTCTGCCCGATGGGCTATTATTCACAGATCCGCTCCCTAGGACCTTCTAACTTGCAGTGATAGTTATACAGCGCTTTCGCCTCCTTCAGACCCCGCCCCACTACTACTCACAACAGCACGCTTAACTTGCTGTCTACTGTGAGTCCTTACTCTACACCCGCTATGTAGCAATCCCCTTAATTGCACTCACTCCACTCGTGACATATCTATCTATCTATCTATCCATCTACCTATCTGTGCACTTATATACCCAACCACCCGCCCGTCCATCCTTCCTTCCGGCTGCCGGCCCGTCAGTCTCTCTGTCTATTCGACTGTCTGTCTATGTCGATGCATATCTGCTTTTTTTTGTTTTTGTTTTTCACCCATCTTCTTCCTTTTTCGTATCTGTCAGTGTACACTTATCCATCATCTCCTTATGATGCCATCAGACGTTCAGTATAACAGCAGCAGCTCCACGAACTACGGACAATTTTCTCCCAGTCTCGTGAAGAGCAAGTTCCCGTCAAAGTCCAGTGTTGAACCAATACATTATGCTGTGTCCGAGTGCAAACCATAGGGGGATTGGGGGCAAGATCCAAGCTCTGTGGTGGAGACGGTACAGTGGAACTGACTGACTTAGGTTCGCACTCTGTGCATGTGATACATCATGGAACGTCGCTACTGGTTTCAGGTCCCATAACGAGGTTTCCACAAACACTCAAAGTTCAAACTTATCAATGGAGCCCGTGGTCAGTGTCCTGTCTGTCTCTGTTTAGCTTTTCTCCCCCTGTTCTGCATTCTACTTTCTTTCAGACTTATATTTTGCTATTTTAATTCTATAGTATTGCCTTTTCCTCTCGTGGTTCTAGAATTTGTTATTTTAGCTCTTTAATACTACCTTTTTCATGTGTAGTTCTGCAGTTCTTCTATTTACCGTCTTTGCATCTCTCTTGTCGGCCCAGTAATTAGATTCTCTTGGTCTGGGTGCAAGAGGACCGAGTTTGACTTCCCACCTAGGCTTGGGATTCGAGGTGAGGGGAAGGGTTTAGAGGTAATGATTGCCGTGTTTTTCATTCGTCCATGCACTCTAGCTTTAACTCCCTGCTTTTCTCAGATGTAACTGGAACATCCATGTTTATAACACTCTGTGTATATGACCTGGGGATTGTGTGTGCGTGTGTGTGTGTTTCCCTCCCTGTCTGTCTGTCTGTCTGTCTGTCTGTGTCTCTCTCCCTCTCTCTCTCTCTCTCTCTGCCTCCATACCCCTGTCTCTGTCTCTTCCGCTGTGTGTCTGTAGCTATCTCTGACTCTCTCTAACAGTCTTTCTTTCTCTCTCTCTCTCGCTCTTTCTATCTGTCTGTCTGTCTATTTCCTCTTTCTTCTTCTCCCACTTCTGTTCCGTTGCCGCTGGATTCTCTAATCTTGTCGGTAAATCTTTTTCTGTCTGTTATAATTATACCCTGTGCACTTTTCCTCAGTGTAATCCAACCTATTTAAACCGACTTCACCTCTTTCAGGGACAGACATCCAGTTTTATGAAATCTCACAAATCATACTTTTCATTAATTTACTGTACAATTCATATCTCTGTGCTCTGGGAACATAACAAGTCAAGAAGATTATAATGGTTGGGCCCAAGCACTGGCGGGCTTAGGCAATACGGTGATTTGAAACCTCTCTAGCCAGTCATTAATTTTCTTTACTGACCATTTTAAGTATTCTGAGTTCAAATTCATAAATTTTACAATGCGTTGAAGAGACTGAACCTCTTTGTTTTTAAATTAAGAACGTTGGATTAAATGGTCCAACAGCTGAATTTGACATTCAAAAAATGAGAAGAAAAAAAAAAACGCCTGCATTAATATTGTAATAAATGCTTAAAATCATTAAGGGAAAAGATTCAGTAATCATTGTACAATATTCATAATGTTTATTCGCTTTTCAAATCTCTGTTGATGGCTGTCAGATAAACACCATTGTTTTTATTGAGGATGTAGGATTCAAATGTCCAAAGGCAAGATTTGGCAAGAAATAAAAGTGAAGAAATGTCAGGAAGTGTTTTTGTTGAAGACTCCAACAACCGAATTTGACGAGGATTAAAAACGGAAAGAAAATCTCTGCATCAATAATAAGCGCTGAAAAATGAAGATGTTTTGTGATCAGGAAAAGCGACGGGGTAATTACTCAACAAAATTTATAATTATAATATCTTAGTTTTTCCCCTATGGATATCTCTCAAAGAAAAGCATTGCAAGAAGTTAGATCTTCCCTGACTTTTATTATACACTGGTCAAATATGAACAAGAAGATTATGTTGTAAGACGCTTTTTACAATATTCATGCGCTTTACTTCTTTCTTATATATCCAGAGGCAAAACGTGAAGGCATCACGCAAATTCGCATCCACGTCAACACAGAGGGACATGTTTTGAAATTGCATTAAAAATGTAACTCGCTATCTGTCGAACATATTTATCTGAAATGCATTGAACTCGGAGACCTGGGGTTTCGATTTAGGGTTTATTTATTATTTATTTTATTCACTTTATTTTTGTCCGAAACATGGTAAAGCTTGCTATCTGGAAGGTTCTGCGTGTGTTCTGTACTTGTAGACGATTCCTTGTGTTTCTTTGTTTATTATGTAATAATCTAAGTGGACAATGGATGGTCGCACTGATGAACTCATGAACTTTTGCATGATTATAATAGCACAATCCATGTCTGCTGTACAATAAACTAATAACATGTCGCTACCTTGGTTCTTGTTTGTTCTATCTCCATTTTCTGAAAAACTAGAGATTTCTTTGTATCTGGAAGAGATATAACAAATGCACACTTTGACACTTGTTAAAAATGCGCTGTGGCATTTATCAAGCTGTTTCACAGTTCCAATTCATTCTAACTCCTTATCATAATTCTAAACCCGCAAACGTTTAACGTCGGTTTTTTCAGTTGTGCAAAAAGTGGAGTTGGAACAAACAAGAACTAATGTCGCTTTACAGTAAAGGACAATTATGTAGATTATACTAATAATTTACGCTTACATATCTTTGTATTAATGGATATTTTATCAGTGTTTAAGAGTTTTATGTTAATGAATGTAATTACAAGGTGGTCTAGAGGCAAGGTGTTCGCCTCTCATGCCAATGGTCCCGGGTTCAAAACCCGGCTGGTGCAGGCATGTTGGAAGTTTGGGATTTTTCTCATATTTTCGTGTCTCTGATCCTATTGGGGGGTAGGATCCAGTACGTAGTCTTCTAGGACAAGGACGAAAAAATTCGAAGGGCCCATGTGCACGTTGCGCACGTTAAAGATACCTTGGCAGTTGGAAATCGGAAAGAGCAGGCCGACGCTTTGGTCCAATGGTCCAACAATGAACTGAAATGTGTTATGATCATTAACGAACATGGTTACACCCAGTATTTACTGTAATCCAAAAATCCCTAGTTTGTGCTGAAGAAGGAAACATAGTATTTTCATATTTAATAGTTATAATATCTAGGGATGTGATAACAGCTCCTAGGACTTACTATATTATACATGAATTGTACTTGCTTGTGTTGAAAACGGCCATACTTGATTATGTAGTAGGTAGCGAGATAGATGGATGAACATAATGGAAGTTAGGTGAGCAGACAGATAAAGAGAAACATGATGCAGAGAGAAAGAAAGTGAGAGAGAGGGGAGATTGGGAGCTTGGTGGGAGAGAAAGACAGGATGAAGAATAGATAGAGGAGTGGAGAGGAGATACAGACTAGAGCTTTGGAGGGAGAGAGAGAGAGGGAGACAAGGACAGAGAGAGAAAGACAGAGGAGGAGGAGAGAGGGGGGGGGGATTTGGAGCGCGAGAGAAAGGGACAGAGAGAGGAAGCGTGAGGGGAGGGGATAAGAGAGAGATAGGGAGAGGGAGAGAGAGATGGGGAGAGGGAGAGAGAGAAAGAGGCAGTTAGACAGAGAGATCAAAAAGAAAATATTTAAGCACAGACAGACGAAAGAATGAATGAATGAAAATGTCAAATAGGAGATGAAGCGCGATAAAACAGAAACTCAGAATTGAACCGAAACGAACGAAGAAACAGAATAGCGAATCGATGAGAAAGGACGAGATATTCCCAACTACTTTAATCGGCAAACGAGAAAACAAAGGAAGTCAATAATACAATGTGGTGCAGTTTGCCATTTCTCCAACATCCTGTGCGGTGACTATACATTGACCTAGTTTCTGACTTCAGCACTGAAAACAAAACCCTGACCCGTGGCATTTTCAACGATTTGATCCGTTACAGTGTTTTCTTGGCTATTTTGAAGGCGCGCAAGGAAAATACTGGCGTCGTTTCACATTTCTATGGAATTAGCACAGATTCTCTTGCGAGTTTCCAGTTGGGCGAACAAACTACAGCGCAGATTTGGCCGCGAGCGTTTATTAGCGAGAGGCAGGAAATGCCCTGGGCAATAAAATATCCTTTTTGGCGAGCATTGTTTCCGGTTGTGACGTGGAATTATTCAGATATTGAATTCATGCAATCATCTCCTGTCACTTTCATGAAAAAGAAAGCCCAAACCAGAAACTGATTAAATTTTTCCTTGTGTAATGCATTAATGTCTAATATTTGAGAAATGGTAAACTCAGGCTTGCGGTGTCCATACCAGACTTACGTACCTGTTCATCAACACGTGTATCCATCAATCCTTCTCGTTGTCCAACAACCATTCTCCTTGCAGCCCACCTTTGTAATATCAATGCTGTGCTATAACAGACATATTATCTGGATAAAACATTGCAAAAAGTGAAAAGGGGAAAAAAAGTTGTTATTAAAGTTGTGTAAAGTCCCTCGGGGCTTTGTAAAGGCTTGCAACATACAATTCTTTGTTTCTCCTTTTTTGGGGGGCTTTGCAACAAACACCTTTTTTTTTTTTTTTTTTTTTGCTACTTTTTTTTTTTTTTCGTTTTCTCTGCACTGTGCAACATACGCCTTTTTGTTTTTTCTTTACTTGCTAGGCTTTGCAATTTACATTTTTTGCCTATATTTTATCTGTGTACCTAGCCGTGTTGCAACACCACATTTTTTTTTAAATTTTAATATTCAGATACCTTTCCTGCTTACTAGCATCCATCCATCCGCCCATTCATCCATCCATCCATCCATCCATCCATCCATCCAACCATCCATCCATCCATCATCCATCCACCCATCCATCCATCCAAACCATCCATCCATCCATCCATCATTCATCCACCCGTCCATCCATCCATCCATCAATCCATCCATCCATCCATCCAACCATCCAACCATCCATCCATCCATCCATCCATCCATCAACCTGTTTTTGTTAATTATCCAGGATCCACCTGCTCTTCAACCAAGGTAATTTTTATTTTATCAGTAAGCGCACTGCCAGACAACTGATGAAATTGGCTTTTCATTTGCCAGCTCTGCTAACATTAGACCCGATGCCTCACATAAATCTTGAACAGAACACAAGCTTGAATATAAGCATGTGCACGTTATTATATTATAACAACCCATAAATTCCACACGCCACTGACTTCGAACAAACACCAGCCAATCAAAGAGAGCCACGTCAGAAGGCTCTCGAACGAGATCTCGCGAAACGAGATGGCGTTATCGCGACCCTGCCGCGTGTCCCATTGTCCTGGCTTCCGGCACGGCTTGAATAGAGCAAAAGCTTTGGGCAAACGGAAATGGAAACGTCATAACATGTTTAAAAACTGTTCGGCGTTGACTTGGTGCCATAAAACCATTGAGAAAATACAGAGTGTGGAAAAAAAAACGGACGAAGTTGGTGGGAATGATGCCTTTGTTTCGTTTCTTTAATGGGTAATTCTTTTAATCTTGGGTATTGGTTTTTCTGTACATTTCAGCGATTCATTTGTTTACCTGGACTTGACTCATGCTTGATAGAAGTATTTTTATGTATTGCAAATTCATGTTAATTATGGATTTTATAGTGGGTTTTTTTTTTGTCCCCGATATTACTCATCCCTCTCTTTCTTTTTCTATCCCTCTTTCTCTCTCTCTCTCTCTCTCTCCCTCTTTCTTCCCACTTTCTGGCTCTCTACACTCTCTCTTTCATTCTCCTTTGCCATTTCTCTCTCTCTCTCTTCCACTCTCTCGCTCTCTTTTCTCCTTCTTCTCTTTCTCCACCCCCCTCCTTTCTCTCTTTCTCTCTCCCTCTCTCTCTCTTCCACCCCTCTCCCTCTCCCTTTCTCTCTCCCTTCAAATATCTTATTTGTATCTGCTTTCCATTCCTCTCTATTCCTCATCCTGTCTTTCTTTCTCACCAATCCAGCCTTTCAATCTATATCTAGAAACGCCTCTGACAAAACAAAACAAAAAGCAGACGGGAAGAATGCGGCATTTCGTGTTTACATTTATTTCCGACCATAATATCTGTTTGACTTATCTGTCCCCTACCTAAACCCTGAAATCAGTCTTCACCCTACGATTAACCAACAGAGACAAGAAAAATTATAGGAACAAGTAACTTTTCCTATCAAACACTTCCTTGTTCAAAATGTCAAAACGTGGCAACAGAAAAAGTCGTATGTTACAAAGCCTGGCATAAGAAATAATACAGAAACAGAAATGTGTTAAAAAAATGCATCACGAGTGCAATAAAAAGTTGCTTGATCATTAAATTGAACTATAAAATGTGTAATAAGTGCTCAGTGTAATATCGGACTCGAGTTTGAGGAAAGTACTAGGACTGTGTGCGTGTATCCAATCCAACGAAACTCTCACGAGGTTTCAGATACTGAAGGCCTGACCGTATCACAAGCTTTGTGTGAAATATAGCCCCAGTGACGTAAGTCCCTAACAAAACAGAGTAAACATTGACAAGCTTCTGTGTAGTTCAATCTTCAAATCTCCAATTCTGGAATGGCAATTTTCTGTAGGAAACCAAGGTATAGATCAGTGAGTAGGCTACTGTTCTATCAAACTGTGCAACACTGACTACTTTTTCATTGATTTACCCAAATAAAGCAAGAAGTTCTTCTAATTCGTATTCTTGGGGGTGGACTTTGCAATGGTTAACATAACAATCCTGCAATCGTCTTGTACAAGGATATTCGATCTATGGATACAATTTCTTCTCAATTCTTATTTTTCTGGCAATAGCGGTGTACATCTTTCCTTCTGTCTGCCTCAACCATCCTTTACCTCTCTATCTCTCGCTCTCTCTCTCTCTCTCTCTCTCTCTCTCTCTTTCTCTCTCTCTCTCTGTCTTTCTCTTTCTCTTTCTCAGTCCCACTCTCTGTCTGTCTCTCAAACGCCCTCACTCTCTTTCCCTCTCTCTCTCTCTCTCAGCCTCTCTCTCCCCCCTCTCTCTCCTTCCATCTCTCTCTGTCTCTTCCCAATTTCTCTTTCTTTCTCTCTCTCATTCCCTGTCCTGCCTTGTGTTGAACACGTTAGCACCTGAAGCTTCCATGAACTCCAACTGCTTATGACTGACTACCATTTACAACTTCCCACGTACTCACCAAGGCCAAGTCCTATTTCCATTGATTGGGGTAGGATGACAATCATTTTATCATAATTTTTGTAGATTTGTAGTTCCATGCATCACCCAGTTATGTATCTTAGAAAAGAGTGGTAGGACAATAATTTTCAAGTATTATCTTTGTCAATTTCTATTATTACGCGTCACCCAATTACTGATTGTAGAAAAAAGATGTGTACACGTCATTTGGCATAAAGGTTGAGTCTGTTTTTCGCAGTACGGTTGGTTTTTGTTGTTTTTTGTTTTTTTTCGTTTTGTTTTGTTTTTTTTCGTTCTGTTTTTTTTTTACATTTCTGCTATTGTTGAATCATTGTAACTTTCTCTCCACTCAGACCAATAACGACAGAAAATGTCAGATTTCATTCGACAGAGAACAATCAAGAAATGGCCAAAAAAAAAAAAAATAAAATAAATTATAGTTATAAGAACAACACAGTTCGTCAGTGAAATGACCCCTTTTCAAATTTCAAGCCAGTAGTTAGATAGCGAATGAAATTTTCTTGTGGGAAGAGCTGAAAAATGCTAGAAAAATGTTGGAAATATAATTACGTGGAATGACGACTAAACCAAGTAATCTTACCTCGAACAAAATTTGCTTGTGTTACTCTAAAAGTCAAATGGTCAAATAACTCCAGAATTAGGTGCGTGGGAAATTGGATCTATTGAGACGATTTTGTTCTCAGTAACGCCGACTTCTGAATCTAGCACAGACATTTGGTGTACTGAGCGTTTCTACCAGTCTAACTTGAATTTGGAGATGAACCGTTTAGCCTATGAACGCGACAGTTTATCATCCGAGTCAAACTATAGTTTACACAAAGTCAAAATGTGGCTGAAAGAAAAAGATGTAATTTGTTAAGCATTCTAAGAGGGTTTTTGTTGTTGTTGTTGTTGTTTGAGTTCCTATCCTGTTATATTTTTATTTCCTTGAAGGAGGTCAATGGACCGAATGCTTGATTTGCTTTTCGTTTTCATTTGCGTTTACTTGTACCGTTTCTGTATTATTTCTTACTTGAGGATTTGCTACATACAACGTTTTGTTTTTGCCACAGTTTGACTTTGCTCCAAACTTTGCTGTGACCCGACAGATTTTCTGGGTCTGTGCGGTTTTTAAAAAAAAATATTTTATGAATAATGTTGCATTTTCAAACATATAAATACATTTCCTGAAATTCATATAAATGCGAGCTGCCAACTTTTAATCACTCTTTTGTGTCTACTGTAAAAGTTTTTTCTCAGAATCGGAATGTTGATGGACAGAAACATTCAGTAAAAATTTTTTCTTTTTTCTTTTATAAGCCAAAATGTGAGGATAGTAATAAGAATATGATAATATAATAGTGAAGTACATTATTATATATAACGCGCTTTTTCCTCGACGGCTCAAGAGACTTTACAGGGTTAATTGAGCCTCATCTTGCATGCATGCAAAACAACACAAGTACATACGTGCAGGATTGGATGTACATTCCCGCACACACAACCCACATCCCACTTAATGGACATTGGCACAGAAATTCCATCAGCAGTCAAAATACGTTTTAATGAATCTTCTTTTAAACTATTTTTAAATCTGTTGAAATAGAACTCAAAATCTACTCAGAATTATTATGTAGTTTGGAATGTGGCTAAAACACCAAAAAATCTGAATCTAGCCAGGGCATTTCTTTAATATTTTCTTTTTATAAGCTAAATCAAAGGGAAGTTTAACTCAAAGGCAACCCGGTAAACGTAGTTCTGACGCTGGCAAAGAATGAAGTTCTGAATCTAACAGAGACGCTTTTTTTTATCTTTCCTCTTTGTGAGTAAAGGTGAGAAGAGAAAATGACCCAAAAACTCAAGTGGGGAAAACGTAGTCCAGCTCACGGACAAAACCAGACAACATTTACCGAAAACAACCGCAGTAGTATCTTGGGAAAACAGTGACGGAAATGAGCGGATTTCCTTGCCGACGGCGCTAAGAGCACCCCAGAGAGCACCCCTTGGGGCTTTTAGTCATGATGGGGGCTCTAGTGACACCGCACAATGAATTTCTGTGTCTTCACTTCCACGGCGTCAGAGAGTCAGGGGTCAGGACAGCTTTTTTGAGGACATTCAGTAATTATTTTGAAAACACTGGCGACCACCTAGAAGTAGGTAGTGTGCACACTATACTTTTGGTCAAGGCGCTCACTGGGGTCTTGCTGTCGTGTTGCAATCGTGTCTCAGTTTCGTGTTCTTGTTGACTCTGTAATGTACCTATATCTTGCATGTATGAGCACTTTATTCACTTAGATATCAAACGGCTCGGCCCGAGTGCGACACGACTGTAAAATCAACAAAATGGCATGTACGCCCATAGACCAAAAGCCAGTTCTCATAAAGTTTGCTTTTGGGCTTTTTCAGTGGGTATATTTTACTCCATGAACACACGGGTGTTTTTGCTAAAAATCGCTCATTCTAATTTTTTTTTGTTATTGTTCCCATGGAAGAATATTTTTGAGATATAATACTTTTCGAAACAACAAGCTCGTCAAAAACCAGTGCAGAAAATAAATCATGCTTCAACACAACAGGGTTTTACACAGTCAGACTCCTCTACTTTGGTAGTTAATGTCTTAAGTCTGTTCCAATAGATAAATGGATAGATACATAGATAGATGGACAGATGGATAGATAGATAGATAGATAGATAGATAGATAGATAGATAGATAGATAGATAGATAGATAGATAGATAGATAGATAGATAGATAGATAGATAGAAGGATGGATGGATGGATGGATGGATGGATGGATGGATGGATGGATGGATGGATGGATGGATGGATGGATGGATGGATGGATGGATGGATGGATGGATGGATGGATGGATGGGTGGGTGGGTGCGTGGGTGGGTCGGTTATGGGTTGGAGGGAGGGGGCTGGACGGATGGACAGTAGACAGACAGAGAGATAGATAGATGGATAGATTAGATCGTTAGATAGATGGATGGCTGTATGGATGAATGGATGGATAGACCATTACTATCCATTAGTTACTGCCAATCCGTTCAGTAATCAGTTTGCAAGATTAGTATTTGGAGACACCTCGCTCATAATGCTGGTCGCGGAAGAAATATTGGTACGTTATTATGTATTAGGCGATTCTCGTGATAGGTACTAGGTTACTGTGCCCTCACGAGGAAGATGAACAGTTTAATATTTCAAACCATATATTTTTAATATTTAACACTGACGCAGAAATTTCAAATTTCCAAATGTATTATTTTGCATCTCCTCTTTTCTGATAGTTGGATTCAAACATGAGACTAGCCAATATTTTCTCACAACAGTGTCTGCCTTTGTGGCCTACTCCAAATAGAAAGACTATTCAAACAAAGCTTTCATCATTCTGAAGGGTGGAATTTAATCTCTACGTGCACCTCACATGTGAAGTGGCGTCGTTTTGCTCTTTCGCTTTTAACTTGATCTCTTTGTCTCATTTCATGTAGCCGAATATAAACAAGCGACTATGCAGACAGGACAGGACGTGAAATTCTGTAGTCTGGATGAGTCAAAAGTCGATAGAGAAATAAACAGGAGTTAGGGGAGTATCATACCAAGCCCCGAACGGCACAGTCAGCTGCTGCTAGACAAGAAGTCCGTACCATAATTTCCTTTGTCTTTTTTGTTTAGTGAATCCGGGAAGACCCCACCATACCAAACCTGGTCAGACACAATGTCAAAATTGGGCAAAAGGAAAAAGTTGTATGTAGCCAATTTTGACATTGCTTATAGCCCTGCTGCAACCCCACCGTTTTTCTGTGGTTTTTATGATGCTGGTAAGACACAGTCAGCCTCTGCCATTATGTCCTGGGGGTACATTTTGCTGGCCGCAACTGGCTGTGATGTTCCCGGTTCAGTATGATCCCCCCTTTTAGAGAGTTGCAATATTTCTCTTGCTCTTTCGTCATTTTGATAACGGTGCATACTTTGGCGTTGCTGGTGCACCCCTTGTTTGAACCCTGCTGCTGTCGGTGCACGTAAATTTTATTGCACTGAGCAACTTGGATGGACTGGCTCAAAGGGTTGGCGGGGTCAGATGAGAAGATGAGAGAAAAAGAATAATAGAGAGAGAGAGAGGGGATGAAAGGGAGAGGTGGAAATTATAACCGGGGGAGGAAGGGGGGGGAGAGACAGCGAAATGGTGAGAGACAGACAAAAAGAGAGGGAGGAGCGGACAGAACAAGGACAGAATGATGGAGAAGACGGAACGGACAGATGGAGGGGGGGCAGACAGAACAGAGATATAGACAATGAATGAGAGAGAAAAGCAGAGGGAAAGGCGAATAGAACAGGGCGACAGACAGACAGGCAGGACAGAGAGAGAGGAAAAGAGGCAGACAGAATCAGGGATATGAAAGGTGGTATGAAGAATCCATTCCAAGGAAAATACGTTTGTCGAAAATTGTGTTACTGTCAGCACGATGGCAACGATACTGGTAGCCTATTTCATCTGACGTATGGACTCAGTATGCAGAATATTAAATTATTCTCTCCCAGTTTGGAGTTCCTCCTCTGAGAGAAATTTGTCTCCCCTGGCTCAAATTCCTCCTCTTAAATTTGAACTTCCTACCCTGTGAGGCAAAAGCTCCTCCCGTTTGGGAATCTGTGCTCTTTCTCTTTGTCTCTCTCTCTCTCTCTCTCTCTCTCTCTCTCTCTCTCTCTCTCTCTCTCTCTCTCTCTCTCTCTCTCTCTCTCTCTCTATCCCGTAGTCTTGTGGACCGTTTGGGACGCCACAGGTGATCTGGCAACCAGCATCCTCCAATCCTCTCGGTTTTCTGACCTCCTGATTGTATCGCTCAACCTCAAGCTCGTCCATTCTGGGATATTGTCCTCCCATCTCTCCCTCCTTGCACTGTGCCTTGCAGGAATGTCTTGGCAAGCCCTGATTATCTACATGTCTGTGCTACATGATCCAAAAAGGGAAGTACCTTTAAATAATTATGAACATGATCGGCTAGCGCTCTGTGAACTAATAATATGAAAATAATTATTTTTTTTAATGATAATAACCTTTCTGTGAAATCGAAACCGGACACACAGACTTGCCAGATGGCGGAATCTGCTCCCTGGCGTCACAAATTTGCTCTTTTTATTATGAAAGCTAAAATTCTGGAGTTGTGGAAGAAGGTCGCTTTTGAGTGCATTAAATTTATTTATTTTTTTTAGGCCTTGCTAACACTCCTTGTTAAGAGTGCCATATAATACTATACTCCGTATGGACCCTGCCTGTTTCACAACCCTATTGTACAGAGAAAAAAAGAGGAAGAAAAACAGATCAAAGAATAGGCTCCGCCAGATCTCCAGGGTAACAAAAAGCTACTTTTAACTCCTGGGATCTTCTGAAACAATTAAGAATTTTAAAAAAAAGGGAGCTACGTGAGAAAAACAAATAATATGAAACGAAACAAAAACTGATAATAAAAATAATAATAACGATGATGATAATAATAATATTATTTATGATCTCCCCTTGATGAAGGGACATCATCAATTAGCTCCCCTTGGTCTTCTTCACAGTGAATTTGTCGGGGAATGAAAAAAAAAATGGTGATTGTGAATTGAAAGTGTGTTTGATTGATGTTATGAGCTGTGGGATTATTGTGTGTTTTGCCTGGTTTTCTGCAATTCTCTCCTTGTTTTAATTTTATTTTTTCTTCTCAAAGTTGTGTCGCTCACTGAGGAAACTGAGAATAATGATAATAAAAATGATAAAAATAACGATATCAACAGTGACATTAACACTGATTAGTGGACAGCATTTCATATGTGAACAGAACACAGAGCAGATGGAACCCGGAAATTCTTCTTGTGTCGTTTCACTCCTCTGCCTCCCGTTATCCCTGCCAGTTCAATTCAGGTAATGGAGCGAGGCTTTTAGTAACAGTCCGGTCTTTGACAGCTTCAAATCATCCATGACTAACTCAAACTCCCCCACCCCATCCCCTATTTCTATCCCCATCCCTGAGCTCCACGGGATTTTTTACTCTGTTTCACAGTTTCACATCGCTGAGCTGGGAAAATGAACTTTTAGAACATCATCAACAAGAGATCAGTGAAACAAAAACGTGTAGCCGTTGATTTAAGCAGCAGCGGTCCTTAAACATGGGAAATGGGGGGGGGGGTGTCCCTGTGTGGACATTTTGGTGATTTTAAGATTGGAGTTCCTTTTTAACCTTAGAGTTCCTCCGCTGACTAAAGCTCCACTTCTATGACCTCCGTGGCCAAAAATCTTTCCCATAGATTTGAAAATTGGATAACAAAAAATAAGAATCACTTTATTATCCCATTGATAGGGGAAATTCACCTTCAAGACACACATGGTACACACATCTAATGCATCATTACATTATTATAATAAATATGTCGTCAGTCAATCATAGGGTTATTACATGAAGTAACATGGCATGGAACATTTGTAAAAATGGACACTGTAGCTATAACGTTTTATTGATGCGAATTGCGTGGGGCAGAAACGACCATTTGTATCTTGAAATTCCGCTCCTGAAAGCTAAGTGCCCCCTCCCTACCCCCGCCCCCTCCACCTCCCGGCCCCCTCGCCGTATGAGAATCATTGATCTAGAGCCTGCGTGACGCCGCTGGAGTCCAGGGCGGAAACATGACCATGGAGATGACTGTTGCAGTGGTTGACTACGATGAAAGAACCCCATGCTGCCGTCATGTTTATAAGTGTGAAAAAGCTTTGTCGTTGACCAACGGTAGTCCGCTGTTGCTTTGTGGCAGAGGAAATGGAACTGTTCCGACTACAATGCCATGGCACACGGTTTACGTGTAGAAGTGCCATTTACTGTAATACCACGTTAGTTACGCCCCAGCTCCACCAAGTTCATTGTCATTACTGGAAAGATTTCAGTACGGATTTGAGATCTTGTGTTAATGTTTCGTTTCTTATCAATTTATATTCCTTGTTGTTATTTATTTATGTTCATTCAATTGACAGAGTATTTTTGATTTTCACTTGCAGAAGAATATCCAGTTTTTAGCTAATGCCACAAAACTCGCAAATGTAAATGGACTAATGCTTATGCTCAAATGACCGTAGTAATAGTGGTAGTAGTATTGGTAACAGGAGTAATTAAATAGTAGTCGGTGTTGTCGTTGTAGTAGTGGTAGTAAAAGCACAAGTAGTAATGGTAGTTATAGTAGTAGTAGTAGAAGAGGTAGCAGCAGTAGTGGTAGTGGTAAAGTAATAGTAGTAGTCGTGGTAGCATTATAGTTGTAGTTGTTGTTGTAGCAGCAGTAGTAGTGGTGATGGTGATAGTTGTGTTAGTAGTAGTGGTGATAATAATCATATTGCTATTTTGCTTCCACGGCTGTGATGTGCAGGCTCTGCACGTCATTCGGGCGCCGTCTTTGTATGCACATTCGGCGTGTCGGAGTTCTGTCGATTTCAGTAGCATTGAGGCTCAATCAAAACGAAATGCGAGAATACGAGAGAAATTATGCTCCATGACACAAATTAGTAAGACAATAAGACCAAAAAAAACCTGCAAAGGCAGACAAACACACAAACAAACAAAAAAGCAGCAATACAAATGGCCGGGTGGGTGAAGGCGGATTGGGATCTACAATGGAAATGATTTATGGAACAATAGACATCGCTGGGCAGACTAATGGTTTGGATAAATGCATGGCAAAGAAATAATTGGACACAGAGATTGGAAAAGGATCCGGGATAAAAAGAAAAAGAAGCAGGACAGACAGAGTGAAAGGGGTGGAAAGGATCAAAAACGTGCGGGACAGAGCATAAAATATACTGAATGGGTCTAGCTTAGCTTTTTCTGTTCGATGCCTTCTTCCTCCTTTCTCTGTCTCTGTCTCTGTTTATCTGCATCTCTCAGTCTGTCTGTCTGTCTTTCTCTGTCTCTCTCTCTTTCTCTCCCCCCCCCCCTCTCTCTCTCTCTCTCTCTCTCTCTCTCTCTCTCTCTCTCTCTCTCTCTTTCTCTCTCTCTCTGAATCTCACAACCTTTAATTTCGATATCTTTTCAATATCTATCTATCTATCTATGTTCTGGGCCTTGAATCTCATCCTTAGCCCTTGGTAAAGAGACCGATCACCTCGCGCGTGAACTTTGACCAGAAGAGAGTGCAAGGTCAGGGTCATGCTGGGTTCTATGAACGTTCTAGTAGATTTGCATTTCCCGCTGTTTGAATTTGAGTTTGATTTCGAAGAAAACATTTCGACCCGATCATGGTCTCATTGTACTAGGAATAAGCAAGACGATAGACAGAATATAACAGAATGATAGGGCAGAGAGAGAGAGAGAGAGAGAGAGAGAGAGAGAGAGCGAGAGAGAGAGAGAGAGAGAGAGGAGACTCTACCAAAGCGCTCACCAATCACCTGATTATTTCATGGAAACATTTGACAGAGGTCTGGGAGGTCTGTATGCTTAAACTGTCGGCCATTACTTTTCCAAGGACCCATGGTAAACTGTCGTCTCTCCGTTTTTATATATTCTGTTTCAGGAAAAGCAAAACAATTTTAAAAATTTAAAAACTTAGTAATCAGTAACTTTCGTTATCAGACATACTAGTAACGATATTTTAAAGGACATTATTTAGCCATTGGTTTTCAGAATTTAAACCCCCCCCCCCCCCCTCAGAAAAAATTATAGCTCGACCTGTGGGCTGCCAAGGGTTACAAGCATGATATAATCTCAAATCATTTTTTTTTATAGTGACGATAGTCGACCTCGCGGCCCTCTATTAATTAACAAAAAAAAAAAAAAATGCTCATTGTAGAAATCTGTACTATTGTTTATCTACACGAGCAAATCAGGGTTTTCGTGTTCTCTGAGTCCACGCACTGCAAAATATGTTTGATAAATCAAGGTTACTTGTACGGTAAACGGTAAACTCCAAAATGAACGTGGACTTGGACTTGTCAGGAAGAGAATAAAAAGAAGAATACACGGAGAGAGAGAGAGAGAGAGAGAGAGAGAGAGAGGTAGAGGGAGAGGGAGACAGATTCAGAGACCATGGCACAGAGAGGCAGAAAGAGAGAGAGAGAGACTAGGGGAAAGAGAAAGAGAGCGAGACAGGTGTAAATGACTCCCAAATGGATGAATATTTCTGTCCATGTCGCACAAAAAAGCACCAAAGAAATAATTCATTGCAATGACAGAAATGAGGTTAAGACGTCATTAAGCCAATTAAAGCAGTCATTTTTATTTTTATTTGTATTTTTATTTTTTGCTCTACATCCGCGAGAAATCGATCCATTATCAAGAGAAAATTAGTCAGGGCAATCCTGAAATTAATCCCCTGCCAAGTGTACACAGGAATTACAATTTATATTACTTCACTTTTTTTTTCCCTGAGGGAAGCGCTCAGATCTCTTTGGGTTGTGCTTGTTAGGGCCTTGTCCATCCACTGCAGGATATAGCCCCCTCCGCCAATGATCTCCATTCTTCTTCTCTGTTTTGCGTCCGTCTTGTTCATGCCTGTCCATCTGTCTGCACAATGTCATCTCTCAACACGCCTCTCGGGACGGCCTCTGACTTGTTTTCTGTCATTTCACAGCCTTCCATTCAGTGCAAAGCTTTTCTGGGTTGTGGCATGTAGTAAAATTACAGCAGAAAAAAAGTCATGAGCGAGAAATCATGAACAAGGTTAGTGCAAGGGAGAATCAAAAAAGTTCTTGAATTTGAACATAAAAATGAAGAAGAAGAAATGAAATTCATGCGATAGCCATCCATTTTGTTACCCAGACCCTTCTCTCTCTCTCTCTCTCTCTCTCTCTCTCTCTCTCTCTCTCTCCCTCTTTCTCTCTCTCTCTCTCTCTCTCTCTCTCTCTCTCTCTCTCTCTCTCCCTCTTTCTCTCTCTCTCTCTCTCTCTCTCTCTCTCTCTCTCTCTCTCTCTCTCTCTCTCTCTCTCTCTCTCTCCCTCTCTCTCTCAGTGTCTACTTAGAATGAATACCACAAATGTTACCATAAACATACAAGCCTGCACATAATTTATCTTCAAGGGAAGAGAATCCCCGTCACATAAGAGTTTCCACCCCTGAGTTCCTCATGCTCTATGTATGACCTTTTTGCACATTTTGTCATGAACTATTGGGCCACAACTGTGTTTCATGAGTCGGCTCGCTACGGCAGAAGTTTAATATGAGCTTAGCAAAGGCAGAACTAAACTTATTACATTCGTTCAGTGTACAGCTGTCTTCAGATTTCAAAACAATGCAGTTGCACTTTGAGGAGATCAGCGAATGTTCTTCCTTTTTACAATCTTTGGGGTGGAAGTGAAGGTACGAGGTTGCTGAATATCAGATTTTACCAGGCAGTCTAGGAAATTAAATTACAGTGGCGGGGACCGAGGAGCGATTCGGGTTTACCACGGACAATCCCAGATACCTCTTCTACTGTGGAGCTGTCTATAAAGTACATATGCTCAGAGGTGCGGACAGGGGGGCCCGTTGTATGAAAGGGTTACGAAGAGAGGATGGAAGGTTCTGGAAAGCGTACGTACGCATTTTCAGTTACAGTTATGAATTAAGAAGCATAGTTTTACTTAGTTGTTGGGTTTTTTGTTTCTTTTTCAACAAAATAGTTTGTATGATTATTATAAAAGTCCAATACATGCTGATATGTGTGTCTCTGTAATGAAACAGTCAAATGATCTGCACAAAATGCAATGCAAAGTTTCAGAATATCAGGGCTTGGTCATTGACAATCAACATTTTAACGGCCATAATTATGCTCATGGAAAGCAATGGGGGTGAGGCCAAACGTATGAATAATGCGTACGAGACCGGGGGACGGGGTGTAAAAATGATCAAAATCGAGCGTGCATACATTCGGTATGTACGAGACCGGGGGAGGGGGTGTAAAAACGGTCAAAATCGAGCGTGCATACATTCTGGATGTACGAGACCGGGGGAGGGGGTGTAAAAATGGTCAAAATCGAGCGTGCATACATTCTGGATGTACGAGACCGGGGGAGGGGGTGTAAAAATGGTCAAAATCGAGCGTGCATACATTCTGGATGTACGAGACCGGGGGAGGGGGTGTAAAAATGGTCAAAATCGAGCGTACATACATTCTGGATGTACGAGACCGGGGGAGGGGGTGTAAAAATGATCAAAATCGAGCGTGCATACATTCTGGATGTACGAGACCGGGGGAGGGGGTGTAAAAATGGTCAAAATCGAGCGTGCATACATTCGGGATGTACGAGACCGGGGGAGGGGGTGTAAAAACGGTCAAAATCGAGCGTGCATACATTCGGGATCTACGAGACCGGGGGAGGGGGTGTAAAAACGGTCAAAATCGAGCGTGCATACATTCGGGATGTACGAGACCGGGGGAGGGGGTGTAAAAATGGTCAAAATCGAGCGTGCATACATTCTGGATGTACGAGACCGGGGGAGGGGGTGTAAAAACGGTCAAAATCGAGCGTGCATACATTCTGGATGTACGAGACTGGGGGAGGGGGTGTAAAAACGGTCAAAATCGAGCGTGCATACATTCTCGATGTACGAGACCGGGGGAGGGGGTGTAAAAACGGTCAAAATCGAGCGTGCATACATTCTGGATGTGCGAGACCGGGGGAAGGGGTGTAAAAACGGTCAAAATCGAGCGTGCATACATTCTGGATGTACGAGACCGGGGGAGGGGATGTAAAAATGGTCAAAATCGAGCGTGCATACATTCTGGATGTACGAAACCGGGGGAGGGGGTGTAAAAATGGTCAAAATCGAGCGTGCATACATTTGGAATGTACGAGACCGGGGGAGGGGGTGTAAAAACGGTCAAAATCGAGTGTGCATACATTCTGGATGTACGAGACCGGGGGAGGGGTGGTAAAAACGGTCAAAATCGAGCGTGCATACATTCTGGACGTACGAAACCGGGGGAGGGGGTGTAAAAATGGTCAAAATCGAGCGTGCATACATTCTGGATGTACGAGACCGGGGGAGGGGGTGTAAAAATGGTCAAAATCGAGCGTGCGTACATTTGGGATGTACGAGAACGGGGTAGGGGGTGTAAAAACGTTCAAAATCAAGTGTGCATACATTCTGGATGTACGAGAACGGGGGAGGGGGTGTAAAAACGGTCAAAATCGAGCGTGCATACATTCTGGATGTAGGAGACCGGGGGAGGGGGTGTAAAAACGGTCAAAATCGAGCGTGCATACATTCTGGATGTACGAAACCGGGGGCGGGGGTGTAAAAATGGTCAAAATCGAGCGTGCATACATTCTGGATGTACGAGACCGGGGGAGGGGGTGTAAAAATGGTCAAAATCGAGCGTACATACATTCTGGATGTACGAGACCGGGGGAGGGGGTGTAAAAATGATCAAAATCGAGCGTGCATACATTCTGGATGTACGAGACCGGGGGAGGGGGTGTAAAAATGGTCAAAATCGAGCGTGCATACATTCGGGATGTACGAGACCGGGGGAGGGGGTGTGAAAACGGTCAAAATCGAGCGTGCATACATTCAGGATCTACGAGACCGGGGGAGGGGGTGTAAAAACGGTCAAAATCGAGCGTGCATACATTCGGGATGTACGAGACCGGGGGAGGGGGTGTAAAAATGGTCAAAATCGAGCGTGCATACATTCTGGATGTACGAGACCGGGGGAGGGGGTGTAAAAACGGTCAAAATCGAGCGTGCATACATTCTGGATGTACGAGACTGGGGGAGGGGGTGTAAAAACGGTCAAAATCGAGCGTGCATACATTCTCGATGTACGAGACCGGGGGAGGGGGTGTAAAAACGGTCAAAATCGAGCGTGCATACATTCTGGATGTGCGAGACCGGGGGAAGGGGTGTAAAAACGGTCAAAATCGAGCGTGCATACATTCTGGATGTACGAGACCGGGGG
Organism: Onchidella celtica; assembly: GCA_963931925.1. NCBI lineage: Eukaryota > Metazoa > Mollusca > Gastropoda > Systellommatophora > Onchidiidae > Onchidella > Onchidella celtica. The sequence goes on from OZ007574.1 coordinate 45,846,455, forward strand.
AGGGGATGTAAAAATGGTCAAAATCGAGCGTGCATACATTCTGGATGTACGAAACCGGGGGAGGGAGTGTAAAAATGGTCAAAATCGAGCGTGCATACATTTGGGATGTACGAGACCGGGGGAGGGGTGGTAAAAACGGTCAAAATCGAGCGTGCATACATTCTGGATGTACGAAACCGGGGGAGGGGGTGTAAAAATGGTCAAAATCGAGCGTGCATACATTCTGGATGTACGAGACCGGGGGAGGGGGTGTAAAAATGGTCAAAATCGAGCGTGCATACATTCGGGATGTACGAGACCGGGGTAGGGGGTGTAAAAACGTTCAAAATCAAGTGTGCATACATTCTGGATGTACGAGAACGGGGGAGGGGGTGTAAAAACGGTCAAAATCGAGCGTGCATACATTCTGGATGTAGGAGACCGGGGGAGGGGGTGTAAAAACGGTCAAAATCGAGCGTGCATACATTCTGGATGTACGAAACCGGGGGCGGGGGTGTAAAAACGGTGAAAATCGAGCGTGCATACATTCTGGATGTACGAGAACGGGGGAGGGGGTGTAAAAACGGTCAAAATCGAGCGTGCATACATTCTGGATGTACGAGACCGGGGGAGGGGGTGTAAAAATGGTCAAAATCGAGCGTGCATACATTCTGGATGTACGAGACCGGGGGAGGGGGTGTAAAAATGGTCAAAATCGAGCGTGCATACATTCTGGATGTACGAGACCGGGGGAGGGGGTGTAAAAATGGTCAAAATCGAGCGTACATACATTCTGGATGTACGAGACCGGGGGAGGGGGTGTAAAAATGATCAAAATCGAGCGTGCATACATTCTGGATGTACGAGACCGGGGGAGGGGGTGTAAAAATGGTCAAAATCGAGCGTGCATACATTCGGGATGTACGAGACCGGGGGAGGGGGTGTAAAAACGGTCAAAATCGAGCGTGCATACATTCGGGATCTACGAGACCGGGGGAGGGGGTGTAAAAACGGTCAAAATCGAGCGTGCATACATTCGGGATGTACGAGACCGGGGGAGGGGGTGTAAAAATGGTCAACATCGAGCGTGCATACATTCTGGATGTACGAGACCGGGGGAGGGGGTGTAAAAACGGTCAAAATCGAGCGTGCATACATTCTGGATGTACGAGACTGGGGGAGGGGGTGTAAAAACGGTCAAAATCGAGCGTGCATACATTCTCGATGTACGAGACCGGGGGAGGGGGTGTAAAAACGGTCAAAATCGAGCGTGCATACATTCTGGATGTGCGAGACCGGGGGAAGGGGTGTAAAAACGGTCAAAATCGAGCGTGCATACATTCTGGATGTACGAGACCGGGGGAGGGGATGTAAAAATGGTCAAAATCGAGCGTGCATACATTCTGGATGTACGAAACCGGGGGAGGGGGTGTAAAAATGGTCAAAATCGAGCGTGCATACATTTGGAATGTACGAGACCGGGGGAGGGGGTGTAAAAACGGTCAAAATCGAGTGTGCATACATTCTGGATGTACGAGACCGGGGGAGGGGTGGTAAAAACGGTCAAAATCGAGCGTGCATACATTCTGGATGTACGAAACCGGGGGAGGGGGTATAAAAATGGTCAAAATCGAGCGTGCATACATTCTGGATGTACGAGACCGGGGGAGGGGGTGTAAAAATGGTCAAAATCGAGCGTGCATACATTCGGGATGTACGAGACCGGGGTAGGGGGTGTAAAAACGTTCAAAATCAAGTGTGCATACATTCTGGATGTACGAGAACGGGGGAGGGGGTGTAAAAACGGTCAAAATCGAGCGTGCATACATTCTGGATGTAGGAGACCGGGGGAGGGGGTGTAAAAACGGTCAAAATCGAGCGTGCATACATTCTGGATGTACGAAACCGGGGGCGGGGGTGTAAAAACGGTGAAAATCGAGCGTGCATACATTCTGGATGTACGAGAACGGGGGAGGGGGTGTAAAAACGGTCAAAATCGAGCGTGCATACATTCTGGATGTACGAGACCGGGGGAGGGGGTGTAAAAATGGTCAAAATCGAGCGTGCATACATTCTGGATGTACGAGACCGGGGGAGGGGGTGTAAAAATGGTCAAAATCGAGCGTGCATACATTCTGGATGTACGAGACCGGGGGAGGGGGTGTAAAAATGGTCAAAATCGAGCGTACATACATTCTGGATGTACGAGACCGGGGGAGGGGGTGTAAAAATGATCAAAATCGAGCGTGCATACATTCTGGATGTACGAGACCGGGGGAGGGGGTGTAAAAATGGTCAAAATCGAGCGTGCATACATTCGGGATGTACGAGACCGGGGGAGGGGGTGTAAAAACGGTCAAAATCGAGCGTGCATACATTCGGGATCTACGAGACCGGGGGAGGGGGTGTAAAAACGGTCAAAATCGAGCGTGCATACATTCGGGATGTACGAGACCGGGGGAGGGGGTGTAAAAATGGTCAAAATCGAGCGTGCATACATTCTGGATGTACGAGACCGGGGGAGGGGGTGTAAAAACGGTCAAAATCGAGCGTGCATACATTCTGGATGTACGAGACTGGGGGAGGGGGTGTAAAAACGGTCAAAATCGAGCGTGCATACATTCTCGATGTACGAGACCGGGGGAGGGGGTGTAAAAACGGTCAAAATCGAGCGTGCATACATTCTGGATGTGCGAGACCGGGGGAAGGGGTGTAAAAACGGTCAAAATCGAGCGTGCATACATTCTGGATGTACGAGACCGGGGGAGGGGATGTAAAAATGGTCAAAATCGAGCGTGCATACATTCTGGATGTACGAAACCGGGGGAGGGGGTGTAAAAATGGTCAAAATCGAGCGTGCATACATTTGGAATGTACGAGACCGGGGGAGGGGGTGTAAAAACGGTCAAAATCGAGTGTGCATACATTCTGGATGTACGAGACCGGGGGAGGGGTGGTAAAAACGGTCAAAATCGAGCCTGCATACATTCTGGACGTACGAAACCGGGGGAGGGGGTGTAAAAATGGTCAAAATCGAGCGTGCATACATTCTGGATGTACGAGACCGGGGGAGGGGGTGTAAAAATGGTCAAAATCGAGCGTGCGTACATTTGGGATGTACGAGAACGGGGTAGGGGGTGTAAAAACGTTCAAAATCAAGTGTGCATACATTCTGGATGTACGAGAACGGGGGAGGGGGTGTAAAAATGGTCAAAATCGAGCGTACATACATTCTGGATGTACGAGACCGGGGGAGGGGGTGTAAAAATGATCAAAATCGAGCGTGCATACATTCTGGATGTACGAGACCGGGGGAGGGGGTGTAAAAATGGTCAAAATCGAGCGTGCATACATTCGGGATGTACGAGACCGGGGGAGGGGGTGTAAAAACGGTCAAAATCGAGCGTGCATACATTCGGGATCTACGAGACCGGGGGAGGGGGTGTAAAAACGGTCAAAATCGAGCGTGCATACATTCGGGATGTACGAGACCGGGGGAGGGGGTGTAAAAATGGTCAAAATCGAGCGTGCATACATTCTGGATGTACGAGACCGGGGGAGGGGGTGTAAAAACGGTCAAAATCGAGCGTGCATACATTCTGGATGTACGAGACTGGGGGAGGGGGTGTAAAAACGGTCAAAATCGAGCGTGCATACATTCTCGATGTACGAGACCGGGGGAGGGGGTGTAAAAACGGTCAAAATCGAGCGTGCATACATTCTGGATGTGCGAGACCGGGGGAAGGGGTGTAAAAACGGTCAAAATCGAGCGTGCATACATTCTGGATGTACGAGACCGGGGGAGGGGATGTAAAAATGGTCAAAATCGAGCGTGCATACATTCTGGATGTACGAAACCGGGGGAGGGGGTGTAAAAATGGTCAAAATCGAGCGTGCATACATTTGGAATGTACGAGACCGGGGGAGGGGGTGTAAAAACGGTCAAAATCGAGTGTGCATACATTCTGGATGTACGAGACCGGGGGAGGGGTGGTAAAAACGGTCAAAATCGAGCGTGCATACATTCTGGACGTACGAAACCGGGGGAGGGGGTGTAAAAATGGTCAAAATCGAGCGTGCATACATTCTGGATGTACGAGACCGGGGGAGGGGGTGTAAAAATGGTCAAAATCGAGCGTGCGTACATTTGGGATGTACGAGAACGGGGTAGGGGGTGTAAAAACGTTCAAAATCAAGTGTGCATACATTCTGGATGTACGAGAACGGGGGAGGGGGTGTAAAAACGGTCAAAATCGAGCGTGCATACATTCTGGATGTAGGAGACCGGGGGAGGGGGTGTAAAAACGGTCAAAATCGAGCGTGCATACATTCTGGATGTACGAAACCGGGGGCGGGGGTGTAAAAATGGTCAAAATCGAGCGTGCATACATTCTGGATGTACGAGACCGGGGGAGGGGGTGTAAAAATGGTCAAAATCGAGCGTACATACATTCTGGATGTACGAGACCGGGGGAGGGGGTGTAAAAATGATCAAAATCGAGCGTGCGTACATTTGGGATGTACGAGAACGGGGTAGGGGGTGTAAAAACGTTCAAAATCAAGTGTGCATACATTCTGGATGTACGAGAACGGGGGAGGGGGTGTAAAAATGGTCAAAATCGAGCGTACATACATTCTGGATGTACGAGACCGGGGGAGGGGGTGTAAAAATGATCAAAATCGAGCGTGCATACATTCTGGATGTACGAGACCGGGGGAGGGGGTGTAAAAATGGTCAAAATCGAGCGTGCATACATTCGGGATGTACGAGACCGGGGGAGGGGGTGTAAAAACGGTCAAAATCGAGCGTGCATACATTCGGGATCTACGAGACCGGGGGAGGGGGTGTAAAAACGGTCAAAATCGAGCGTGCATACATTCGGGATGTACGAGACCGGGGGAGGGGGTGTAAAAATGGTCAAAATCGAGCGTGCATACATTCTGGATGTACGAGACCGGGGGAGGGGGTGTAAAAACGGTCAAAATCGAGCGTGCATACATTCTGGATGTACGAGACTGGGGGAGGGGGTGTAAAAACGGTCAAAATCGAGCGTGCATACATTCTCGATGTACGAGACCGGGGGAGGGGGTGTAAAAACGGTCAAAATCGAGCGTGCATACATTCTGGATGTGCGAGACCGGGGGAAGGGGTGTAAAAACGGTCAAAATCGAGCGTGCATACATTCTGGATGTACGAAACCGGGGGAGGGGGTGTAAAAATGGTCAAAATCGAGCGTGCATACATTTGGAATGTACGAGACCGGGGGAGGGGGTGTAAAAACGGTCAAAATCGAGTGTGCATACATTCTGGATGTACGAGACCGGGGGAGGGGTGGTAAAAACGGTCAAAATCGAGCGTGCATACATTCTGGACGTACGAAACCGGGGGAGGTGGTGTAAAAATGGTCAAAATCGAGCGTGCATACATTCTGGATGTACGAGACCGGGGGAGGGGGTGTAAAAATGGTCAAAATCGAGCGTGCGTACATTTGGGATGTACGAGAACGGGGTAGGGGGTGTAAAAACGTTCAAAATCAAGTGTGCATACATTCTGGATGTACGAGAACGGGGGAGGGGGTGTAAAAACGGTCAAAATCGAGCGTGCATACATTCTGGATGTAGGAGACCGGGGGAGGGGGTGTAAAAACGGTCAAAATCGAGCGTGCATACATTCTGGATGTACGAAACCGGGGGCGGGGGTGTAAAAATGGTCAAAATCGAGCGTGCATACATTCTGGATGTACGAGACCGGGGGAGGGGGTGTAAAAATGGTCAAAATCGAGCGTACATACATTCTGGATGTACGAGACCGGGGGAGGGGGTGTAAAAATGATCAAAATCGAGCGTGCATACATTCTGGATGTACGAGACCGGGGGAGGGGGTGTAAAAATGGTCAAAATCGAGCGTGCATACATTCGGGATGTACGAGACCGGGGGAGGGGGTGTAAAAACGGTCAAAATCGAGCGTGCATACATTCAGGATCTACGAGACCGGGGGAGGGGGTGTAAAAACGGTCAAAATCGAGCGTGCATACATTCGGGATGTACGAGACCGGGGGAGGGGGTGTAAAAATGGTCAAAATCGAGCGTGCATACATTCTGGATGTACGAGACCGGGGGAGGGGGTGTAAAAACGGTCAAAATCGAGCGTGCATACATTCTGGATGTACGAGACTGGGGGAGGGGGTGTAAAAACGGTCAAAATCGAGCGTGCATACATTCTCGATGTACGAGACCGGGGGAGGGGGTGTAAAAACGGTCAAAATCGAGCGTGCATACATTCTGGATGTGCGAGACCGGGGGAAGGGGTGTAAAAACGGTCAAAATCGAGCGTGCATACATTCTGGATGTACGAGACCGGGGGAGGGGATGTAAAAATGGTCAAAATCGAGCGTGCATACATTCTGGATGTACGAAACCGGGGGAGGGAGTGTAAAAATGGTCAAAATCGAGCGTGCATACATTTGGGATGTACGAGACCGGGGGAGGGGGTGTAAAAACGGTCAAAATCGAGTGTGCATACATTCTGGATGTACGAGACCGGGGGAGGGGTTTTAAAAACGGTCAAAATCGAGCGTGCATACATTCTGGATGTACGAAACCGGGGGAGGGGGTGTAAAAATGGTCAAAATCGAGCGTGCATACATTCTGGATGTACGAGACCGGGGGAGGGGGTGTAAAAATGGTCAAAATCGAGCGTGCATACATTCGGGATGTACGAGACCGGGGTAGGGGGTGTAAAAACGTTCAAAATCAAGTGTGCATACATTCTGGATGTACGAGAACGGGGGAGGGGGTGTAAAAACGGTCAAAATCGAGCGTGCATACATTCTGGATGTAGGAGACCGGGGGAGGGGGTGTAAAAACGGTCAAAATCGAGCGTGCATACATTCTGGATGTACGAAACCGGGGGCGGGGGTGTAAAAACGGTGAAAATCGAGCGTGCATACATTCTGGATGTACGAGAACGGGGGAGGGGGTGTAAAAACGGTCAAAATCGAGCGTGCATACATTCTGGATGTACGAGACCGGGGGAGGGGGTGTAAAAATGGTCAAAATCGAGCGTGCATACATTCTGGATGTACGAGACCGGGGGAGGGGGTGTAAAAATGGTCAAAATCGAGCGTGCATACATTCTGGATGTACGAGACCGGGGGAGGGGGTGTAAAAATGGTCAAAATCGAGCGTACATACATTCTGGATGTACGAGACCGGGGGAGGGGGTGTAAAAATGATCAAAATCGAGCGTGCATACATTCTGGATGTACGAGACCGGGGGAGGGGGTGTAAAAATGGTCAAAATCGAGCGTGCATACATTCGGGATGTACGAGACCGGGGGAGGGGGTGAAAAAACGGTCAAAATCGAGCGTGCATACATTCGGGATCTACGAGACCGGGGGAGGGGGTGTAAAAACGGTCAAAATCGAGCGTGCATACATTCGGGATGTACGAGACCGGGGGAGGGGGTGTAAAAATGGTCAACATCGAGCGTGCATACATTCTGGATGTACGAGACCGGGGGAGGGGGTGTAAAAACGGTCAAAATCGAGCGTGCATACATTCTGGATGTACGAGACTGGGGGAGGGGGTGTAAAAACGGTCAAAATCGAGCGTGCATACATTCTCGATGTACGAGACCGGGGGAGGGGGTGTAAAAACGGTCAAAATCGAGCGTGCATACATTCTGGATGTGCGAGACCGGGGGAAGGGGTGTAAAAACGGTCAAAATCGAGCGTGCATACATTCTGGATGTACGAGACCGGGGGAGGGGATGTAAAAATGGTCAAAATCGAGCGTGCATACATTCTGGATGTGCGAAACCGGGGGAGGGGGTGTAAAAATGGTCAAAATCGAGCGTGCATACATTTGGAATGTACGAGACCGGGGGAGGGGGTGTAAAAACGGTCAAAATCGAGTGTGCATACATTCTGGATGTACGAGACCGGGGGAGGGGTGGTAAAAACGGTCGAAATCGAGCGTGCATACATTCTGGATGTACGAAACCGGGGGAGGGGGTATAAAAATGGTCAAAATCGAGCGTGCATACATTCTGGATGTACGAGACCGGGGGAGGGGGTGTAAAAATGGTCAAAATCGAGCGTGCATACATTCGGGATGTACGAGACCGGGGTAGGGGGTGTAAAAACGTTCAAAATCAAGTGTGCATACATTCTGGATGTACGAGAACGGGGGAGGGGGTGTAAAAACGGTCAAAATCGAGCGTGCATACATTCTGGATGTAGGAGACCGGGGGAGGGGGTGTAAAAACGGTCAAAATCGAGCGTGCATACATTCTGGATGTACGAAACCGGGGGCGGGGGTGTAAAAACGGTGAAAATCGAGCGTGCATACATTCTGGATGTACGAGAACGGGGGAGGGGGTGTAAAAACGGTCAAAATCGAGCGTGCATACATTCTGGATGTACGAGACCGGGGGAGGGGGTGTAAAAATGGTCAAAATCGAGCGTGCATACATTCTGGATGTACGAGACCGGGGGAGGGGGTGTAAAAAAGGTCAAAATCGAGCGTGCATACATTCTGGATGTACGAGACCGGGGGAGGGGGTGTAAAAATGGTCAAAATCGAGCGTACATACATTCTGGATGTACGAGACCGGGGGAGGGGGTGTAAAAATGATCAAAATCGAGCGTGCATACATTCTGGATGTACGAGACCGGGGGAGGGGGTGTAAAAATGGTCAAAATCGAGCGTGCATACATTCGGGATGTACGAGACCGGGGGAGGGGGTGTAAAAACGGTCAAAATCGAGCGTGCATACATTCGGGATCTACGAGACCGGGGGAGGGGGTGTAAAAACGGTCAAAATCGAGCGTGCATACATTCGGGATGTACGAGACCGGGGGAGGGGGTGTAAAAATGGTCAAAATCGAGCGTGCATACATTCTGGATGTACGAGACCGGGGGAGGGGGTGTAAAAACGGTCAAAATCGAGCGTGCATACATTCTGGATGTACGAGACTGGGGGAGGGGGTGTAAAAACGGTCAAAATCGAGCGTGCATACATTCTCGATGTACGAGACCGGGGGAGGGGGTGTAAAAACGGTCAAAATCGAGCGTGCATACATTCTGGATGTGCGAGACCGGGGGAAGGGGTGTAAAAACGGTCAAAATCGAGCGTGCATACATTCTGGATGTACGAGACCGGGGGAGGGGATGTAAAAATGGTCAAAATCGAGCGTGCATACATTCTGGATGTACGAAACCGGGGGAGGGGGTGTAAAAATGGTCAAAATCGAGCGTGCATACATTTGGAATGTACGAGACCGGGGGAGGGGGTGTAAAAACGGTCAAAATCGAGTGTGCATACATTCTGGATGTACGAGACCGGGGGAGGGGTGGTAAAAACGGTCAAAATCGAGCGTGCATACATTCTGGACGTACGAAACCGGGGGAGGGGGTGTAAAAATGGTCAAAATCGAGCGTGCATACATTCTGGATGTACGAGACCGGGGGAGGGGGTGTAAAAATGGTCAAAATCGAGCGTGCGTACATTTGGGATGTACGAGAACGGGGTAGGGGGTGTAAAAACGTTCAAAATCAAGTGTGCATACATTCTGGATGTACGAGAACGGGGGAGGGGGTGTAAAAACGGTCAAAATCGAGCGTGCATACATTCTGGATGTAGGAGACCGGGGGAGGGGGTGTAAAAACGGTCAAAATCGAGCGTGCATACATTCTGGATGTACGAAACCGGGGGCGGGGGTGTAAAAATGGTCAAAATCGAGCGTGCATACATTCTGGATGTACGAGACCGGGGGAGGGGGTGTAAAAATGGTCAAAATCGAGCGTGCATACATTCTGGATGTACGAGACCGGGGGAGGGGGTGTAAAAATGGTCAAAATCGAGCGTACATACATTCTGGATGTACGAGACCGGGGGAGGGGGTGTAAAAATGATCAAAATCGAGCGTGCATACATTCTGGATGTACGAGACCGGGGAAGGGGGTGTAAAAATGGTCAAAATCGAGCGTGCATACATTCGGGATGTACGAGACCGGGGGAGGGGGTGTAAAAACGGTCAAAATCGAGCGTGCATACATTCGGGATCTACGAGACCGGGGGAGGGGGTGTAAAAACGGTCAAAATCGAGCGTGCATACATTCGGGATGTACGAGACCGGGGGAGGGGGTGTAAAAATGGTCAAAATCGAGCGTGCATACATTCTGGATGTACGAGACCGGGGGAGGGGGTGTAAAAACGGTCAAAATCGAGCGTGCATACATTCTGGATGTACGAGACTGGGGGAGGGGATGTAAAAACGGTCAAAATCGAGCGTGCATACATTCTCGATGTACGAGACCGGGGGAGGGGGTGTAAAAACGGTCAAAATCGAGCGTGCATACATTCTGGATGTGCGAGACCGGGGGAAGGGGTGTAAAAACGGTCAAAATCGAGCGTGCATACATTCTGGATGTACGAGACCGGGGGAGGGGATGTAAAAATGGTCAAAATCGAGCGTGCATACATTCTGGATGTACGAGACCGGGGGAGGGGTGGTAAAAACGGTCAAAATCGAGCGTGCATACATTCTGGATGTACGAAACCGGGGGAGGGGGTGTAAAAACGGTCAAAATCGAGCGTGCATACATTCTGGATGTAGGAGACCGGGGGAGGGGGTGTAAAAACGGTCAAAATCGAGCGTGCATACATTCTGGATGTACGAAACCGGGGGCGGGGGTGTAAAAACGGTGAAAATCGAGCGTGCATACATTCTGGATGTACGAGAACGGGGGAGGGGGTGTAAAAACGGTCAAAATCGAGCGTGCATACATTCTGGATGTACGAGACCGGGGGAGGGGGTGTAAAAATGGTCAAAATCGAGCGTGCATACATTCTGGATGTACGAGACCGGGGGAGGGGGTGTAAAAATGGTCAAAATCGAGCGTGCATACATTCTGGATGTACGAGACCGGGGGAGGGGGTGTAAAAATGGTCAAAATCGAGCGTACATACATTCTGGATGTACGAGACCGGGGGAGGGCGTGTAAAAATGATCAAAATCGAGCGTGCATACATTCTGGATGTACGAGACCGGGGGAGGGGGTGTAAAAATGGTCAAAATCGAGCGTGCATACATTCGGGATGTACGAGACCGGGGGAGGGGGTGTAAAAACGGTCAAAATCGAGCGTGCATACATTCGGGATCTACGAGACCGGGGGAGGGGGTGTAAAAACGGTCAAAATCGAGCGTGCATACATTCGGGATGTACGAGACCGGGGGAGGGGGTGTAAAAATGGTCAAAATCGAGCGTGCATACATTCTGGATGTACGAGACCGGGGGAGGGGGTGTAAAAACGGTCAAAATCGAGCGTGCATACATTCTGGATGTAGGAGACTGGGGGAGGGGGTGTAAAAACGGTCAAAATCGAGCGTGCATACATTCTCGATGTACGAGACCGGGGGAGGGGGTGTAAAAACGGTCAAAATCGAGCGTGCATACATTCTGGATGTGCGAGACCGGGGGAAGGGGTGTAAAAACGGTCAAAATCGAGCGTGCATACATTCTGGATGTACGAGACCGGGGGAGGGGATGTAAAAATGGTCAAAATCGAGCGTGCATACATTCTGGATGTACGAAACCGGGGGAGGGGGTGTAAAAATGGTCAAAATCGAGCGTGCATACATTTGGAATGTACGAGACCGGGGGAGGGGGTGTAAAAACGGTCAAAATCGAGTGTGCATACATTCTGGATGTACGAGACCGGGGGAGGGGTGGTAAAAACGGTCAAAATCGAGCGTGCATACATTCTGGACGTACGAAACCGGGGGAGGGGGTGTAAAAATGGTCAAAATCGAGCGTGCATACATTCTGGATGTACGAGACCGGGGGAGGGGGTGTAAAAATGGTCAAAATCGAGCGTGCGTACATTTGGGATGTACGAGAACGGGGTAGGGGGTGTAAAAACGTTCAAAATCAAGTGTGCATACATTCTGGATGTACGAGAACGGGGGAGGGGGTGTAAAAACGGTCAAAATCGAGCGTGCATACATTCTGGATGTAGGAGACCGGGGGAGGGGGTGTAAAAACGGTCAAAATCGAGCGTGCATACATTCTGGATGTACGAAACCGGGGGCGGGGGTGTAAAAATGGTCAAAATCGAGCGTGCATACATTCTGGATGTACGAGACCGGGGGAGGGGGTGTAAAAATGGTCAAAATCGAGCGTGCATACATTCTGGATGTACGAGACCGGGGGAGGGGGTGTAAAAATGGTCAAAATCGAGCGTACATACATTCTGGATGTACGAGACCGGGGGAGGGGGTGTAAAAATGATCAAAATCGAGCGTGCATACATTCTGGATGTACGAGACCGGGGGAGGGGGTGTAAAAATGGTCAAAATCGAGCGTGCATACATTCGGGATGTACGAGACCGGGGGAGGGGGTGTAAAAACGGTCAAAATCGAGCGTGCATACATTCGGGATCTACGAGACCGGGGGAGGGGGTGTAAAAACGGTCAAAATCGAGCGTGCATACATTCGGGATGTACGAGACCGGGGGAGGGGGTGTAAAAATGGTCAAAATCGAGCGTGCATACATTCTGGATGTACGAGACCGGGGGAGGGGGTGTAAAAACGGTCAAAATCGAGCGTGCATACATTCTGGATGTACGAGACTGGGGGAGGGGATGTAAAAACGGTCAAAATCGAGCGTGCATACATTCTCGATGTACGAGACCGGGGGAGGGGGTGTAAAAACGGTCAAAATCGAGCGTGCATACATTCTGGATGTGCGAGACCGGGGGAAGGGGTGTAAAAACGGTCAAAATCGAGCGTGCATACATTCTGGATGTACGAGACCGGGGGAGGGGATGTAAAAATTGTCAAAATCGAGCGTGCATACATTCTGGATGTACGAGACCGGGGGAGGGGTGGTAAAAACGGTCAAAATCGAGCGTGCATACATTCTGGATGTACGAAACCGGGGGAGGGGGTGTAAAAACGGTCAAAATCGAGCGTGCATACATTCTGGATGTACGAAACCGGGGGCGGGGGTGTAAAAACGGTGAAAATCGAGCGTGCATACATTCTGGATGTACGAGAACGGGGGAGGGGGTGTAAAAACGGTCAAAATCGAGCGTGCATACATTCTGGATGTACGAGACCGGGGGAGGGGGTGTAAAAATGGTCAAAATCGAGCGTGCATACATTCTGGATGTACGAGACCGGGGGAGGGGGTGTAAAAATGGTCAAAATCGAGCGTGCATACATTCTGGATGTACGAGACCGGGGGAGGGGGTGTAAAAATGGTCAAAATCGAGCGTACATACATTCTGGATGTACGAGACCGGGGGAGGGCGTGTAAAAATGATCAAAATCGAGCGTGCATACATTCTGGATGTACGAGACCGGGGGAGGGGGTGTAAAAATGGTCAAAATCGAGCGTGCATACATTCGGGATGTACGAGACCGGGGGAGGGGGTGTAAAAACGGTCAAAATCGAGCGTGCATACATTCGGGATCTACGAGACCGGGGGAGGGGGTGTAAAAACGGTCAAAATCGAGCGTGCATACATTCGGGATGTACGAGACCGGGGGAGGGGGTGTAAAAATGGTCAAAATCGAGCGTGCATACATTCTGGATGTACGAGACCGGGGGAGGGGGTGTAAAAACGGTCAAAATCGAGCGTGCATACATTCTGGATGTAGGAGACTGGGGGAGGGGGTGTAAAAACGGTCAAAATCGAGCGTGCATACATTCTCGATGTACGAGACCGGGGGAGGGGGTGTAAAAACGGTCAAAATCGAGCGTGCATACATTCTGGATGTGCGAGACCGGGGGAAGGGGTGTAAAAACGGTCAAAATCGAGCGTGCATACATTCTGGATGTACGAGACCGGGGGAGGGGATGTAAAAATGGTCAAAATCGAGCGTGCATACATTCTGGATGTACGAAACCGGGGGAGGGGGTGTAAAAATGGTCAAAATCGAGCGTGCATACATTTGGAATGTACGAGACCGGGGGAGGGGGTGTAAAAACGGTCAAAATCGAGTGTGCATACATTCTGGATGTACGAGACCGGGGGAGGGGTGGTAAAAACGGTCAAAATCGAGCGTGCATACATTCTGGACGTACGAAACCGGGGGAGGGGGTGTAAAAATGGTCAAAATCGAGCGTGCATACATTCTGGATGTACGAGACCGGGGGAGGGGGTGTTAAAATGGTCAAAATCGAGCGTGCGTACATTTGGGATGTACGAGAACGGGGTAGGGGGTGTAAAAACGTTCAAAATCAAGTGTGCATACATTCTGGATGTACGAGAACGGGGGAGGGGGTGTAAAAACGGTCAAAATCGAGCGTGCATACATTCTGGATGTAGGAGACTGGGGGAGGGGGTGTAAAAACGGTCAAAATCGAGCGTGCATACATTCTGGATGTACGAAACCGGGGGCGGGGGTGTAAAAATGGTCAAAATCGAGCGTGCATACATTCTGGATGTACGAGACCGGGGGAGGGGGTGTAAAAATGGTCAAAATCGAGCGTGCATACATTCTGGATGTACGAGACCGGGGGAGGGGGTGTAAAAATGGTCAAAATCGAGCGTACATACATTCTGGATGTACGAGACCGGGGGAGGGGGTGTAAAAATGATCAAAATCGAGCGTGCATACATTCTGGATGTACGAGACCGGGGGAGGGGGTGTAAAAATGGTCAAAATCGAGCGTGCATACATTCGGGATGTACGAGACCGGGGGAGGGGGTGTAAAAACGGTCAAAATCGAGCGTGCATACATTCGGGATCTACGAGACCGGGGGAGGGGGTGTAAAAACGGTCAAAATCGAGCGTGCATACATTCGGGATGTACGAGACCGGGGGAGGGGGTGTAAAAATGGTCAAAATCGAGCGTGCATACATTCTGGATGTACGAGACCGCTGGAGGGGGTGTAAAAACGGTCAAAATCGAGCGTGCATACATTCTGGATGTAGGAGACTGGGGGAGGGGGTGTAAAAACGGTCAAAATCGAGCGTGCATACATTCTCGATGTACGAGACCGGGGGAGGGGGTGTAAAAACGGTCAAAATCGAGCGTGCATACATTCTGGATGTGCGAGACCGGGGGAAGGGGTGTAAAAACGGTCAAAATCGAGCGTGCATACATTCTGGATGTACGAGACCGGGGGAGGGGATGTAAAAATGGTCAAAATCGAGCGTGCATACATTCTGGATGTACGAAACCGGGGGAGGGGGTGTAAAAATGGTCAAAATCGAGCGTGCATACATTTGGAATGTACGAGACCGGGGGAGGGGGTGTAAAAACGGTCAAAATCGAGTGTGCATACATTCTGGATGTACGAGACCGGGGGAGGGGTGGTAAAAACGGTCAAAATCGAGCGTGCATACATTCTGGACGTACGAAACCGGGGGAGGGGGTGTAAAAATGGTCAAAATCGAGCGTGCATACATTCTGGATGTACGAGACCGGGGGAGGGGGTGTAAAAATGGTCAAAATCGAGCGTGCGTACATTTGGGATGTACGAGAACGGGGTAGGGGGTGTAAAAACGTTCAAAATCAAGTGTGCATACATTCTGGATGTACGAGAACGGGGGAGGGGGTGTAAAAACGGTCAAAATCGAGCGTGCATACATTCTGGATGTAGGAGACCGGGGGAGGGGGTGTAAAAACGGTCAAAATCGAGCGTGCATACATTCTGGATGTACGAAACCGGGGGCGGGGGTGTAAAAATGGTCAAAATCGAGCGTGCATACATTCTGGATGTACGAGACCGGGGGAGGGGGTGTAAAAATGGTCAAAATCGAGCGTGCATACATTCTGGATGTACGAGACCGGGGGAGGGGGTGTAAAAATGGTCAAAATCGAGCGTACATACATTCTGGATGTACGAGACCGGGGGAGGGGGTGTAAAAATGATCAAAATCGAGCGTGCATACATTCTGGATGTACGAGACCGGGGGAGGGGGTGTAAAAATGGTCAAAATCGAGCGTGCATACATTCGGGATGTACGAGACCGGGGGAGGGGGTGTAAAAACGGTCAAAATCGAGCGTGCATACATTCGGGATCTACGAGACCGGGGGAGGGGGTGTAAAAACGGTCAAAATCGAGCGTGCATACATTCGGGATGTACGAGACCGGGGGAGGGGGTGTAAAAATGGTCAAAATCGAGCGTGCATACATTCTGGATGTACGAGACCGGGGGAGGGGGTGTAAAAACGGTCAAAATCGAGCGTGCATACATTCTGGATGTACGAGACTGGGGGAGGGGGTGTAAAAACGGTCAAAATCGAGCGTGCATACATTTTCGATGTACGAGACCGGGGGAGGGGGTGTAAAAACGGTCAAAATCGAGCGTGCATACATTCTGGATGTGCGAGACCGGGGGAAGGGGTGTAAAAACGGTCAAAATCGAGCGTGCATACATTCTGGATGTACGAGACCGGGGGAGGGGATGTAAAAATGGTCAAAATCGAGCGTGCATACATTCTGGATGTACGAAACCGGGGGAGGGGGTGTAAAAATGGTCAAAATCGAGCGTGCATACATTTGGGATGTACGAGACCGGGGGAGGGGGTGTAAAAACGGTCAAAATCGAGTGTGCATACATTCTGGATGTACGAGACCGTGGGAGGGGTGGTAAAAACGGTCAAAATCGAGCGTGCATACATTCTGGATGTACGAAACCGGGGGAGGGGGTGTAAAAATGGTCAAAATCGAGCGTGCATACATTCTGGATGTACGAGACCGGGGGAGGGGGTGTAAAAATGGTCAAAATCGAGCGTGCATACATTCGGGATGTACGAGACCGGGGTAGGGGGTGTAAAAACGTTCAAAATCAAGTGTGCATACATTCTGGATGTACGAGAACGGGGGAGGGGGTGTAAAAACGGTCAAAATCGAGCGTGCATACATTCTGGATGTAGGAGACCGGGGGAGGGGGTGTAAAAACGGTCAAAATCGAGCGTGCATACATTCTGGATGTACGAAACCGGGGGCGGGGGTGTAAAAACGGTGAAAATCGAGCGTGCATACATTCTGGATGTACGAGAACGGGGGAGGGGGTGTAAAAACGGTCAAAATCGAGCGTGCATACATTCTGGATGTACGAGACCGGGGGAGGGGGTGTAAAAATGGTCAAAATCGAGCGTGCATACATTCTGGATGTACGAGACCGGGGGAGGGGGTGTAAAAATGGTCAAAATCGAGCGTGCATACATTCTGGATGTACGAGACCGGGGGAGGGGGTGTAAAAATGGTCAAAATCGAGCGTGCCTACATTCTGGATGTACGAAACCGGGGTAGGGGGGTCTAAAAATGGTCAAAATCGAGTGTGCATACATTCTGGATTTACGAGACCGGGGGAGGGGGTGTAAAAATGGTCAAAATCGAGCGTGCATACATTCTGGATGTACGAGACCGGGGGAGGGGGTGTAAAAACGGTCAAAATCGAGCGTGCATACATTCTGGATGTACGAGACCGGGGGAGGGGGTGTAAAAACGTTCAAAATCGAGCGTGCATACATTCTGGATGTACGAAACCGGGGGCGGGGGTGTAAAAACGGTCAAAATCGAGCGTGCATACATTCTGGATGTACGAGAACGGGGGAGGGGGTGTAAAAATGGTCAAAATCGAGCGTGCATACATTCTGGATGTACGAGACCGGGGGAGGGGGTGTAAAAATGGTCAAAATCGAGCGTGCATACATTCTGGATGTACGAGACCGGGGGAGGGGGTGTAAAAATGGTCAAAATCGAGCGTGCCTACATTCTGGATGTACGAAACCGGGGTAGGGGGGTCTAAAAATGGTCAAAATCGAGCGTGCATACATTCGGGATTTACGAGACCGTGGGAGGGGGTGTAAAAATGGTCAAAATCGAGCGTGCATACAATCTGGATGTACGAGACCGGGGGAGGGGGTGTAAAAATGGTCAAAATCGAGCGTGCATACATTCTGGATGTACGAGACCGGGGGAGGGGGTGTAAAAACGGTCAAAATCGAGCGTGCATACATTCTGGATGTACGAGACCGGGGGAGGGGGTGTAAAAATGATCAAAATCGAGCGTGCATACATTCTGGATGTACGAGACCGGGGTAGGGGGTTTAAAAATGGTCAAAATCGAGCGTGCATACATTCGGGATGTACGAGACCGGGGGAGGGGGTGTAAAAACGGTCTAAATCGAGCGTGCATACATTCTGGATGTACGAGACCGGGGGAGGGGGTGTAAAAACGGTCAAAATCGAGCGTGCATACATTCTGGATGTACGAGACCGGGGGAGGGGTTGTAAAAACGGTCAAAATCGAGCGTGCATACATTCTGGATGTACGAAACCGGGCGAGGGGGTGTAAAAACGGTCAAAATCGAGCGTGCATACATTCTGGATGTACGAGACCGGGGGAGAGGTGTAAAAATGGTCAAAATCGAGCGTGCATACATTCGGGATGTACGAGACCGGGGGAGGGGGTGTAAAAACGGTCAAAATCGAGCGTGCATACATTCTGGATGTACTAGACCGGGGGAGGGGGTTTAAAAACGGTCAAAATCGAGCGTGCATACATTCTGGATGTACGAGACCGGGGGCGGGGGTGTAAAAATTGTCAAAATCGAGCGTGCATACATTCTGGATGTACGAGAACGGGGGAGGGGGTGTAAAAATGGTCAAAATCGAGCGTGCATACATTCTGGATGTACGAGACCGGGGGAGGGGGTGTAAAAATGGTCAAAATCGAGCGTGCATACATTCTGGATGTACGAAATCGGGGTAGGGAGGTCTAAAAATGGTCAAAATCGAGCGTGCATACATTCTGGATTTACGAGACCGGGGGAGGGGCTGTAAAAATTGTCAAAATCGAGCGTGCATACATTCTGGATGTACGAGACCGGGGTAGGGGGTGTAAAAATGGTCATAATCGAGCGTGCATACATTCTGGATGTACGAGACCGGGGGAGGGGGTGTAAAATAGGTCAAAATCGAGCGTGCATACATTCTGGATGTACGAGACCGGGGTAGGGGGTGTAAAAATGGTCAAAATCGAGCGTGCATACATTCTGGATGTACGAAACCGGGGGAGGGGGTGTAAAAATGGTCAAAATCGAGCGTGCATACATTCTGGATGTACGAGACCGGGGGAGGGGGTGTAAAAATGGTGAAAATCGAGCGTGCATACATTCTGGATGTACGAGACCGGGGGAGGGGGTGTAAAAATGGTCAATATCGAGCGTGCATACATTCGGGATGTACGAGACCGGGGGAGGGGGTGTAAAAACGGTCAAAATCGAGCGTGCATACATTCTGGATGTACGAGACCGGGGCAGGGGGTGTAAAAATGGTCAAAATCGAGCGTGCATACATTCTGGATGTACGAGACCGGGGCAGGGGGTGTAAAAATGGTCAAAATCGAGCGTGCATACATTCGGGATTTACGAGACCGTGGGAGGGGGTGTAAAAATGGTCAAAATCGAGCGTGCATACAATCTGGATGTACGAGACCGGGGGAGGGGGTGTAAAAATGGTCAAAATCGAGCGTGCATACATTCTGGATGTACGAGACCGGGGGAGGGGGTGTAAAAATGATCAAAATCGAGCGTGCTTACATTCTGGATGTACGAGACCGGGGTAGGGGGTTTAAAAATGGTCAAAATCGAGCGTGCATACATTCGGGATGTACGAGACCGGGGGAGGGGGTGTAAAAACGGTCAAAATCGAGCGTGCATACATTCTGGATGTACGAGACCGGGGGAGGGGGTGTAAAAACGGTCAAAATCGAGCGTGCATACATTCTGGATGTACGAGACCGGGGGAGGGGTTGTAAAAACGGTCAAAATCGAGCGTGCATACATTCTGGATGTACGAAACCGGGCGAGGGGGTGTAAAAACGGTCAAAATCGAGCGTGCATACATTCTGGATGTACGAGACCGGGGGAGAGGTGTAAAAATGGTCAAAATCGAGCGTGCATACATTCGGGATGTACGAGACCGGGGGAGGGGGTGTAAAAACGGTCAAAATCGAGCGTGCATACATTCTGGATGTACTAGACCGGGGGAGGGGGTTTAAAAACGGTCAAAATCGAGCATGCATACATTCTGGATGTACGAGACCGGGGGAGGGGGTGTAAAAATTGTCAAAATCAAGCGTGCATACATTCTGGATGTACGAGAACGGGGGAGGGGGTGTAAAAATGGTCAAAATCGAGCGTGCATACATTCTGGATGTACGAGACCGGGGGAGGGGGTGTAAAAATGGTCAAAATCGAGCGTACATACATTCTGGATGTACGAAATCGGGGTAGGGAGGTCTAAAAATGGTCAAAATCGAGCGTGCATACATTCTGGATTTACGAGACCGGGGGAGGGGCTGTAAAAATTGTCAAAATCGAGCGTGCATACATTCTGGATGTACGAGACCGGGGTAGGGGGTGTAAAAATGGTCATAATCGAGCGTGCATACATTCTGGATGTACGAGACCGGGGGAGGGGGTGTAAAATAGGTCAAAATCGAGCGTGCATACATTCTGGATGTACGAGACCGGGGTAGGGGGTGTAAAAATGGTCAAAATCGAGCGTGCATACATTCTGGATGTACGAGACCGGGGGAGGGGGTGTAAAAATGGTCAAAATCGAGCGTGCATACATTCTGGATGTACGAGACCGGGGGAGGGGGTGTAAAAATGATCAAAATCGAGCGTGCATACATTCTGGATGTACGAGACCGGGGGAGGGGGTGTAAAAATGGTCAATATCGAGCGTGCATACATTCGGGATGTACGAGACCGGGGGAGGGGGTGTAAAAACGTTCAAAATCGAGCGTGCATACATTCTGGATGTACGAGACCGGGGCAGGGGGTGTAAAAATGGTCAAAATCGAGCGTGCATACATTCTGGATGTACGAGACCGGGGGAGGGGATGTAAAAATGGTCAAAATCGAGCGTGCATACATTCGGGATGTACGAGACCGGGGGAGGGGGTGTAAAAACGGTGAAAATCGAGCGTGCATACATTCTGGATGTACGAGACCGGGGCAGGGGGTGTAAAAATGGTCAAAATCGAGCGTGCATACATTGGGGATGTACGAGACCGGGGTAGAGGGTGTAAAAATGGTCAAAATCGAGCGTGCATACATTCTGGATGTACGAGACCGGGGGAGGGGGTGTAAAAATGGTCAAAATCGAGCGTGCATACATTCGGGATGTACGAGACCGGGGGAGGGGGTGTAAAAACGGTCAAAATCGAGCGTGCATACATTCTGGATGTACGAGACCGGGGGAGGGGGTGTAAAAACGGTCAAAATCGAGCGTGCATACATTCTGGATGTACGAAACCGGGCGAGGGGGTGTAAAAATGGTCAAAATAGAGCGTGCATACATTCGGGATGTACGAGACCGGGGGAGGGGGTGTAAAAACGGTCAAAATCGAGCGTGCATACATTCGGGAATAACGAGACCGGGGGAGGGGGTGTAAAAACGGTCAAAATCGAGCGTGCATACATTCGGGATGTACGAGACCGGGGGAGGGGGTGTAAAAATGGTCAAAATCGAGCGTGCATACATTCTGGATGTACGAGAACGGGGGAGGGGGTGTAAAAACGGTCAAAATCGAGCGTGCATACATTCTGGATGTACGAGACTGGGGGAGGGGGTGTAAAAACGGTCAAAATCGAGCGTGCATACATTCTCGATGTACGAGACCGGGGGAGGGGGTGTAAAAACGGTCAAAATCGAGCGTGCATACATTCTGGATGTGCGAGACCGGGGGAAGGGGTGTAAAAACGGTCAAAATCGAGCGTGCATACATTCTGGATGTACGAGACCGGGGGAGGGGATGTAAAAATGGTCAAAATCGAGCGTGCATACATTCTGGATGTATGAAACCGGGGGAGGGGGTGTAAAAATGGTCAAAATCGAGCGTGCATACATTCTGGATGTACGAGACCGGGGGAGGTGTGGTAAAAACGGTCAAAATCGAGCGTGCATACATTCTGGATGTACGAAACCGGGGGAGGGGGTGTAAAAATGGTCAAAATCGAGCGTGCATACATTCTGGATGTACGAGATCGGGGGAGGGGGTGTAAAAATGGTCAAAATCGAGCGTGCATACATTCGGGATGTACGAGACCGGGGTAGGGGGTGTAAAAACGTTCAAAATCAAGTGTGCATACATTCTGGATGTACGAGAACGGGGGAGGGGGTGTAAAAACGGTCAAAATCGAGCGTGCATACATTCTGGATGTAGGAGACCGGGGGAGGGGGTGTAAAAACGGTCAAAATCGAGCGTGCATACATTCTGGATGTACGAAACCGGGGGCGGGGGTGTAAAAACGGTTAAAATCGAGCGTGCATACAATCTGGATGTACGAGACCGGGGGAGGGGATGTAAAAATGGTCAAAATCGAGCGTGCATACATTCTGGATGTACGAAACCGGGGGAGGGGGTGTAAAAATGGTCAAAATCGAGCGTGCATACATTTGGAATGTACGAGACCGGGGGAGGGGGTGTAAAAACGGTCAAAATCGAGTGTGCATACATTCTGGATGTACGAGACCGGGGGAGGGGTGGTAAAAACGGTCAAAATCGAGCGTGCATACATTCTGGACGTACGAAACCGGGGGAGGGGGTGTAAAAATGGTCAAAATCGAGCGTGCATACATTCTGGATGTACGAGACCGGGGGAGGGGGTGTAAAAATGGTCAAAATCGAGCGTGCGTACATTTGGGATGTACGAGAACGGGGTAGGGGGTGTAAAAACGTTCAAAATCAAGTGTGCATACATTCTGGATGTACGAGAACGGGGGAGGGGGTGTAAAAACGGTCAAAATCGAGCGTGCATACATTCTGGATGTAGGAGACCGGGGGAGGGGGTGTAAAAACGGTCAAAATCGAGCGTGCATACATTCTGGATGTACGAAACCGGGGGCGGGGGTGTAAAAATGGTCAAAATCGAGCGTGCATACATTCTGGATGTACGAGACCGGGGGAGGGGGTGTAAAAATGGTCAAAATCGAGCGTACATACATTCTGGATGTACGAGACCGGGGGAGGGGGTGTAAAAATGATCAAAATCGAGCGTGCATACATTCTGGATGTACGAGACCGGGGGAGGGGGTGTAAAAATGGTCAAAATCGAGCGTGCATACATTCGGGATGTACGAGACCGGGGGAGGGGGTGTAAAAACGGTCAAAATCGAGCGTGCATACATTCAGGATCTACGAGACCGGGGGAGGGGGTGTAAAAACGGTCAAAATCGAGCGTGCATACATTCGGGATGTACGAGACCGGGGGAGGGGGTGTAAAAATGGTCAAAATCGAGCGTGCATACATTCTGGATGTACGAGACCGGGGGAGGGGGTGTAAAAACGGTCAAAATCGAGCGTGCATACATTCTGGATGTACGAGACTGGGGGAGGGGGTGTAAAAACGGTCAAAATCGAGCGTGCATACATTCTCGATGTACGAGACCGGGGGAGGGGGTGTAAAAACGGTCAAAATCGAGCGTGCATACATTCTGGATGTGCGAGACCGGGGGAAGGGGTGTAAAAACGGTCAAAATCGAGCGTGCATACATTCTGGATGTACGAGACCGGGGGAGGGGATGTAAAAATGGTCAAAATCGAGCGTGCATACATTCTGGATGTACGAAACCGGGGGAGGGAGTGTAAAAATGGTCAAAATCGAGCGTGCATACATTTGGGATGTACGAGACCGGGGGAGGGGGTGTAAAAACGGTCAAAATCGAGTGTGCATACATTCTGGATGTACGAGACCGGGGGAGGGGTGGTAAAAACGGTCAAAATCGAGCGTGCATACATTCTGGATGTACGAAACCGGGGGAGGGGGTGTAAAAATGGTCAAAATCGAGCGTGCATACATTCTGGATGTACGAGACCGGGGGAGGGGGTGTAAAAATGGTCAAAATCGAGCGTGCATACATTCGGGATGTACGAGACCGGGGTAGGGGGTGTAAAAACGTTCAAAATCAAGTGTGCATACATTCTGGATGTACGAGAACGGGGGAGGGGGTGTAAAAACGGTCAAAATCGAGCGTGCATACATTCTGGATGTAGGAGACCGGGGGAGGGGGTGTAAAAACGGTCAAAATCGAGCGTGCATACATTCTGGATGTACGAAACCGGGGGCGGGGGTGTAAAAACGGTGAAAATCGAGCGTGCATACATTCTGGATGTACGAGAACGGGGGAGGGGGTGTAAAAACGGTCAAAATCGAGCGTGCATACATTCTGGATGTACGAGACCGGGGGAGGGGGTGTAAAAATGGTCAAAATCGAGCGTGCATACATTCTGGATGTACGAGACCGGGGGAGGGGGTGTAAAAATGGTCAAAATCGAGCGTGCATACATTCTGGATGTACGAGACCGGGGGAGGGGGTGTAAAAATGGTCAAAATCGAGCGTACATACATTCTGGATGTACGAGACCGGGGGAGGGGGTGTAAAAATGATCAAAATCGAGCGTGCATACATTCTGGATGTACGAGACCGGGGGAGGGGGTGTAAAAATGGTCAAAATCGAGCGTGCATACATTCGGGATGTACGAGACCGGGGGAGGGGGTGAAAAAACGGTCAAAATCGAGCGTGCATACATTCGGGATCTACGAGACCGGGGGAGGGGGTGTAAAAACGGTCAAAATCGAGCGTGCATACATTCGGGATGTACGAGACCGGGGGAGGGGGTGTAAAAATGGTCAACATCGAGCGTGCATACATTCTGGATGTACGAGACCGGGGGAGGGGGTGTAAAAACGGTCAAAATCGAGCGTGCATACATTCTGGATGTACGAGACTGGGGGAGGGGGTGTAAAAACGGTCAAAATCGAGCGTGCATACATTCTCGATGTACGAGACCGGGGGAGGGGGTGTAAAAACGGTCAAAATCGAGCGTGCATACATTCTGGATGTGCGAGACCGGGGGAAGGGGTGTAAAAACGGTCAAAATCGAGCGTGCATACATTCTGGATGTACGAGACCGGGGGAGGGGATGTAAAAATGGTCAAAATCGAGCGTGCATACATTCTGGATGTGCGAAACCGGGGGAGGGGGTGTAAAAATGGTCAAAATCGAGCGTGCATACATTTGGAATGTACGAGACCGGGGGAGGGGGTGTAAAAACGGTCAAAATCGAGTGTGCATACATTCTGGATGTACGAGACCGGGGGAGGGGTGGTAAAAACGGTCAAAATCGAGCGTGCATACATTCTGGATGTACGAAACCGGGGGAGGGGGTATAAAAATGGTCAAAATCGAGCGTGCATACATTCTGGATGTACGAGACCGGGGGAGGGGGTGTAAAAATGGTCAAAATCGAGCGTGCATACATTCGGGATGTACGAGACCGGGGTAGGGGGTGTAAAAACGTTCAAAATCAAGTGTGCATACATTCTGGATGTACGAGAACGGGGGAGGGGGTGTAAAAACGGTCAAAATCGAGCGTGCATACATTCTGGATGTAGGAGACCGGGGGAGGGGGTGTAAAAACGGTCAAAATCGAGCGTGCATACATTCTGGATGTACGAAACCGGGGGCGGGGGTGTAAAAATGGTCAAAATCGAGCGTGCATACATTCTGGATGTACGAGAACGGGGGAGGGGGTGTAAAAACGGTCAAAATCGAGCGTGCATACATTCTGGATGTACGAGACCGGGGGAGGGGGTGTAAAAATGGTCAAAATCGAGCGTGCATACATTCTGGATGTACGAGACCGGGGGAGGGGGTGTAAAAAAGGTCAAAATCGAGCGTGCATACATTCTGGATGTACGAGACCGGGGGAGGGGGTGTAAAAATGGTCAAAATCGAGCGTACATACATTCTGGATGTACGAGACCGGGGGAGGGGGTGTAAAAATGATCAAAATCGAGCGTGCATACATTCTGGATGTACGAGACCGGGGGAGGGGGTGTAAAAATGGTCAAAATCGAGCGTGCATACATTCGGGATGTACGAGACCGGGGGAGGGGGTGTAAAAACGGTCAAAATCGAGCGTGCATACATTCGGGATCTACGAGACCGGGGGAGGGGGTGTAAAAACGGTCAAAATCGAGCGTGCATACATTCGGGATGTACGAGACCGGGGGAGGGGGTGTAAAAATGGTCAAAATCGAGCGTGCATACATTCTGGATGTACGAGACCGGGGGAGGGGGTGTAAAAACGGTCAAAATCGAGCGTGCATACATTCTGGATGTACGAGACTGGGGGAGGGGGTGTAAAAACGGTCAAAATCGAGCGTGCATACATTCTCGATGTACGAGACCGGGGGAGGGGGTGTAAAAACGGTCAAAATCGAGCGTGCATACATTCTGGATGTGCGAGACCGGGGGAAGGGGTGTAAAAACGGTCAAAATCGAGCGTGCATACATTCTGGATGTACGAGACCGGGGGAGGGGATGTAAAAATGGTCAAAATCGAGCGTGCATACATTCTGGATGTACGAAACCGGGGGAGGGGGTGTAAAAATGGTCAAAATCGAGCGTGCATACATTTGGAATGTACGAGACCGGGGGAGGGGGTGTAAAAACGGTCAAAATCGAGTGTGCATACATTCTGGATGTACGAGACCGGGGGAGGGGTGGTAAAAACGGTCAAAATCGAGCGTGCATACATTCTGGACGTACGAAACCGGGGGAGGGGGTGTAAAAATGGTCAAAATCGAGCGTGCATACATTCTGGATGTACGAGACCGGGGGAGGGGGTGTAAAAATGGTCAAAATCGAGCGTGCGTACATTTGGGATGTACGAGAACGGGGTAGGGGGTGTAAAAACGTTCAAAATCAAGTGTGCATACATTCTGGATGTACGAGAACGGGGGAGGGGGTGTAAAAACGGTCAAAATCGAGCGTGCATACATTCTGGATGTAGGAGACCGGGGGAGGGGGTGTAAAAACGGTCAAAATCGAGCGTGCATACATTCTGGATGTACGAAACCGGGGGCGGGGGTGTAAAAATGGTCAAAATCGAGCGTGCATACATTCTGGATGTACGAGACCGTCGGAGGGGGTGTAAAAATGGTCAAAATCGAGCGTGCATACATTCTGGATGTACGAGACCGGGGGAGGGGGTGTAAAAATGGTCAAAATCGAGCGTACATACATTCTGGATGTACGAGACCGGGGGAGGGGGTGTAAAAATGATCAAAATCGAGCGTGCATACATTCTGGATGTACGAGACCGGGGAAGGGGGTGTAAAAATGGTCAAAATCGAGCGTGCATACATTCGGGATGTACGAGACCGGGGGAGGGGGTGTAAAAACGGTCAAAATCGAGCGTGCATACATTCGGGATCTACGAGACCGGGGGAGGGGGTGTAAAAACGGTCAAAATCGAGCGTGCATACATTCGGGATGTACGAGACCGGGGGAGGGGGTGTAAAAATGGTCAAAATCGAGCGTGCATACATTCTGGATGTACGAGACCGGGGGAGGGGGTGTAAAAACGGTCAAAATCGAGCGTGCATACATTCTGGATGTACGAGACTGGGGGAGGGGATGTAAAAACGGTCAAAATCGAGCGTGCATACATTCTCGATGTACGAGACCGGGGGAGGGGGTGTAAAAACGGTCAAAATCGAGCGTGCATACATTCTGGATGTGCGAGACCGGGGGAAGGGGTGTAAAAACGGTCAAAATCGAGCGTGCATACATTCTGGATGTACGAGACCGGGGGAGGGGATGTAAAAATGGTCAAAATCGAGCGTGCATACATTCTGGATGTACGAGACCGGGGGAGGGGTGGTAAAAACGGTCAAAATCGAGCGTGCATACATTCTGGATGTACGAAACCGGGGGAGGGGGTGTAAAAACGGTCAAAATCGAGCGTGCATACATTCTGGATGTAGGAGACCGGGGGAGGGGGTGTAAAAACGGTCAAAATCGAGCGTGCATACATTCTGGATGTACGAAACCGGGGGCGGGGGTGTAAAAACGGTGAAAATCGAGCGTGCATACATTCTGGATGTACGAGAACGGGGGAGGGGGTGTAAAAACGGTCAAAATCGAGCGTGCATACATTCTGGATGTACGAGACCGGGGGAGGGGGTGTAAAAATGGTCAAAATCGAGCGTGCATACATTCTGGATGTACGAGACCGGGGGAGGGGGTGTAAAAATGGTCAAAATCGAGCGTGCATACATTCTGGATGTACGAGACCGGGGGAGGGGGTGTAAAAATGGTCAAAATCGAGCGTACATACATTCTGGATGTACGAGACCGGGGGAGGGCGTGTAAAAATGATCAAAATCGAGCGTGCATACATTCTGGATGTACGAGACCGGGGGAGGGGGTGTAAAAATGGTCAAAATCGAGCGTGCATACATTCGGGATGTACGAGACCGGGGGAGGGGGTGTAAAAACGGTCAAAATCGAGCGTGCATACATTCGGGATCTACGAGACCGGGGGAGGGGGTGTAAAAACGGTCAAAATCGAGCGTGCATACATTCGGGATGTACGAGACCGGGGGAGGGGGTGTAAAAATGGTCAAAATCGAGCGTGCATACATTCTGGATGTACGAGACCGGGGGAGGGGGTGTAAAAACGGTCAAAATCGAGCGTGCATACATTCTGGATGTAGGAGACTGGGGGAGGGGGTGTAAAAACGGTCAAAATCGAGCGTGCATACATTCTCGATGTACGAGACCGGGGGAGGGGGTGTAAAAACGGTCAAAATCGAGCGTGCATACATTCTGGATGTGCGAGACCGGGGGAAGGGGTGTAAAAACGGTCAAAATCGAGCGTGCATACATTCTGGATGTACGAGACCGGGGGAGGGGATGTAAAAATGGTCAAAATCGAGCGTGCATACATTCTGGATGTACGAAACCGGGGGAGGGGGTGTAAAAATGGTCAAAATCGAGCGTGCATACATTTGGAATGTACGAGACCGGGGGAGGGGGTGTAAAAACGGTCAAAATCGAGTGTGCATACATTCTGGATGTACGAGACCGGGGGAGGGGTGGTAAAAACGGTCAAAATCGAGCGTGCATACATTCTGGACGTACGAAACCGGGGGAGGGGGTGTAAAAATGGTCAAAATCGAGCGTGCATACATTCTGGATGTACGAGACCGGGGGAGGGGGTGTAAAAATGGTCAAAATCGAGCGTGCGTACATTTGGGATGTACGAGAACGGGGTAGGGGGTGTAAAAACGTTCAAAATCAAGTGTGCATACATTCTGGATGTACGAGAACGGGGGAGGGGGTGTAAAAACGGTCAAAATCGAGCGTGCATACATTCTGGATGTAGGAGACCGGGGGAGGGGGTGTAAAAACGGTCAAAATCGAGCGTGCATACATTCTGGATGTACGAAACCGGGGGCGGGGGTGTAAAAATGGTCAAAATCGAGCGTGCATACATTCTGGATGTACGAGACCGGGGGAGGGGGTGTAAAAATGGTCAAAATCGAGCGTGCATACATTCTGGATGTACGAGACCGGGGGAGGGGGTGTAAAAATGGTCAAAATCGAGCGTACATACATTCTGGATGTACGAGACCGGGGGAGGGGGTGTAAAAATGATCAAAATCGAGCGTGCATACATTCTGGATGTACGAGACCGGGGGAGGGGGTGTAAAAATGGTCAAAATCGAGCGTGCATACATTCGGGATGTACGAGACCGGGGGAGGGGGTGTAAAAACGGTCAAAATCGAGCGTGCATACATTCGGGATCTACGAGACCGGGGGAGGGGGTGTAAAAACGGTCAAAATCGAGCGTGCATACATTCGGGATGTACGAGACCGGGGGAGGGGGTGTAAAAATGGTCAAAATCGAGCGTGCATACATTCTGGATGTACGAGACCGGGGGAGGGGGTGTAAAAACGGTCAAAATCGAGCGTGCATACATTCTGGATGTAGGAGACTGGGGGAGGGGGTGTAAAAACGGTCAAAATCGAGCGTGCATACATTCTCGATGTACGAGACCGGGGGAGGGGGTGTAAAAACGGTCAAAATCGAGCGTGCATACATTCTGGATGTGCGAGACCGGGGGAAGGGGTGTAAAAACGGTCAAAATCGAGCGTGCATACATTCTGGATGTACGAGACCGGGGGAGGGGATGTAAAAATGGTCAAAATCGAGCGTGCATACATTCTGGATGTACGAAACCGGGGGAGGGGGTGTAAAAATGGTCAAAATCGAGCGTGCATACATTTGGAATGTACGAGACCGGGGGAGGGGGTGTAAAAACGGTCAAAATCGAGTGTGCATACATTCTGGATGTACGAGACCGGGGGAGGGGTGGTAAAAACGGTCAAAATCGAGCGTGCATACATTCTGGACGTACGAAACCGGGGGAGGGGGTGTAAAAATGGTCAAAATCGAGCGTGCATACATTCTGGATGTACGAGACCGGGGGAGGGGGTGTAAAAATGGTCAAAATCGAGCGTGCGTACATTTGGGATGTACGAGAACGGGGTAGGGGGTGTAAAAACGTTCAAAATCAAGTGTGCATACATTCTGGATGTACGAGAACGGGGGAGGGGGTGTAAAAACGGTCAAAATCGAGCGTGCATACATTCTGGATGTAGGAGACCGGGGGAGGGGGTGTAAAAACGGTCAAAATCGAGCGTGCATACATTCTGGATGTACGAAACCGGGGGCGGGGGTGTAAAAATGGTCAAAATCGAGCGTGCATACATTCTGGATGTACGAGACCGGGGGAAGGGGTGTAAAAATGGTCAAAATCGAGCGTGCATACATTCTGGATGTACGAGACCGGGGGAGGGGGTGTAAAAATGGTCAAAATCGAGCGTACATACATTCTGGATGTACGAGACCGGGGGAGGGGGTGTAAAAATGATCAAAATCGAGCGTGCATACATTCTGGATGTACGAGACCGGGGGAGGGGGTGTAAAAATGGTCAAAATCGAGCGTGCATGCATTCGGGATGTACGAGACCGGGGGAGGGGGTGTAAAAACGGTCAAAATCGAGCGTGCATACATTCGGGATCTACGAGACCGGGGGAGGGGGTGTAAAAACGGTCAAAATCGAGCGTGCATACATTCGGGATGTACGAGACCGGGGGAGGGGGTGTAAAAATGGTCAAAATCGAGCGTGCATACATTCTGGATGTACGAGACCGGGGGAGGGGGTGTAAAAACGGTCAAAATCGAGCGTGCATACATTCTGGATGTACGAGACTGGGGGAGGGGGTGTAAAAACGGTCAAAATCGAGCGTGCATACATTTTCGATGTACGAGACCGGGGGAGGGGGTGTAAAAACGGTCAAAATCGAGCGTGCATACATTCTGGATGTGCGAGACCGGGGGAAGGGGTGTAAAAACGGTCAAAATCGAGCGTGCATACATTCTGGATGTACGAGACCGGGGGAGGGGATGTAAAAATGGTCAAAATCGAGCGTGCATACATTCTGGATGTACGAAACCGGGGGAGGGGGTGTAAAAATGGTCAAAATCGAGCGTGCATACATTTGGGATGTACGAGACCGGGGGAGGGGGTGTAAAAACGGTCAAAATCGAGTGTGCATACATTCTGGATGTACGAGACCGGGGGAGGGGTGGTAAAAACGGTCAAAATCGAGCGTGCATACATGCTGGATGTACGAAACCGGGGGAGGGGGTGTAAAAATGGTCAAAATCGAGCGTGCATACATTCTGGATGTACGAGACCGGGGGAGGGGGTGTAAAAATGGTCAAAATCGAGCGTGCATACATTCGGGATGTACGAGACCGGGGTAGGGGGTGTAAAAACGTTCAAAATCAAGTGTGCATACATTCTGGATGTACGAGAACGGGGGAGGGGGTGTAAAAACGGTCAAAATCGAGCGTGCATACATTCTGGATGTAGGAGACCGGGGGAGGGGGTGTAAAAACGGTCAAAATCGAGCGTGCATACATTCTGGATGTACGAAACCGGGGGCGGGGGTGTAAAAACGGTGAAAATCGAGCGTGCATACATTCTGGATGTACGAGAACGGGGGAGGGGGTGTAAAAACGGTCAAAATCGAGCGTGCATACATTCTGGATGTACGAGACCGGGGGAGGGGGTGTAAAAATGGTCAAAATCGAGCGTGCATACATTCTGGATGTACGAGACCGGGGGAGGGGGTGTAAAAATGGTCAAAATCGAGCGTGCATACATTCTGGATGTACGAGACCGGGGGAGGGGGTGTAAAAATGGTCAAAATCGAGCGTGCCTACATTCTGGATGTACGAAACCGGGGTAGGGGGGTCTAAAAATGGTCAAAATCGAGTGTGCATACATTCTGGATTTACGAGACCGGGGGAGGGGGTGTAAAAATGGTCAAAATCGAGCGTGCATACATTCTGGATGTACGAGACCGGGGGAGGGGGTGTAAAAACGGTCAAAATCGAGCGTGCATACATTCTGGATGTACGAGACCGGGGGAGGGGGTGTAAAAACGTTCAAAATCGAGCGTGCATACATTCTGGATGTACGAAACCGGGGGCGGGGGTGTAAAAACGGTCAAAATCGAGCGTGCATACATTCTGGATGTACGAGACCGGGGGAGGGGGTGTAAAAATGGTCAAAATCGAGCGTGCATACATTCTGGATGTACGAGACCGGGGGAGGGGGTGTAAAAATGGTCAAAATCGAGCGTGCCTACATTCTGGATGTACGAAACCGGGGTAGGGGGGTCTAAAAATGGTCAAAATCGAGCGTGCATACATTCGGGATTTACGAGACCGTGGGAGGGGGTGTAAAAATGGTCAAAATCGAGCGTGCATACAATCTGGATGTACGAGACCGGGGGAGGGGGTGTAAAAATGGTCAAAATCGAGCGTGCATACATTCTGGATGTACGAGACCGGGGGAGGGGGTGTAAAAACGGTCAAAATCGAGCGTGCATACATTCTGGATGTACGAGACCGGGGGAGGGGGTGTAAAAATGATCAAAATCGAGCGTGCATACATTCTGGATGTACGAGACCGGGGTAGGGGGTTTAAAAATGGTCAAAATCGAGCGTGCATACATTCGGGATGTACGAGACCGGGGGAGGGGGTGTAAAAACGGTCAAAATCGAGCGTGCATACATTCTGGATGTACGAGACCGGGGGAGGGGGTGTAAAAACGGTCAAAATCGAGCGTGCATACATTCTGGATGTACGAGACCGGGGGAGGGGTTGTAAAAACGGTCAAAATCGAGCGTGCATACATTCTGGATGTACGAAACCGGGCGAGGGGGTGTAAAAACGGTCAAAATCGAGCGTGCATACATTCTGGATGTACGAGACCGGGGGAGAGGTGTAAAAATGGTCAAAATCGAGCGTGCATACATTCGGGATGTACGAGACCGGGGGAGGGGGTGTAAAAACGGTCAAAATCGAGCGTGCATACATTCTGGATGTACTAGACCGGGGGAGGGGGTTTAAAAACGGTCAAAATCGAGCGTGCATACATTCTGGATGTACGAGACCGGGGGCGGGGGTGTAAAAATTGTCAAAATCGAGCGTGCATACATTCTGGATGTACGAGAACGGGGGAGGGGGTGTAAAAATGGTCAAAATCGAGCGTGCATACATTCTGGATGTACGAGACCGGGGGAGGGGGTGTAAAAATGGTCAAAATCGAGCGTGCATACATTCTGGATGTACGAAATCGGGGTAGGGAGGTCTAAAAATGGTCAAAATCGAGCGTGCATACATTCTGGATTTACGAGAC
This sequence comes from Onchidella celtica, assembly GCA_963931925.1. Classification (NCBI taxonomy): domain Eukaryota; kingdom Metazoa; phylum Mollusca; class Gastropoda; order Systellommatophora; family Onchidiidae; genus Onchidella; species Onchidella celtica. Next base: position 45,880,064 of record OZ007574.1, read on the forward strand.
CGGGGGAGGGGCTGTAAAAATTGTCAAAATCGAGCGTGCATACATTCTGGATGTACGAGACCGGGGTAGGGGGTGTAAAAATGGTCATAATCGAGCGTGCATACATTCTGGATGTACGAGACCGGGGGAGGGGGTGTAAAATAGGTCAAAATCGAGCGTGCATACATTCTGGATGTACGAGACCGGGGTAGGGGGTGTAAAAATGGTCAAAATCGAGCGTGCATACATTCTGGATGTACGAGACCGGGGGAGGGGGTGTAAAAATGGTCAAAATCGAGCGTGCATACATTCTGGATGTACGAGACCGGGGGAGGGGGTGTAAAAATGGTGAAAATCGAGCGTGCATACATTCTGGATGTACGAGACCGGGGGAGGGGGTGTAAAAATGGTCAATATCGAGCGTGCATACATTCGGGATGTACGAGACCGGGGGAGGGGGTGTAAAAACGGTCAAAATCGAGCGTGCATACATTCTGGATGTACGAGACCGGGGCAGGGGGTGTAAAAATGGTCAAAATCGAGCGTGCATACATTCTGGATGTACGAGACCGGGGCAGGGGGTGTAAAAATGGTCAAAATCGAGCGTGCATACATTCGGGATTTACGAGACCGTGGGAGGGGGTGTAAAAATGGTCAAAATCGAGCGTGCATACAATCTGGATGTACGAGACCGGGGGAGGGGGTGTAAAAATGATCAAAATCGAGCGTGCTTACATTCTGGATGTACGAGACCGGGGTAGGGGGTGTAAAAATGGTCAAAATCGAGCGTGCATACATTCTGGATGTACGAGACCGGGGGAGGGGGTGTAAAAATGGTCAAAATCGAGCGTGCATACATTCTGGATGTACGAGACCGGGGGAGGGGGTGTAAAAATGGTGAAAATCGAGCGTGCATACATTCTGGATGTACGAGACCGGGGGAGGGGGTGTAAAAATGGTCAATATCGAGCGTGCATACATTCGGGATGTACGAGACCGGGGGAGGGGGTGTAAAAACGGTCAAAATCGAGCGTGCATACATTCTGGATGTACGAGACCGGGGCAGGGGGTGTAAAAATGGTCAAAATCGAGCGTGCATACATTCTGGATGTACGAGACCGGGGCAGGGGGTGTAAAAATGGTCAAAATCGAGCGTGCATACATTCGGGATTTACGAGACCGTGGGAGGGGGTGTAAAAATGGTCAAAATCGAGCGTGCATACATTCTGGATGTACGAGACCGGGGGAGGGGGTGTAAAAATGATCAAAATCGAGCGTGCTTACATTCTGGATGTACGAGACCGGGGTAGGGGGTTTAAAAATGGTCAAAATCGAGCGTGCATACATTCGGGATGTACGAGACCGGGGGAGGGGGTGTAAAAACGGTCAAAATCGAGCGTGCATACATTCTGGATGTACGAGACCGGGGGAGGGGGTGTAAAAACGGTCAAAATCGAGCGTGCATACATTCTGGATGTACGAGACCGGGGGAGGGGTTGTAAAAACGGTCAAAATCGAGCGTGCATACATTCTGGATGTACGAAACCGGGCGAGGGGGTGTAAAAACGGTGAAAATCGAGCGTGCATACATTCTGGATGTACGAGACCGGGGGAGGGGGTGTAAAAACGGTCAAAATCGAGCGTGCATACATTCTGGATGTACTAGACCGGGGGAGGGGGTTTAAAAACGGTCAAAATCGAGCGTGCATACATTCTGGATGTACGAGACCGGGGGCGGGGGTGTAAAAATTGTCAAAATCGAGCGTGCATACATTCTGGATGTACGAGAACGGGGGAGGGGGTGTAAAAATGGTCAAAATCGAGCGTGCATACATTCTGGATGTACGAGACCGGGGGAGGGGGTGTAAAAATGGTCAAAATCGAGCGTACATACATTCTGGATGTACGAAATCGGGGTAGGGAGGTCTAAAAATGGTCAAAATCGAGCGTGCATACATTCTGGATTTACGAGACCGGGGGAGGGGCTGTAAAAATTGTCAAAATCGAGCGTGCATACATTCTGGATGTACGAGACCGGGGTAGGGGGTGTAAAAATGGTCATAATCGAGCGTGCATACATTCTGGATGTACGAGACCGGGGGAGGGGGTGTAAAATAGGTCAAAATCGAGCGTGCATACATTCTGGATGTACGAGACCGGGGTAGGGGGTGTAAAAATGGTCAAAATCGAGCGTGCATACATTCTGGATGTACGAGACCGGGGGAGGGGGTGTAAAAATGGTCAAAATCGAGCGTGCATACATTCTGGATGTACGAGACCGGGGGAGGGGGTGTAAAAATGATCAAAATCGAGCGTGCATACATTCTGGATGTACGAGACCGGGGGAGGGGGTGTAAAAATGGTCAATATCGAGCGTGCATACATTCGGGATGTACGAGACCGGGGGAGGGGGTGTAAAAACGGTCAAAATCGAGCGTGCATACATTCTGGATGTACGAGACCGGGGCAGGGGGTGTAAAAATGGTCAAAATCGAGCGTGCATACATTCTGGATGTACGAGACCGGGGGAGGGGATGTAAAAATGGTCAAAATCGAGCGTGCATACATTCGGGATGTACGAGACCGGGGGAGGGGGTGTAAAAACGGTGAAAATCGAGCGTGCATACATTCTGGATGTACGAGACCGGGGCAGGGGGTGTAAAAATGGTCAAAATCGAGCGTGCATACATTCGGGATGTACGAGACCGGGGTAGAGGGTGTAAAAATGGTCAAAATCGAGCGTGCATACATTCTGGATGTACGAGACCTGGGGTGGGGGTGTAAAAATGGTCAAAATCGAGCGTGCATACATTCGGGATGTACGAGACCGGGGGAGGGGGTGTAAAAACGGTCAAAATCGAGCGTGCATACATTCTGGATGTACGAGACCGGGGGAGGGGGTGTAAAAACGGTCAAAATCGAGCGTGCATACATTCTGGATGTACGAAACCGGGCGAGGGGGTGTAAAAATGGTCAAAATAGAGCGTGCATACATTCGGGATGTACGAGACCGGGGGAGGGGGTGTAAAAACGGTCAAAATCGAGCGTGCATACATTCGGGAATAACGAGACCGGGGGAGGGGGTGTAAAAACGGTCAAAATCGAGCGTGCATACATTCGGGATGTACGAGACCGGGGGAGGGGGTGTAAAAATGGTCAAAATCGAGCGTGCATACATTCTGGATGTACGAGAACGGGGGAGGGGGTGTAAAAACGGTCAAAATCGAGCGTGCATACATTCTGGATGTACGAGACTGGGGGAGGGGGTGTAAAAACGGTCAAAATCGAGCGTGCATACATTCTCGATGTACGAGACCGGGGGAGGGGGTGTAAAAACGGTCAAAATCGAGCGTGCATACATTCTGGATGTGCGAGACCGGGGGAAGGGGTGTAAAAATGGTCAAAATCGAGCGTGCATACATTCTGGATGTACGAGACCGGGGGAGGGGATGTAAAAATGGTCAAAATCGAGCGTGCATACATTCTGGATGTACGAAACCGGGGGAGGGGGTGTAAAAATGGTCAAAATCGAGCGTGCATACATTCTGGATGTACGAGACCGGGGGAGGTGTGGTAAAAACGGTCAAAATCGAGCGTGCATACATTCTGGATGTACGAAACCGGGGGAGGGGGTGTAAAAATGGTCAAAATCGAGCGTGCATACATTCTGGATGTACGAGATCGGGGGAGGGGGTGTAAAAATGGTCAAAATCGAGCGTGCATACATTCGGGATGTACGAGACCGGGGTAGGGGGTGTAAAAACGTTCAAAATCAAGTGTGCATACATTCTGGATGTACGAGAACGGGGGAGGGGGTGTAAAAACGGTCAAAATCGAGCGTGCATACATTCTGGATGTAGGAGACCGGGGGAGGGGGTGTAAAAACGGTCAAAATCGAGCGTGCATACATTCTGGATGTACGAAACCGGGGGCGGGGGTGTAAAAACGGTTAAAATCGAGCGTGCATACATTCTGGATGTACGAGAACGGGGGAGGGGGTGTAAAAACGGTCAAAATCGAGCGTGCATACATTCTGGATGTACGAGACCGGGGGAGGGGGTGTAAAAATGGTCAAAATCGAGCGTGCATACATTCTGGATGTACGAGACCGGGGGAGGGGGTGTAAAAATGGTCAAAATCGAGCGTGCATACATTCTGGATGTACGAGACCGGGGGAGGGGGTGTAAAAATGGTCAAAATCGAGCGTGCCTACATTCTGGATGTACGAAACCGGGGTAGGGGGGTCTAAAAATGATCAAAATCGAGCGTGCATACATTCTGGATTTACGAGACCGGGAGAGGGGGTGTAAAAATGGTCAAAATCGAGCGTGCATACATTCTGGATGTACGAGACCGGGGGAGGGGGTGTAAAAACGGTCAAAATCGAGCGTGCATACATTCTGGATGTACGAGACCGGGGGAGGGGGTGTAAAAACGTTCAAAATCGAGCGTGCATACATTCTGGATGTACGAGACCGGGGGAGGGGGTGTAAAAATGGTCAAAATCGAGCGTGCCTACATTCTGGATGTACGAGAACGGGGGAGGGGGTTTAAAAATGGTCAAAATCGAGCGTGCATAAATTCGGGATGTACGAGACCGGGGGAGGGGGTGTAAAAACGGTCAAAATCGAGCGTGCATACATTCTGGATGTACGAGACCGGGGGAGGGGGTGTAAAAACGGTCAAAATCGAGCGTGCATACATTCTGGATGTACGAGACCGGGGGAGGGGGTGTAAAAACGGTCAAAATCGAGCGTGCATACATTCTTGATGTCCTAGACCGGGGGAGGGGGTTTAAAAACGGTCAAAATCGAGCGTGCATACATTCTGGATGTACGAGAACGGGGGAGGGGGTGTAAAATAGGTCAAAATCGAGCGTGCATACATTCTGGATGTACGAGACCGGGGGAGGGGGTGTAAAAATGGTCAAAATCGAGCGTGCATACATTCTGGATGTACGAGACCGGGGGAGGGGGTGTAAAAATGGTCAAAATCGAGCGTGCATACATTCGGGATGTACGAGACCGGGGGAGGGGATGTAAAAACGGTCAAAATCGAGCGTGCATACATTCTGGATGTACGAGACCGGGGCAGGGGGTGTAAAAATGGTCAAAATCGAGCGTGCATACATTCTGGATGTACGAGACCGGGGGAGGGGGTGTAAAAATGGTCAAAATCGAGTGTGCATACATTCTGGATGTACGAGACCGGGGGAGGGGGTGTAAAAATGGTCAAAATCGAGCGTGCATACATTCGGGATGTACGAGACCGGGGGAGGGGGTGTAAAAACGGTGAAAATCGAGCGTGCATACATTCTCGATGTACGAGACCGGGGGAGGGGGTGTAAAAACGGTCAAAATCGAGCGTGCATACATTCTGGATGTGCGAGACCGGGGGAAGGGGTGTAAAAACGGTCAAAATCGAGCGTGCATACATTCTGGATGTACGAGACCGGGGGAGGGGATGTAAAAATGGTCAAAATCGAGCGTGCATACATTCTGGATGTACGAAACCGGGGGAGGGGGTGTAAAAATGGTCAAAATCGAGCGTGCATACATTTGGGATGTACGAGACCGGGGGAGGGGGTGTAAAAACGGTCAAAATCGAGTGTGCATACATTCTGGATGTACGAGACCGGGGGAGGTGTGGTAAAAACGGTCAAAATCGAGCGTGCATACATTCTGGATGTACGAAACCGGGGGAGGGGGTGTAAAAATGGTCAAAATCGAGCGTGCATACATTCTGGATGTACGAGATCGGGGGAGGGGGTGTAAAAATGGTCAAAATCGAGCGTGCATACATTCGGGATGTACGAGACCGGGGTAGGGGGTGTAAAAACGTTCAAAATCAAGTGTGCATACATTCTGGATGTACGAGAACGGGGGAGGGGGTGTAAAAACGGTCAAAATCGAGCGTGCATACATTCTGGATGTAGGAGACCGGGGGAGGGGGTGTAAAAACGGTCAAAATCGAGCGTGCATACATTCTGGATGTACGAAACCGGGGGCGGGGGTGTAAAAACGGTTAAAATCGAGCGTGCATACATTCTGGATGTACGAGAACGGGGGAGGGGGTGTAAAAACGGTCAAAATCGAGCGTGCATACATTCTGGATGTACGAGACCGGGGGAGGGGGTGTAAAAATGGTCAAAATCGAGCGTGCATACATTCTGGATGTACGAGACCGGGGGAGGGGGTGTAAAAATGGTCAAAATCGAGCGTGCATACATTCTGGATGTACGAGACCGGGGGAGGGGGTGTAAAAATGGTCAAAATCGAGCGTGCCTACATTCTGGATGTACGAAACCGGGGTAGGGGGGTCTAAAAATGATCAAAATCGAGCGTGCATACATTCTGGATTTACGAGACCGGGAGAGGGGGTGTAAAAATGGTCAAAATCAAGCGTGCATACATTCTGGATGTACGAGACCGGGGGAGGGGGTGTAAAAACGGTCAAAATCGAGCGTGCATACATTCTGGATGTACGAGACCGGGGGAGGGGGTGTAAAAACGTTCAAAATCGAGCGTGCATACATTCTGGATGTACGAAACCGGGGGCGGGGGTGTAAAAACGGTCAAATTCGAGCGTGCATACATTCTGGATGTACGAGAACGGGGGAGGGGGTGTAAAAACGGTCAAAATCGAGCGTGCATAAATTTGGGATGTACGAGACCGGGGGAGGGGGTGTAAAAATGGTCAAAATCGAGCGTGCATACATTCTGGATGTACGAGACCGGGGGAGGGGGTGTAAAAATGGTCAAAATCGAGCGTGCATACATTCTGGATGTACGAGACCGGGGGAGGGGGTGTAAAAATGGTCAAAATCGAGCGTGCCTACATTCTGGATGTACGAGAACGGGGGAGGGGGTTTAAAAATGGTCAAAATCGAGCGTGCATAAATTCGGGATGTACGAGACCGGGGGAGGGGGTGTAAAAACGGTCAAAATCGAGCGTGCATACATTCTGGATGTACGAGACCGGGGGAGGGGGTGTAAAAACGGTCAAAATCGAGCGTGCATACATTCTGGATGTACGAGACCGGGGGAGGGGGTGTAAAAACGGTCAAAATCGAGCGTGCATACATTCTTGATGTACTAGACCGGGGGAGGGGGTTTAAAAACGGTCAAAATCGAGCGTGCATACATTCTGGATGTACGAGAACGGGGGAGGGGGTGTAAAATAGGTCAAAATCGAGCGTGCATACATTCTGGATGTACGAGACCGGGGGAGGGGGTGTAAAAATGGTCAAAATCGAGCGTGCATACATTCTGGATGTACGAGACCGGGGGAGGGGGTGTAAAAATGGTCAAAATCGAGCGTGCATACATTCGGGATGTACGAGACCGGGGGAGGGGGTGTAAAAACGGTCAAAATCGAGCGTGCATACATTCTGGATGTACGAGACCGGGGCAGGGGGTGTAAAAATGGTCAAAATCGAGCGTGCATACATTCTGGATGTACGAGACCGGGGGAGGGGGTGTAAAAATGGTCAAAATCGAGTGTGCATACATTCTGGATGTACGAGACCGGGGGAGGGGGTGTAAAAATGGTCAAAATCGAGCGTGCATACATTCGGGATGTACGAGACCGGGGGAGGGGGTGTAAAAACGGTGAAAATCGAGCGTGCATACATTCTGGATGTACGAGACCGGGGCAGGGGGTGTAAAAATGGTCAAAATCGAGCGTGCATACATTCGGGATGTAAGAGACCGGGGTAGAGGGTGTAAAAATGGTCAAAATCGAGCGTGCATACATTCTGGATGTACGAGACCGGGGGAGGGGGTGTAAAAATGGTCAAAATCGAGCGTGCATACATTCGGGATGTACGAGACCGGGGGAGGGGGTGTAAAAACGGTCAAAATCGAGCGTGCATACATTCTGGATGTACGAGACCGGGGGAGGGGGTGTAAAAACGGTCAAAATCGAGCGTGCATACATTCTGGATGTACGAAACCGGGCGAGGGGGTGTAAAAATGGTCAAAATCGAGCGTGCATACATTCAGGATGTACGAGACCGGGGGAGGGGGTGTAAAAACGGTCAAAATCGAGCGTGCATACATTCGGGATCTACGAGACCGGGGGAGGGGGTGTAAAAACGGTCAAAATCGAGCGTGCATACATTCGGGATGTACGAGACCGGGGGAGGGGGTGTAAAAATGGTCAAAATCGAGCGTGCATACATTCTGGATGTACGAGAACGGGGGAGGGGGTGTAAAAACGGTCAAAATCGAGCGTGCATACATTCTGGATGTACGAGACTGGGGGAGGGGGTGTAAAAACGGTCAAAATCGAGCGTGCATACATTCTCGATGTACGAGACCGGGGGAGGGGGTGTAAAAACGGTCAAAATCGAGCGTGCATACATTCTGGATGTGCGAGACCGGGGGAAGGGGTGTAAAAACGGTCAAAATCGAGCTTGCATACATTCTGGATGTACGAGACCGGGGGAGGGGATGTAAAAATGGTCAAAATCGAGCGTGCATACATTCTGGATGTACGAAACCGGGGGAGGGGGTGTAAAAATGGTTAAAAATCGAGCGTGCATACATTTGGGATGTACGAGACCGGGGGAGGGGGTGTAAAAACGGTCAAAATCGAGTGTGCATACATTCTGGATGTACGAGACCGTGGGAGGTGTGGTAAAAACGGTCAAAATCGAGCGTGCATACATTCTGGATGTACGAAACCGGGGGAGGGGGTGTAAAAATGGTCAAAATCGAGCGTGCATACATTCTGGATGTACGAGACCGGGGGAGGGGGTGTAAAAATGATCAAAATCGAGCGTGCATACATTCGGGATGTACGAGACCGGGGTAGGGGGTGTAAAAACGTTCAAAATCAAGTGTGCATACATTCTGGATGTACGAGAACGGGGGAGGGGGTGTAAAAACGGTCAAAATCGAGCGTGCATACATTCTGGATGTAGGAGACCGGGGGAGGGGGTGTAAAAACGGTCAAAATCGAGCGTGCATACATTCTGGATGTACGAAACCGGGGGCGGGGGTGTAAAAACGGTGAAAATCGAGCGTGCATACATTCTGGATGTACGAGACCGGGGGAGGGGGTGTAAAAACGGTCAAAATCGAGCGTGCATACATTCTGGATGTACGAGACCGGGGGAGGGAGTGTAAAAATGGTCAAAATCGAGCGTGCATACATTCTGGATGTACGAGACCGGGGGCGGGGGTGTAAAAATGGTCAAAATCGAGCGTGCATACATTCTGGATGTACGAGAACGGGGGAGGGGGTGTAAAAATGGTCAAAATCGAGCGTGCATACATTCTGGATGTACGAGACCGGGGGAGGGGGTGTAAAAATGGTCAAAATCGAGCGTGCATACATTCTGGATGTGCGAAATCGGGGTAGGGAGGTCTAAAAATGGTCAAAATCGAGCGTGCATACATTCTGGATTTACGAGACCGGGGGAGGGGGTGTAAAAATTGTCAAAATCGAGCGTGCATACATTCTGGATGTACGAGACCGGGGTAGGGGGTGTAAAAATGGTCATAATCGAGCGTGCATACATTCTGGATGTACGAGACCGGGGGAGGGGGTGTAAAATAGGTCAAAATCGAGCGTGCATACATTCTGGATGTACGAGACCGGGGTAGGGGGTGTAAAAATGGTCAAAATCGAGCGTGCATACATTCTGGATGTACGAGACCGGGGGAGGGGGTGTAAAAATGGTCAAAATCGAGCGTGCATACATTCTGGATGTACGAGACCGGGGGAGGGGGTGTAAAAATGGTCAAAATCAAGCGTGCATACATTCTGGATGTACGAGACCGGGGGAGGGGGTGTAAAAATGGTCAAAATCGAGCGTGCATACATTCGGGATGTACGAGACCGGGGGAGGGGGTGTAAAAACGGTCAAAATCGAGCGTGCATACATTCTGGATGTACGAGACCGGGGCAGGGGTTGTAAAAATGGTCAAAATCGAGCGTGCATACATTCGGGATGTACGAGACCGGGGGAGGGGGTGTAAAAACGGTCAAAATCGAGCGTGCATACATTCTGGATGTACGAGACCGGGGCAGGGGGTGTAAAAATGGTCAAAATCGAGCGTGCATACATTCTGGATGTACGAGACCGGGGGAGGGGGTGTAAAAATGGTCAAAATCGAGTGTGCATACATTCTGGATGTACGAGACCGGGGGAGGGGGTGTAAAAATGGTCAAAATCGAGCGTGCATACATTCGGGATGTACGAGACCGGGGGAGGGGGTGTAAAAACGGTGAAAATCGAGCGTGCATACATTCTGGATGTACGAGACCGGGGCAGGGGGTGTAAAAATGGTCAAAATCGAGCGTGCATACATTCGGGATGTAAGAGACCGGGGTAGAGGGTGTAAAAATGGTCAAAATCGAGCGTGCATACATTCTGGATGTACGAGACCGGGGGAGGGGGTGTAAAAATGGTCAAAATCGAGCGTGCATACATTCGGGATGTACGAGACCGGGGGAGGGGGTGTAAAAACGGTCAAAATCGAGCGTGCATACATTCTGGATGTACGAGACCGGGGGAGGGGGTGTAAAAACGGTCAAAATCGAGCGTGCATACATTCTGGATGTACGAAACCGGGCGAGGGGGTGTAAAAATGGTCAAAATCGAGCGTGCATACATTCGGGATGTACGAGACCGGGGGAGGGGGTGTAAAAACGGTCAAAATCGAGCGTGCATACATTCGGGATCTACGAGACCGGGGGAGGGGGTGTAAAAACGGTCAAAATCGAGCGTGCATACATTCGGGATGTACGAGACCGGGGGAGGGGGTGTAAAAATGGTCAAAATCGAGCGTGCATACATTCTGGATGTACGAGAACGGGGGAGGGGGTGTAAAAACGGTCAAAATCGAGCGTGCATACATTCTGGATGTACGAGACTGGGGGAGGGGGTGTAAAAACGGTCAAAATCGAGCGTGCATACATTCTCGATGTACGAGACCGGGGGAGGGGGTGTAAAAACGGTCAAAATCGAGCGTGCATACATTCTGGATGTGCGAGACCGGGGGAAGGGGTGTAAAAACGGTCAAAATCGAGCGTGCATACATTCTGGATGTACGAGACCGGGGGAGGGGATGTAAAAATGGTCAAAATCGAGCGTGCATACATTCTGGATGTACGAAACCGGGGGAGGGGGTGTAAAAATGGTCAAAATCGAGCGTGCATACATTTGGGATGTACGAGACCGGGGGAGGGGGTGTAAAAACGGTCAAAATCGAGTGTGCATACATTCTGGATGTACGAGACCGTGGGAGGTGTGGTAAAAACGGTCAAAATCGAGCGTGCATACATTCTGGATGTACGAAACCGGGGGAGGGGGTGTAAAAATGGTCAAAATCGAGCGTGCATACATTCTGGATGTACGAGACCGGGGGAGGGGGTGTAAAAATGATCAAAATCGAGCGTGCATACATTCGGGATGTACGAGACCGGGGTAGGGGGTGTAAAAACGTTCAAAATCAAGTGTGCATACATTCTGGATGTACGAGAACGGGGGAGGGGGTGTAAAAACGGTCAAAATCGAGCGTGCATACATTCTGGATGTAGGAGACCGGGGGAGGGGGGGTAAAAACGGTCAAAATCGAACGTGCATACATTCTGGATGTACGAAACCGGGGGCGGGGGTGTAAAAACGGTGAAAATCGAGCGTGCATACATTCTGGATGTACGAGACCGGGGGAGGGGGTGTAAAAACGGTCAAAATCGAGCGTGCATACATTCTGGATGTACGAGACCGGGGGCGGGGGTGTAAAAATGGTCAAAATCGAGCGTGCATACATTCTGGATGTACGAGAACGGGGGAGGGGGTGTAAAAATGGTCAAAATCGAGCGTGCATACATTCTGGATGTACGAGACCGGGGGAGGGGGTGTAAAAATGGTCAAAATCGAGCGTGCATACATTCTGGATGTGCGAAATCGGGGTAGGGAGGTCTAAAAATGGTCAAAATCGAGCGTGCATACATTCTGGATTTACGAGACCGGGGGAGGGGGTGTAAAAATTGTCAAAATCGAGCGTGCATACATTCTGGATGTACGAGACCGGGGTAGGGGGTGTAAAAATGGTCATAATCGAGCGTGCATACATTCTGGATGTACGAGACCGGGGGAGGGGGTGTAAAATAGGTCAAAATCGAGCGTGCATACATTCTGGATGTTCGAGACCGGGGTAGGGGGTGTAAAAATGGTCAAAATCGAGCGTGCATACATTCTGGATGTACGAGACCGGGGGAGGGGGTGTAAAAATGGTCAAAATCGAGCGTGCATACATTCTGGATGTACGAGACCGGGGGAGGGGGTGTAAAAATGGTCAAAATCAAGCGTGCATACATTCTGGATGTACGAGACCGGGGGAGGGGGTGTAAAAATGGTCAAAATCGAGCGTGCATACATTCGGGATGTACGAGACCGGGGGAGGGGGTGTAAAAACGGTCAAAATCGAGCGTGCATACATTCTGGATGTACGAGACCGGGGCAGGGGGTGTAAAAATGGTCAAAATCGAGCGTGCATACATTCTGGATGTACGAGACCGGGGGAGGGGGTGTAAAAATGGTCAAAATCGAGCGTGCATACATTCTGGATGTACGAGACCGGGGGAGGGGGTGTAAAAATGGTCAAAATCGAGCGTGCATACATTCGGGATGTACGAGACCGGGTGAGGGGCTGTAAAAACGGTGAAAATCGAGCGTGCATACATTCTGGATGTACGAGACCGGGGCAGGGGGTGTAAAAATGGTCAAAATCGAGCGTGCATACATTCGGGATGTACGAGACCGGGGTAGAGGGTGTAAAAATGGTCAAAATCGAGCGTGCATACATTCTGGATTTACGAGACCGGGGGAAGGGGTGTAAAAACGGTCAAAATCGAGCGTGCATACATTCTGGATGTACGAGACCGGGGGAGGGGATGTAAAAATGGTCAAAATCGAGCGTGCATACATTCTGGATGTACGAAACCGGGGGAGGGGGTGTAAAAATGGTCAAAATCGAGCGGGCATACATTTGGGATGTACGAGACCGGGGGAGGGGGTGTAAAAACGGTCAAAATCGAGTGTGCATACATTCTGGATGTACGAGACCGTGGGAGGTGTGGTAAAAACGGTCAAAATCGAGCGTGCATACATTCTGGATGTACGAAACCGGGGGAGGGGGTGTAAAAATGGTCAAAATCGAGCGTGCATACATTCTGGATGTACGAGACCGGGGGAGGGGGTGTAAAAATGATCAAAATCGAGCGTGCATACATTCGGGATGTACGAGACCGGGGTAGGGGGTGTAAAAACGTTCAAAATCAAGTGTGCATACATTCTGGATGTACGAGAACGGGGGAGGGGGTGTAAAAACGGTCAAAATCGAGCGTGCATACATTCTGGATGTAGGAGACCGGGGGAGGGGGTGTAAAAACGGTCAAAATCGAGCGTGCATACATTCTGGATGTACGAAACCGGGGGCGGGGGTGTAAAAACGGTGAAAATCGAGCGTGCATACATTCTGGATGTACGAGACCGGGGGAGGGGGTGTAAAAACGGTCAAAATCGAGCGTGCATACATTCTGGATGTACGAGACCGGGGGAGGGACTGTAAAAATGGTCAAAATCGAGCGTGCATACATTCTGGATGTACGAGACCGGGGGCGGGGGTGTAAAAATGGTCAAAATCGAGCGTGCATACATTCTGGATGTACGAGAACGGGGGAGGGGGTGTAAAAATGGTCAAAATCGAGCGTGCATACATTCTGGATGTACGAGACCGGGGGAGGGGGTGTAAAAATGGTCAAAATCGAGCGTGCATACATTCTGGATGTGCGAAATCGGGGTAGGGAGGTCTAAAAATGGTCAAAATCGAGCGTGCATACATTCTGGATTTACGAGACCGGGGGAGGGGGTGTAAAAATTGTCAAAATCGAGCGTGCATACATTCTGGATGTACGAGACCGGGGTAGGGGGTGTAAAAATGGTCATAATCGAGCGTGCATACATTCTGGATGTACGAGACCGGGGGAGGGGGTGTAAAATAGGTCAAAATCGAGCGTGCATACATTCTGGATGTACGAGACCGGGGTAGGGGGTGTAAAAATGGTCAAAATCGAGCGTGCATACATTCTGGATGTACGAGACCGGGGGAGGGGGTGTAAAAATGGTCAAAATCGAGCGTGCATACATTCTGGATGTACGAGACCGGGGGAGGGGGTGTAAAAATGGTCAAAATCAAGCGTGCATACATTCTGGATGTACGAGACCGGGGGAGGGGGTGTAAAAATGGTCAAAATCGAGCGTGCATACATTCGGGATGTACGAGACCGGGGGAGGGGGTGTAAAAACGGTCAAAATCGAGCGTGCATACATTCTGGATGTACGAGACCGGGGCAGGGGGTGTAAAAATGGTCAAAATCGAGCGTGCATACATTCTGGATGTACGAGACCGGGGGAGGGGGTGTAAAAATGGTCAAAATCGAGCGTGCATACATTCTGGATGTACGAGACCGGGGGAGGGGGTGTAAAAATGGTCAAAATCGAGCGTGCATACATTCGGGATGTACGAGACCGGGGGAGGGGCTGTAAAAACGGTGAAAATCGAGCGTGCATACATTCTGGATGTACGAGACCGGGGCAGGGGGTGTAAAAATGGTCAAAATCGAGCGTGCATACATTCGGGATGTACGAGACCGGGGTAGAGGGTGTAAAAATGGTCAAAATCGAGCGTGCATACATTCTGGATGTACGAGACCGGGGGAGGGGGTGTAAAAATGGTCAAAATCGAGCGTGCATACATTCGGGATGTACGAGACCGGGGGAGGGGGTGTAAAAACGGTCAAAATCGAGCGTGCATACATTCTGGATGTACGAGACCGGGGGAGGGGGTGTAAAAACGGTCAAAATCGAGTGTGCATACATTCTGGATGTACGAAACCGGGCGAGGGGGTGTAAAAATGGTCAAAATCGAGCGTGCATACATTCTGGATGTACGAGACCGGGGGAGAGGTGTAAAAATGGTCAAAATCGAGCGTGCATACATTCGGGATGTACGAGACCGGGGGAGGGGGTGTAAAAACGGTCAAAATCGAACGTGCATACATCCTGGATGTACTAGACCGGGGGAGGGGGTTTAGAAACGGTCAAAATCGAGCGTGCATACATTCTGGATGTACGAGAACGGGGGAGGGGGTGTAAAAATGGTCAAAATCGAGCGTGCATACATTCTGGATGTACGAGAACGGGGGAGGGGGTGTAAAAATGGTCAAAATCGAGCGTGCATACATTCGGGATGTACGAGACCGGGGGAGGGGGTGTAAAAACGGTGAAAATCGAGCGTGCATACATTCTGGATGTACGAGACCGGGGCAGGGGGTGTAAAAATGGTCAAAATCGAGCGTGCATACATTCGGGATGTAAGAGACCGGGGTAGAGGGTGTAAAAATGGTCAAAATCGAGCGTGCATACATTCTGGATGTACGAGACCGGGGGAGGGGGTGTAAAAATGGTCAAAATCGAGCGTGCATACATTCGGGATGTACGAGACCGGGGGAGGGGGTGTAAAAACGGTCAAAATCGAGCGTGCATACATTCTGGATGTACGAGACCGGGGGAGGTGTGGTAAAAACGGTCAAAATCGAGCGTGCATACATTCTGGATGTACGAAACCGGGCGAGGGGGTGTAAAAATGGTCAAAATCGAGCGTGCATACATTCGGGATGTACGAGACCGGGGGAGGGGGTGTAAAAACGGTCAAAATCGAGCGTGCATACATTCGGGATCTACGAGACCGGGGGAGGGGGTGTAAAAACGGTCAAAATCGAGCGTGCATACATTCGGGATGTACGAGACCGGGGGAGGGGGTGTAAAAATGGTCAAAATCGAGCGTGCATACATTCTGGATGTACGAGAACGGGGGAGGGGGTGTAAAAACGGTCAAAATCGAGCGTGCATACATTCTGGATGTACGAGACTGGGGGAGGGGGTGTAAAAACGGTCAAAATCGAGCGTGCATACATTCTCGATGTACGAGACCGGGGGAGGGGGTGTAAAAACGGTGAAAATCGAGCGTGCATACATTCTGGATGTGCGAGACCGGGGGAAGGGGTGTAAAAACGGTCAAAATCGAGCGTGCATACATTCTGGATGTACGAGACCGGGGGAGGGGATGTAAAAATGGTCAAAATCGAGCGTGCATACATTCTGGATGTACGAAACCGGGGGAGGGGGTGTAAAAATGGTCAAAATCGAGCGTGCATACATTTGGGATGTACGAGACCGGGGGAGGGGGTGTAAAAACGGTCAAAATCGAGTGTGCATACATTCTGGATGTACGAGACCGTGGGAGGTGTGGTAAAAACGGTCAAAATCGAGCGTGCATACATTCTGGATGTACGAAACCGGGGGAGGGGGTGTAAAAATGGTCAAAATCGAGCGTGCATACATTCTGGATGTACGAGACCGGGGGAGGGGGTGTAAAAACGTTCAAAATCAAGTGTGCATATATTCTGGATGTACGAGAACGGGGGAGGGGGTGTAAAAACGGTCAAAATCGAGCGTGCATACATTCTGGATGTAGGAGACCGGGGGAGGGGGTGTAAAAACGGTCAAAATCGAGCGTGCATACATTCTGGATGTACGAAACCGGGGGCGGGGGTGTAAAAACGATGAAAATCGAGCGTGCATACATTCTGGATGTACGAGACCGGGGGAGGGGGTGTAAAAACGGTCAAAATCGAGCGTGCATACATTCTGGATGTACGAGACCGGGGGAGGGAGTGTAAAAATGGTCAAAATCGAGCGTGCATACATTCTGGATGTACGAGACCGGGGGCGGGGGTGTAAAAATGGTCAAAATCGAGCGTGCATACATTCTGGATGTACGAGAACGGGGGAGGGGGTGTAAAAATGGTCAAAATCGAGCGTGCATACATTCTGGATGTACGAGACCGGGGGAGGGGGTGTAAAAATGGTCAAAATCGAGCGTGCATACATTCTGGATGTACGAGAACGGGGGAGGGGGTGTAAAAATGGTCAAAATCGAGCGTGCATACATTCTGGATGTAGGAGACCGGGGGAGGGGGGGTAAAAACGGTCAAAATCGAACGTGCATACATTCTGGATGTACGAAACCGGGGGCGGGGGTGTAAAAACGGTGAAAATCGAGCGTGCATACATTCTGGATGTACGAGACCGGGGGAGGGGGTGTAAAAACGGTCAAAATCGAGCGTGCATACATTCTGGATGTACGAGACTGGGGGAGGGGGTGTAAAAACGGTCAAAATCGAGCGTGCATACATTCTCGATGTACGAGACCGGGGGAGGGGGTGTAAAAACGGTCAAAATCGAGCGTGCATACATTCTGGATGTGCGAGACCGGGGGAAGGGGTGTAAAAACGGTCAAAATCGAGCGTGCATACATTCTGGATGTACGAGACCGGGGGAGGGGATGTAAAAATGGTCAAAATCGAGCGTGCATACATTCTGGATGTACGAAACCGGGGGAGGGGGTGTAAAAATGGTCAAAATCGAGCGTGCATACATTTGGGATGTACGAGACCGGGGGAGGGGGTGTAAAAACGGTCAAAATCGAGTGTGCATACATTCTGGATGTACGAGACCGTGGGAGGTGTGGTAAAAACGGTCAAAATCGAGCGTGCATACATTCTGGATGTACGAAACCGGGGGAGGGGGTGTAAAAATGGTCAAAATCGAGCGTGCATACATTCTGGATGTACGAGACCGGGGGAGGGGGTGTAAAAATGATCAAAATCGAGCGTGCATACATTCGGGATGTACGAGACCGGGGTAGGGGGTGTAAAAACGTTCAAAATCAAGTGTGCATACATTCTGGATGTACGAGAACGGGGGAGGGGGTGTAAAAACGGTCAAAATCGAGCGTGCATACATTCTGGATGTAGGAGACCGGGGGAGGGGGGGTAAAAACGGTCAAAATCGAACGTGCATACATTCTGGATGTACGAAACCGGGGGCGGGGGTGTAAAAACGGTGAAAATCGAGCGTGCATACATTCTGGATGTACGAGACCGGGGGAGGGGGTGTAAAAACGGTCAAAATCGAGCGTGCATACATTCTGGATGTACGAGACCGGGGGCGGGGGTGTAAAAATGGTCAAAATCGAGCGTGCATACATTCTGGATGTACGAGAACGGGGGAGGGGGTGTAAAAATGGTCAAAATCGAGCGTGCATACATTCTGGATGTACGAGACCGGGGGAGGGGGTGTAAAAATGGTCAAAATCGAGCGTGCATACATTCTGGATGTGCGAAATCGGGGTAGGGAGGTCTAAAAATGGTCAAAATCGAGCGTGCATACATTCTGGATTTACGAGACCGGGGGAGGGGGTGTAAAAATTGTCAAAATCGAGCGTGCATACATTCTGGATGTACGAGACCGGGGTAGGGGGTGTAAAAATGGTCATAATCGAGCGTGCATACATTCTGGATGTACGAGACCGGGGGAGGGGGTGTAAAATAGGTCAAAATCGAGCGTGCATACATTCTGGATGTTCGAGACCGGGGTAGGGGGTGTAAAAATGGTCAAAATCGAGCGTGCATACATTCTGGATGTACGAGACCGGGGGAGGGGGTGTAAAAATGGTCAAAATCGAGCGTGCATACATTCTGGATGTACGAGACCGGGGGAGGGGGTGTAAAAATGGTCAAAATCAAGCGTGCATACATTCTGGATGTACGAGACCGGGGGAGGGGGTGTAAAAATGGTCAAAATCGAGCGTGCATACATTCGGGATGTACGAGACCGGGGGAGGGGGTGTAAAAACGGTCAAAATCGAGCGTGCATACATTCTGGATGTACGAGACCGGGGCAGGGGGTGTAAAAATGGTCAAAATCGAGCGTGCATACATTCTGGATGTACGAGACCGGGGGAGGGGGTGTAAAAATGGTCAAAATCGAGCGTGCATACATTCTGGATGTACGAGACCGGGGGAGGGGGTGTAAAAATGGTCAAAATCGAGCGTGCATACATTCGGGATGTACGAGACCGGGTGAGGGGCTGTAAAAACGGTGAAAATCGAGCGTGCATACATTCTGGATGTACGAGACCGGGGCAGGGGGTGTAAAAATGGTCAAAATCGAGCGTGCATACATTCGGGATGTACGAGACCGGGGTAGAGGGTGTAAAAATGGTCAAAATCGAGCGTGCATACATTCTGGATTTACGAGACCGGGGGAAGGGGTGTAAAAACGGTCAAAATCGAGCGTGCATACATTCTGGATGTACGAGACCGGGGGAGGGGATGTAAAAATGGTCAAAATCGAGCGTGCATACATTCTGGATGTACGAAACCGGGGGAGGGGGTGTAAAAATGGTCAAAATCGAGCGGGCATACATTTGGGATGTACGAGACCGGGGGAGGGGGTGTAAAAACGGTCAAAATCGAGTGTGCATACATTCTGGATGTACGAGACCGTGGGAGGTGTGGTAAAAACGGTCAAAATCGAGCGTGCATACATTCTGGATGTACGAAACCGGGGGAGGGGGTGTAAAAATGGTCAAAATCGAGCGTGCATACATTCTGGATGTACGAGACCGGGGGAGGGGGTGTAAAAATGATCAAAATCGAGCGTGCATACATTCGGGATGTACGAGACCGGGGTAGGGGGTGTAAAAACGTTCAAAATCAAGTGTGCATACATTCTGGATGTACGAGAACGGGGGAGGGGGTGTAAAAACGGTCAAAATCGAGCGTGCATACATTCTGGATGTAGGAGACCGGGGGAGGGGGTGTAAAAACGGTCAAAATCGAGCGTGCATACATTCTGGATGTACGAAACCGGGGGCGGGGGTGTAAAAACGGTGAAAATCGAGCGTGCATACATTCTGGATGTACGAGACCGGGGGAGGGGGTGTAAAAACGGTCAAAATCGAGCGTGCATACATTCTGGATGTACGAGACCGGGGGAGGGACTGTAAAAATGGTCAAAATCGAGCGTGCATACATTCTGGATGTACGAGACCGGGGGCGGGGGTGTAAAAATGGTCAAAATCGAGCGTGCATACATTCTGGATGTACGAGAACGGGGGAGGGGGTGTAAAAATGGTCAAAATCGAGCGTGCATACATTCTGGATGTACGAGACCGGGGGAGGGGGTGTAAAAATGGTCAAAATCGAGCGTGCATACATTCTGGATGTGCGAAATCGGGGTAGGGAGGTCTAAAAATGGTCAAAATCGAGCGTGCATACATTCTGGATTTACGAGACCGGGGGAGGGGGTGTAAAAATTGTCAAAATCGAGCGTGCATACATTCTGGATGTACGAGACCGGGGTAGGGGGTGTAAAAATGGTCATAATCGAGCGTGCATACATTCTGGATGTACGAGACCGGGGGAGGGGGTGTAAAATAGGTCAAAATCGAGCGTGCATACATTCTGGATGTACGAGACCGGGGTAGGGGGTGTAAAAATGGTCAAAATCGAGCGTGCATACATTCTGGATGTACGAGACCGGGGGAGGGGGTGTAAAAATGGTCAAAATCGAGCGTGCATACATTCTGGATGTACGAGACCGGGGGAGGGGGTGTAAAAATGGTCAAAATCAAGCGTGCATACATTCTGGATGTACGAGACCGGGGGAGGGGGTGTAAAAATGGTCAAAATCGAGCGTGCATACATTCGGGATGTACGAGACCGGGGGAGGGGGTGTAAAAACGGTCAAAATCGAGCGTGCATACATTCTGGATGTACGAGACCGGGGCAGGGGGTGTAAAAATGGTCAAAATCGAGCGTGCATACATTCTGGATGTACGAGACCGGGGGAGGGGGTGTAAAAATGGTCAAAATCGAGCGTGCATACATTCTGGATGTACGAGACCGGGGGAGGGGGTGTAAAAATGGTCAAAATCGAGCGTGCATACATTCGGGATGTACGAGACCGGGGGAGGGGCTGTAAAAACGGTGAAAATCGAGCGTGCATACATTCTGGATGTACGAGACCGGGGCAGGGGGTGTAAAAATGGTCAAAATCGAGCGTGCATACATTCGGGATGTACGAGACCGGGGTAGAGGGTGTAAAAATGGTCAAAATCGAGCGTGCATACATTCTGGATGTACGAGACCGGGGGAGGGGGTGTAAAAATGGTCAAAATCGAGCGTGCATACATTCGGGATGTACGAGACCGGGGGAGGGGGTGTAAAAACGGTCAAAATCGAGCGTGCATACATTCTGGATGTACGAGACCGGGGGAGGGGGTGTAAAAACGGTCAAAATCGAGTGTGCATACATTCTGGATGTACGAAACCGGGCGAGGGGGTGTAAAAATGGTCAAAATCGAGCGTGCATACATTCTGGATGTACGAGACCGGGGGAGAGGTGTAAAAATGGTCAAAATCGAGCGTGCATACATTCGGGATGTACGAGACCGGGGGAGGGGGTGTAAAAACGGTCAAAATCGAACGTGCATACATCCTGGATGTACTAGACCGGGGGAGGGGGTTTAGAAACGGTCAAAATCGAGCGTGCATACATTCTGGATGTACGAGAACGGGGGAGGGGGTGTAAAAATGGTCAAAATCGAGCGTGCATACATTCTGGATGTACGAGAACGGGGGAGGGGGTGTAAAAATGGTCAAAATCGAGCGTGCATACATTCGGGATGTACGAGACCGGGGGAGGGGGTGTAAAAACGGTGAAAATCGAGCGTGCATACATTCTGGATGTACGAGACCGGGGCAGGGGGTGTAAAAATGGTCAAAATCGAGCGTGCATACATTCGGGATGTAAGAGACCGGGGTAGAGGGTGTAAAAATGGTCAAAATCGAGCGTGCATACATTCTGGATGTACGAGACCGGGGGAGGGGGTGTAAAAATGGTCAAAATCGAGCGTGCATACATTCGGGATGTACGAGACCGGGGGAGGGGGTGTAAAAACGGTCAAAATCGAGCGTGCATACATTCTGGATGTACGAGACCGGGGGAGGTGTGGTAAAAACGGTCAAAATCGAGCGTGCATACATTCTGGATGTACGAAACCGGGCGAGGGGGTGTAAAAATGGTCAAAATCGAGCGTGCATACATTCGGGATGTACGAGACCGGGGGAGGGGGTGTAAAAACGGTCAAAATCGAGCGTGCATACATTCGGGATCTACGAGACCGGGGGAGGGGGTGTAAAAACGGTCAAAATCGAGCGTGCATACATTCGGGATGTACGAGACCGGGGGAGGGGGTGTAAAAATGGTCAAAATCGAGCGTGCATACATTCTGGATGTACGAGAACGGGGGAGGGGGTGTAAAAACGGTCAAAATCGAGCGTGCATACATTCTGGATGTACGAGACTGGGGGAGGGGGTGTAAAAACGGTCAAAATCGAGCGTGCATACATTCTCGATGTACGAGACCGGGGGAGGGGGTGTAAAAACGGTGAAAATCGAGCGTGCATACATTCTGGATGTGCGAGACCGGGGGAAGGGGTGTAAAAACGGTCAAAATCGAGCGTGCATACATTCTGGATGTACGAGACCGGGGGAGGGGATGTAAAAATGGTCAAAATCGAGCGTGCATACATTCTGGATGTACGAAACCGGGGGAGGGGGTGTAAAAATGGTCAAAATCGAGCGTGCATACATTTGGGATGTACGAGACCGGGGGAGGGGGTGTAAAAACGGTCAAAATCGAGTGTGCATACATTCTGGATGTACGAGACCGTGGGAGGTGTGGTAAAAACGGTCAAAATCGAGCGTGCATACATTCTGGATGTACGAAACCGGGGGAGGGGGTGTAAAAATGGTCAAAATCGAGCGTGCATACATTCTGGATGTACGAGACCGGGGGAGGGGGTGTAAAAACGTTCAAAATCAAGTGTGCATATATTCTGGATGTACGAGAACGGGGGAGGGGGTGTAAAAACGGTCAAAATCGAGCGTGCATACATTCTGGATGTAGGAGACCGGGGGAGGGGGTGTAAAAACGGTCAAAATCGAGCGTGCATACATTCTGGATGTACGAAACCGGGGGCGGGGGTGTAAAAACGATGAAAATCGAGCGTGCATACATTCTGGATGTACGAGACCGGGGGAGGGGGTGTAAAAACGGTCAAAATCGAGCGTGCATACATTCTGGATGTACGAGACCGGGGGAGGGAGTGTAAAAATGGTCAAAATCGAGCGTGCATACATTCTGGATGTACGAGACCGGGGGCGGGGGTGTAAAAATGGTCAAAATCGAGCGTGCATACATTCTGGATGTACGAGAACGGGGGAGGGGGTGTAAAAATGGTCAAAATCGAGCGTGCATACATTCTGGATGTACGAGACCGGGGGAGGGGGTGTAAAAATGGTCAAAATCGAGCGTGCATACATTCTGGATGTGCGAAATCGGGGTAGGGAGGTCTAAAAATGGTCAAAATCGAGCGTGCATACATTCTGGATTTACGGGACCGGGGGAGGGGGTGTAAAAATTGTCAAAATCGAGCGTGCATACATTCTGGATGTACGAGACCGGGGTAGGGGGTGTAAAAATGGTCATAATCGAGCGTGCATACATTCTGGATGTACGAGACCCGGGGAGGGGGTGTAAAATAGGTCAAAATCGAGCGTGCATACATTCTGGATGTACGAGACCGGGGTAGGGGGTGTAAAAATGGTCAAAATCGAGCGTGCATACATTCTGGATGTACGAGACCGGGGGAGGGGGTGTAAAAATGGTCAAAATCAAGCGTGCATACATTCTGGATGTACGAGACCGGGGGAGGGGGTGTAAAATAGGTCAAAATCGAGCGTGCATACATTCTGGATGTACGAGACCGGGGGAGGGGGTGTAAAAATGGTCAAAATCGAGCGTGCATACATTCTGGATGTACGAGACCGGGGGAGGGGGTGTAAAAATGGTCAAAATCGAGCGTGCATACATTCGGGATGTACGAGACCGGGGGAGGGGGTGTAAAAACGGTCAAAATCGAGCGTGCATACATTCTGGATGTACGAGACCGGGGCAGGGGGTGTAAAAATGGTCAAAATCGAGCGTGCATACATTCTGGATGTACGAGACCGGGGGAGGGGGTGTAAAAATGGTCAAAATCGAGTGTGCATACATTCTGGATGTACGAGACCGGGGGAGGGGCTGTAAAAATTGTCAAAATCGAGCGTGCATACATTCGGGATGTACGAGACCGGGGGAGGGGGTGTAAAAACGGTGAAAATCGAGCGTGCATACATTCTGGATGTACGAGACCGGGGCAGGGGGTGTAAAAATGGTCAAAATCGAGCGTGCATACATTCGGGATGTAAGAGACCGGGGTAGAGGGTGTAAAAATGGTCAAAATCGAGCGTGCATACATTCTGGATGTACGAGACCGGGGGAGGGGGTGTAAAAATGGTCAAAATCGAGCGTGCATACATTCGGGATGTACGAGACCGGGGGAGGGGGTGTAAAAACGGTCAAAATCGAGCGTGCATACATTCTGGATGTACGAGACCGGGGGAGGGGGTGTAAAAACGGTCAAAATCGAGCGTGCATACATTCTGGATGTACGAAACCGGGCGAGGGGGTGTAAAAATGGTCAAAATCGAGCGTGCATACATTCGGGATGTACGAGACCGGGGGAGGGGGTGTAAAAACGGTCAAAATCGAGCGTGCATACATTCGGGATCTACGAGACCGGGGGAGGGGGTGTAAAAACGGTCAAAATCGAGCGTGCATACATTCGGGATGTACGAGACCGGGGGAGGGGGTGTAAAAATGGTCAAAATCGAGCGTGCATACATTCTGGATGTACGAGAACGGGGGAGGGGGTGTAAAAACGGTCAAAATCGAGCGTGCATACATTCTGGATGTACGAGACTGGGGGAGGGGGTGTAAAAACGGTCAAAATCGAGCGTGCATACATTCTCGATGTACGAGACCGGGGGAGGGGGTGTAAAAACGGTCAAAATCGAGCGTGCATACATTCTGGATGTGCGAGACCGGGGGAAGGGGTGTAAAAACGGTCAAAATCGAGCGTGCATACATTCTGGATGTACGAGACCGGGGGAGGGGATGTAAAAATGGTCAAAATCGAGCGTGCATACATTCTGGATGTACGAAACCCGGGGAGGGGGTGTAAAAATGGTCAAAATCGAGCGTGCATACATTTGGGATGTACGAGACCGGGGGAGGGGGTGTAAAAACGGTCAAAATCGAGTGTGCATACATTCTGGATGTACGAGACCGTGGGAGGTGTGGTAAAAACGGTCAAAATCGAGCGTGCATACATTCTGGATGTACGAAACCGGGGGAGGGGGTGTAAAAATGGTCAAAATCGAGCGTGCATACATTCTGGATGTACGAGACCGGGGGAGGGGGTGTAAAAATGATCAAAATCGAGCGTGCATACATTCGGGATGTACGAGACCGGGGTAGGGGGTGTAAAAACGTTCAAAATCAAGTGTGCATACATTCTGGATGTACGAGAACGGGGGAGGGGGTGTAAAAACGGTCAAAATCGAGCGTGCATACATTCTGGATGTAGGAGACCGGGGGAGGGGGTGTAAAAACGGTCAAAATCGAGCGTGCATACATTCTGGATGTACGAAACCGGGGGCGGGGGTGTAAAAACGGTGAAAATCGAGCGTGCATACATTCTGGATGTACGAGACCGGGGGAGGGGGTGTAAAAACGGTCAAAATCGAGCGTGCATACATTCTGGATGTACGAGACCGGGGGAGGGAGTGTAAAAATGGTCAAAATCGAGCGTGCATACATTCTGGATGTACGAGACCGGGGGCGGGGGTGTAAAAATGGTCAAAATCGAGCGTGCATACATTCTGGATGTACGAGAACGGGGGAGGGGGTGTAAAAATGGTCAAAATCGAGCGTGCATACATTCTGGATGTACGAGACCGGGGGAGGGGGTGTAAAAATGGTCAAAATCGAGCGTGCATACATTCTGGATGTGCGAAATCGGGGTAGGGAGGTCTAAAAATGGTCAAAATCGAGCGTGCATACATTCTGGATTTACGAGACCGGGGGAGGGGGTGTAAAAACTGTCAAAATCGAGCGTGCATACATTCTGGATGTACGAGACCGGGGTAGGGGGTGTAAAAATGGTCATAATCGAGCGTGCATACATTCTGGATGTACGAGACCGGGGGAGGGGGTGTAAAATAGGTCAAAATCGAGCGTGCATACATTCTGGATGTACGAGACCGGGGTAGGGGGTTTAAAAATGGTCAAAATCGAGCGTGCATACATTCGGGATGTACGGGACCGGGGGAGGGGGTGTAAAAACGGTCAAAATCGAGCGTGCATACATTCTGGATGTACGAGACCGGGGGAGGGGGTGTAAAAACGGTCAAAATCGAGCGTGCATACATTCTGGATGTACGAGACCGGGGGAGGGGGTGTAAAAACGGTCAAAATCGAGCGTGCATACATTCGGGATGTACGAGACCGGGGGAGGGGATGTAAAAACGGTCAAAATCGAGCGTGCATACATTCTGGATGTACGAGACCGGGGGAGAGGTGTAAAAATGGTCAAAATCGAGCGTGCATACATTCGGGATGTACGAGACCGGGGGAGGGGGTGTAAAAACGGTCAAAATCGAGCGTGCATACATTCTGGATGTACTAGACCGGGGGAGGGGGTTTAAAAACGGTCAAAATCGAGCGTGCATACATTCTGGATGTACGAGACCGGGGGCGGGGGTGTAAAAATTGTCAAAATCGAGCGTGCATACATTCTGGATGTACGAGAACGGGGGAGGGGGTGTAAAAATGGTCAAAATCGAGCGTGCATACATTCTGGATGTACGAGACCGGGGGAGGGGGTGTAAAAATGGTCAAAATCGAGCGTGCATACATTCTGGATGTACGAAATCGGGGTAGGGAGGTCTAAAAATGGTCAAAATCGAGCGTGCATACATTCTGGATTTACGAGACCGGGGGAGGGGCTGTAAAAATTGTCAAAATCGAGCGTGCATACATTCTGGATGTACGAGACCGGGGTAGGGGGTGTAAAAATGGTCATAATCGAGCGTGCATACATTCGGGATGTACGAGACCGGGGGAGGGGGTGTAAAAACGGTCAAAATCGAGCGTGCATACATTCTGGATGTACGAGACCGGGGGAGGGGGTGTAAAAACGGTCAAAATCGAGTGTGCATACATTCTGGATGTACGAAACCGGGCGAGGGGGTGTAAAAATGGTCAAAATCGAGCGTGCATACATTCTGGATGTACGAGACCGGGGGAGAGGTGTAAAAATGGTCAAAATCGAGCGTGCATACATTCGGGATGTACGAGACCGGGGGAGGGGGTGTAAAAACGGTCAAAATCGAACGTGCATACATCCTGGATGTACTAGACCGGGGGAGGGGGTTTAGAAACGGTCAAAATCGAGCGTGCATACATTCTGGATGTACGAGACCTGGGGCGGGGGTGTAAAAATGGTCAAAATCGAGCGTGCATACATTCTGGATGTACGAGACCGGGGGAGGGGGTGTAAAAATGGTCAAAATCGAGCGTGCATACATTCTGGATGTACGAAATCGGGGTAGGGGGGTCTAAAAATGGTCAAAATCGAGCGTGCATACATTCTGGATTTACGAGACCGGGGGAGGGGGTGTAAAAATGGTCAAAATCGAGCGTGCATACATTCTGGATGTACGAGACCGGGGTAGGGGGTGTAAAAATGGTCATAATCGAGCGTGCATACATTCGGGATGTACGAGACCGGGGGAGGGGGGAGCGTGCATACATTCGGGATGTACGATACCGGGGGAGGGGGGAGCGTGCATACATTCGGGATGTACGAGACCGGGGGAGGGGGGAGCGTGCATACATTCGGGATGTACGAGACCGGGGGAGGGGGGAGCGTGCATACATTCGGGATGTACGAGACCGGGGGAGGGGGGGGGGGCGTGCATACATTCGGGATGTACGAGACCGGGGGAGTTGGGGGCGTGCATACATTCGGGATGTACGAGACCGGGGGAGGGGGGGCGTGCATACATTCGGGATGTACGAGACCGGGGGAGGGGGGAGCGTGCATACATTCGAGATGTACGAGACCGGGGGAGGGGGGAGCGTGCGTACATTCGGGATGGTTCCTTTCTGTACATGTTTTGTTTGTTTTGTTTTTGTACAGTCAGTTTAGGACGTTATAATGGCATTAGCCTGTGTTATATCTGTGCATAATCTCTAACGGACTACACCCACTTAC
The DNA here is from genome assembly GCA_963931925.1 of Onchidella celtica. Classification (NCBI taxonomy): domain Eukaryota; kingdom Metazoa; phylum Mollusca; class Gastropoda; order Systellommatophora; family Onchidiidae; genus Onchidella; species Onchidella celtica. Next base: position 45,908,195 of record OZ007574.1, read on the forward strand.
CTGTCTAAACTTGTATGGACATGCCATGCACACATTGATAGCGGCTGTAGGTGTGTAAAGACCATGGAACTCCCGAACAGGAAGCCAGCACAGAATAACGACCAGGGTTACATAGCTTAAGGGCAAAATAAAAACCATTTACAAAAACACACCTCTAATCCACTGCATTTCTGAAAACAATTTACAAAATAGAACCCCTTTGAGTCGTTACTTTGAAATGATGCATTGGGAAATTGAGAGATTTTTGGTTTTCTTTGTAACGAGCGCACAAAAATTTGATGGGATCTATGGCTAAACCATGTTCTCAGCTAACATAACCAAGTTTCAAAAGTCGTGGGGCGATTTTAGCATTCTATAACAATGGCACAGAAAGAATCCGCCCTTCGGGATACCATCAGTGTGATTGGACTGGTGTATTAATCTTGATCAGGGCTCAGAGAATTTCATGTTACAACTTCCAGAGCGCTGATCTCTATTGTTGTATGGGATGATCTCAACAGAATTAGCACAATGCAAGATCGCAACAAAAGGAAATGCAACCACGGCAGACAAAACCTCGGTGAGCATGCATTGTGTTTCATTCTTCCATATATCTGTTTCACATGATTCATTTATTTCCAAAACATTTAGAGTGCATGTTGAGTTTGACATTTCATGTTGTTTCATTGGTGTTCTTTTTATTTCTGCTGCTGCTGCTGTTGTTGTCGTTGTTGTTGTTTTTATTGTTATTTTTGTTGTTCTTGTAGTAGTTATTGTTGTTATGGTTGTTTTTCGCCCCCTTTCAACACAATGGTCTATTACAGAGTCCAGGCTTGGCCCAGGTTAGGTTGCCGAAGTTTAAGAGAACCACTGATTCAGACTGAACTCCCCCTCGAGCGGGTTTTGAACTTGGAAATTCTCGCCCCACCGTGAAGTGCTCTCATACAGTTACTGTCAGGAATGTAATTCTTGTGATTGTTATTCATTTTTTGTTGTTGTCTCCGTATTCTTCATCTTCTTCTTTGTCTTTCTCTTCTTCTTCATCTTCTAATTCTTCCTCTACTTTCTATCTTTTTTTCCATTGTAATCCGTTCCTGATGGCTGTGGTCGACCTGTTGGATAGGGGTACCGAGGAGGGTTCAGTGCCTTGCCAGTGACTTTTGCTTGGATTGTTTGTAGAGTTTAGTTTGTTAGAAATGCCACGAAAGTACAAACATTATATTATTTTAATATCCACTTCAGTTCAGTAAACAGTGCAGAGTTCCTATCCCCTAAGGTATGTCTGTGAAACAGTGTAGTGTTTTATTCCAATAACTTAACTTTGTTAAACAGTGCAAAGTTCCCTATTGGTATTGCATGCGTTTTCTCAGCATCGCTTTCTTCCCACGGTCACCCATTGCCTACGGCCACATTCTATAATAATATGATTTAAAATGGATAGTCGTAAAGTCTGTGCATAAACGAATGGATTAGAATCGCTCCTCTGGTCATAAAGATTTGATGTGGAAGTCTGGAGGCGTTGAAACATTTTGTCCACACTCTCGTGATTCAGGAAATTCTTTAGACACGTACTAGCCTCGGGAGATGAACGATTAAATGCAAGGTCTGAATTCATCGCATAACACGGAATCACGAGTTCTTCACTGCTAGTTTCAGATGCCGTAAGCGTTCATTAATAGATGATTCCTCATGATTACGCAAGTTTCAGCACAGAAGAAGTTCTGCCCGCCCAAACTGAAAACAACGTAACTGACATCATGGCCTTTTTCTACTTTATTGTCTCTATGGACTTGTCTCATCCATGAGTTTCTTATGTCAAAGACAGATAGACGTATCTGCTACCAAAACAGTATTTTCTAGTGGGACAAATAAACCATCGTAAGTGGGTGTTCGTAATTAGAGACATTAAATTAGAAAAAGGTCATGCTATCGGTTACGCCATTTTTCCTTTCGACGGCAGAGTTGTTTTGACATGTTGGAAGTGATTCAGAGCTGGGACATATTGCCCTGCTAACTCTACCTTACCCCAGACTTTGTTCGATATTGACTAGAGAGAAATTTTAAAACATTTGCAACACGCCTTTAGGTACCGGAAAGCATACAGCAACCGTAAAACTTTTCAATTCAAATACTATCTTTTATGGAGATTAGCCTTCAGGGCACTATCGTACTGAGTTAACCAACTGTGAACGTTTCATTTTGATGTTATTGCTACTTCCAAATTCTGAATGACACAGACTTAATTAGTAAGACAACGTTAAAGGAATTATACGCATGGATGTTCACAACAAAATGCCCGACGTGCACACTGCTTCAACTCTGGGCCGCTATGTGTATTTAATAATATTATTATTATTTATTTTAATAGCTGAAGCAGCAATGCTGGGCTAAATTTGAGGCAGTTGGTTGTCTGGACCGAAGTTCATTATTCCAGAATGTACAATCCTTCACAATGCTACACTTCTCTATCCTCACTGTGTAATATTATAACTAGATGTGTGCAATTTTTCACTGGGGATCCTTGTCATAATAGTTCAATCATAATGACGAAATATAATAAGCACAGACGTGCATCTGTGCTGCTGTCCAAGCAAGAACTCGTAGTTAAGTAGAAATATTCCGTTTAGATTCTATATTATTTCCTATTCAAATGTTTTATTGTTCGGTTGTTTTATCTGTTCAATTTACCAGTTTTTTTTTCTCTATCTTTGTTGTTGTTGTTTTTCGTTGTTTTTTCCTTGAGAAAGGCTGTTGTCCAAATATCGGCCATTTTCTGTCTTCTCTTTTAGTTTGCTTTTCATTGTATCGTTTGGGTATTATTTCTTACTCGAGCCTTTGCTACATACAAATTTTTCTTTTTGCCAAACACTGACTAGTTACATTATACGCCTGTTATTGGGTAGTGATAAATTAAGTTTATCTGGTGATGTGTTAGATGGGTCTGCCATGTATATACTCTTAAACACTCTGTGAAATTGAAATTCCCTCGTGGGATATTAAAGAGATTCTTATCTTATCTTATCTTATCTTAATAAGGTAGAGACCATAAAGGTAAAGGAAACCAGTGATAAGTTCAACCAGGTAAACAGTGGGTGATGTTCAGTGTGTTGCTGGCTAACTCCTTTTTCAAAAAATGGTTTATCTCGTCAATGGAAAGTTTTTGGAATATCATACCATATCCGGAAAGTGGTGCTCTCATTAAGAAAAACCAAAAAAAACCACCAGTTTCAAGGACTGACATTCCATCTCTCACTTTGATTGTGTTAGCTTCGATGATCTAAAATCAGGATTTCTGCAGTGAAAAAGAGATGCCTACATTAAATTTTCATACCGGCCAGAATTCCTTTGATCTTGCCGTATACTTGAGTTCAATTGGCACTGAAATACCATAGCTACGGCACTTGTAACGGATCTCATCAAGTTTGCAAAGTGCATCATTGTGTTTTGTACAAGGCCGTCGGTGTAAGAGTGCTTTGTTTTGTAACCCAGTTTATCATTTCTTATTAAGTTTGAACGAAACCAGCAACGATTTTGACCTTCTGAGCTACAAGACCACAATATGATGTATAGTCTGGACCAATAATTCTCAACGGTAGGCTTTTTGTCTCACAGGGGAGAAATTTCAATTCCAAAGGGGGGTCGGGGGGGGGGGGGGAGAGAGACTCTAATTCAGAGGAGGAACTCCAAACTGGGAAAGAGTGTACCTAGTGTATATATATGTAATATGTGATATCAAAGTGAAATACCGATGCAGTTACACAATAATAAGCAACTACGAATTAACAGTTCCCACTAATTTAAATAAACTAATTACCACTGTAAAGTATAGTGGTGAATTAAAACATAATAAATGGCAATTCAAGATATGGAGAGGGGGGGAATAAGAGAAGCTTGGGAGAGGGAAGGGAAGAATGTGGCCTTCGAACCACCGACCATACATTGGCGGACGGGCTGCGTTCCCAGAATCCAAGACTGGAACTCGCAGACCATAAATATCGGCATTTGTGAAATATTCGACAATTTATTTATTTATTTCATTTCTATCCTGTTACATTTTTTTTTCTAACGAAGGTCGGTTGGCTGAAAGCTTTATCTGTCTTTCCTTTCCCGTTGGGTTTTATTGTATCGTTCTCGATTATTTCTTATACGAGACTTTGCTACATACAATTTTTCTTTTTGCCGTATTTTGACTTTGCTTCAAGCCTTGTGCTACCCCACAGATTTTCTGTTTGTGTGTGTGTGTGTGTGTGTGTGTGTGTGTGTGTGTGTGTGTGTGTTTAAAGAATATTTTGTCAAGTGTCCTAGAACATCAAGAGATAACAGAAATGTTGTTGTTGTTGTTGTTTGCTTCCATAATACAGTATTTGAAAATGTCTCACTGTCTTGAAACCAGGACGAGGTCACCCGTGTAACTGGATGACTCAGGTCGAATGCAACTGCTACCCAAAAACGCCTCAGGATATTACCCAGATTCGTGACCTGGGCGTGGTCTGACTCCCATTGAGTGTATAGAAGTCAAAGGCAGAAAATTCTAACTTGTTTTTCCTCAGAAATTATTCTGAGATCCTAAGATCCCCCTCCTCACCCCTCTTTTTTGTGTGTGTGTGTGTGTGCATGTGTTCTGATAATTTTTGGGGGTCTTTAAAAGACGTTTTATATACAAGATAATTGTCATGTATCTTGGAACAGTTGCATGTGTCAAATCCCACTATGCGCTAAATACACGTGTTTATTCTTGGCAAAACAAAATAGTCCAGTCTACTCCAGGGTTTACAAAAATATGTTTGGCTCAGCATTCTGATTGCCACTATTTTATAAACAGCGATAATTGAATGTCTTGCAGGGAAATGCAGCCAAATTTACCACAGATGACACAGGAAGAAAACTTGTTGTTGTTGTTGTTGCTTTAGTTTAACAAAACACGGGCAGGAAAATGCTGGAAATGTTTGAGTATAAAACGTGACATGTACAAGAAGGGCTCAGCTTTTCCTTAAACCTGGTGGTTTATTTGAAGTGCAAATGCTAGAGGCAATGATCCTCCTAAAACAAAAATTCAAACCTAAGTCTAAGAATTGTTGTGGCAGAGCATATACAAACATATCGCAATCTTAGTTCGTGTTTGTTTCTGAAAAGCTGGAGATCTTTTAATACGCAGAAGAGGTATAACAAATGCACACTTTGATACTTTTTTAAAATGCGTTGTGTCACTTATCAAGCTGCTTCACATTTCCGATTTATTCTAACCCCTTGACATAATAACCAAAGCCCCAAACGTTTAACGTCGAAATTCTCAGTTGTGCAAGAAGTGCAGTTGGAACAATCAAGAGCTAGATCGTGATATACCCACAATTCCATTCATTAGTCGTTGTTAAAATGAATTGAGGGGAAAAGCATGTTTCCAGATTCTGTGTTTGACCTTGTTCCTTGTGAAACTTTTGCAGCTCGTTCTCACAAGACAGGCTGCTGCCAGGGACGGTCTGGTCCCGGGGACGTTTTGGATTTTGAGTTTTAATGGCTTGTCGACACGATAAGGGATACGTTACGCCTTTAAAGGTTGTCACGTTATCTTACTCTGGATGAGTTTTCAGCTGTCATATTCTTATCAATAACATCAAATAAAGTGAAATTAAAACTGATAAAGGTCCGTACTAAAAAAGGTCTGCTTATCTGCAATTATGAATTTCGTAAATATAATCGGCAAAAATCTGTTAAAACAACTTGCAGAGTTAGGCCTTCTTCAGAAACGACAAGATGTGCCGCGGGTCACGTCAGAAAAGAATTCTTTCAGCCAGGGACGTCATTGTCTCTGTCTCACAGCTGTGTATTGAACACGATCTAGCTTTACCACATGAACGAGTGAGTTCTCAACGTGTCACCGCTGTGAGTTGCATGATGGAACTTTTGTTGTTGTTGTTTTTTATTTTGACCCCTTAGTTCTTGTTTGTTCCGACTCCACTTTTTGCACAACTGAGAAAGTCCACGCTAAACTTTTGCTGCATTAGTGTTGCCAATTATGTTATAAGGGGTTAAAATAAATGGAAACAGTGGAACAGGTTGATAAATGCCACAACGCATTTTAAACACGTGTCAAACTGGGCATTTGTTATATTTCTACATGTTTAAAGATCTTCAGTTTTTCAGAAAATGTTGATAGAACAAACAAGAACTAACGTCACGTTTTGCTTGTTGCTGAGAGAGGAGATAGATTGGTTGTCTTTTTTTTCATTTATTTATTTTGACAACCATTTATAATCATAGCTTTGCGATTTTTCTCGAGAGCCAATTCTGTCAATTTCTTGAAAGTGAAGCTGCCATCACAAAATGTATTTCGAATCGATTTCAAAATGTCAGCTGCGCTCTAGTGTTTTCGCAACCAGAAGTTTTTGTTGTCATCCCCATAGTCATGATCTCATGTGTATCAACAGTTTTCAAAACGATGACAGCCTTGTCGGAGTCCTCCATTCTTTCTGTTTTCTCTATTTTGTGAGGTGGATTTTCACTATTCCGCATTGAGAATTTGTCTTTCATCGATCAGTAATGAGTTTTCTGACTCTCCAGGGAACTCTGTCCTTTGCCCACGACTATGTATGTTGTGGTACCGGGATGGATGATCGAAGATGGTTGTACGAAAATAATTATCCCATAGAAACTCACAGAGTGATTTGTTTTATTTGGGGGGGGGGGGGGCGCTCGAGTGTACGTGTAAGATCGGACCAGTACTAAAAGATCTAAAAGGTCATCCATAAAATACATAAATATGGAGAGGGAAGGGGTGACCCCAGAGACATGGTGGGGAGAGGGGTGGTTCTGGGTGGCATAGTACGCTTTTTGTCAATTATGGTAATGGATTTTTTTTCATCCAAGTAACTTGCTGGATTAATGTAAATATTGTGTTTATAATGAATCAGTCAAACAGTCTGCGGAAAATACCACTTTAAAATAATTTGAGAAAGGCCCTGCCATGGACTTTCGCCGCTCTAAAGGCCGTATGCTGGTACGTGGGGGGGAGAGGGAGGGAGTGTTGAAGCCAAGCGTATGAAAAGTGAAAGCGTTCGTGCAGGGCATTTGGGCGGGGGGGGGGGGGAGTCGAAGTCGACAAACTGGAGTGCAAGTACTTTATTGATGGCCCCTGACAATGCCAATCGTATAACAACGAGCATTGACTCACTCATTGGCCTAAGTACGGAAACCTGTACTAACTCTCGTGCACACAGACATTGCACTAACAACCACACAGACGCACGCACAACCATGCATGCACACAAAAAGCCAAACCGACGAGCAACTTTTATCGAACATCATCTCATCTTGCACCCCGATATGATTATTGTAACTGACCAATCTTGTAGGTCAGGATAACCCGTTCTCTTGGATGCTATAGAAATGTGTTTTTTTGGGGGGTTGATCATAAAATATAGATCGAGCATAAAAGCCGGTTTCAGATTCATACGGGGCTAAAAAGACAGTGCTTATCCCTAGAAGATTGCCAAAGATAGCAGTGCCTAATGGCCCGAGCAAGACGGAGATTTCAACAAAAGAGAGATTTTTTTGTTGTTGTTGTTATTATCTTATATATTTTACTCTTATTTCCTCGATGTATAAGTTTATTTGGCCCGGGCTGAAGATCAAACCAGTCGGAGATAAAAGCTTTGGAGCTGACAAAAAATAGCATCAGAACAGTGAAAAACATTAAGAAAGTCCCAGGTCCATTCTACAGATTATCATATGGGATGCTCATAATGTTGGAGATCAAACATTTGGATGAAGTAAAGTGGTTTTCAATATGATGGTCGGCAGGACTCTGGTCTGTGTGGGTTTAGCATGTCTTATGACAACCAGTAACAACGAATGCTCATTGCATACTGCACTGTATTACACGTTTGCCAGCAAGGAGGACGATAAAACAGTACAAGATATACCATTCTCTTCATGCTGTCCTTCTCCTCCTTCTTTTTCTAGGCGTTGTTCATCTACTGCAGAATGTAGCCCTCCACAGACTTCTTCTATCTGCTTCCGTCCTCTGCCTTGTTGTACTCCCATGTTTTTTATATTACCCTGCCGTCTCCTTGCTGGTCTTCCTCTGGATCTCATCCCAGATCTTGGCCGTCAGTCGGTACACCTTTTTGTCTATCTATTGTCTTTATATCTAGACACGAGTCCTGCCCATTTCCGTTTCTCTTTGAGTATATATTGTTAAAATGTCTCTGATCCCTGTCTCCTTTCTTATTTCACAGCATGGCACTTTATCTTGCAATTTTATAAACCTAACTCTACATCTCCTTAAATATTCTTCTGTTGCTCCTCTGAGTTTGTGCTGTTGTAATTGCTACTGATATTGTTTGTTGTTTTCCTTTGCCTAATTTTAATGTAAATTAACAGTAAATAAATGTTCCTCTGCTCCATTGTACATTTCAGGTCTAGGTTTGTTCATAAATCAGCGAGTGTTTTAAGATCGAGTATCAGAAATAATTTCACACAACCAAATTATACTCTGGAAACAGGCGGCGATCGTCCTTCGTTTCCAGGAGGTGGGCCCGGTACCTTGAATAAATTTCGATCAAACATCAAGTAGATCGGATCCATCCTCAGGTTTAACAATAGCTGAAAAACCCATGTATTTGAAAAGTAGTTTGATTGTAGATGGAATTCCTGTCCAGTAAATATGTTGTGTGTGTGTGTGTGTCTGTGATTCCGATCGTGCACATGTGTAGTTGTGTATGTATGCATATGAGTTTGAGTTTGAGTTTAACGGCGCGTCGGCACGATAACGGCCACTATGCGCTTTTCACAGTTTTTTCGTTGTCTCTCCTTGGGCTAGCGTTCAGTCCTAAGTTGTCTATAGATAAGATTAGAGAAAAGTGAAGTTAGGGATCTAACGGGAAAAGGTCCGTATTAAAAATCTAACGCGAAGAGGCCCGTGCTGGAATTTTGTGAACATGATAAAAATCTGTTAGATCAAAATGAACTTGTAGAGTTCGACCTCTTTCAGAAATGACAGGATGCGCTGCAGGTCCAGGTCAGAGAATAATTCTTTCATGGAGCCGCAGGCATGGTGTCTTCTTCGGATATGCACGAAGTCTACACATTCAGTTTTTTAAAATGTGCATATGGGAGTGGATGATTATTTTGTTTAAAAGCGCACTATGTAAATTTACTTTATTATTATAAGGCTTATACATAATAACTAAAAATGAAATAAACAAAAACAAACAAAAAATGTTCACGGCTAGCGTTGCTTCGTTCAAAATTATGAATTCACCGTGTGCTTTTAGGTGCAAAAGTCAAGATACTGTGATATTGTAGAGACACGTACTCGTGTTACGCTGCAGTCTGGCGGTCTAATGTACCATCAACACAAGGTCAATCTTTATCTTCTTCACCGACTAAATTGATGCCACGCACTTTATCGTAAACAGCGGAAATCACCGGAGAAGGTAGAACGAAGCGCCTTGTTACTAAACATTAGCAGTTGCCAAGGACGCGCACTGAAGCGTGATTTTCATTGGTGGAGGCTGCTGGTCTGTGAAACCTCAAATCATTTCAATGGCCGTCCAATGAACCGGAAGTACGCTTTTAGTGAGGAGGTGAGCGTGCGCTGTAAGTTCAGATTAGTTTCACGCGCTTTCACTTCGTAAAGGCTGAAGATTTTGAAGTAGGTAGACAGACGTTTTCTGTCATCTTTGTGAAGACAGTCGCTGTTTTTTAACTTTGAGTTTAGGCGAAACCTGAGACAGGGCGTTGGAAGTTGAGTAACCTTTCGAGGTGTCACGAACCGGAGGTTGCTGCTGCAGATGAATGTAGATCGGTTGATTTACTAGGCGTCACTGAACTTGCGATTGTCCGAATGTTTCAAATTGTGTCCGCAATGGCGGTGAGACATTGCATGATGGTTCACGTAACGTATTTAGCGATGTAAATGAAACAGAGCACTGATAAGGGTGCATTTCATAAAGTTTATGGTCACAGAACCTACGCACATCCGACCGTTTATATTGTCACGAGTGGAGTGAGCGATAGTTAATAATTACGGGGGGAAAGGAGGAGAGTAAAATTAACGCACGGAGACAGGGAAGAAAAGTCGTGCATGTCATGAGTGCGGGGTCTGAAGGAGGCGAAAGCGCTGTATAACTATCACTGCAAGTTAGAAGGTCCTAGGGAGCGGATCTGTGAATAATAGCCCATCGGGCAGAGATAAAAGGAAGCAGTCGAGAAGACTAGTGAGAGTCTTTCCAGTTATGACTGGTATGTAGAATGTTGATTGATTATTATGATTGATGTATTATATTATATTCGTCTATTACTATGATGTGAATAAGTATATGTGAGGAATGTGGAAGTCCGTGATATTGGATATAGCAATGTGCGCCATGAGCGATAGATGAAAGTGAGTTCATGGATTTGTAGCGCGAGTGAGTAGTGTGTACTCCGATGGAGGTGTGTTACCGTAAGATGTGTGGTGAGTGAAAGGTGAACTAGTGTGTGTACGCTTCATGGATTGTGAGGAGAGGTGGAGTGAATAGAAACGGTAGGGTATTATACCAATGTAATGTTATTCTTGTAGGTGTCGGGGACGGGCCGCAGAGCCACCTCGATGAGCACAGGGGATAGGCCAGCATAGGGCCGGAGGCCACACATAGGCCAGAAGTGAGGCTGTCAGTGCAGGACAGTAGAGGCACATAAAGTCGTGGCAGTCAGGCCACGGACAGGGACGTAGATATGAGAGTGAATGAGATACTATATTGTTGCCATGTTGATAGGCTAGTGAACTGATATTATGTTGTTGCCATGTTGATGGCTATGGAAATAATAATGTGTTATTGCCCTGCGGAGGTGCTAGGGGAGTGCTAAGGTGTATGACAATAGGAAGGTGATATTGAGAGACTGCGGTGCCAGTGAATCATTAATGTACTATTAAGACCCTGAGGGGAGAGGCTGAGGCCGAAGTGCCTTTAGGAGTAACTACCGGATTGCGGATCCGAGGGAGCGTGTGTGTGAGAATAAGGCCGTTGTACGGCAGTCATTTCAATAATATAATATATGTAATTGCGCTATTATATGTATAATTATGTTTAATAAATGTGTGAGTCTGATGGATTGTTCTGTTAAGTGTTAACTTGTTTGTTCGTGATTGTTGTCCTGTCATAACTTATTACATCTCCCAGTCTGGGATTTGTGACATTGGGGGCTCGTCCATTGTGACTCGTCCATTTTCGTAATATTTAGTTGTAGTTAGTTAGTAGGTAATTGTGCTGTCTTGTTCGTTGGATGAATGGACATTTCATGATATGATTTATGTATAATAATGAATGTATATTGATGCATGTATTGCTATGAATAGGTATTAATTTGTATTTAAACTTTCCAGAGTGTGTGCGTGCAGCCTGAGGAGACGAGCAGCCAGAGCTCCGATTAAAGGGAGGAGTTTTACTCAAAATTTCAAAAGTTAAGTAAAAGTCTAAAATTTTGTACCCTGGATTAAGGGCTGTCTTTTCATCTGTCTGTTTCCCTGTTTTTGCTGTTTTCGTTGTAATTGATTATACGGGCGGTGGCGCGGGTTTGCTGTGTTGAACTTAGTTTATCCTTTTAAAAAGGTGTGGTAAACTTTGGAACTTCGTTCATCACAGTGACCAGTTCTGTAGGGACCTGTATTTTTGTTTAGATTGTAGCGTTCTATCTTCCTCGTTGTTTTAGGAAGACGTTTCTCTTGTCCCTCTCTTCCCTATTTGTAGATACGTTCTTTTTTTTCAGACTCTGTTCTTGTTTGTACCGTGTAGTGTAATCGGCGTAGTAGGTTGCATTTTTTTCCATTATAGTTTTTTTTTGTAGAAGCTTTGTCCTAGTCTGGTTCGTTGTCCTTGACGTACTTGTGGTCCTTCTACTGTATTTCTTCATTCTTGTCATTTCTATTTTCTTTTATAATTAATAGTGCTATGCATTTTATAGATATAGAATTAATTGTGTTGTAAAGGTAAATTTCTGAATTGTATTTGAGACAACTGGGTATTGTTATATCTGGTGTGATCTCAGGTCTCTGGTCGTATCGTTAGTGATCATACCGACAGGGTAGCCGTTTTCATAGTATACATACCATAACCATAAATCTGTGAAATGGCGGAACTCCAACAACTAATGAAGTTGGGTAAGGAACTTGGCCTTGAGGGAGAGGAGCTACGCGGCTGGATCAAAGAACAGCAGGCGGATTTGCGCGATGAGCGTGCTAAGGATAGAGAGCGAGAAAAAGAGGCTAAGGCTCAGGAGCAGGAGAGAGAGGCTAAGGATAAGGAACAGGAGAGGGAGTTTAAGTTAAAGGAGATAGAAGCTCAAGAACGGGAGCAGGAGATAAGGTTAAAGGAGATAGAAGCTCAAGAGCGGGAGACAGACGCGCGAGTAAGAATAGCGGAGTTGGAAATCAAAAAGAGTGCGCCAACAGAAACAGTTGAGCGGCAGGTACCCAATAAAGGTGGCGTTAGGATTAAGCTCCCTACGTTCGACGACCGGAAGGACGACATAGACGCCTTCCTTTACAGGTTCGAGCTGAACGCACAATTGCAATGGGGGGAAAATAAGGAATTATGGGCCACGTACCTGGCCTCGCTTTTGCAGGGGCGAGCGTTAACATACTTTAAAGAGCTACAGCGCGAAGACGTGCAAGACTACGATAAGCTGAAGGCTTTGCTGCTTCGCCGATTTGCGCGTACCGAGGAATATTTCCGGGAGCAGTTTAGGCGAGCACGTGCAGACACCAGGGAGGACTTTGCTGCCTTTGTCGCGAGACTAACGGAGTATTTCGCGAACTGGGTAGACTTGGCGCATGTGGGCACGGATTTTGCCAAACTGAAAGACTTAATGATCCGTGACCAGCTGTACGCGTCGTGCCACAAAGATCTGGTGGCTTTCCTGAAAGAGAACGAACCCGCGACGGTGCAGGAGGCGTCTAAGTTGGCGGAGGCATACCGTACGGCGCATCCGTCCAAACCAGTCGCCAGGGCGTACGTCCAAGATGCTGGATACGTCGCCGTTGTCGAGGGGTCGCCGGCAGGACTTAGGGACAGGTCGCGTCAGCGTGGTGCCTATAGTGGGCAAGCCCAAGGGCAGCATAGGGGCTATCACCAATCACCGGCATATGGATCCGGTAAGTTTGACCGAGCAGGAGGGCTAGGTCGCGGTAATGGCCGGGGCCGACTTGTGACCTTTGCCGATGACCGACGGCATAGGGACTCTAGTTCCGGTCGCGAGGGGTCACGGGGACCCAGGCCTAGAGCAGCACAGGGAGCGGAGTGTTGGACTTGCGGACGCGTGGGTCACTTTTCGCGCGAGTGTAGGGCCGCGAAGTGTTGGAACTGCGGAAGAGCAGATCACATCAGCGTGAACTGCCCTGCAGGTAGGATAGCGGCGAACGTGGACAGTAGCTCCAGTCCATGTTCCCCAAATAAATTTCACCATGCGGCTGCGTGTGCTACATCGAACAACGGAGGCGGACAGTATTCTAAGTGTCCCAGTTGTGAGAAGTTATTATCTTCCGGTGTTTTACCTTGCGGGAGAAAGATCCCCGTTATAAATTCATGTCATACAGGAGGTGGTCTTAGGGTTTATCCGGGGTTTGTTGGGGACGAACCGGTCTCGGTTTTACGAGATACAGGATCTACCGTTGTGGGAGTGCATAGGGACTGCATTCGGGATTCACAGCTTACAGGTGAGACTGTCCCGTGCATCCAATTTTCGGGGGCCATTGAGAAATTACCCATGGCAAAAATAATGATAGATACACCTTTCCTTAGCGGGGAAGTCGAAGCAGTCGTTGGTTGTTTTCCAGGCGCCCAGCTCATCATTGGGAATGTATCCCGGGTAGGTTCCCCTTCCGATGAGAACGTGCAAGCATGGTCGCAATCAAAAGGTATTGACTTTTGCGCCGCGGTCGAAACACGCCGACGGGTAGCCGATAAAGACAAGATTAGACCTTTGGCTACGCCAGCGGTCAACCTAGACATCACGCCAGAGCGCTTGGCGAGATTACAAAGGGAGGACCCATCATTAAACCCATGTTTTGGGGAAGCGCGAACCGAGAAAACGAGGAGATATAAGAACGGGTCGTCCTCCTTTATTGTTCAGGCGGGCATTCTGTTCCGTAAGTATGTAACGGTGTCCTCCATTTTAAAGCAGGTCGTTGTGCCAGCGTTGCTGATCGCAACAGTATTGCATTTGGCACATGATGTCCCATTAGCGGGTCATATGGGGATAGCTAGAACCAAAGAAAGGGTTCTTAAAAATTTTTACTGGCCATCGATCCACAGAGATGTGCAGGTCTATTGTAAGACGTGCAGTGCGTGCCAAAAGACGACGCATAAGGGTCGTACACCCCAGGCCCCTCTTCAGAAGATCCCCACGGTCTCGGAACCGTTTAAAAAGGTCTCGATAGACCTTGTTGGCCCCATTCACCCAGCGACCGATAGGGGGAATCGATTTTTCTTAACGGTCATATGTAATGCTACGAGATGGCCAGAGGCGGTTCCTCTGCGGACCATAACGTCTGAGGCAGTCGCGGAAGCGTTGTTTGCAATTTTCGCTAGGGTAGGAATACCAGAGCAAATTCTGTCTGATAGGGGCGCGCAATTTACGTCGCAGATGATGAAGGAATTGTTCCGCTTATTCAGTATACAACCCATCACTACCACCCCTTATCATCCGCAGGCTAATGGCATGTGCGAGAGATTGAACTCGACGTTAAAGTCGATGCTGCGTAAGGTAGCTGCTGATCGCCCTAAAGATTGGGATAGATATATCCCTGCAGTGTTATTCGCGTACAAAGAGGTACGGCAGGAGTCAACGGGATTCTCGCCGTTCGAAATGATGTACGGTCGTAGCCCTAGGGGCCCAACTGATGTTCTTCGGGACATGATGACGTCGCCATCATCGGGAGACGATGAGCAGATTTCGGTGTTTCAGTACCTTGTTGATTTAAGAGAAAGACTATCTGCAGCGCGCACTATAGCAGAAGAAGCTTCTGGTATCGCTTCGAAAAGAGCAAAAGACTATAAGGATAGAGGTTCCAAACTGAGAATTTTTAAGCCAGGAGACAAGGTTCTGTTGTTGTTACCTACGGACCATAATAAGTTATTGATGACATGGAAAGGTCCTTATGTTATTGAGCGAGTTGTTTCAAAGGTAGATTACGCTATCCACATTGATGGAACGAGTAAGGTTTTCCATGTTAATATGCTACAGAGATTTTATGAGAGACCACAGTATCTGTGTGCACAGGCAAGACCAGAGGAGACTGTCTTCTCTACTGCTTGTACGGGGGTCGTAGACCAGTTGGACTGTGACGTAAGCGACACCGAGGCGCAGGAGGAGTTACAAATTCAATTGCCGGAGTTAACTCCGACACAAGGTTACAGGGACGTAAAAATTAACCCTGACCTTACGAGTTCAAGGAGTAGGGAACTTGAGACCCTGTTAGCGTCATTTCCGGATGTTGTTACGGATTTGCCGGGTCGCACTACGGTGATCCAGCACCAAATAAAGTTGACTTCCGATAAGCCAGTATTTCTTAGACCGTATCCGTTGCCTTTTTCTTCGAGGGATAGGGTCATAAAGGAAGTTGAGTCAATGTTGAAGTTAGATGTGATAGAACCATCAACATCGCCGTATTCATCACCCATCGTCCTCGTGAAAAAACTTGATGGATCGGTGCGGTTCTGTATTGATTTTCGAAGATTGAACACTATTACGGTAGGCGATAGGGAGCCTATCCCGTTTCAGGAGGAATTAATAGCTTCATTGGCCGGGTCCACGTGGTTTTCCAAGATAGATTTGACGAAAGGGTATTGGGAAATCCCGCTTACTGAGGAGTCTAAACAATACACGGCGTTCCAAACGCCCATTGGATTATTCCAATTTAAGGTCATGCCATTTGGGTTGGTAAACGCGCCAGCGACGTTTGCACGATTAATGAGATTAGTGTTGAAGGACATACCTAATGTCGTTTCATTCTTTGACGATATAGCATGCCATACGTCGACATGGTCTGATCATATTCAGACACTAACAGTAATTTTTCAACGATTACGTCATTTTGGGTTAACTGCTAAACCCGCAAAGATGGATTTGGCATGTCCAGAGATAATATTCTTAGGACATATTGTGGGTAGAGGTGTTCAGAGACCTGAAGAAACAAAAATTGACAAGTTAGTAGGGTTGCAAATCCCAAAAACAAAGAAACAAGTCAGAAGCTTAGTGGGAATTTTAAATTATTACAGAAAGTTCATTCCAAATTTTTCCTCCTTGTCATCTTCTCTTACTGACCTTACTAAGAAGGGACAACCCGATAAGGTCCAGTGGACGTCTGAATGTCAGACAGCATTTGATAATTTGGTGACAGCATTATCATCGTCACCCATTCTGATATTACCCGATTTTCGATCTAATTTTATCCTCAGAACGGATGCGTCGGACTCTGGTGTCGGCGCTTGTCTTCTACAGGAGAAGAACGAATGTCTCCATCCTGTATGTTATGTCAGTAGGAAGTTATTGCAGAGAGAAAGAAAGTATTCTGTGATAGAGCGTGAGTGTCTTGCCATTGTCTGGTCCGTCCAGAAACTAGGACGTTATCTCATGGGACGAGAATTTTGTATCCAGACAGACCACAAGCCACTGACATTTTTGTCGAAGAATCGTTCGTCCAGCCCACGCTTGTCTAGATGGGCATTGGCTTTGCAGCCGTATACCTTCGTTATTCAACCAGTTCCAGGAACCAGCAATCATATCGCCGACTACCTTAGTCGAGCCTAGGGGAAGATTTCAGGAGCTTATACATCGGAGGACAGGAACATTGACAGGATCTGTGTGAATAAGTCGACTTTAAAATATTGACATTATAAATATGATATGAAGAATGGTTGATAGGTTGAATGGTTTTTGATTCTGTATTAAGTATTGTGATTAGTTAGCTATTCATGATGTGACACATATATGCATATTGCAGGCCATACGGATCCCCATATTTTTCCCTGATTTCGGTATTTTATATACTGGGGGAACTGATAGGTCATTTTTCTAGTGTAGGTATTGCTCACGCTCACTCGTTGACAGTCATCTTGATGCGATTTGAAATTAATTGCATTAATTTTTTTGGGGTGGGGGATGATGTCACGAGTGGAGTGAGCGATAGTTAATAATTACGGGGGGAAAGGAGGAGAGTAAAATTAACGCACGGAGACAGGGAAGAAAAGTCGTGCATGTCATGAGTGCGGGGTCTGAAGGAGGCGAAAGCGCTGTATAACTATCACTGCAAGTTAGAAGGTCCTAGGGAGCGGATCTGTGAATAATAGCCCATCGGGCAGAGATAAAAGGAAGCAGTCGAGAAGACTAGTGAGAGTCTTTCCAGTTATGACTGGTATGTAGAATGTTGATTGATTATTATGATTGATGTATTATATTATATTCGTCTATTACTATGATGTGAATAAGTATATGTGAGGAATGTGGAAGTCCGTGATATTGGATATAGCAATGTGCGCCATGAGCGATAGATGAAAGTGAGTTCATGGATTTGTAGCGCGAGTGAGTAGTGTGTACTCCGATGGAGGTGTGTTACCGTAAGATGTGTGGTGAGTGAAAGGTGAACTAGTGTGTGTACGCTTCATGGATTGTGAGGAGAGGTGGAGTGAATAGAAACGGTAGGGTATTATACCAATGTAATGTTATTCTTGTAGGTGTCGGGGACGGGCCGCAGAGCCACCTCGATGAGCACAGGGGATAGGCCAGCATAGGGCCGGAGGCCACACATAGGCCAGAAGTGAGGCTGTCAGTGCAGGACAGTAGAGGCACATAAAGTCGTGGCAGTCAGGCCACGGACAGGGACGTAGATATGAGAGTGAATGAGATACTATATTGTTGCCATGTTGATAGGCTAGTGAACTGATATTATGTTGTTGCCATGTTGATGGCTATGGAAATAATAATGTGTTATTGCCCTGCGGAGGTGCTAGGGGAGTGCTAAGGTGTATGACAATAGGAAGGTGATATTGAGAGACTGCGGTGCCAGTGAATCATTAATGTACTATTAAGACCCTGAGGGGAGAGGCTGAGGCCGAAGTGCCTTTAGGAGTAACTACCGGATTGCGGATCCGAGGGAGCGTGTGTGTGAGAATAAGGCCGTTGTACGGCAGTCATTTCAATAATATAATATATGTAATTGCGCTATTATATGTATAATTATGTTTAATAAATGTGTGAGTCTGATGGATTGTTCTGTTAAGTGTTAACTTGTTTGTTCGTGATTGTTGTCCTGTCATAACTTATTACATCTCCCAGTCTGGGATTTGTGACATATATAACTGGTACTGTTTCAAATACGGGGGTCTGCAATAGCGGCGAGACATTGCATGGTGGTCCAAGTAACGTATTTAGCGATGTAAATGAAACAAAGCTCTGATAGAGGTGCATTTCATAAAGTTTATCGTCACAGAACCTACGCATATCCCAACGTTTATATAACTGGTACTCAGAATACCGGCAGGGCATTGGAAACGGATCTGCACCATAATTTTGGTGACGTCAGTGAACTATTACATTAAGAAAACGGTTTTATATATCTGCCTCGTTGGTCATTTAAGTGTTGTTGTCTTTTTATTTAACATGCAATGGAAGGTACTGTACGCCCTGAGCAGTGCTTTCATAATAGTCACGCGTTCCATGACACATAAAGACCGCACAGCACAGAAAGATAATACGGATTGGCAATTGGATTTTAAAATACAAAGAGAGAGGGAGAGGGAGGGACATATAGTTACAGACACGCAGACAACAAAGAGAGGGACAGTGTGTGTGTGTATGAGAGAGAGAGAGAGGGGGGGAGGGGGAGATAGAGAGACAGACAGACGAGGAAGAGAGAACGAGAAAAGACAAAGAGAGGGAAATCCGCAGGCACTGTTAACCTGTGCGTGGCTTCAGTGAACTGAGCAAGCACTCGAATACATGGTTTTTCATCACCATGATGATGACATATAATTTAAGACCAGAATCTATGTTTCTGTATCTCTGTATTCACAAAAATCTGTATTTCCATTTCTAATAATGATTATTACACATGGTACCGCAAAGATTAATATCGCTAAACATGGTGAGTATTAGTACCAGCCCGCCCGTCCATGAGCGGTAATGTTGTGCTTATTCTCTTTACTGTGCCGAAAAAAAGCGTTTCCAAAAACCACAGAAAATCTGTAAGGTCCCTGAAGGGCGTGACACAAACTTCAATTCGCAAAAGTAAAAAAAAAAGTGTACCGTTGCATTTAAAAAAAAATTCTTTAAGTACTGTTTCAGTTTGTTTTTTTTTTTCTTCAGGGGTGGCCAAGCCGCGGCTCTTTGACCTTCAATAATTATGCTGTTCGTGTGAACTGTAAACTGAACTGATCAGAAAAGATCACGATAATTAAGCTTTTGAAAGCAATATCAAGAAAATTGACAGGATAACTCATTTTTAACAAAGAAAAAGAGATTAAATTGTAGCTAAATAACATGTGTCCAGAGTGGCTGAGTGAAAACTGTTTTTGTCGTTTATTTAAGAGCCGGTTAGATAATGATGAGCCAGTGAAATCATGATGGGCTCCCACAACTTAAACCAAGTTGATTTTTTTCTTTTCATTTACTTGTTTTTTTCTCCCTGATTTGTTTACAATTGAACCTACTGTAAGAGCTTGACAAGCCTATTTTATCACCCACTGGTTCAAGTGGTTTAGCTCCGTCATTTCATATATAAACCCAGGCAAAAAGAACATGTTCTGGCCTTGTCAGATTAACTTGTTTATGACATTCTTTCCCGCGATTCATTACCGCATTTAACACGTTCAGTGTAGTTCATACAATCATCAATCAAGGTCTTGAAAACATTTGGTATATAATTGTGACTTGTGTACTTTGTGATTACTGAAACTAATACAAATTAACAGTGTAAAAAACTGCATAAATAAGTAAATATTGTTGCATACTTCTTAACACTGGTATACAATTTATGTAACAAAATGTGTCGGTAACAATAAAAACGTGTGTGTAATTTTTTTTTTTCCATATCTTGTGGCTCTCGAATATCTGAAGTTTATCGTATGTGGCTCTTGCATTGTGCAAGTTTGGCCACCCTTTGTATTCTGTCCTTATGGAAGCCACCTCTCCTACTACCCGAGACAGAGAAAACCGAGTCGGACCATTCCTTCTTTCACTATATGTCCACAACTTGCGCGCGTATAAACACGGTAATAGTACTGCTCACAGAGCTCTGTGGTACCAGTCTTTTTCGTTCAGTTATGAAGGGGTGTGGTGCGAATTGTTGCACTGTTGACACGGATGATACGCGCGCAAGTCGAGGGATGGAATTTGGCGAATTCAACCATCTCGGTATCCTGTATCGCCACTACTGTTCAATGATAACTCTAGCAGTACCGTTTCACCCCGTTTCTATAAGTTTGTTTTCATTTATTTCTCGTTTTTATTTCACTTTTTTACCGAAACATTTCGTCTTGCATCTTTTCTGCAGAGATCACTCCCATGAGGCGGTGTAGCTTTTAACCGGCTACTTGTTTAAAGCTTTGATTCGCATTAATGCGTTTGTTGTTTTTTTCTCTCTTCCATCACTCTGGACATAGAAAAGGCGGGGACTCGTCGCTTAAGCGACAAATGACGTTTCCACAGTAATCAGACCGACTGGATTAAAGAGATCGATCACTTTGTCATTAGAACTCGGGGGTGACGCCAGAACTTTCAAGTGGGTAACAAGACGTATTATGCTTTCAAGGGAATAGATCACTTTGATCTTCTCACAGTTCAGCAATAATGTCATACAGAATTTATGATAATAATGGCAACGTGGACTTAGATCAATTGGATCGAAAAGTCCAACGAGCCATTAAAAAAACAAAACAATCAAATACGGCCATAGGGCGAAATTGCGTCGTCTTTGCACAAGACATTTTTTTTTTCCAGAAGCTAATGTTAACTTGTGCGCCTACTAGCCGATTTTGATCCGCCGATCAATTGGATGGTGACGTCACGACATTGATTTTCAATGACACCAGGGAGTATAGACCCTTTTCACTTCCGCGTTACGGTTGTTTGCGGGGAGCCCCACGGCTTCGAAAAGCACCGTGTAGGGCAAAAACCTCCACTTGCCTTAATGATGGCATCTGAATATGTGCACAATCTAAGCAAAGATGCATTTTTATGCCAGAACCAGCACGTAACCGGTTTGTACAGTTGGATGCCCTACAAGAGGATGGCATCGTTCGACTGTTGTCCACCGCTTCCGCCCTACAAATGGGGCACGCCGCCAATTTGTTGACAAATCTCGTGATATGGAGGACGGTAGATGAAAAGTGCCTATATAAATATAGAGAGATCTCACTTCCGCCAAATCGCGAAACTAGGTCGCTGCGGTAAACAAGAATTGAAAAAGACCGCCTTCACCAAAGACAGTGTGCATATCTGTTTACTGTGGTTTGTTCTTATTTTTGGGGCTGACTGAAACTATTTAGAACCATTTGTAAGCTCTTGCGCCCCGTGGAAATGCACAAACGGATATTGTTTACCGCAGCGACCTACTTTCCGTTCCGTGCTAACAATGGTTTCGCGGAGTCTTCCGTGTCTCGCAGTGCAAATCGACCAATAGTGAAACCTCTCTATGCATACGTCATACTCTCGGCACACCGGCACTGGATCTCACTGAAGTGTAAATAAAAAGGTGACGTCGCCATCCATCTAGTCGCCCGTGACGTCACCAATTAACTAGACGGCCGAGCAAAATCGGCTAGTGGTGCGCCGGGCACTAGGGTTAGCAGTACATTTTGCTGGTTATTCTCACTAAACATTTCATTCGTGAAATGGCCGTAATGTCCTCTTTCAGAACCCGGCCACAAAATAGCGTGAGAATTGGGCCTACATGGCCCACCAAAATAGCCACCACCACTGAATAAAAACGAAACAAAATAAAAACAAAGGCAGGAATGGATGGAAGGACTTAGGGAAAATAATGATAGAGAGAAAAATGGAGAAGTTAAGGAAGACAAAAACGAAACTTAATGCCATGCAAAATCAAAGGCAAAACCAATAAATGAACAGAAAAAGGACAGACTAGAGGGAGGGGGAGCGGGTTCGCAAAGAGACAGAGAGAGAGAGAACGAGAAGAAAGAGAAAGAGAGAGAGAGAAAGAGAGAGAAAGATCGCGACAGAAAAAGTGAGATAGAAAGACAGAGAGAAATAACGAGAGACAGAAAGACAGACAGAAGTGAAGAAAGACAGGCAGGCAGATGGCGAGAGAGAGACAGAAAGAGAGACAGGGAAAGACAGCGAGAGAGGGAGTTAAAGAGACAGAGAAAAATATATGAAGATAGATCGAAAGGGGAGGCGAGAGAAGAGAGAGAGAGAGGGAGAGACAAATATAAAACAAAAAGCATGTCCCTAATGACTAGTCCTACCCAATAAATGAATGAAATATGCTGTGCAATATTTACCTTCCTAATCCCGACCAAATACAATTAACGCTCCGTGCTCTTTGGGAGGGAAACCTTTCATGCAGCGCAGGGTGAGTAATAAACCAGATACAAATCAAATGCGCCTTTTATCAGGACATCTAACACCATTACGTACTCACCGAACCGTGCGTGCTCGCTGCTGCATGAAGCATCAGGAGTTCTAGTTTGATTTTTGCCATTTGTTCTTTTTCAGAAAGTCAGAGAAAATATCATTATTTTTTGTGGTCTCAATGGAGAATTCAGAGCTTGCTTTGGAGTCTCGATAGGTAGACAGTCTAAATGTTTACAGATTTTAGACACTGATAGACATACTGGCAAATTTTAATTATGTTAGTAGACAGACAGACAGGCAGACAGATAGGCAGACAGAGGGACTGACGGACGGACGGGAGGAAGGATGGACGGGCGGACGGATGTATGGATGGATGGGTAGACAGAGACAGAAATAGATAGACAAATAATTAGCTAGGTTGATAAATACGTAGGTAGTTAGGTAGGTAGGTAGGTAGGTAGGTAGGTAGGTAGGTAGGTAGGTAGGTAGGTAGATAGGTAGGTAGGTAGGTAGGTAGGTAGGTAGGTAGGTAGGCAGGTGGGTGGGTGGGTGGGTGGTTGGGTAGGTAGGTAGGTAGGTAGGTGCGGTGGGTGGGGTGGATAGGTACAGGCAGGTAGGTAGGTAGGTAGGCTGGCAGATAGGTAGGTAGGTATATAGGTAGGTAGGTAGGTAGGTAGGTGGGTAGGTAGGTAGGTAGGTAGATAGATAGGTAGATAGGTAGGTACGTAGGTAGGTACGTAGGTAGGTAGGTAGGTAGGTAGGTAGGTAGGCCTACATCTCTAGGTAGATATATTAAGTTGCTTTTGGGGGGTTCTTATTATTATTTGATTTGTGTCTTCCATGATTTTTTTTTCTTTTTAGCTTTGTTCAGTTTCATTCCGAGCAAAACATCTAATATCCATACATCTCCCTGGCTAGGAAATTAAGCGTTGATGTAAATGCGAAGTCTAATAATTATGCCGCACGCCCATAGCGAACGATATGTTCCTCACAAAACTATTCTGAATAGAGACTTTACTCTTTTACAACTCGCTCTGAAGAATTGCCTTGCTCACTGACTACATGTAACCACGGGTTGGGACGCTCGGTGAGGGATCCGGGCCCCCACAATGGTGAGCGCGCTTGCGTGCGGCCGCGGTTCGCCCGTGTGGCGCGAGTGAGCTGACTGGGATTTTGTCACACGTATTGGACAAGGGGCTGAACAACT
This sequence comes from Onchidella celtica, assembly GCA_963931925.1. Taxonomy (NCBI): domain Eukaryota; kingdom Metazoa; phylum Mollusca; class Gastropoda; order Systellommatophora; family Onchidiidae; genus Onchidella; species Onchidella celtica. The sequence goes on from OZ007574.1 coordinate 45,931,950, forward strand.
CCTAAAAAAGATTATAGAGAGCACCGCTGAAAAGCTAAATGTTCCGTTGTGTGCGTGCGTGTGGGGAGCGAGAGGGTGAGTAACGGAAGGCAGGCTGGCCGTGCAGCCATGCATGATTAGAGCCGATTGCGATTCGCTGTCAGAATTCCCTGAAACAGGTGTCGCGAGGCACAGGTGTGCGAAAGGGAGAAGGTTTCGCTCGCCGCAATAAAATATTCTTTTCTTTGATTCAGTTGTAAGGCTTTGATCAAAGTCATAACATTGTGCTGTCGGAGAAATTGGGAACGCTCTCGCCTAGCGATCCGGCCAAATAACAATATCATTATCGGCAGATTTATTCATCTGTGTGGAACGGTAATTAATTATACTTCAGATTGTGCATTCAGCTGTGTGTTTGCCAGAAAAAGACGAATAATATAACTGGAATAAGCTCTCTACTGGTGAGTGTTGTATTTTGCAGGCGAGATCATAATATCATTACTTATTTTATTTGTTTTTGTTTTCTTGCCTCATTTTTCGCTGCATTTATATTTTTTCTCTACATTTTTCTTAAACCTCCGAACTTTTTTTTTTTTAGTTTTTGGTAAATGAATAATTATTAAATATGCTGAACAATTTGGTCGTTCCCCCCCCCCCCCCTTTTTTTTTATGACTACCTTTTATTTTTATACCTAATTTTAAAAAATGGCTATCACTGTATAGATAAACCGTATAGCTATAACTCTGCAATAGTAAAGGTTTTTCCTGGTAGCTAAAACATGGCAGAGAGCGACGGCCGCTAATTGGCTGCAAGCCCTTGTATTCTTGAATGTGATGTGTCTGCTCTGTTTTAGTGTAATATATATATATTTTTTTTTCAATTTCACATTTAATAACAACTTACGCTCAGCAATCAGCTGGTCGGGCGTCGGTTCTTTTGGAGTTTGTTTGATGAAAAGTTTTGATAGTGGCTTTCATGTTAACAAGTTCAGAACGCAGAGAGTCCGTCCGTAAAGTACGCCTATTTTTACCCCCCACCCCCTCCATTTATGTTTTCATGCACTTGGCCTTAAGCCCCCCCCCCCCCAACCCACTTACCTCCTCCCCAAGAAAGAGTATCGATATCTTTTCGGTATTACTTTTGAGGGTGGCTGCTGGGCGTTTCTGGGAGGATCTTCTTCTGTCTTATCCTTCTGTCCTTCCTTCTGTCTTATCCTTCTGTTAAATTTTTACCAACGACTCACTTTTTCCTCACACAGTGCTCGAATGACCAGTATCGTGTGTTTGTGTCTTTTCCAAAAGCAAACTTAAATTTAAACTCAGTATTTCTGTTTTCACCGTGTATTTTCTTATCATAGCACGGAATCTGTATTGGCCAATATTGAATAAATTCAGTACATTTGCTATAATCATATCCGTAATGCATTGCTGACCCAGGTAATAAGGAACTTTCAAGCTTAATTCTTAGTATCCTGGAAAAGTCCTTGCGGTTTTCACATTGTTTTCACATTATTCTTTGTTCGGCAGGCAATGCGGTTCAAGTTTTCCCAAGAAATTAGCTTCGTTTTTATTTTCATAAAGACCATTGATCAGTGAGTAACTGAAACTCATGTCAGAGCGAGACTACAGGAGATATTGAGAGAAAGACTTCCGTCTATCAGTGTGTATTTCTTTACAATCTATAGTGACCGGACCGGCCCAACACCCAGGCCAGGAGTCTGGGGCGTTCTCTAGAACTGCTTTTGGACGGTAGTTCCGTGCCAAACTTCTGGATCTTACAGTATGTGTCCATGGGGCGGGTTTTCGTGGCTTTTTTTGCACGTCCTTTTGACTCAGTGAACACATGCATGTTTTATAAAAATCGCCCCTGCTGTTTTTATTGTAAATGTTCCCATGTAAAGGTATTTTTTTAATATAATACTTTTCGAAGAAAACAAAAAACATTCTCGTCAAAAACACTATAAGAAAAAACAAAACAAAACAGAAAATTTATGGGGTCACAGATGGCTTTAAGCAAAGTCAAAATATAGCAAAAAGAAACAGTTACATGATTGTAGCAAAGGCTCGCTTAAGGAGTAATACAGGAACGGTACAATAAAAGGCAAAGGAGAAGGAAAGACAAATCAACCTTTAGGCCAAATGTTTTTCGTCGAAAAAAAAAAAGATGTAACAGGATAGAAAATTAAACAAATAAAGAAATTGTAGAATACTTCACAAATGCAGATACTTATCATCAAAAACGCGCGTCGAAGGAATAGGTTTTTTAGTCATCAATGTGTCACCCATTTCAGTGATGACCACACCCATCGTTGCTTGACAGTTCAGTTAAGTGTGACTGTCAATGCGATTCAACCCTCTGATTTCTGTTTTGATCATCCGTTATTCACCGACCGAGCCGTTTTCCAGTGTTCTAGGATAAAGACCAGAATAGTCACGTTTCTTTTGTTCTAGGGGAAATTCATCTCAGAATAGTGCAACTTTGAGGTCTCCACCAGTCGACTGTCGTGGCTTGATCTGGTCTTGTCTTCAAGTATTAGCTCGGATTGACGTGAAATGGTCTCGCAACTTTGTCCAATTCTTTGAAGACAGACGGAAGATAATTTGTGTGTGTGTGTGTGTGCGTGTGTGTAGGTGTGCGTGTTTCATCTTGTTTTAAATTTTAGCGGCATTTCCCATTGTACTGTCTTGTTTCTTTATCATCACAGACAGTTTTGCGTGGGTACTGTCTGTCCTGCCCTTTAAAGAAAAACAGAAAATATGAAAATTAGCCTTGTTGTCTCTGGCGGGACAGTCTTTCAAAATGCCGGCGTTTTTAGCCGGTGCTATGAAGATCACACGGGTTACCGCAGAAAAAGAAAGACCTGGCGGGTTTCAAAGGGCTTGGAGGAAAAAATATCGATAAAATAATATTGAAAATCAAACCGCAGCCCAGTTGGCTTTGAAATAACACGAGCGACCGAATTTGTGTATGTGTGAGTGTGCCTTTTTTTGCCCTTAAATTACATGTGTTGAGATCGTGAGGCAAATCAAAGGGAATGCAGAACTATGTGTGGTTCAGGCAGAAGCCTAAATGAAACGGTCGATGCGGCGCTGTTGAAAGATGCAATCTAAAGAAGGAAGGTTTCTATATTATTATCTTTTTTTTTTTTTTTGCACAGTTTTTGCTGCATATAAGCTGTTCTAACTTGTTGCTCGAAAGGTAAACACCAAAACAGTAAAGAGATCTATAATCATTAATGATTTATCCTAATAAACTGTAGAAAAGAGGCTTGATCGAAGGTCCACATAGCTATAGAGCACGCAAAATGAATTATAATTATGATTAATATGAATTTAAGTAGATAAATGGATAAAAAATTAGATATCCATACAATGAAAACAATCGACAGTTAACTTCTTGACTTTCTACGGAAAGGTTTTGCAGGGGAACAGAAAAAAATACAAACAAAAATGTCCATTGGTTTCAGGAATAGGTCATAAAAAGAAATTAGTAATCGTTCCTAGGCAAAAACAGGACGCCTTCCAGTGTCTTTTTGCTTTGTCGCGTTCAGTATAGATGTTTCTAAGACAATTGAAGGCGCGTGAGTCATAATTAACGCCCATGAAGCACCGCGTCAGTTCTTTTAAAGTAGTATGTAAAACCTCTGTCAACCTCTCATAAATGAAAGGTCACATAAACTGAAATGTCACATAAATTGCTATGTAAAGCAACAGGAAGTGGTCACCCTTTTTGTTGGGTGACTAAGATCTAGAACTTGTGGTACAACCGCCCAAAACTACGGGAGAATGCCCAGCCTGAAGACATGGGCGTAGCCATAAAGAGTAAGTTAATGAAAGTCATGGACCGAAACACTAACTGTTTGACGGGCTTTTAACTCCTCTTTTGAAATTCTCCTGTGGTCCGGCCCTGGCAAGAGTTCCAGTTCTCATTATAGAAGTGAGTGGTAATTTTAATTGCCTAGTCAAGAAAATTATCATGTAGCTAGAACAGAACAAATGGTCCCCCTGTTCGATGTGCACACTGGTAGCTTTTTAGTTAGGGAGACTAAAGATTTACTGCATGATTGTTTTTCGGTTGGTGAAAGTGTTGCCATAAAGCCCAGACACAATAGCTTCGGTTTCGTTGCTTTCGGCTCATTTTCGGTCGTTTTGTCGAAAGACGTAGGTCTCAATGAAAACGAAGTTAGACGAAAACGGAAGTACTATGCGCTCTAAAAGCAGCTATAGAGGTTTCTGACATATTCTTGGCTCTTCGACAAGACGTTATTCGGCAAAACGGCCGAAAGCGAAACGAGACCGAAGTCTGTACTTTTCTCCTGCTGCGTCCAATAAAATATACAAAGATTGCTTCGTTTGGATATTTGTAGCTTTACTTGGTTTGGTTAATTTAAGAGCAACTGCCTGCCATTGTTAGTCGGTGGGTGGTGCTAACAGATCTTACAGTCAGCTTGGGACTTGCTAAACGGGTTATTCAAGACTCATCTCTGAGTTGTCAGATGCAGCCATGGAATCATGACCTTTATTGTATATGAAATGAAATCAAGGATGATCTGCAGATTCTGTCAATAACTCCATGTTTTTATATATTGAAGGGATATCCCTTCTGCTGTGTGTTTGGATACCGCGCAACTTTAAATTCAACACAATATTTCTTCAGCTTTGTATCCTTTCCTACAACTAGCACCCACCCACCCCCCTTTTTTTGTCTCTCTGGTACTGATTATATTCAAATAAGTCTCTGCTTGTCAGTTTGCCTGTCTTTGACTCTTTATGTCTCTGCCTTTCGCTATTACCAAACTTTAACTCTTTGTTTGTCTGTTATCTACCTGCCACTGTTTATAATTATGTTTTTCTGCATGTCTGCCTAGCTCTAGAACTGGCCTTCCATTTGCCTGTTTGACTGTCTGACCGAATGTCTGTCTTTCTATCTGTCTGTCTCTATATCTGTCTGTCTGACACACCACCTGTCTATCTATCTATCTATCTATCTATCTATCAATCAATCTATCAATCAATCTATCTATCTATCTATCTATCTATCTATCTATCTATTTGTCTGTCTATCTATCTATCTATCTATCTATCTATCTATCTATCTATCTATCTATCTATCCATCTATCTATCTATCTATCCACCTATCATCTATCTATATATCTATCTATCTATCTGTCTGTCTTTCTGTCTGTCTGTCTGTCTGTCTGTCTTTCTGTCTGTCTGTCTATCCGTCTGTCGTTCTATCCGTCTGTCTTTCTATCTGTCTGTCTGTCTGTCTGCCTCAGTCCAATCCGCATCCATGGGAAATCTTCTCACCCTTGAACATGACGTTTCGTGATACAGACGCCTAGGCTGATCTTTAACCTTGCAGATGTTAATGAAGCCAGTATTAGCTGTGCTATTGTCACCAGGGAGAAAATGTGCGAGACAACCAGAGAATTTGTTTCCCTCGCGCGTGCAGACAAGGCCCGGCCCTCTGGTGGCGAGAGGTTATGAACAAATCGGGACACATGAACCGCTTAATTTGATATTATGCATGACTTACTGGGATATTATTTTTGTTATTATGTTGATGTCGGCGGTGACCGTGAAGCCCGTTAGAGCCGGAGTGAATACCGTGTCTTGTACGCATTGGTAGGCGTCGTCGCTGGAAATGTCTCTTTGAACTTTGTAGGTAATAATCGTAGGGAAGGTTGAGGCACTATTTTTATTCTTTTCTAAACGACTGTTGTTGGAGCAACTGTCGATATGTGTTGACAAAGGGAGAGAGTTCTAGAGCCCGGACATGGAATGACCCGAGACATAGGGATCCCGAAACCAATCAACTCGCCAAATTCCCCCCGTCACGCTGTTCGGGTATCAACGATGTCAATAATGCACATCTCATCCTTTCATAATAGAACAAAACACATACTTGCACAATTTGGTGGACACATACAGAGAGCTGGGATGATTCTTTTAGAAAACCCACTGTCTCAAGAGTGACCATCCAAAGTGATTTAATATTGAATTTTTAAAAAAATGTATATGTGCATGTCAGGAAAATTTTATTTGTTGATAAATCAGAAACTGTTCAATAACAACAAGAACAACAAAAGCATTGGGCAGCAAGTGACGTGGTTGAGATACGGAACGCTGAACATAGGGGAGATAAACTCTCCAGACCGTAGCGAATAAAATAGTTATTACCAGTGGACAGTTTTTACCTTGAACTCATCAACCCTTGCATAACTGATGACATCATTATCATCATCACCATACTCTAATGACGTATCAAGGAAAGAGACAGTAAAACCCAATTTCGTAACAAGGCAGTATAAGGTAGGTATCGTACTAAGCCCGGAACGGCACAGTCAGCTGCTGGCAAACAAGAAGTGCACAACAGAATTTCCTATGTTTTCTTAGTAAATCCGGGCAGACCCTGTCACACTGAGCCCAGTCAGACACAGACAGTTTCTGCTATTATTTCTTCAGCGTTCATTTTGCTGGCGGCAACTGGCTGTGATGTTCCGCGCTTAGTTTAATATCGCCCTAACGGAGTTAATGGGTGAACTCGTAACTAAGAGACCAGCGATTACAAAATTTTGTGAACTGCCTCAAGTTTTTAAGATAATTTTCGTGGACACGTCCGTTTGGACAAATTAGACTTCATGTATTTTGAAACCACAAAAAAAAAAACAACCATAACGTATTTTAGTTGAGTAACATCGGCAAGTATCGGAGTTTCGTTCTATGCCTTTCTTTCCACATTGCTGGTCCCAAAATCAACTTTATCACATCTATGTACTCTGGAAAAGAATTTTCATGCATCGCTAAGCTTGGTCTGATCTTCGATACGGTTGGCACAAAGAAATTGTGAGGTTCATCTTGCCCGGGTCGACTAGTAAGCATACAATACAGGAAGGTCTATTGATTCGTGTGTACTGTAACCTTGTTTTATCTGAGTTTTGTATGCAGAAAGAAAGGAAAGAGATTACCACGTGAATGTAATTGCTTTTTTCGCGGTGCTGGTGACAGTTGTTACGTTGGTAAATACAACAGACAGAAGATATCCACAGGGGTTCTAAATGTATATGCTGGGTTAAGTGAGGTATACATGATTATGAATAGATTAGGACAACAGTCACAGCAAAATCAATCATGAACTTGCACTGGCGCGCTGTGCTAACAGTGAGCTCATCTGAATATCAGCATCACTGAACCAGTTTGAATTTGGGCTGAGTATCAAAAGAAACGCACCTCGTTCGCACCTGAAGATTTCAATTGGAATAGTACACTTCTTTTTTTTTCTAGCACAAGGAGTCTTTGAGTCACAGCAATATCTGGGACAAAATTATTTTATTTAAAAAATTCAACTATAAGGTCTTTCAAATTCCGTTATTTTTTCAGTTTTTGGTTTTTTTAAATTTTTTTCCTCATATAATTTCGGCCTGACACAAAAAATATAGGTCAGCACAAAGAAAAACGTGTCATTTTCTGAAACAAGTGGATGAGCTCTAAAGACGTAGGGAGAATAACACTACTCATTACGTACAGCCCTTAATGATGGTCACAGTCACAGTCAGATGGAGGACGAATTAGACGTGGGTGGCAAGCACGGCAAATTGCTGCAGTCTACAAATACATAATAATATTTTAATGTAATTATTTATCATTGTCATAACGCGTTGTTGTTGTTGTTTTTGCTGTCTCTAGCCAGAGGAGGGGTGGTAAAATCTGAAGTCTACAAGGGTTAATACCAAGAGAGGAATGCGTACGACGGCGATAGTGGGCATGGAATAATTATGGGAGCGAGACTGCAGTTGACATGTATTCAACCTGAGGCAGTTGCCCTGCCAAAATGGGCATTGCAGTTTAGTTACCAACTTACCTAGGAAACGGGGAGATGTGGATAGATCTTGTTTAGTACCACGAATAAAAGTATGGTGAGCGAGAGGGAGAAACTGAGACAGGGAGACAGAGATAGAGAGAAAATGAGGGAGGGGGGAACTCGAAAGATAGCAAGGAAAAGAAAGAAAGAAAAGGAAATTCGGCAGAAAGAAAGAAAGATGACATAGAGGGAGAGAGAGAGAAAACACGGAGAGAAAGAATGAAAAAAAGAGAAATGGAGAGAGAGAAAGAGTGAAGAAAGGAAAGAAGATAGACATATAGAGCAAGGAAGAAAAAAGACACAGAGAGAGAGAGAGAGAGAGAAATGCGGAGGTAAGTTTATCCCGAGCAACACCGGCACTCTGTTCTAGTCATTTCTATAATATAAATAACAAACGCGCCACTCGCACTTTTATTCAGTTTGCCATCGGGAAATCAGGGTATGATTTTTCAGGGTATTTACTGTACCTACTCGTGGGCAACTCGTTGCTAACGTTGTACTGCCAGTGCAGAGAGGAGAACATTGTAATGGACAGGGGGGGGGAACCGGAACGAGTTCCTGGGCAGAAATCGATGAGAACCGTAATTACTACTAATAATACTCTTAATTAAGTTGGAGCCAGCCAGCTTCGCCGAACCCTGATTCTGGGATAGATTTACACGTAAAACCAAAAGTATGCGAAAACTATGTTTATTTAATGGAGCAAAAAAATGCTATTATGTTTATCAGTTGGGCGAGCATTTTGTCTAAAAATCCATGAAGCCAGTATTTTATATCTCCTCATTAGGAACGAATATTATATTAATCTAAGAAAGGAGTATCTTATACTAACTAAGGGATGAGTATTTCATTTCACTAAGGAGGGAATACTCTATATTTATCTCAGGATAGAATAGTTTAGATTCATTCAAGAAACAAAGAAAAAAGAATACTATTTAGCCTAGGACGGAACATTTCATATTTATCTAAGGAAGTAATGTTTCATAATATCTGTCTAAAGAAGATTATTTTTTTTAATCCAAGAGAGTGGTATTTTATATCTATCTAAGGAAGGAATATTTTATTTTTATCTAAAGAAGAATTGTTTCATACTTATCTAGGGAAGGAGTGCTTTATATTAATTGGGGAACGAGTATTTTATATTTATCTAAGGAAGGAATATTCTATATCTATCTACGGAGCGAACATTTTATAGTTATTTATGGAACTACTCCCAGTAGTTTATTTTAAACAAGAAAGCCCACGCGGGACAATTGTCCCTGCCGAAGAACTTTCATGTTTTTTATTGTTGTTGTTTTTTTCGGAACTGTTTATTCACGAACAACCACACTCTTTGATCGTACTCCAATAATTATTGTGATTCACTCTCCCATGGTACGCATGTGTGCGGAACTTGAAAGTGAACACCACTGAGACACAGCCTAATGGCTTGGTGGCCTAAATAGTTGACATCAATCAAACACTCGCCGAGATAATTGAAATTAAAAAAAACAACAACACCAAAGGAAACATAAGTTGAACATTTTCCCTTACAAAATCTAGCTTGAGACGAACTGCTTCAATAATGGATATTTCGTTTCACTACGACCTCCGACAATAGAGCACTTTCGACGTGCAAGACCATCTTGATATGAAACAAAATTATAGATTTACGAGTACTAGCTGAGGCACTCTGGGTAAACCTGCTTCTGTCCTCCATTCTTCTGTTTTTCTCCTTATCCTTTATCCTCTCTTCCCCTAAAATACACTCCCCCAAGTGCACCAGTGCGCTACGCACATTGTTCTTTGCAGGGATAAGTCCACCGAACTGAACGCTCTTGAAAGGCAGTGAAATAAAAACCATAAAAATCGAAAGAGGACATAAAATATAAAGACTAAATGAATCGAAAAGGCGTATTTTAAAAATAAAATATGGACTCCTTAGCATTTGTAATTATCAATGGCCGTGTTAATAGAACCTGGGTATCAATTGTAATCTGGATACAATTTTTTTTTAGATAATACTCTTGGCGGTGTAGTCAGTGACTAGTGCCAGGCATCGACAAGAAATCCAGAAACATGATATAGAGACAATCAAAATATATGGCAAAAAAGAAAAAGTTGCATGTAGCAAAGCCTCTCGAAAGAAATAATATAGAAACAACACAATAAAACACAAAGGAAAAGGAAAGACATATTAAAGTTTGTCTTTGCTTCAAGCCCCTCCGCGACCCGAATAATTTTCTGTTTTCTCATTATATTTTGTCAAATATAATAATACAGTATGGATAAGAAGAGCGACTTGAGTATACATTTCAAAGAATGTCTGTGTACTAGTGCTGGGCACGACTCCGACACCAGTGTCGACTCCTTAGGTACTGACCTTCACTTTGCGACTCCGACACCAGACTGTGGTACCGGTACCGGTACTACTGCTAACACTGCAGTGGCTCTCTAGTTTTCTTTCTCAAATACATTGCTTGATTTATATTTAATACGGGTAAACATTACATTAGTTTAAAAAGATTTTAAATATTTAGAGAATTATTCCTGCGTCCTCTCAACACTGCAGGACCGTACCAGGGCCTCACACGCTACAAGAGACAGCCTACTAAAGTTTGACAGCTTGCTTTTACATCATCCAAATTCTCAGGGTTAGTGCCGGATTCGGGGTCTGGGAGTCGATACTAAGCAAGTATTGGAGTCGTGATGTCACTTTTTCGGGTCAGTGTCGAGGTCAGAGTGGACACCAGTGTCGAAACTTGTCAGCAAGAAATTATGTTGTCGGAGCCTGAGGTCGCGACACTGAAAAAGTGCTGGTGCCGCCCTACTGTAATACTGCAGTGGCAGACAAAACTATTATCATAATTATAGCTGATGTTGTAACAAAGAAGATAATTCTTCCTAGCCCAAGTTATTAAAAGCCAAGATCCACGGGGATAAGTGGTTGTAGAAAGACAAGAAGAAAATATTGTCATATGAAATGAAATTAATAGGTGCTTGAAAATAAACCTGCTTTTAGAATTGTAGCGGAAGAATAAAGAAGAAAGTGGCTGGAATGATGTTACATTCTTTCCCTCAGCGAATCTACAGACACCATCTCATGGCTTTTGAGACATCTTTATGTCCTAGCCTTGAGTTCGTATTTCCTACGTCATTAGATATAAGATAAGTTCGATAGGAATCACTTTTCTCTTCCCATGAGGGAAATTCGCTTCCACAGAGTGGTTAGGAGCCCAGACATGGTATACATAATAATGTTACGGATCATTACACAAACATAACCATTGCTCAACAACAGACAGATTACGTCATGAAGTAAGACGGTATGGAACCTGAGTAAAATATGGCACACATCTAGCTATAATGTCTTGTTGGGGCAAATTGCGGATGGTATAGACCCTTTTCATTTACCGTCCTCCATATCACGTGATTTGCAAACAAAATGGCGGCGTGCCCCACTTGTAGGGCGGAAGCGGTGGACAACAGTCGAACGATGCCATCCTCTTGTTGGGCACCCAGCTGTACAAACCCGTTACGTGCTGGTTCTGGCATAAAAATGCATCTTTGCTTAGACTGTGCACATCAGATGCCATCATCAAGGCAAGTTGAGGTTTTTGCCCTACACGGTGCTTTTCGAAGCCGTGCGGCTCCCCGCAAACAACCGTAACGCGGAAGTTGAAAGGGTCTATAAAAGATCTTCAGTATCGTTCTCTGTTTGCTTCGATGTGTATTGTTGCTCGTGTGCAAGCAAAAAGGGGAACGAGGGGGTTGGGGGGGGGGGGGGAGGGGGGAGGTTCATATTGTGCTTTCATTGTATGCTCCTCATCTTAAGGGGTTTTTCTTTTTTTTTCGGGCGCTCTTTTCTTGAAGTTTGAATGCTTGAATTTTACTTGCAATCATAGATAAATATTTTCTCCAAAGCACGACGAACGATTATGGGCGTGTCTAATTTTGGGATGGGGTGGGAAGGTTGGGTGGGGTGGGGGGTGTGGTCTGTATGTACATGTCCGTTCACGGGTACCCGTGTCTGCGTGGATTCGTGTGCTTGTGTTTATGTGTGTTAAAGAATAATCATTTATATGTGAACAGTATCGTGCATGATACCAGTTTTTGGTGTTGGGCAGTCTTCGTTTTGTTATTTCTACTGTGTATTTTTTGTTTAATTTTTTTGTTTATTTGATCAATTTTTAAAAAAAAAATTTTTTTAATTATTACAAATTCATTATTATATGATAAATACTAGAGGTGATGTACATAAAATGGAATAGTGTAACTAAAAGTATATTCAGCAAAAGCCGATGGAGATAGAAATTCATATACAATTATGAATAAACACCAATTAATGAGAAATATGTTAAAATGATGGGCCGTTAAAGAGAAAGAAAACTGGTACAATGGATCTCTTAAAATGGTACAATATTACATTGTATGTATAAGTATACTATTTCTCAATGACGAAAACGTAAAATGAAAAACATGGACGGAACGGATTTTAAAAAAAAAATAATTTCAGTTCTTCCTTCACATCAGCTGCTTGTACATTTCTCTATCGTTGCATAACAATTACAAAAAAACTATTATTGACGTTAACGATTACATAACTGAGGATGTCAAACGTAAGTATTCATTTTCCAACCCTCCGTACAAGTAGACAGAATATTGACCGTACTAAACTGAAGCAGACCGTATCAACAATAACATGGTAACGTACTTAACACTCTTTAGCACGAATACCTGTCCAAAGAAAACAAACAATAAAAATGGCATCTCCCTTAAATTTTTATGTAGATGACATCATTAAATGGATGTGCCAGAAAATGATAAATAGTTGTAATAGTGGTTTGGCATTCAGGTTACGACCTTGAATCTTGGCCCAGCCCAGAAAAATATTTCTGGGTCAACCTGAAAATGAGCGGGTTGGAAGTCACGGGCGCATGCCCAACCCTGTAATTTTCCATCTATTTGCCTTCAGTTGTTGTTGTGTAGAAAGGCACGCGCTTGAGGGCAGATAAACAAATACTGAATCGTGTTGTCAGTAGTGAGCTAGTGTCATTTTCTGCTGATTTTTAATAGGGTATGTATAAGAACCTATCTATTTCTCTGTCAATCTATCTATCTATCTATCTATCTATCTATCTATCTATCTATCTATCTATCTATCTATCTATCTATCTATCTATCTATCTATCTATCTAATCTTTCTACCTAGCTATCTGTCTGTCTGCCTGCCTTCCTGCCTGTCAGTCAGCCAGTAAGTCTATCTGTATGTCTATCCCATCTAGCTATCAGTCTATCTATGTGTCTGTCTATCTATCTATCTATCTATCTATCTATCTATCTATCTATCTATCTATCTATCTATCTATCTATCTATCTATCTACCTAGTTATCTGTCTGTCTGCCTGCCTGTCAGTCAGCCAGTCAGTCTATCTGTATGTCTATCCCATCTAGCTATCAGTCTATCTATCTATCTATCTATCTATCTATCTTTCTACCTAGTTATCTGTCTGTCTGCCTGCCTGCCTGCCTGTCAGTCAGCCAGTCAGTCTATCTGTATGTCTATCCCATCTATCTATGTGTCTGTCCATCTATCTATCTATCTATCTATCTATCTATCTATCTATCTATCTATCTATCTATCTATCTATCTATCTATCTATCTATCTATCTACCTAGTTATCTGTCTGTCTGCCTGCCTGCCTGCCTGTCAGTCAGCCAGTCAGTCTATCTGTATGTCTATCCCATCTATCTATGTGTCTGTCCATCTATCTATCTATCTTTCTATCTATCTATCTATCTATCTATCTATCTATCTATCTATCTATCTATCTATCTATCTATCTATCTATCTATCTATCTATCTATCTATCTATCTATTTTTATTCCTCTGCTATTTGTTTGGTGCTTCGACTACTACTGACATTATTGTACGGACTAAACTAGAGATGATTAAATGGTAAATTCGAACTGTCATTTAATTGTACACCACTAGCACAAAAAAAACCCACCAAAAACACAAACACATTCAAGGAAATTATTACACTGCCTGCAGAAGAAGTTATACATCATCGTACAGAATGTAATACACTACATGATTATAATTATATACATTAGAAAATAATATATCAATTTGCGGCATTTCTATCTGACCGAATAGTCTGAAAGAATATTAATATTATTAAAACTCTAGGGTTTTAGTTATAAAGACTGTGATTTATCTTTTTGAGGGCTTTGTGCCAGTGCAGAACGTTGAAAAGATGACCGCTGACTATATTCTATGTTTTCCTATTAGATGTGTAAATTATAAAGATTGTCTACGACGTACATGCGGATGCTTACTTCAGTGCAAAACCCCGAAAAGACGACTGTTTACAGTATTAAAATTTTATATTTTACTTATGAACACTGTCGTAATAATGTATCTGGCGTTGACTTGAGTGCAGAACCTGGAAAAGGCGACTATTTACTGTATTTTATGTTTTACTTATAAAGACTATCATAATGATATATCTGGGGTTGACTTGAGTGCAGAATGTCGGAAAGGCAAATGTTTTCTATATTCTATGGTTTAATTAAAAAGGCTATTATTATGATATATCTTGGGTTGACTCTAGTGCAAAACCTCGGAATTCCCACCGTTTTGTAATAGATTTACTGACCGAAGATGTCAACATTCATGTAAAGATAGCAGTCAGAATGTTCTCCTCTCCTTCATACAGGGGTTTTTATCCTGGAAGTCTGTAGGATCTTTTTTTTTTCGGGGGGGGGGGGGGGAGGGTGTGTGTGTGTGGGGGGGGGGGTAGAAGTAACAAGCTGAGCCTAAGGAATGTTTCCCTATCTGTATGTCTATCTATCTGTGTTTCTGCCTGTCTGTCTGGCTGTCTTTCTGTCTGTTTCTCTTTCTCTCTCTCTCTTTTCTCTCTCTCCATCTCTCTGTTAGTCTGTCTTTGCGTATGTATTCTTTTCACTTTTGCGTTTATGTGTTTGTGTATCAAACAGAGAGAGAGGGGGGGGGGAACGTTTGGGGGAGGGAGAGAGAGAGAGAGAGAATGAATGAGAGACCCAGAGAGAAAGAGGGAACATGAGGGGGAGGGAGAGAGAGAGAATGAGAGACCCAGAGGGAGAGAGAAGGAACTTGGGGGAGGGGGGAGGGAGGTGGGGGGGAGAGAGAGAGAGAGAGAAAGTGAATTACCGGGCAACGTGGGACAGAAGGCTAAGGGAGGTTCTTTTCTTTGGTGGAGGGTGAGAGGCGGAGGGCACAGATGATCTTCACAACTTTGAAAGGCATCACGAAACAAACAAACAAATAAATAAACAAAAACCGCTAAAAATCCCTGCGTTACATGAATGACTACATGTATGTAGGGCTAATGTTTGTCTGACTCTAATGAACTGCTCAACGCCCGGCTGTCTGCCTGATTTACCTGTAATCGTGACAGACTTCATTAATGGAACCTGGGACCTGGGAGAGATGACAAGCAGGTCTGTCTGTTGCGCAGCTGATTAAATGTGCGGATTGTGAGCGAAATGTGTGTTGATGTATGAATTAACAGCAACAAAAATTGAAGGAATGTTTGATTTATTCTCGTTTTTGTTTCCTGGAATCTTGAAATGTTTTCTGTTAATTTGATATAATTTTATTCTCTTTGGTGTGTTTATGTTGTTTTTTTGCATGCGTGTGTGTGTGTGTTTTTCTGTGTGCACATTGAGTGTGTTATTTGGGGGCGGCGGTAGAGTGGTGGGGGAGGGGGTGAAAAAGCGAAAGAGAAAGAGAGAAGAGAGAAAAGTGAGAAAGCGACAGAACGAGTTAATGAGAGAGAGAGAGAGAGAGTTAGAGTTTGGGTTTAGATAAATCAGGCCGACCAGATAAGGACAATAGTGTGCTAGATAAAAGAGCAAAATGTTAGAATAGACCAGAACGACAGGACAGAGGAAAACCCTGCCAAAAATGCCAACTGACATCACCCGCGGAGAGAGAAAGAGAGAGAGAGGGAAGAGAGAGAGGGAGCGAGGGGGAAAGAAAGAGAGAGGGGGGAGAGAGGGAGCGAGAGGGAAAGAGAGAGAGGGGGAGAGAGAGGGAAAGAGAGAGAGAGGGGAGAGAGAGGGGAGAGAGAGAAAGAGAGAGAGGGGAGAGAGAGAAAGAGAGGGAGGGGGAGAGAGAGAGAGGGAAGAGGGAGAGGGAGCGAGAGGGAAAGAGAGAGAGGGGGGAGAAAGAGAAAGAGAGAGAGGGGGAGAGAGAGAAAAAGGGAGTGAGAGAGAGGGAGAGAGAGAGAGTGAAAGAGAGACAAAGAGAGAGGGGGAGAGAGAGGGGGGAAAAGAGAGAGAAAGTGGGAGAGAGAGAAAAAGAAAGAGATAAGGAGAGAGAGTGGGAAAGAGAACGAGACAGACAGAAAGAAAAAGGCGTATTTTAACCCTTCCTGGCACAAACCCCATCCGATAATCAACACTGACATGTTATCTTCGTATGGCAGTGACGACGCCAGCAAGGAAAAAAGAAAAAAGAAAAATAAATAATGACATCTTTTAATTTTCTTCTTCTCTTGTTGTTGCCGATGTTGTTTCTTGGCCTCACCGGGAGAAAATATGTTTAAGGTCAAGTGGAAATGATTACCTTGGAAGGTCAGAGGCGGTGTCCTACCGTAATTTTCTCTAGATTATATTCTTCCTTGTTGAGGTGTAAAATTGCAGGCACGAAAGGTGAGAGAGACACAGGATGATACTGAATAGGGGGAGAGTCGGGTGGGGATAAGAGAAGTGATAGAGACGCAGAGGAGAGTGACTGTGGGGGTTATGGAAGAGGGATAATGGGGAGGAGGAGACAGAAAGAGAAAGAGAAAGACAAGGCTGTCGGAGGTCAAAGATTTTGCGCGTGGGTGAAGACTACTTGGTGGACAGCAGAGTTGTAGGAGGGATGATGATGATGATATGTGTATGTGTATGTGTGAGAGAGAGAGAGAGAGAGAGAGAGAGAGGGAGAGAGAGAGAGAGAGAGAAGGAGAGAGAAGGAGAGAGAAGGAGAGAGAATGAGTGAGTGAGTGAACAGATGTGAAATCTGTTAGTCCCATGTTTTGAAAAAGAACCATACAAACGACATCGCGGTATTATGCTCATCGCTACCTCTAACACGAGACCTGTTCTCCATTCCCAGAACTCCACATGACAAATCTTTTCTTGTCAAATGTTCTATGAACTTCTTGGAGGAATTGCATATGTTCTGCGGGTGGAGTTTTATTTAAATAAAGAAACATTCAATGTGTATAGGATAGAAGATATACATAACAAGTAAAACAGAAGGTAATACATAACAAGTAAAACAGAAGGTAATACATAACAAGTAAAACTGAAGGTAATACATAACAAGTAAAACAGAAGGTAATACATAACAAGTAAAACAGAAGGTAATACATAACAAGTAAAACAGAAGGTAATACATAACAAGTAAAACAGAAGGTAATACATAACAAGTAAAACAGAAGGTAATACATAACAAGTAAAACAGAAGGTAATGCATAACAAGTAAAACAGATGGTAATACTTAACAAGTAAAACAGAAGGTAATACATAACAAGTAAAACAGAAGGTAATACATAACAAGTAAAACAGAAGGTAATACATAACAAGTAAAACAGAAGGTAATACATAACAAGTAAAACAGAAGGTAATACATAACAGGTAAAACAGAAGGTAATACATAGCAAGTAAAACAGAAGGTAATACATAACAAGTAAAACTTAAGGTATACATAACAAGTAAAACAGAAGGTAATAAATAACAAGTAAAATAGAAGGTGTATAATTATGACAAGTATAACAATATTCTTTCCGTTCCTGTAGAATTATGTTCCATGCTCAGACCAGTGAAGCGTTTTTCTTATTAGGAGTTGAGCTAGTAGCGATCAGCTGTAAAGCCTACGACATCGTGTTCTATCTGAATCTCTTTCTTTACTACTCGTGTGTTCAATTAACGACGCTGTTCCTGGGCGAGAATCAAGCCGAGTACGCTGTTCGATTCCATAGTCTCTCCGAGATTTCATTTGGTTTTTCATATGGCCTAAATATTAAATATCGATCTTTGGCATTGTTTAGAGACTGGGGTCGAATCAGGCTATCATTATTCATCGGAATGAATCTGCAGCCGAACAGATCGAATTTGGTCCTTTTTAATAACGAAGATTTCCTACCCCCATGTATATGTCACTCTTAGATGGGTTTTGTTGAGAGAAGTGGTTTGCTGTTTTTTACATAAAGATGGTTGTAGACGACGCACCATAGGCCCCTTTTTTAAGAACAATTCCCTACCCCCTTCCGTACGTCATATTTTGGTGAGTTCTTGTTGAAAGTTTATTTAACTATATAAAAATGGTTGCAGACGGAGTACCATTATGCCCTTTTGAGGAACGATGATTCCCTACCCATTTCTGCACATCATTTTTGATGAGTTATTTTTGAAAGAGTGGTTTGTCTCTTTATATAAAAATGGTGTAGACGAAGCACCATAAGCTTTCTTTAAGAACGATGGTTTCCTACCCACATCTGAATGACATTTTTGGTGAGCCCTGCTTGAAAGTGTTGTTTCTTTATTTATATAAAAATGATTGGAAGCGAAGTACCATAAGGCATTTTTAAGAAAGATTATTTCCGACTTTTTTCTCTTTTTTTTTTGTGTGAGTTTTTATTGAAATTTGTGATGTTGTTTGTTTGTTGTTGTTTTTTATATGTGAGTGAAAGAAAATGTATCACAGTGCCATTTTAAGAGCGTAGTGATAGTTCATTTACCACGATTCTGTTATGGATTAATTAAAAGGGTTTTAATTCTGAGATGTGTGCATTAAAATCGCATCCCCGGCGGGGTTCAAACCTGTAACCTCTCGCACCTGGCTACGGCCATTGGACCACGGCTTTGGCATTTCAGGTGGGGGTTTTCCTTATGAAATAACCCTTCGTCCTGCTCCTCTAGTGTTTTTTTTTCTAGCTAAGGCTGTCAGTTAAAAAAAAAAGTGGGCTGGATTAACAAGACAGAACAGAATGTACTCGGATATTCGTGCCGTAATGACAAAGAGTCTTTTCCCTGACGATGAAAGTGTCTCCTTCGATCTGGTAATCGATCTTTTCTTTTCTTTGACCTTGAAGACAGTAGCGGTGATTATGGATTATATAACCACGCTCTGGTGAATCTAGAGAGAGATTCTGATCTGTTTCTCTCGCCCACACCACACACACACCCCGAATATCCATTCCTGTGCGTTTCTTTCAGACATGTAAATAATCGTAGGAAAGAATTGATTTATTTATTCCTGTTTTTAGAATCTCTAATCTTATTTATTTAAACTATTCTTATTGCCTCCCTCTCTCTTCCCCCCTCTCTCTCTCTCTCTCTCTCTCTCTCTCTCTCTCTCTCTCTTCTCCCCCGCCCTCTTTCTCTCTCTCTCTCCGTCATTCTGTCTGTCTGTTCTTTCTCTTTCTCTCCCGTCTCTCTATCTGACTGTTTCTCTCTTTCTCTTTCTTTATTTCTGTCTGTCTGTCTCTCTTTTCCTCTCTTTCTCTGCCCTTCTCTTTCTGTCTGTCCGTTTTGTCTCTTTCTCTCCCTTTGCTCTCTCTCTCTCTCTCTCTCTCTTTCTTTCTCTCTCCCCACCGTCTTCCCTCATCCATTTCGCTATCTTTTGTACATTGTTTCGTGCATTTTCACCCCCTGATCTCTTTTCCTCTTCTCCCTCTCCCTCTCTCTCACTCCCGCTCTCTCTTTCTCTGTCTCCCTCTTTCTCTCTGAATGATACTCGCCCTCCTCCTGCTTACCCGATGACACTGACCGCACTGTCTGTCTATCTCTCCTACTCAGTCTCTGACTGAAACGAACATTTTCTCCCTTCCTCCTTGCTGCCTCTCCTTGTGGGAATTGTCACTCTTATCCTTCACTACAGGATCGATCTGTCCATTTCACTGTCATTCTTCTCCTCTATCTTCACACTCTCTTATCCTCTCTGTGGCATCCACTTTTTTCAACCTTTCACTTTCTTTTTTAATCTCCCTGTATTTACTCTTCTTATTTCTCTCGCCCATCCACTCTCTTCTTTTTCTGTTTCTCTCCTCACCCACTCTCTCATCTTCTCTCACCCTCTCTCTCTTCCTCTCTCCCCTCATCCCGTCTCTGTCATCTTCTCTCTTTTTCTCCGATCACCCTGTCTCTCTTCTCTCTCTCTTTCTTTCTTTATCTCTTTCTCACCCTCTCTTTCTCCCCTCATTCCGTCCCTGTCATCTTCTCTCTCTTTCTCTCCTCACCCTCTGTCTCTCTTCTCTCTCTCTCTTTCTTCTTCTCTACCCCCCCCCCCCCCTTCTCGCTTTCTTTCTTTCTCTCTGTCTCACGAGGTGGCTCTCTCTCTCTGTATATCTCTTTGTCTCCCTCTTTCCTTTTCATTCTGCCATTTCTCCCCGCATTCTTTCTCTCTTTCTCACCCCTATCATCTCTCTCCTCTTTCGTGTTTAGAAAAACGATGATTTGCTTAATTTAAATAAATAAATAAACAAAATATTCTTCTTAACGTAATCATGTAAGCCGAAATCGTTTGGCTTTTCAATCATAACATCTTTTAGAAAACACTAAATCCTAAACTGGAGAATTTTCTGTTCAAGGCAACAGAAACAAATCGCACAAAAATAATCTGTTTCAATACATATCAATCAAAGAATATTTACAGATTAAAGGGACAATGTTTGAATAATAGCATTTCTTGTTTTTATATAAACAGACTGGCCAGGGGGTTTACCTCTGATCTGATGAAGGATTACTATTTACATTGACGGAGATGAAAGCCGCGATCCGGGGCAGTTTCTTTCTAAGCCTGTCCTAGTTATGTTTTACACACTGGCCACGCCGCCCACTCTCTTGGCCGTTTGTATTGCTGGAGTATGTGATGGATTCTCATTATTATGTAACTATGGTTTTGCTTTGATCATACAGTGAGTGTTGTTCTGTTTTGGCTATCTGTCTATCTATCTATCTATCTATCTGTCTGTCTGTCTGTCTGCCTTTCTGTCTGTCTGTTTGTCTGTCTGCCTTTCTGTCTGTCTGTCTGTCTGTCTGCCTGCCTACCTGTCTGTCTCTCTGTCTGTCTGTCCGTCAGTCCGTCCGCCCGACTGTTCACGTGCCTGCCTGTCTATCTATCTATCTATCTATCTATCTATCCATCTATCTATCTGTCTATCTATCTATCTATCTATCTTTCTATCTATGTATCATCTATCTATCTGTCTATCTGTCTTTCTATCTATGTATCTGTCTATCTATCTGTCTATCTATCAATTTATCTATATACGCTGTCGTGTCCCTTGATTATCTTAGCATTAAAATAGATTGTAATGAGGAAAAAGAATCACGAAGGCAAATAATGACCTCAAGTGCAACCATTCTCCCGATATATCGATTGATGTCGCCTGTAGATTTTCCATCTTCCTATACACCATGTTATCCTTGCATCTCTTCTCCTCTGTCCTACCTCCTTCTCTGTCAATCTATATCTGCCTGTACTCCTCCTTCTGGTTCTTTCTTTATCTCTTTCTTTCTATCTTTCCTTTCTCTTTCATGCAATTAATTTCTTATCCCCACTCATTGATTGTCTCCTTGGCTGTGTTATGCCCCCCTCTCCTCCCCGCCTCTTTTTTTCACTGCCTTTTTCTGTTGTCGTCGTCTTTTCCTCTTTCTCCTTCTTTTCTCGTCGCTAGCCATTTCACACATTCTCTTTTCTCTCCCTCTTTCTCTCTCTGGCTCTCTTTTCCTTTTCTTTCATCCCTTTTCCCCCTCTCATTTTTTCTCCGGTTCTTTCTTTCCCTCTTGGGTTCCTCCTCTTCCTCTATTCTTTACCTCTTTCTTTTAAATCTTCACTGGAGCCTTCTGTTTCCTCCCTACTTTCTGTCACTCTTTACCACTTCTCTCGTCTTTCATTTTCTCTCACATCCAGTTCTCTTTTTCTCTGTGTTTATCCAAAGTTTGCTCTTTTTCTTTGTAGTTTTGGGAGAGATTTTTATGGGGTAAATTATAAAAAAAAATTGGAGCACCTTTCACACCTTGTAAGACAGAGGATCGGCAAGCACAAATTTACGAGAAAAAGAATCCACAGAAATACCAGTCAAATCTCTTTATTCTCTCCAGCCACGCCAAGTGATGGTAATGATTGTTTACTGCAGGTCTGGACGCCAGCAGTAGCAATAGAGAGAAGGGCCGTGTCAAGACGTATGGGACTTTTGCTTTAAAGTGCAAACTTATGGGTGATCCATAAAGTGATGAGCGATCGATTTTGTCAGTCTTTTCTCTTGCTCTCTTCGAATGATAACAATAAATAATATCTATATGGCGCTTCATCCCGTCAGATCGAGACCTTGTTTGTTTCATCTCCATTTTCTGAAAAACTGGAGATCTTTTAGTATGTAAAAGAGTTGTAACAAAATGCACGGTTCGACACTTGTTTGAAATGCGTTGTGGCACTTATCAGGCTGTTTCATAGTTCCGATTTATTGCAACCCCTTATCATAATAGTACAGTCGCAAATGCTTGGCGTTGAATTTCTCATGTGTGCAAAAAGCGTTGTTAGAACAAAAAAGAACAAAGGTTGCGAAATGCAAGCTCTAAGATCTTTACTGTAAACATCACAAACAAAGATGTCTCGCTGTTCTGAGTTGAGCTTCAAAGAAATGTGCCAGTATATGGAAGTATAAATAGGAATAAATTGTTGAAGGATATGAAGACCTTTGATTGAAAAGTACGTTTCCAAATATTATTTCTCCTTTTCTACCGACGGAAACACTTCACAAGTAATGTTTACAAAAACTAAAGATTTCTCCCGTTCTGATCCCAGTTTCCTGTGCTTTCATGGCAACCTGTGACAGTTCCAAAAATGCCTCCTGACTTCAATTCTAGCGGGACGGTCCCCTGTGGCACGGGGACTTTGATTATATTATTTTTTCTTGTGGTCTTCAAGCTGTTTTAAACTTTGGAAGTCATTTACTGAAAGGGATGGGTAGAGAATTTACTTACGGTTTTATTTTGGTGGTTTCTCTATCTATCTATCTATCTATCTATCTATCTATCTATCTATCTATCTATCTATCTATCTATCTATCTATCTATCTATCTATCTATCTATCTATCTATCTATCTACCTGTCTGTCTGTCTGTCTGTCTGCCTGCCTGCCTGCGTGCCTGCCTGCCTGCCTGTCTGCCTGCCTGTCTGTCTGTCTGTCTGTCTATCTATCTATCTATGCCTGTCTGTCTGTCTAGTTATCTGTTTGTCTGTCTGTCTGTCTGTCCATCTATCTAACTGCCTGTCTGTTTGTTTGTTTGTCTGTCTGCCTGTCTGTCTACATACCCATCCATCCATCGACCCACCCACCCACCCACTGGTCTGTCTGTTCGCCTGTCTGTCTGTCCGTCAGTGCATCCATCTGTCGTCTGTCTGTGTCTGCCTGTTTATTTATCTATCTATATAGCTACCTGTCTGTCCTTCTGCTTGCCTGTCTGTCTGTCTGTTTGCTTGTCTGTATCTCCTGGCCATTAGTTTTCAGTTCATTTTGGAAAATACTTTTTTCTGAACGCTTGATGAAGGATTTATTATCTGGAAACGAACATTTATTCCATTTTTTAATTATTCTTTGGAATATGTTGTATAATTATCTTTTTATTCTTTCTAACCTACGGCTTTGCATTATATTTGTTGGGGGGGGGGGGGGGGGCGCGCACATTTTAACACTTCGTCCACTTAGAATGACAAGTTTCTATAGGCCCATTGCGAACGACGTCACAGAGTGTTTTTGTTTTGTTCTTCCGACACCCAAGATAGCCGGTGGATCAGCTGATGAGTGTAACTTTGAGATATGTCTAAGGGGTTAAAATGCCTGCTGGTTGCATAGCAGTTGACTGTTATGACAGGGGTGGAAAGGCTGGGTCCAAGCTGGTCAGATTCCCTACCATCCGTGTAAACAAGGGAAATGAAGTGAAAGAATTGACCAAACGTCTCCCAGGTGCATGTACACACGTGCCATTGTTTACTGTAGTGAACTACTTTTAGCTCGCCGCTGGTTGGTTCGCGACGCCTCAAGTGCTCGCAGTGCAAATCAGCTGACGAATCAAAATCAATGCTACAATCGCCGTGGTGATATGTCGGTCCTTACATCAAAGATGGCCGATGTGCCCAATGGGCCTTTCTGCATACGTCCCTTCAGAATGACAAGATTTTATCTCCATTTTCCAGCTAAACTGATGTACACACTACTTCTACAGGTCTTCTCTATTGTGTGTCAAAGTATCAAGCATCCCCGGCATGTAATTTGTAAGTATTACTAAAAAGAAAAAAAAATATTTGCATAAATGCTATGATCACATGAAACTTCAATCCTCGATTTCTCAAAAGTTGACGGAAGGGAGTTAGAACCTTGTTATTCTGTGGGGACGAGTTGTAAGTTGATGTAGTGCAACACTGGGCTCTGAGATCAAGTGTTTCAAAATACTGGGTACACAAGACAGTGGACGAGAAATGTCACCCTGAAGAGTACAAGTAAATCCAATAATGCTGACACAAATTTGGTAGACTAGGAGTGGAAACAGTTTTTTGCTCTGAATGGACTGAAAATTACTGTGAAAACGACCAAAATGACAGAGAAGAAGAACCAGCAAATGTCAGCAATGTTTTCTTAGTTCCTCTCCCACCCACACACCCCTTTTCGGAGAGGTGGGGGGAGGGGGGGGATAATAGGAAGTGGAATGAATTCTCTGAAGGAATTTAATGGAACCAGCTGTTCATTGGTCAGGAATTTTGTTTTAATGTTTCTATTTTTACGTTATTTCGTCCATGGTTGGTGAAGGGTGCTAATAGTGCTGAAGCTTTTAGGCTAGGTGCCCACTTGCGAACTTGTTACTTTGCAGTCGCGTGGCATGTTTTTTTCTTAAATGTGGACGTCTGAATGGAGATGTCCGTACGTGAAAGACGTGGGCACCAACGCAGAGTCAACATGAACTGTAGGGTTAGGAGCGCACATGGGACTATTCTGCCGTTTGAATCTAACACCTAGTATTATGCATACTTGGGCCAAAATGAGTTCTTTGCATGTTCATACTCAGGGAAAGAAGACTCATCTTTCTAGAGTAGTTTGGTATCGATAACTCAATATTTGACTACCAGACTACTCTAGAAAGATGAGCCTTTTAGATTCAAACGGCAGAATTGCTGTCGTGTCTTAGTTTCAAGTTTCCTGTTGACCCAGCAATGTGCCTGCCTCTGACATGCATGTGTGGCGCATGTCCATGCTTTCGCCCCTAGATTTAAATGAAAAGAAAGAAAAAATTGCGACGCTGCTGCAGCGCATCAAAGTGGCATAGACAAAGTATGGCAAAAAGAACCAAGTTGTATGTAGCAAAGCCTGGAGTAAGAAATAATACCGGAACGATCAAATAAAATGCAAAGAAAAAGTTAAGACAAATCAATATTTCGGTTTGAAATCTTCGTTAGGAAAGAACACCAACAACAACTACAAAACCAAACAAAAAAAGATAGAAAATTGAATAGATATGCCATGTGCGCCATTAGCCTGGTAAGCGATTCTGCCAAGTACTTGTTATTTGGACAAGTGACACTATAAAGACGAAAACTATCTGTATGTAATAAAACTGTAGTTACCAGCCGGTGAAAGAAAAGTGAATATAAAACAATACTTCGGTTGTTAACATTGAAATTTTTTTACATTTTTTTGTTATTTTCTACTATGCTGACGCGCGGCGCCGTTCAATCCACGGAAGTTGTCAAGCGAGCCTGTCAACGTTCAAATATTTTTATGGAGATCTCGAGGGAAATGATGAGAAAGTTGGTATTTCAAGACTTTGCACTGGAGTGAAGGCGTTTTTGTGTCAGTATTGCTGCTCAAGCCAATTGTTTCGTCAAGCTACTTGTTCCAACGATAATAAAGTTCAAGAGCGTTTCACGTGATCGCATTTTTATATACTAATTCAGATAATGAGCACTGTCCTCAAATTACATAGTAAGTGAACAACATTTTCGTAAAACATGCTTTCATACTTTGATCTTGAAATTTTCTCATAATATGCGTGGGTTTGTATGGCGTCACAAAACGTCTTCTCTATTTATTTCTTGTTTATACCTTTATTTATTTTTCGAATTATTAATACCAAAAATGGCAACGTTAGCATTACCTGATGGCCTACAGCATACGTTTTGATGACAAAAAGGGAACCTATCAACAACAGAGGTTACTTCCATTTGGTGTCCATAAATAATAGGTGTCCCTTTTTCATAAGTTTTAATAATTAGTATCCAACATGGCAGCAGAGCATTGCATGATTTGACGGTTTTACAGCACAAGTTTGATGCCGCGGGTAAAACTTTCTGATAATTGCAAGCGGTGAAGCTCGTCGGAGACGGAAGGGATGGGTCCATATTCTATCAAAAGCAAAACAGCTCTCTCTCTCTCTCTCTCTCTCTCTCTCTCTCTCTCTCTCTCTCTCTTTCTCTCTCTCTCTCTCTCTCTCTCTCTCTCTCTCTCTCTCTCTCTCTCTCTCCTCTCTCTCTCTCTCTCTTCCCTCTCTCTTCTCTCTCTCTCTCTCTCTCTCTCCCTCCCTCTCTCTCTCTCTTCCCTCTCTCTCTCTCTCTTCCCTCTCTCTGTCTCTCTTCCCTCTCTCTCTCTCTCTCTCTCTTCCCTCTCTCTCTCTCTCTGTCTCTTCCCTCTCTCTCTCTCTCTCTCTTCCCTCTCTCTCTCTCTTTCTCTCTCTTCCCTCTCTCTCTCTCTCTCTCTCTCTTCCCTCTCTCTCTCTCTCTCTCTCTCTCGTATGTGATTTGCTCCATCGTCCATACCATGCACTTGATTTTGGTGGTTCTGACTTACGACAACCTTATCATTGCTCTTGGTGAAATCTATATATTCTCACAAAGTGAGTATCGATATCTGTAATAGTTTTGAAATTGTCAGCATGAACGTTTTGCCACACGCTTGTTTGAAAATAAGAAATCTCAGCGTCACCAAAACTTTGAATGCGCCCCTAAAAGAAAACAAGAAATTTATGAGTAGGTCTGACGATATCGGGCTTAAGGTGAAAGATTGAATATCTGAGAAAAACCCTCAAAAGGGGGGAAACATCTTCTATGAAAATTGAGACATGCTTGTAAAATAAAAGATCAGCCATTTGTCTGTATGCAGTCAAAATATTTTGATTGAAATCATCTTAGAAATATTTTATTTTGATTTGTTTTTTTTTTTGAAGAGGTATAATATTTCGTCTTAACCCCGATTTCGGCAGATCTATTTACAGTTTTTATGTGTAGCGGCCCTACAAAATGAGGCACTTCGTGCATTTTGGTGTTATGAAGATATTGGTGTCACCAAATAGGCTTTTCAAGGCCCTTTCATTTGGTACAATAAAAATTGCTGTAATTTAATTAGCAGAGAAGATAATTATGGCCTGCCAAAGACAGGAAGTGACCGACCCCACAGTTTTGAGAAAAACGCTTTTATTGTTTCAGCTTTTATTCAAAATTATTGATGATGACTCGATTCAAAGTCAGTTTTGAGGCATTTACCCCTCTCAAACAGGATTATCATTTGGAAAAGGAAAAGTAAAGAGGTTAAACTTTTTAAAAATACCGAAATTGCAAAATCAATAAAATTGACCCTTTGATGCCTTTTAACGATTTTCTCGAATCAGGTAGTGCCGAGTTGTGCCTCATTTTGTCAGGCGGCTCCACGCCAGTACTTGATGTGGAGGGCGACATGTTTGGCAATAGAAATAGTGCACATGACAATCATTCCCGGGAAAGTAACAAAATTCCCGCATTTGCAGTGATCATAAAGTCTTCAGTACGAGCCATCTTAACGTGGGGAGATAACCCTATCTGGGAGACCTCAAGCTAGTATTCTCCCCCCCTTGCGATTGTCGACCTTTGGCTTTCCGCTTTAATTGCGTCCCTTGACCATTTCTGGTCAGCGCTGTGTCCATCAGAGAGGTCAACTTCAGTGCGTCGCCTCAGTCGTTAGCGGGATACATTTTCTGGAGAACACGACTTGTCCATTTTGACCGGCCCAGGTTCTGTTTTATGTATGTACACAGACTGTGCCACTGAATATCTGGACTGCGGTGCCTCAAGTTACTTTGGTAATGATTAACTTGTAACAGTTCATCCCCGTTTTGAGCATTCTTGTGGATCAAAACAGGTTGAAAATACCTTGATGAAAATAAGTTTTCTAAGACTTAAGATCATACAGTCCAGGTTCTCTTGATCAGTTCGAGACTCTGAGACCAACTACTATAAAATGTCCCGTATTTGGCGACCTTAATTCTTCTTTGTTCCGACTCCACTTTTTGCACCACTGAGAAATTCCTGGTTGAAATTATGGTTGTTGTTTGGGGACCGTAGTGTAGTGCACAATAAGATGTAGGTGATCAGTGGGCACAAATTTTCTCTATTCGGGTTTGTAATTAGATTACAAGTAACAGTCCCCTGACACTAGCATTGTAATAAGGAGTCAGAATAAATTGGACCTATTTTGAAACCCCCTGATAAGTGCCACAACGCATTTTCAACCAGTGGCAAGGTGTGTATTTGTCATACCTCTTCTGCATACTAAAAGACCTCCATTTTTTTTCCTCAGAAAATGGAGAGAGAAGAAACAAGAATTAAAGTCGTGGTTTGTAAATCTTAACAGTTCATCCCGTTTTGAGCATGTTTGTCGAAGTTCGTAAAGGTAAAAATACCTTGATGAAAATGGGTTGATTCAGATTTAAAATTACACAATCCGCGAACTCTTGAAAATATGAGGATGATCTGTCATTCTTCCAGATTCTTCCGATCCCTTACAGCATCCCTATGTCAAGCCGATGCAGATTTGTACAGGATTACCGTAAGGGTGGTTTCTCTATGTCAAAATGACGTGGTGGTGGTAGTGGTGGTGGTTATGTTATTAAATACATGCCATGTAAACCTGGACATTTATGTTTGACTATAGATGGGCACCATTTGTTTATGTGATGATGCTGCAACAGCCGCCCGTGGGTCTACCTTCTAACTGTGCTGTTTCTGAATTCAACACGCCGAGAGGGACAGAAGTAAAATGTAGATAAACCGCAGAGACATTGGTTTGATCTGGTATATTACCATAATCCTTTATCAGAAAACGACCAACATAACCGCAAGTGGATCATGGAAATGGCTGCCTTGGCTTGTTTTGTCAACTTTAATAACGATATGAAATCATAATTGCTTTCATTAATTTCGAGGACAAGGAGGAGATGAAAAAAGTAATAACTCACGACTTGCGCTACAGCTAAAAAAAAAAGCCAAGTTTCTCCAGAAACATCAATACCAACAACAACACAAAAAGATCATTTTATCGACCGTTTGCTTGTTCAGATGCATCTCCTCTCTATGTTTCTTTCTCCCTTTCACCATTTCTCCCTTACAAAAGCAAAGTTCCCAACATTAGTAAAGCTCGTGCTCTTCACAAAGATCTTCACAAAAGCAATATGCTTGAGGCCTGGAAAAGTTCTAATGGCTTTGGAAACGATTTTCTTTGGTCTAAAACTCTTCACATTCTATAATAATATCTATAATAATAAGAATGGATCAAGTCGTATTATGTCGTGCTGGGTCATATTTTGACTTCATATTGTGAACATTATGTAGACCGTACAAACTGTGTGAAAGGTTTGAATTTTGAAATTTGTCCTAGAGTGAGGGGGGGGGGAGAGGGAGAGGAGGCAGAGGAAGAGAACGGAGAGTGGGCAAGAGAGAGCTGGCAGAGGAACAGAGATACAGAGAGGGGGAGAGGAGAGTGAAAGAAAGAGGGAGACATAGAGAGGGAGAGACACAGATACAGAAAAGGGGAAAAAGGGGAAGTCAGAAAGAGAGGAGGGGGAGAGAGAGAAAAAGAGGGAGGAGAGAAAGAGAGTGGCAAGCAGAGAGAGACAGACAGACAGACAAAACAAAGAGAGAAAGAAAGAGAAAGGAGGAAGCAATAGAGAGAGAGAGAAACAGAAAGAGAGAGAGAGAGAGAGAGAGCGAGAGAGAGCAAAAGAGACAGGCCGAAGAAAACTTTAATTAAACACTATAGAGTTCTGAAATGTAATCAGTTGTTGTTTGCCAACTCTATAACATTCGCCATCCCAACTTGTACACAAATGGAATTGATTTATAACTACGTTGCTTCAGGGCTTACATTAGTGGGTATCCGCTGGGTAGTTGATCATAATTGAAGATACGTGGTTGCCACCGATTACATGAAAAAAAAAACAGCGTTGTTGATGATTCCTTACTGTCCTTGGGCTGTTTTGATGAAGCGTAATGAGTTTGCCCATGTCGGGTATGAAACTGGTATTGTGACCTTAAAAGCTTTGGTATCGGACTTCGACACTTTTGAAAGGTTGATTGTCGGTATCATTAGCCAACTTGGAAGTATTTTCTGGATGTTTTGTTTTCTCGGGTTTAAACAGACATGTTTAATTCTCCAGTTTTGTGTGTGTGTGTGTGTAGGCGTATGTGTGCGTATTTTGTTAGGGTCTGTTATTAAGCCAAATAACAAAATTATGGCTCTGTGTGTGAGTGTGTTATGTGTGCGTGCGCGTGCATTACAGCCGAATAAAAACAAAACAACAAAATAATAATAATAATAAAAACCGGTGAGCTAAAGGAAAACAGAAAAATATGCAGAAATAGCGCTAATGAAACGGGAGGAGGCACAGAAAATGAGTGAGAATGAGGAAAGGGATCCACGATGATGAAACGCGCATGCGTGCATCATCATAAAGTCCGTGTCCAGTTGAAGGAGAGGGAAAAAAATCAACAACAAAAAAAAGAAGAAAATATCCAAGGAGTGAGTGAGGAACGTAATGGAAGATATAAAAACAACAGCTAAAACATTCTCTTATAAAATGTGAGTGGATCTGACGAAATCGGGCCTGAGGTGAACGACCAACTTCCAGACAAAATCGCAGCAAAGGGGGATATATTTGCTATGAAATTTAAGACTTGCTTATAATATTTTATGAAATATTAGCCATTTTTCTGCATTCGGTTAAAATATTTTGCTTGAAATCGTCTTAGAAATATTTTACTTCGATTTCTTAAAGAGGTATGTGTTTTACCATCAGCCCAGTTTTGTCAGATCCAATGACAAATGTGTGTTTTTGTGTGCTAGGGAGTGGGTGTGTGTTTGCCTGAAACACGTGGTGGGAGGGAATGGGTGAGTCTTTGCCTGAAACACGTGGAGGGAGGGATTGCATGTGTGTTTGCCTGAAACACGTGGTGGGAGGGAGTGGGTGAGTCTTTGCCTGAAACACGTGGCACTGGGGAAATACATGAAGTGTTTTCTAATCATCGCATGACCTTTCTTTGCAAAATAGCACCGACCAGTGGTTCTTAACCTTTTCAGCCAATCCCACCCCCTCCCCTCCCCCCCCCCCGAATTGTTCTGTTGTCGCCCCCTCTCTTTCTCACCCCAACCCCCCACCCCACCCAGCCCATTTCCCTATCCAAGCCCAACAGAATGATACATTTCACAAGAAGGAAGATAGATTACGCACAAATTATGATGTTGAGTTTTTCATTGATGACAACGTTTATTCATTATGAAACAGATTTCAAGCAGTCTTTATTTATTTTTTTTAATGGTGGGGGGGGGGGGGTTTCTGGTTATAAAAGCCGTCTTCGCGTGTTGTTGAACAAGTCAAGGCCAGCCAGCCCTGTATTTGCCCACAAATCGCAATTGACACGGGGGGGGGGGGGGGGGGGAGGGGCGATATCCCCTACTTTGAAAACCACTGGCACAGACCGTGTCACAACGGTTTGGTGACAAAGGTAAAAAAGTAAAAGACAAAAAAAACAGAAGGAGAAATATCATGGCGTGAAAAATAATATGTCATGGAACGCTGTGCACGCTGGGGTAAGAAAACCCCAAACAACAACAGAATGAACGAGGATCGTGATGTGAGTAACCCAGAGGAAAAAGAGAAAAAACAAAAACTGGAGCGATGAAGGCAGAGATGGCTGCAGTTAGGGTGTAGGGTTACTGGAGGTGGCAGGAGTGTGGGAGAAAGGATAGACAGAAAGTAGGAAGAAGGCGGGTGGAGTGGAAGAGAGCACGAGGAAATGAGAGAATGCCAGAGAAAAAATATTCGGGAAGATGGAGAGAGGGTGAGGCATCTGGAAAGAACATGTGAGCGAGGAGGGGTAAAAAGGCAGAGAAAGACGTTGAGAGAGTGAAGGGTTGGCACTGTCGAAGAGAGGAGACGAGAGAATAGGAAGGGAGGGAGGAGGAGTTGAGAGAGAAAGAGAGAGAGTGTGAGACATAGAGAGAGAGAGAGAGAGACTATGACAGAAGCAGAGACTGAGATAGAGAGAGAGGCTGAAATGGAAGAATAATTATGACAACCTAGGAAGTCTTTTTTTCTGCTTTTCTCCTTTAGGGGATTCTTTTAATTAGGCCGGCTCTATTCAGGCCGCTACCTAGAGGCCCGAATAGACAAAATACTCCACCGTTACTCTATTCCGGTCGCTAGGTGCCTGTAGGTAGAGGCCTGAACAGACAACCCCCGGGGCTCGGCTCTATTCAGGCCGCTAGGTGCCTCTAGGTAACGGCCTGAATAGACACTCTCTTTCAATTAGTATTCATTTGTAATGATATGTTAAGAGGACTGTCCCTAGTTACGCAATCCCTATGGACTTTTTATCCGACATGTAGAAAGCTGACAAATGGCAAAATGTATTGGCCGGACACTGTTGCCGTTTATTCCCTCCGTTGTTATTTAATTACTGCACACGCGGGCATAAAATACAATTTTACAAACTCGACTACTGAAGACAGTAAATGTGTTATTGTTATGTTGCATGGAACAAAATGCGCAACAATAACACAACTTTTATTTTATTATGTAAGGTTCAGATTATCTTCCTGTCTTGACCGGCAATGAGCTGGAGCTTTGAGGATATATCGAGGGCTATCGAGGGCTATTTGCCATATTGTTGTATGCCACATTTTGCCGATTTTGAAGTTTTATCATGAAAGTGGTTCTCTCACTCCTAATTTCATTATGTGTAGGTGTCATGGTGGTGTCATATTTTTCTTGGGCATTTTTACGCAGGTTTTGAATTTGAAACGTATTGACCAAAAACTCTGATTTCACACAACTTTTCGAACTTTCAATCCTCATTTTCTCAAGGAGGCAAAAATGCACATACAACAATATGGAGAATACCCGTTGATATTGAGTGTGTTGAGGTCTTTGCTTTCAGAGGATCTGTACCCTTGGCATCTGCACCTCTTTTTTCCTTATTCATCTTTTTGCGATATTTTTGTTGTTGTTTCTTTTGGCTTTCTTAGCCCCCAGTAGGGCTTCCGTTCCCTTTTTCTTGTCCTCGTCTTGGCCTTGTTTTCCTTCTTCCTTAGCCCTCAAAAGGGCTTCCCAACGGGGTTATATTGTATCGTGTATTGAAGATGAACTGGTCTTTTTAATAAACATCTGGGACTGAATATTTTATAGTGTGTCTGTATTGAAACATAGGAACAGTCCTAGTTCTATGGTTTTTTGTTGTTTTTTTAATTATTTTAAATAGGAGTGGTGAAAACGGGACACAATTATCTGAGCTTTATTAAATTCAATCAACGGGACAAAAATGTTTGGCAGAGCGAGACCATGATAGATTTTGAGATATAGAGCCACACCTAAGTCATGGATCAGTTGGCTTTCGTGAAGTCTTTGGTTGGTAGTAGAGTCCACGCCTCTGGATTCCAGGCAAGCACCTGCCACCCAACCTGATGGCAGATAACACTAAAATTGCATCAAGGGCGGAGCCAGCAAGGGCATCGGGAAAAGCGTTTCCCCCTTTGCTCATTCTTCAAAAGTGGCGCCTTTTCAGCGATTTTAAAACTCTTGAACTGCCTTGTTTGGTACATATATCCTGGCGTCTTCCTTACACACTCCTAACTTTGGAAGTTGGCTCCACCCCAGTATGCCTGCTGTTACATATTATTGTCAAATCACGTTCACTTTTACTTCACCATGCTTTCTCTACACAATAATAGGCCATTTTTAAACATGTTAACTGGTTCATTTTGTCATTTTTGCCATCATTTCCTCTCATTTTCGCTTATTTTATTTCATCAGCTTTTCCTTCCCTCTTTTTCTTTTTTTCATTTTTTTTTCTTTCCCTTTTTGCTCCTTAGGTATTTGCTTTCAATTCCATCTTCTTCGTTTACGTTCTCCAGCTCTCCAGCTCTCCAGCAAGGACACAATCATACGCAATCATTTTTGAGATGCTCGTGTTTTTTTGTTGTTTTTTTAACACGATTGACTTGTTTACACAGAGACATTTTCATTGTAAATCATGATTGTTCAGCACGTGACACGCAGTTTTGCTTATTGTTATCTAGTGCGCGTGGTGATGATTGTCATAATTATTTAGATTTAAAATTTTAAAAAGTAAAGAAAGAAACAAATGAATGAAATTTGCAAAGATGGTTTTTGTCTCAAACTACAGGAAAATAATGATAATAATAATACCGATGAATAGAAGTTCACACGTTTCACTTAGGCATTGTCCACCCACTGCGGGATGATGTGGCCCTCTGACAATGACTTCCATTCCTCTCTGTCTGATGTCTTCCTCATCCATGTTGTTCCCCCCTCTCTTTTTGATATCATCCTGCCATCTTCTTCCTGGTCGTCCTCGTGTTCTTTTTCCTGGCCGCGGTTGCCATTCAGTGCAGCGTTTTGGTCCATCTATATTGTCATTCATCCTTCCCCCATGTCTGGCCCAATGCCACTTTTGCTGAAATGAATTTTACAAAGTCCCGTTAGCTTTGTTTGTTTGCGTAGTTCGGCATGGGGAATTTTATCTTGTAGTCTGGTGTTAAGTTAAGCATTCTTCTTCCCATTGTCCTCTGGGTAGCTCCCAATAATAATAATAACAACAATAATAATAATAATAAAAATAATAATGATAATAATAAGGAATAGAAATTGCATAAATGTATTTTTTTTCTTTACCAAATAACCTTTTCACATGCACCAAATTTGAACAAATGACATTTGAGGACGGCAAAAAGAATATTTAAGGATGATATTAAATGACATCAAGTTAGAGACATGGGAAACTGCTGGTTGAAGAAAAACCTGCTGAGTATCACTTTTCGAAAACCTGGAGATTTTGATTTTCATTTAATTTTTGTGTGTTTGTGTGTGTTTCAGATTTAGGGCTAAAAGCAGATTATCATGTGTTTAAAGGACAGAAAGAGCATATTCTATATCTGGCCACATCTGTTTCAAACAAAGAAATTATTGTAATTCTTGAGAAATGCACGGATATTGTGTGACTCTTTGAAATATGACAGTGGTGATTCTTCATTCTTTTCTTTTTCTCACCTCCACACTTTACCTCTTCTTTTTCTTCTTCTTCTTTTAGTATTTCATTTTCTCTCCATCAGATCTTCTTTCTTACTTATGTTCAGAAAAATCATTCAATTTTGCCAGGCTATAAAAAAAAAAAAAAATACAATGATATTTCAGAAACTGACGTCAGTAACTTGTAACTTCTTTTAGTGTTTCATCTTTCCTTCATCAGATTTTCTTTCTCATTTATGTCCACAAGAATCGTTAAATTTTATCAGGCTACCCCCCAAAAAAATATATATACATATATATATAATATCTATTATATAATTTCAGTAACTCGCAACCTTTGGCATGACATGACTAACTGAACAAGCTATACACTCTTCAGGCCTTAAATTTGGCAGGAAGGTGGCAATTGAGATAAGGAAGATGATGGCTATAATTAAAAGTTGTTTACTTCAAGCTTGTATTTTTTTAAAAAATAACAATGTTTATTGCTATGTAACATTTGTATTTTTGCATGTTTGTTTCGTAATATAATAGTACCGTACATGTCATAAAAAGTAACCGTATCAAGCGTTCAGTTTGGTGTGTAGTGTACTGGTGCGCATGAGTTCTGAAGCAAGACTGTAGTTTATTACTTTTTTTTATGAGAGAGAGAGAGAGAGAGAGAGAGAGAGAGAGAGAGAGGGAGGCGGGGGGGGGGGGAGAGAGAGCACATGATTGTTTATTCCGGGCAATGCCCGGTAGGTCATCTAGTATATATAGAAAGAAAGAAAGAAAAAATACAGTGATGCCTCAAAAAGGAACGTCAGTAATTTCAAATACTGGAAAAACAACTTTTTGAATGAATTTGTTAGAAGAAAAGAAGAACAAAAGAAAAGACGAACACGCCAGGGCTATTTATAGTTGTACTTACTGTCTTCCTTCAGTGTCTGATGGTATGTGACCCTGGTATTTATAGTTGTACTTACTGTCTTCCTTCAGTGTCTGATGGTATGTGACCCTGGTATTTATAGTTGTACTTACTGTCTTCCTTCAGTGTCTGATGGTATGTGACCCTGGTATTTATAGTTGTACTTACTGTCTTCCTTCAGTGTCTGATGGTATGTGACCCTGGTATTTAACATAGCCAAAATCTGGAAAAAAGAAAAAGTTGTAGCCAATGTAGCAAAGCCTGGCGTAAGAAATAATACCCAAACGATACAATGAAACGCAAACTAAAAGAGAAGACAGAAAATGGCCGATATTTCGGCAACAGCCTTCTTCAAGGAAAAAAACACATTTCTCTTTCTCTTTCTCTCTCTCTCTCTCTCTCTCTCTCTCACACACACACACACACATATACATTGTCTTTCTCTATTTCTCCTCCCCCCCCCCTGTCTCTCACTCTCTCTCTATAATGCTGACGGCGCACGTGGTTGATGATTTTGTTTTTGTTTTAATTCCCTTAAATGTGACCGTAATTTTCTATAATGATTGCCATCAACGGTGAATTGAATGTCTTGTCCATTAGTTCAGAGATTATGAATCGACATTGTCTGTGTGTGTGTGTGTCTAATCGTGAATGTGTGTGTAGATGTGTGCGTCTATATAGGTGTAATGTCTGTGTGTGTGTATGTATGTGCATGGATGTGTGTGTGAGACATTTCTGTTGAGTCGTGGTACGGCTCTTTCAAGTCTTGTGTTCTTTTTGCATAATTACTTGCCTAATAACGTAGTCTTACAGTAACTATTAGGTCATGTACTGTGAAATAGGCGTAATAATTACTCAGCCCATTTAAAACTTCTCCGATGGGTAATCGCATAATCGACTAGCCAATTTTAATGTTTCCATTAGATATTGATTTTTAAAAACATTTATCACTTCCCCAGTAAAGTAACACGACTTTCAAAATGTAACAATATTATTAAAATTTTGTCTGGAACTTTTTCTCCGTAAAGAGAATTAATTAACGCTCTTTGAAGTTTGGCGATTAAAACCAGACGCTGCAGGGTAAAAAAAAAAATAAGAGAAATGAGTTCCCATAGCGCCAGGGGCCATCCATAAAGTGCGTTTGCTGGACTTGGGAGATTTTTACTCCCTCCTCCCCTTCCCTTTGTACAATTTCCATCCGCCTTGGTTGAAATCCTCTCCCTCCCCCCCCCCCCCCCGCCTTGTACGAGGGATGACCATTAAATGGTTGAATGTCCACGTAAACCCCTTGATGTTTTGAAACTTTAAATGGCATTATACACGGATTATTTTATAGTTTCATTCGTAATCTATTTCGTTAAAGAAGAAAATGAAATCAAACTTTTTAATTCTTTACCGTATCTAAGAAGAGCACGCTTCAAACACAGTACCCCCTCTCCCCCCCCCCTTGTTTTGCCCTGACTCTCCCTAGGTACACTTTTACATGCACTGAACGCAAACCCCCCCCCCCCCCAAACCCTCCCTCTTGCTGTGTAGGCTTTTCATGCGATGGGGGCAAGCCCCCTTCCCTTCCCTCTCACCATGCAGGCTTTTCATGCAATGGAGGCAACCCCAATTCCCCTCCCTCTCACCGTGTGCACTTTTCACACACCGCCCCCCCCTCCCCCATTTCCCTCCTGTGTCACCACGTACGCTTTCATACATTGGGGGCACCCCTCACCCCCATACATTGGGGGCAACCACCCCCAACCCCCACCCCACTCCCATACCCATACATTGGGGGCAACCACCCCCACTCCCCCCCATCCTCTCACCATGTACGCTTTTCATACACTGGGGGCAACCCCCATCCCACTCGTCCCCTCATCATGTACACTGTTCATACAATGGGGGCAACTTCCCTTCCCCGTCCTTTCCTCACCATGTACACTTTTCATACACTAGGGGCCCTCCCCCCACCCCACCCCCCGAAGGCACATACTTTATGGATGGCCCCTGGAAATACATTATGATCTTATATTTCTCCTTGATGTCTCCAATTCTGCCGTTGCTCACCCTTGCGAGCACATCAAGATGCATTACTCCGCTGTTTGCATTTCCAATTCGTTTGAAGTTTTCGGGCTCATTGAAATCATCCTTTCTACTCCACTCAGT
The DNA here is from genome assembly GCA_963931925.1 of Onchidella celtica. Classification (NCBI taxonomy): domain Eukaryota; kingdom Metazoa; phylum Mollusca; class Gastropoda; order Systellommatophora; family Onchidiidae; genus Onchidella; species Onchidella celtica. Next base: position 45,970,218 of record OZ007574.1, read on the forward strand.
CGCTCTCATCAATTAAAGAAAAACCAACCAATAAACAAACGAAGAGAAAAACGTCGTAAGTCAAAAATCTCTTGATAATAAAGGATTTTTTTTCTTTTGACATCAGGTTTTTGGCCTTAAATTTAAAAAAAAATATCCTAAATAAAAAAGATGGGATTTGCCGAATAAAGATAGGGAGAGAGGAGAGATAGAGAGAGCCAGAGAGAGAGACAGACGGATAGAGAGAGAGACAGACGGATAGAGAGAGAATGCGCGAGATAGGGAGTCAGAGACAGAGAGAGACAGAGACAGAGAGAGAGAGCAAGAGAGAGACAGACAGAAAGAAAGACAGACAGAGACAGGGAGAGAGAAAGAGAGAGACACACACATACAGAGAGAGAGAGAGAGACAGAGAGAAGGGGGGGGGGGCAGAGGTAGAAAGAGAGTGAAGAAGGGAAAGAAAGACAGTCAGACAGACAGACTGGCAAACAGGCAGGCAGACAGACAGAGCGACAGGCAGGCAGAAGTAATTAGAATTTGACAAATTCAAGTTTTTAATAATGTCTTAATGTTTAGGATAAATAACCCTGAGGCTGTAACTTTCTTCAAACAGTAATGGGATGCTGAATAGACTCATGAATGACATATTCCATGCAATAATGACAGTCGTATACAAAATATTTTTGCATTAAAAAATGTCAATGTCAGGACCAACACAGATCAAATTCTGAGAAAATATGGTGAAATCTCATGAAAACTAAAATATAACATATTATTTTGTGAAAGTTACTTAGTTAAAAATTACTTGTGTCCATGTCTATTCGTGTAACCTGAATACGATAAAACTCATTCAGTGCCAAGGGATGGCCGCGTTTTTGCCAACACATTCTCAGAATATGAGAAATTATGATTTTAGTTTTGCTTTCGCTAGGGGTACGTATTTTAAAGCTTTTTGTGACTTAAGGGCGAGAGAGGTTCTCCAAAAATGCTCCAACAACTGACAGCCTTAATTAATTATGATTAATTATTCTTTCAGATTTTCTCTTTGTTTTCCTACTGTTTTTTGGTTGAAAGGGTAGGGGGCAAGGTTATGGATTTGATAAGATTTAGGGTTGAGGATAAGTACGGGGTCAGGGATAGTTACGTATATGTACGTGCAAGTTTATTGTAGGCCTTGAGGGGCCAAGTCAAAATAATCATACAGAAGAATCATGTAAACAAGATATGAAGAAATATCTAAAACAGAACGCACGGTCATCCATTCTCTTCGCTCTTTGCTGCTTACTACAATTTATACGTTTACTTATAATAATTTTATATGCAATAAAATTTAACTTGACAATCCACATCATCAATAATCTGGCACTTAATGAGTGGTTTAATGATATGGAAAATTTAATTAACAAATTGTTGTTGTTTTTTTAAATCTGTAGCGTGGGAGCAAGCGAGCCACCAGACATTGAGGGATGAAATGCGTTCCGAAAATGCTTGGGGGGCAAGGTGGTCTAGAGGCAAAGTGCACGCCTCTCACGCCGAAAGCAACGGGTTCGATCCCCGGTCGGTGCAAGCATGTTGGAATATTTTTTTTTTTAATTTTTGTGGGGAGGGGGGGGGGCGGAGATGGGGAAGAAATTCCTGTCCCTGATCCTATGGTAGGTAGAACTGAGCACCTAGTCTTCTCGGAAGACCCATGTGCACGTTGCGCACGTTAAGAATACACCGCTGCCCGGTCAAAAATTATAAAACCACTCATCTGTACACAGAAACAAGAACAAGAAAGATGAATTGTAACATAAAGACCTAAACGTTACGAAACTCCAAGTTTGGAACTCGCAGATTAGTACTCGGATTAATTGTACATCATTCTACTATACATTAATATTTTGTTTGTTCAGTTGTGTTATCTGTTCAATTTTCTCTCTTGTTACACATTTTTTTTTCCTGCTGAAGATTAGCCGATCGACATCTTGATTTTTCTTTCCTTTTCTTTTGCGTTCTATAATAACGTTTCTGTATTTTTCTTACGCGAGGCTTTGCTACGTAGTTTGGCAAATTTAATTAGGACTACAGGTGTTTATGATTTAGTGAAAGAAAGCTAGGATGTGTCTTTCTAGACATAATATCAGCAGTTTACAACTTAAGACAGGGGACAGACAAACCTCTTGATTTTGGACTGGCGCCATTTTTCCACACATGAATCGCAAGGTCGATTACATTTCCTTCATCAGCTAAATGGGCTCGGTCACAAATCGTGTCAGAGATCTACGGCGGGTGGTGTAGAAAGAGAGATGGACACATAACCGGATAAACTACCCTTGTCGCTTCTAGAGATGTAACATTTATCATCAGAGTTAAGAGAGGTCTTGTGTTTGCAAGGGGTGCAGTGAGATGTGTACGGGCGTGACGTTTACAGCTACGGTTCTGGTGATAAAATGATGTATGTGGGCGAGACGTTTAGAATGGGCGAGACAATTAGAATGTACACTTTTTGGGGAAAAAGGGGGGAGGAGGGGGGGGGTTAAGGGGGAGGGCCTCTCTTTCGTTTCGGCCTCACACAGACGCTTCAATGCAGGAAAGATACTAGAATTCTTTTAGAGCCGTACAAGGATGCCAGTTTTTGTCTGGACTTTAGACTCTCTCTCTCTCTCTCTCTCTCTCTCTCTCTCTCTCTCTCTCTGTCTCTCTTTCTCTCTCTCTTTTTGTCTCCTCTTCTTTTCCTCTTCCTCCTACTCCCTCTTTTTTTTTGTTTTTTTTCCCTCTCTCTCTTTCTGTGTCTCCTTTTCTCTCCCTGTCTCTCTCATTCTTCCCCTCTCTCCTTCTCTTTTGCTCTCCCCTCTTCTCTCTCATTCTCCCCCACCCCCCCTCTTTCTTTCTCTCTCTCTCCTTGGTTCGCTCTTTTGTCTCCCTACTCCTTCTCCGTCCACCAGCACCGTTTCCATATTGCCTCCGTCGCATCACGTGCAACATTCAAGGACATAAGAACCACCGAAACCAGCACTAGATTTTCTTTTATTCTGTTTCATGCTTGTAGAGGACGGTATACATTCAACCATACTTTTTTTTAAAAAATTGAAATCACTATTAGTTTCACTTTTCCACTGAATCAATCGCCTTCATTGACGTCTCAGCTAATCATGGTATCTTCATCCTTCACTCCCATCCCCCCCACTTTTTTCTGAGTGGCTGTTTGATACATCGAAGATAGATAGATAGATAGATAGATAGATAGATAGATAGATAGATAGATAGATGGATGGATGGATGGATGGATGGATGGATGGATGGATGGATGGATGGATGGATGGATACAGACAGACAGACAGACAGACAGACAGACAGACAGACAGACAGGCAGACAGACAGACAGACAGACAGACAGACAGACAGATAGATAGATAGATAGATAGATAGATAGATAGATAGATAGATAGATAGATAGATAGATAGATAGATAGATAGATAGGATGGATGGATGGATGGATGGATGGATGGATTATGGATGGATGGGTGGGTGGGTGGGTGCCTGGATATGTAGGTAGGTAGGTAGGCAGCCAGGCATGCAGACAGACGAGCAGGCAGGTAGCTAGACAGACAGACTGGCAGAGAGATAGACAGACAGACAGATAGGAACAGACAGAGAGATAGATACATACAGAGAGACAGAGAAACCTTTACTCCAGACACTATAACTACGTTGAAAACGCCATGCAATATAAAGCGCTTGAATTTGTAACGATTTTAAAACCGTCCACAGTTCCGAGAGGCGCAAGAGGGCAAGACAGAAAAACCAAACGGGTGACAGGATCGGGAGGGAAAAAATGTGAAACTGAGAGGATGAGATGGAGGGAAAGAACTGGATTTGTCTCAACGATTTTCATCTTTTTTTTCTTCCCCGGTCTTCATTTCGCAGTGAATTTGAGGAAGCTGCGTCTTCCATTAAAGAACAGAGAGGATCGTTAAATGAAAGGACTTGATATCAAAGGCTATCGGTATCGGTGATGCGCTAAGACAGGTGAGGGTTACGTGGGAGGGAAGAAAGTGACAGAGAGAAAGACAGGCTGTTCTAACAATTTTAAGGATCTCCCAGTGAAATGGAGAAAGACACATGGGAAAAATGTGGTGTTAGTGGCGGAATATGAAAAGAAAAAAAAAAAGCAGAAGGAGGTGATTAATGAGGAATGAAAGATGAGGTTAAAAATGTTGAAAGGGAGGACGGAGTGAAGATCACCCGAGATGACAGACAGAAAGCAGATAAAAATAACGTCAAACTGAGTAGATTGACAATGAGATGAGAAAACATTCGATAAAGAAGAGGAAGAAAAACTAGTGCCCTCCTGTATTCCATAGAATGGCCTGGATTATCTACTATAAATGCATGCTGTCATTTCGTACAGCCGGAGAACTGGTCGAGTGGTTAGACCACTTTACTCAGGCTTGAGAGGTCTCAGCTTGGAATCCCCATCTGGGCAGAGTTGAACCAGCGAGTATATATTTATAGAGAGATCTCAGTTCCACCAAATCCAGAAACTAAGTCGCTGCGGTAATAAGAACGGAAAGAGACCGTCTTCACCAAAATCTGTGTGCTTATCTGTTTACTGCGGTTAGTTCATATTTTTGGGTTGATTGAAACTATTTAGAGCCGTTTGTAAGCTCTTATGACCCATAGAAATGCACAAACTGGTATTGTTTACCGCAGCGACGTACTTTCCGCTCCATGCTAACAGTGGTTTCGCACCGCCTTCGGTGGCTCGCAGTGCAAAAGCGATCGATAGTGAAACCTTTCTAATACATCCATACTCTCTGATTGTACAAAATTTCTTGTGATGGTTTTAGCGCACGCGCACCAGCCGATTCCCATCGGCCAAACTAATTTCAATGATGACGTCAGAACATTGGGTTTCAATGAGATCATAATAGTTGGCCGGTGCACGAGGTGTCATTGAATCTCGGTATCGTGGCGTCACCATCCAACTAGACTATCTCACTAGCTCGGGCGCGTCTAGACTGTCTTGAGTGAATTGGCACAAAGACAGACATATCGTAATGAGTCTATACTGTGTCGAAACAGACCTTGATTCAGTGCTCTATCAGCCCGAAACGAGTTCAGACGCGCAGTACAGGGGACACCGTGGTCTAGAGGTAAGGTGCTCGCCTCTCATGCCGAGGGTACCGGGTTCAAATCCCGGTCGGTATTGGAAGTTTGGGATTTTTCTCATATTTTCTTGTTCCTGATCCTACTGAGGGGGGGGGGGGTGTAGGATCGAGCACCTGGTCTCCTCGGATACGGACGAAAAATTCGGAGGGCCCGTGTGCACGTTGCGTACGTTAAAAAGATACCTTGGCAGTTGGAAATCGTGAAGAGCAGGCTGTACAACGCCCTTGCGCGGGCAAAATTCTAAAAAAAAACACCCAAAAAACTGATCCCAACCTCAACAAGAAGAATAAACCAAGAAAAGTGAGGTGTGAATGCCAAGGACAGCGGAACCTCCTAAAAGAAAGACCTAAATACAGACGCGCAGTACAGCTCATTGTGCCACCGGCTCGGCCATCCCACTATGAGTAACCGTCCATTGGGCCTTCCTCAGATAACTCATACACGCGTTTGTAAGTCTAACTGAAGTATACACACATCTTGTCTTGGACTACTTTGACAACTGCTGTACTTGTTCATCGTCGAACGGCACCGATAATGGCTGTTGTGAGTTTTGCACCTAAGGGAAACATTTTATGACTTTTAAACATCAGTTGAAGAGCAATCTTTTCCCATATCTGAATGCCCATCTAGTTTTTTTGAGTATGCCTGTGTATTGTGTGTGTGATTTATATGATACAGGACTACAATGTAAAGTGCTTAGAGCCTGGTTGTTTACGGGATGAAATGCTATATAAATGCTATGAATTATTATTATTAATATTATTATCATTATTATTATTAATATTATTATTATTATTATTATTATTATTATTATTATTATTATTATTATTGTGCCTGGCAAGTTCCAGAAACGAAATTACAGTGCTAGGAAATGAATGGCTGTAACTTCATGACATCATACACATTGAAACCTAAAACTCCTACCTCGCCCCTTTAACGTAATACCAATAGCTGCTGAGCGATGCCATTCAATTATCTAGCCTAATTTGTAACGTTAAGTTAAACAGGGCAAGAAATAATGACAACGGTATCATGAAATAAAGCCAGAATCGATTTCTCAGCTCAGTTGTGATCATGATGGAAGACAAAGTCCCTCTTTTTGCAGGCTAAAATAACCGATACATCTCAATTTGCATGGCTCATTGTTTGGTTGCTGATTTTGTTTTTGTCTCGGATTTCACGTGCTGTAGGAGATGCAATCAACTTGAATAACAATCTAAATATAAAGCTTTTATCCCCAGTCGCATGACAGAAAAATATTTCTTCTGGTTCAATCTCTTGCGTCATTAAGCTGTTGTAGCCAGCGCACGCAGGTCCTGACCGTGGATAAAAACTTACAAAAGATCAATTGTTGTTGAAGACATGGAAAAGGGGTGGGGAGGGGGGGGTGAGGAGGGAGGAAGAGAAAAAAAACAGAGGGAGAAAGAAAGAGGGAGAAGGAGGGAAGAGAGAAAAAGAGAGAGTGAGAAGAAAAGAGGGAGAGGGAGAAAGAGAGGGAGAGGGCTAAAGAGAGAGAGGGACAGAAAGACAGGAGACAGACAGACAGATAGACAAATATAGATGGAGAGAGAGTGGGAGAAAAAGAGTGGAAGAAAGATGAAGCGTGAAAGAGTGGGAGAGAAAAAATGATTGACTTAATAAAAACAAGAAAAACAAGAATAAAATGAAATCGAGAGGGAAAGTAAGAGAAAGAGAGGGGGGGAAGAGGGAAAGTAAGAGAAAGAGAGGGGGGGAAGAGGGAAAGTAAGAGAAAGAGAGGGGGGGAAGAGGGAAAGTAAGAGAAAGAGAGGGGGGGAAGAGGGAAAGTAAGAGAAAGAGAGGGGGGGGAAGAGGGAAAGTAAGAGAAAGAGAGGGGGGGAAGAGGGAAAGTAAGAGAAAGAGAGGGGGGGAAGAGGGAAAGTAAGAGAAAGAGAGGGGGGGAAGAGGGAAAGTAAGAGAAAGAGAGGGGGGGGAAGAGGGAAAGTAAGAGAAAGAGAGGGGGGGGAAGAGGGAAAGTAAGAGAAAGAGAGGGGGGGGGGAAGAGGGAAAGTAAGAGAAAGAGAGGGGGGGAAGAGGGAAAGTAAGAGAAAGAGAGGGGGGGGAAGAGGGAAAGTAAGAGAAAGAGAGGGGGGGGGAAGAGGGAAAGTAAGAGAAAGAGAGGGGGGGAAGAGGGAAAGTAAGAGAAAGAGAGGGGGGGAAGAGGGAAAGTAAGAGAAAGAGAGGGGGGGGAAGAGGGAAAGTAAGAGAAAGAGAGGGGGGGGGAAGAGGGAAAGTAAGAGAAAGAGAGGGGGGGGGAAGAGGGAAAGTAAGAGAAAGAGAGGGGGGAAGAGGGAAAGTAAGAGAAAGAGAGGGGGGGAAGAGGGAAAGTAAGAGAAAGAGAGGGGGGGGGGAAGAGGGAAAGTAAGAAAAAGAGAGGGGGGGGGAAGAGGGAAAGTAAGAGAAAGAGAGGGGGGGAAGAGGGAAAGTAAGAGAAAGAGAGGGGGGGAAGAGGGAAAGTAAGAGAAAGAGAGGGGGGGGAAGAGGGAAAGTAAGAGAAAGAGAGGGGGGGAAGAGGGAAAGTAAGAGAAAGAGAGGGGGGGGAAGAGGGAAAGTAAGAGAAAGAGAGGGGGGGGGAAGAGGGAAAGTAAGAGAAAGAGAGGGGGGGGAAGAGGGAAAGTAAGAGAAAGAGAGGGGGGGGGAAGAGGGAAAGTAAGAGAAAGAGAGGGGGGGGAAGAGGGAAAGTAAGAGAAAGAGAGGGGGGGGAAGAGGGAAAGTAAGAGAAAGAGAGGGGGGGGAAGAGGGAAAGTAAGAGAAAGAGAGGGGGGGGAAGAGGGAAAGTAAGAGAAAGAGAGGGGGGGGAAGAGGGAAAGTAAGAGAAAGAGAGGGGGGGGGAAGAGGGAAAGTAAGAGAAAGAGAGGGGGGGGAAGAGGGAAAGTAAGAGAAAGAGAGGGGGGGGAAGAGGGAAAGTAAGAGAAAGAGAGGGGGGGGAAGAGGGAAAGTAAGAGAAAGAGAGGGGGGGGAAGAGGGAAAGTAAGAGAAAGAGAGGGGGGGGGAAGAGGGAAAGTAAGAGAAAGAGAGGGGGGGGAAGAGGGAAAGTAAGAGAAAGAGAGGGGGGGAAGAGGGAAAGTAAGAGAAAGAGAGGGGGGGGAAGAGGGAAAGTAAGAGAAAGAGAGGGGGGGAAGAGGGAAAGTAAGAGAAAGAGAGGGGGGGAAGAGGGAAAGTAAGAGAAAGAGAGGGGGGGAAGAGGGAAAGTAAGAGAAAGAGAGGGGGGGAAGAGGGAAAGTAAGAGAAAGAGAGGGGGGGAAGAGGGAAAGTAAGAGAAAGAGAGGGGGGGGAAGAGGGAAAGTAAGAGAAAGAGAGGGGGGGGAAGAGGGAAAGTAAGAGAAAGAGAGGGGGGGAAGAGGGAAAGTAAGAGAAAGAGAGGGGGGGAAGAGGGAAAGTAAGAGAAAGAGAGGGGGGGGAAGAGGGAAAGTAAGTGAAAGAGAGGGGGGGAAGAGGGAAAGTAAGAGAAAGAGAGGGGGGGGAAGAGGGAAAGTAAGTGAAAGAGAGGGGGGGGAAGAGGGAAAGTAAGAGAAAGAGAGGGGGGGGGAAGAGGGAAAGTAAGAGAAAGAGAGGGGGGGGAAGAGGGAAAGTAAGAGAAAGAGAGGGGGGGGAAGAGGGAAAGTAAGAGAAAGAGAGGGGGGGAAGAGGGAAAGTAAGAGAAAGAGAGGGGGGGAAGAGGGAAAGTAAGAGAAAGAGAGGGGGGGAAGAGGGAAAGTAAGAGAAAGAGAGGGGGGGGAAGAGGGAAAGTAAGAGAAAGAGAGGGGGGGAAGAGGGAAAGTAAGAGAAAGAGAGGGGGGAAGAGGGAAAGTAAGAGAAAGAGAGGGGGGGGGGGAAGAGGGAAAGTAAGAGAAAGAGAGGGGGGGGGAAGAGGGAAAGGAAGAGAAAGAGAGGGGGGGGGGAAAGGGAAAGTAAGAGAAAGAGAGGGGGGGAAGAGGGAAAGTAAGAGAAAGAGAGGGGGGGAAGAGGGAAAGGAAGAGAAAGATAGGGGGGGGAAGAGGGAAAGTAAGAGAAAGAGAGGGGGGGGAAGAGGGAAAGGAAGAGAAAGAGAGGGGGGGGAAGAGGGAAAGTAAGAGAAAGAGAGGGGGGGGAAAAGGGAAAGGAAGAGAAAGAGAGGGGGGGAAGAGGGAAAGTAAGAGAAAGAGAGGGGGGGGGAAGAGGGAAAGGAAGAGAAAGAGAGGGGGGGGGGGAAGAGGGAAAGTAAGAGAAAGAGAGGGGGGGGAAGAGGGAAAGGAAGAGAAAGAGAGGGGGGGAAGAGGGAAAGTAAGAGAAAGAGAGGGGGGGGAAGAGGGAAAGTAAGAGAAAGAGAGGGGGGGAAGAGGGAAAGTAAGAGAAAGAGAGGGGGGGGAAGAGGGAAAGTAAGAGAAAGAGAGGGGGGGGAAGAGGGAAAGTAAGAGAAAGAGAGGGGGGGAAGAGGGAAAGTAAGAGAAAGAGAGGGGGGGAAGAGGGAAAGTAAGAGAAAGAGAGGGGGGGAAGAGGGAAAGTAAGAGAAAGAGAGGGGGGGAAGAGGGAAAGTAAGAGAAAGAGAGGGGGGGAAGAGGGAAAGTAAGAGAAAGAGAGGGGGGGGAAGAGGGAAAGTAAGAGAAAGAGAGGGGGGGAAGAGGGAAAGTAAGAGAAAGAGAGGGGGGGAAGAGGGAAAGTAAGAGAAAGAGAGGGGGGGGAAGAGGGAAAGTAAGAGAAAGAGAGGGGGGGAAGAGGGAAAGTAAGAGAAAGAGAGGGGGGGGAAGAGGGAAAGTAAGAGAAAGAGAGGGGGGGGAAGAGGGAAAGTAAGAGAAAGAGAGGGGGGGGGGAAGAGGGAAAGTAAGAGAAAGAGAGGGGGGGAAGAGGGAAAGAAAGAGAGAGGGACAGAGAGAAAAAGAAGAGAAAAAGAGAGAAGGGGGAAGAGCAAAGGAGAGAGGAGAGACAGAGAGATCTGGAAAATGGGTATGACATTTCAGGGCGCATGAGAAATGACAGATGGATGAAGAACAAAACACTGAAATTGCTCTTGAACGAAGATCGTGTGAACAACACAGTCTACTGAAGAGCATGATCTGTACAATCTTCTCGTTTAGATGCGTCATTAAACTGAAAATTGCTGCACTTCACACAATACTTTTTGTTGTTGTTGTTGTTTGTTTGGTTGGTTTTTGTGTTTTAAACCATTTTTTTTTTTTTTTGCAGACATGTTATTATTCCAGCAATATTATTTTTATCTCGTTCTCCAACATGTCGCGATCTTTCGTTCTTGTTTGTTCCAACTCCACTTTTTTGCACAACTGAGAAATTCGACGCGAAACGTTTACGGCTTTAGGGTACAAACATAGAGGCCACCGAATTCTGCCACCGAGCCACTAGGCGCTTTAGGTGAGAAGAATTGCACTATATAAACGGACCGAATTTAGGTGGGCTGTATGTGCAGTTGTTGAAATTATATAGTTCTAGTGCAATATTCTTCTCACCTAAAGCGCCTAGTGGCTTGGCGACCTAATTCGGTGGCCTTTGTGTGGCTACCCTTAGTATTACTAGCTGACCCGCGCAAGATAAATCTTGCAAAATTTTTCTTGTACCAAGCCCAGCTGTATATATATCTACATGTAGAATGGATCTAAGTCGCATTATACACTTGGGTCCAATGCAAAGACGTATAAATCTTTTTGTTACACCACAATTCCTTGCAGAATACACCGATGTGATAAAACGACTTTCCTACGGAAATGTGTAAATAGTGACGTAGAGCGCAGTTTCCGGTCACATTTTCCGATTCTATCCGATGAAAATGCGTCTCAGTTTTTGCGGCTCAAAAATTTTTAATATAAATAATAGTAAAGACTGATTTTTGTCGAAAATGAATGTGTCCACGTAACTCTTGGTCAAAAATTGATGCAGTACACCAGATTTCATGATTTTTGATGTCGTAGTCGCGAAGTTTTAGCTGCTCACAGGTTCACCTTCTAGCTCAATTATAGAAAGATAAGATGATAAGGTGTAAGAACAAATCGGAACTGTGAAACAGCTTGATTTGTGCCACAACACATTCTAAAACAAGTGACAAAGTGTGCGTTTGTTGTACCTCCTATACATACATGAACTAAAATAAATATATATCCAGTTTTTCAGAAAATGCAGATAGAAAAAACAAGAGCTAAGGTTGCGATGTATTGGGGCAAGGTGTACTGTCTGTCTGTGTGTGTGAAGGTATGTTTGGCGATTAGACACTGAACGTGAAAATATCTCATTCAGCTACCCTACGTCAATTCGACGTAGATTTACATAAGATTGGTAGGATTACTACAGTGGGGCGGATTCCCGACATCAGATCGACGACCGTGCGATATCGTAACTAGCGGAGCTACGTAGGAACGATATCATTCCTATGTGCAAACTTGATGTCCATCCTACGGATCGGATTTTCGTATCTCGTAGGAGTCGCTGGGTGGGTTAAACTGCAGCAGACATTGTTCAATTTGGTTTTTCCGTGTTAGTAAATCTGTCACAGAAAACATGAAATGCAAACTAGCCGTACCCAAGAGTCTTGTTCCCTGGTCTGCCTTTCTTTCATTTTGAATGTATCAGTGAGAGACAGACAGGATGTATTTAATGTGAAATGATTCTTTGAAACTCCGAGATACGCTGTTTTACAGCGAAATATTATAAAAACCACTGAAAAACTGTGGGATCGCAAGCAAGGCTTTGTGCAGAGTCAAAATTTGGCCTTGCTAGAGACAAATTTTTCTTTTTGCCAAATTTTGTTTTACAGCGAATGTTCGTTGGGGGCAAAGGGGAGAGATCTTTGAAAAATACATAGTGAATATGCCGTGGCTGCAACCGAGAGAAAGAAAGGGACAGAGAGAGAGAGAGAGAGAGAGAGAGAGAGAGAGAGTCGGAGAGACAGAAAGAGAGACAAATAAAGAGCGACAGAGAAAGACCGATAGACAGACAGGGGCACAGAGAGAGAAACACACACGGAAAGAGAGACAGAAAGAAAGAAAGAAAGAGAGAGAGAGAAGATGTTCATGTGTGCCACTCCTCGTAGTTCAGACTCAGAAATATTTATGATATTTTACAACAAAAGTTCTTCTGGACAGGGGGCGGCGAGGGAAGGGTGATGGGGGAGATAATTGTATCAAAAAAGAGGATGTATGTCATGTATATATTGGATGTTGGGGGTAAGGACAGATATTGAAAGCACCAACGAGACACGGGGAAAGCGACCTCCTGTTTGGTTTTTTTTACTAAAAAATGATGAAATTGTGATTACCGGGCGGGGTGAGTGATGATATCGATACCAGCCCCAGCTTAGCAACAAAGAGTAAAACAAAATGAATTGATAGCCCTGTGAAGAATGATATCGCTAATGGGATTCCCAGGACGTGTCGTAATAATGGAAGATACAAAAAATGGGAACTCAGATTTTGTTTTTCCATTTTCCTCCATGTTCTTTGCTGTTGTTGTTGCTGTTGCTGTTGTCGTCGTTGTTGTTGTTGTTGTGTTGTTGCTGCTGCCGTTGCTGTTGGTGCAGCAATAGAGTAGAGTTTAAAAAAAATTTATGTGTTATTGCTCTTAATTGAGTTGTAAGCCTTTTAACCCTTTAGGCACCATAATAATTATATCACCAGTAATACACAGACATTCATCATTCTTTTGCATTTCCCACAAGAACTCAGCGCGAGGAAACTAAGTTATTTTTAGCGTTTTCTACAAATACACAATAAATCAACTAAATTATCTTAATTATGCCCCTAAGAACAAATTCCCACGAAATCAGAATTCGCACACAAGCAAAAATGGTGGCAGAGCCCAGAGGGTTAAGGATGTATTGATGTTTGAGATCAAAACTCCTACAACTAACATTTCAAAACGTTTATGTGATACCATAATTATTTATTAGTATTATGCTGTTAAATGTCTGACTGTTACTCATATAAAAGCTACCAGAAACGATAAGATGAGACACTCCCTTCTTCGCACCTCTAAAAAAATCGTGCACACAGTCTGCCCACTGATCGAGGGCGGGGCCCATGGCGCATGGCACGAAAAGAATGCTTGATATAATGATAAATTAATTATTCGGATTTGTTACAGTGCTACTGCTACTGAAAAAAAAAAAAGAAAGAAAAAAATAGCCAGAGTTTTCCCACAGCCATTGCAGTTATAAATACAAAGGAAGTGAAGTCATTCAAGGCTTACCTTGGTAGCTGAACAGTGAACAAAATTCAATATTTTCCTTATTGGGATTTGTAAAATACGGCATTGTTCATGATTTCCGCGCATCCGCCAATGGGTGGCGGTGTGAAATCTGTGCACGCTAAACATGCTAGCTGTCTTATCGTATAGTGTCTAGTACCTTTACTTATATTCATAATGATAAGTATACAGAGAACATGTCGGGTATGTTCCAGTTGTGCCCAGGAATAATACAGTGGTCTGACTGAGATTACTTTATGTCATGTAATAATTAACTTATTTAACGCTCAAATGCACACAAAACTTATGTGCTCTAAGGTGATGACCTGACGTTAAAAACAGGATTAACATAAAATCAATTCATCACTCTTCCACTCACACACATTAACAAACATTTGATCTACTCTCATCCTCAAGCCTCTGAGACCAATAAGGAACATCATGCAGTTTCAATGAAAGCAGTCCTAACCAATACAGTTTTGGGCGTATTAAATGTGGCGATGTTTTCACTTTTCTTGCTGTCAACCCTCATGTTGTTCCATAATTTAGGCCCACTGATAGAAAAAGCCTTTTCACCAAATGGACAATCTGACACTGAGTGTCTCAAGAAGATTCGCGTCGACTGATCTTAAAGTGCGTGATGGCTGGTACCTTATGAGCGCTTACAGGACTGAAGAATTATGATCCAGTTCTAATAAAACCACCGACTAATAAAATATCCAGACTGGATGATCGCATTGTGTGACGTCACAAAACAGCGAAAGGTCATATACCATCCACCATTTTAGGTTTACAGTACCGACCGACGCTTCAGGATAGCTACAATTTTGAATGATACCATTTTGACGCGCCTACTGAACGCGGAAGTTTGCTTCCGCACCGAGAAATTAATACATGTACAACCAATCTTGACAAATAAAAAAAAAATTCTGCTGCAAATAGAACTAGAATCGGAATTTCCCGAGCGGCGGCCATGTTGGTTATACGGTCGCCGCTCGGGAAATTCCGTAAAAAACTACACAGCCCGAAGCTCGTGTTTCCTGTCTGGTTAATTTATTAGTCTGTGTAATAAAACTTGAATAAACAGATGAAATAAATTGATATTTCATGTCTTTTCTCTTAGTCCATTATTTAATTCAAAGAATAACGATTTTTAGCTCATTTTTCTCAAAAACAATTCAAATGGAGTTAGAATTTTTTTATCTTTTGGTGATTCAGTGTACAACATAATTACTCACGTGGTTCTGTAGCTACAGCCGTCTGATCTGCTTGTGTTTTCTGCTACCTTATTGTGTTTCTTTGGCTCCTCGTATCATTGGGGATCGTTCATTGAGGCAAGTGGTTCTCAACCTTTTGAAACTTGTTTCCTCTTACAGTCATGTTTCGCAGCTTTACCATTCCTCCTCCATGCTGGTGGACAGGCCGGAAGAGGTTGGGAGAGGGATGGTATACCGGTAGATGGGCCAGTTAGTGCCTTAAGCAATGAAACTTTCGCTTTCCAGAAAATGTGTTCTTTAGCGAGGTTTCCAGGTCAAGGGAAGCTCAAACATCATTACAAGTCACAGTATTTCCTTTTGGCAATACGCGACCTTAGTTTTTGCTTGTTCCAACTCCAAAACACAACTGAGAAATTCGACGTCAGACCTTTGTGGCGTTAGTATTACTAGCCGACCCGCGCAAGATAAAACTTGCAAATTTTCCTTGTACCAAACCCAACAGTATGTTTTATCTAGATCTAGGCTATATTAAAACGGCATTTGGATTCGAAGCAATGACCAATAGAACTTACTGTTGTTACACCACAATTTGAGATGTGATAACGTTGATTTTCAACCACCAATGCGTAAAGAGAGGTCAAGGACGTAATTCCCGGTCACACTTTTCGGTTCTATCCGATGGAAATGTGTCTCTGTTTTTGCGGCTCAAACATTTTTAATATGAATAATAGGAAAGACTGACTTTTGTTCGAAATGAATGTGTCCACGTAACTCTTTGTCAAAATTTGATGCAGTACACCAAGTTTCATAATTTTTTGTGGCGTAGTCGCGAAGTTTTAGGTGCTTACAGGTTCACCCTCTAGCTCAATTATAGTAAGATGATACGAAGTTGGAATAAATCGGAGACGTGAAACAGCTTCATAAATGCCACAATGTATTTTAAAGTGTCAGAGCGTGCATTTGCTATACATCTTCTCATATTAAAAGATCCCCAGGTTTTCAGAAAATGGATATAGAACAAACAAGAAAATAAGGTCGCAAATAGTTGGATTACTGGCACAGGTAGTCCTACTGTTACCCTTCTTTAACTGCCACAATGTCCCCCCCCCCCTTTCCCCCTCGCCCTCCCAGTCCCCCAGTTAAGAACCACTCATCTAGACAGTGAATCTCTCTGGGACGATCTTATTACCTATTTTTTGCACATAGCAAGATGTCCTTTGGGAATTCTGTGAAGAAATCCCCATTAATGAAAGCGAGCATCAAATCCCCAAGTGGACGACCCTATTGCACAAAAGTGCAAATCACACTGGGATTTTTATTAATCAATCATAGGATACAGAAATGACTTCTGAAGAAAATAATAGAGGGAATAAAAACAGGGACAACCGTGAAATGAAATCGAGAGGGGAAGTAAAAGAGAGAGGGAGGGAGAAGGGGGAAAAAGGGAGAGAGAGAGAGCGAGAGAGAGAGAGAGAACGGAAAGACGGAAGGGCAGGCAGACACACCAACAGATAGACAGACAAAAAGACAGACATACAGACAGGCAAGCAGGCAGGCAGCAGACTGACAGACCGACAGACAAAAAGACAGACCTACAGACAGGCAAGCAGGCAGGCAGCAGACTGACGGACCGACAGACAAAAAGACAGACAAACGGACAGATAGACAGACAGGCGGACAGATAGGCAGACAGACAGAAATGGGAAAATGAGAGAGAATCGGGAAGGGGGTAAGAGAGAGAGAGACAGAAAGAGAGAGGCACGGGCGGATGGATGGGCAGACAGACACAAAGACGGATGTACAAACAGAAACACAGACAGACGGGATAGACTGACAGACTGACAGACAGTAAAATGAAAAGAGAGAGAGAGAGGGGGACTGTCGGTACATCAGATTCTGTTATGAAATCGTTTTGTCATTACATTATTTGGTTTAGCCTGCCTTTATGAGAGTTTCACCTCCATGTACAGCACAGTGAGAAATGTTTCAGAGATTAGGCGCTTTCAGTCTTTGTCAAGCTGCTGGCGACTGCCTGGCTTTTAAAAACATGAGGAGACATTTAGGCTAGATCTAGCCCCCAGCCTGATTCGGAGCGCTGTCGCCACTGGATCATTGCACTGGTTCGCGATTCTGTAACCACTTGGCTACGTGAAATTTGAAATAGGATATTACTATGCGATCGTGGCCTAATTACAAAGCCGGGGGACACGGTGGTCTAGAGGCAAGGTGCTCGCCTATCATGCCATTGGTACCGGGTTCAAATCCCGGTCGGTGCAAGCATGTTCGGATTTTGGGATTTTTCTCATGTTTTCCTGTCCCTGATCCTATGGGAGGTAGGATCGAGCACCTAGTCTATCGTTTGAAATGACAGCCTAACTTTTCGCAGTGGTTTTATGGGACTTGTTGGTAATCTGATGGGCATCCAAGAACTGTCTGTTAAATAATGTCATTGTGGTTGGACGGATGGATAGATGTATGGATGGATGGATGGATGGATGGATGGATGGATGGATGGATGGATGGATGGATGGATGGATGGATGGACGGACGGACGCAGGGACGGGTGGGTGGGCGGGCGGATGGACGGGGGGTTGGATGGATGGAAGAATAAAATTGATGGATGGATGGATAGATAGATGGCTAGATGAACAGGCTTCAAGTGTGAACAGACACACGGACAGATAACTAGAGGTGCGGACACAGAGACAAATGAATCCTGTGTGAATAGAATAGGACAGATAGACGGGTGGATGAGTAGATGGATTAGGGATGAGAAACTAGGGGAACAAGCAACACAACAATAAAAGGAACATGTAACTGTTCCTGATGATTGTCCTGACCTTGCTAAACCCCTTGCACATGCTGAAATTAAAAGATTTTTCTTTTTGCTTCATTTTGTTTTGGTTTGTCTCTTTTTACAGCCGCCCAGTTTAAGAGCCATGCTTTGGGGCTTCGATCCAATTTACAGGACTCGCTCTTCATCTCTCAGGTCTTTTATCTTCCGCGCCTCTGATGGCCTCAACATGCAATGGAGGTCTTGGCTCTGAAATGTGCCTTGTCTATTGGCACGGTAGCGCGCTCGCTAATGAAATCTGGTACACTCCAGATTGACGGACATTGAGGACAATTTGTATTCCGACCACTGGCATTGACGGCCGAGCAAGAGACAAAAATTGTCGCCGAATGGGCTCCGGTAATTCTTCCTCTTGGCTTTTCTTCCATGTCAAGTCACAAAGTGAAACCAAAGGAAAATGTCTTTTTACATGCATTTTCTTTTTTTGTCTGTTTCCTGAATCATTCACAAATTTGAGAGCGAAACTGGAGTATTTGAGAATAAAGTCCACTCATGATTCGATGAAACTATATAACTTTGAATGATAAATTTGGAACATATTAATATATCTTGAAATATAATTCCTTTATTCTTATGCCACAGGCATAGCTATAAAGTAGTTGTCGACAGCAGTTTGTAAATACTGAGACAAAATTAATGTGTCAAAATGAAAAATGTGGACGCAGCAAAGCTTCGAGTAAGAAATAATACTTTGCGTTTTATTCTGTCGTTTCTGTATTATTTCTTACCCAAGATTTTGCTATGTGTACAAAGTTTTCTTTTTGCCACCTTTTGTCTTTGCTCCAAACCTTGTTGTCACACCACAGGTTTTCTGTGGCTCGTCTTATATTTCATCAATTTGTAGGTCCTGATACTTCACAAGTTAACCTGTGAAGGAACATTCACACAGAGGGTTAATAACTGTATCTTCCACCTCGTGGGCCGAAGGTTTTTATTCTAGGATGATCTCTCCTCTAGGCATTTGCACCTCATCTTCCACCTCGTGAGTTATCTAAGATACATGCATAATTATCCACACACTCATTATAATTGTTTTAACATGTATTTTCTATTCAAAGAAAGATATGCGTGGGAGAGAACAAAAACTGCACTCTCTACATTTCCTGGAGAACCCGGGCCGTACGCCGGCATTCCCTCTGAATAACAGTTGGAGGTGATAAGGGGACGTTATTTCGCTCATTAATTTTGGAAGAGGGAGATAATTCATTTTTTTATGCTCCTGTCCAGAATGATGGAGAATTATCACTTGTTGTTCTTGTTTATTGGTTTCCTTCTTAATTAATTATTGATTCAGCCTACAGTAACGGATGTTGGAGAAGAATCTTCATATTTCTAGCTGACTGAACAAGCTCCACTTCATTTTATTGGTGTCACTGCCCACAATTTATAGTGTTAAACCCAGAGATGTATCATTTGTGAAGGCGACTTGTCAGCGCTGAGGGGTTTAGTATAACATTTTACTCATTTGTCAAAATGTGCGTCATTCCGTGCATTCTGGGCAAGTTCGGATAAAATAAACGTAACGCGACGGAATGAATACAGATAAAGCAAAACTTAATACCAGTGAATGAACAGATAAAAGTGCAGCGGCCTTGCGAAGAAGCCACTGGATCAGATTACAAGTGTACGCTTAGTGGCATTTTATTGCGGACCTTTTTTAGCAAGGGACACGCCCGACTGAACTCATCAACGTCAAAACTGGGCAAAAAGAAAAAGTTGTATGTAGTTTTGACATTGCTTATAGTATAGCGTTGCTGCGACCCCACAGTTTTTCTGTGGTTTTTATGATATTTTGTGAACTCATCAACGGCATTTTGCCGTGTGATGGCGGAATACGGATAAGACTAATCTTTGTTTATAGAAGTTTCTCGTCATTTCTCATATTATTCTAGTATTAATATTTCAACATGCAGAGTATTTGCATCTTAGCGTCTTTTATTAGAGGCGAGTTTATGAGGTTTTTTTACGATCATTTTATCAGTTTGGTTTGTGGAGCATGTGTCTGTGGGCAAAATGTCTAGGGCAATTAATTTATTATCCAATAAAAGTAAGAAATAAATACCTTTTTGCATTTCGATCAGGTTGCAGAATGGCTGTAAAATCTTCGGTATATTATTCTGATCAGATATGGGGATTTCCCCCGAGGAAATGTAATAAATTCCATTCCTTTGATGATTTCATTACATTTTATTTATTTATTTATTTATTTATTTATTCATGTATTATTATTACTATTATTTGGAAATAGTGCTATTTTGTTTCCCAGCATAGCTCTGGTCTGTTCCCGTTTTTTTGTGTGGTCCCAGAGAGGAAGAAAACAGGAGACAGCCCTCATCATTAGTTAAATCAGAGACAGATATGAATAACATTACATTCAATAGACCGACTCTACTCCATCCCGTTGGGGAGGTCGCAGCCCGAACCAACAGATTATTGATTAAATGTGACGATGACAGCCCCTCTCCTTGCTCTAAATCAGCGGTTCTCGGAGTCCCAGGCCGGAGTCCTCTCTTTGCCATCCCAGGTTTCCTCAATTCCTCCCCAATTCGGAATTATCATCTAATATTTCTTGTCACCATTAAACTGGGTTTTCGTGCGTACGAAAACGGAAACGACAAAAGAAGCGTCCAAACCCCTTGAATTAGTGAAATAGAAAAAATGTTTTCATATGTGTGGACACGCAAAAGGCCGTTGCCTTTTCCGTTTCCGTATACACGAAAACACGGCTTGAAGCTGGTTCTCATGTATACGGAAGCGGCAACGGAAACGTCAAAAAGCCTACGAATAGTGAAATAGAAAACATTATTCCCGTACACCGTTTCCCTTCACATGGAAACACGCTTTCTTTTTACAACCGTATGAATTTTTGCCGTTTCTGTTTCCGCACACATGAAAACACAGCTTTGCACTCTTACACTGGACATTGTTGAAACGATGTTTTGTGGACTATTGATTTGAGACCGTTCATACGTTTTACTTGATATATAATAATAGTCTACAGGATACATTCTTTTCAAGTCTGGGTTTCTTCCTCTGATTGAAATCCCTCCCAATTTCCCTCCGGCTAAAATTCTTCACCATAAGTTTGAAATTCTTCCACTGGGAGCTAAAACGCGACCTTGGTTCTTATTTGTTCCAACCCCAGTTTTTGCACAACCGAGAAATTCGATGATAACCGTTCGCGGCTTTAGTATTATGACAAGGAGTTAGAATAAATCGGGAACAGTGAAACAGATTAATAAGTGCCATGCTGCTTTTAAACAAGCGTCAAAGTATGCGTTTGTTATACCTCTTCTACATATTAAATGATCTCCAGTTTTTTTTTTGTTGTTGTTTTCAGAAAATGGAGATAGAACAAACAAGAACTAAGATCGAGAAAAGTCTGTCGTTTGAGAATCACTGGTCTGCAGAGACTTTTCTCCTTGTCGAAATATCTTCACTTTTGTAGCCCCGCTGAGATTTCTTGTGGATAAAACGGTGGTCCTTTTTGATGCAAAAATGAGGCAGACAGTGAATTATTACGTGTATGTCTGTACTTGTTTGGGCGGCGTCTTTAACTTGTGTGTGAGGGTGTACTGGTGTGTGTGTGTGTATGTGTGTGTGTTGGTGTAAAGGCCGTACGGTACAGTGGCGGTTTAGAGAGTATTTTTTGAGTGCTTAAAGGGAACGAGATTTAATGACACAGTTACTGTATTGAAATTTGCCGATGACGTCATGGAACATTCGAACTGTTCAACGCGGTGGTTAAGAACAGTTGTTATGGACTTTGTAAGGGCGATTCGAGGCACAAAGATCAAGTGCATATGAATAGTGTGTACAAAGTCCATAACTGTGCTTAACCGCCGCGTTGAACAGTTCGAATGTCCCATGACGTAAAATACAGTAACTGCGTCATTCAATCCCGTTCCCTGTAGCCTAAGTAGAAAGTGCTGGTGACGTCAGTTCTATTTTCTGTTGACTTCTTTACAAAGTTGAGTATAAAGTATTTAATAGTAAGATTAGACTGGGCCTGTTCAAGTAAGCATGAAAGGCGATGTTGTTCAATATCTGGGGTAATCTTAGCAATGAAATTGCAATATTGATTTATTTTCTGAGGTCAAGTAAGACTGCATTGCTTGTTCTCGTGGTATGCCATGTCAAAATGAAATAACCTTTTTATCTCGGAAGACATCTTATATTTAATTTCTGTTTCACTCTTAAAATGATGTATATCTTACTGTGTTTATACGCGCGCAAGTTATGGACATAATTATAGTGAAAGAAGGCATGATCGGTCTCGGTACTCTGTGTCTCGGGGAACACCCTGCTGCCATTACAATGATCTCAAATTGATTGTGATAGTTAAATGTCATAGCCTTTATTGTTTACTCCAATAAATTGTTTTTTCTCGTTAAAATTCTTTTTCTTATTATTCTAAATCCTTAGCCATGTGGGCAAAGGCCCAAGCAGCCCCCCGCAGGAGCAGGCTTTAAAGTCCGTGCGGAGCGCCGCTTTTAAAGTTGTTCCGTATAAAGGGTCTTCAATTTGGGGGCCAACAGCACTAGGCTGAGGCCCCCGAGAAACCAAAGGACCTCAGGGTCTTCAATGAATTGAAAAGACATAGCGCAGTGCAATTCCGCAGTGTAAGCAGTCAACGGATAATATTTTCATTTCTCCTACCACCAATGTCGATATTGGGTCATGATAACTACACGGACTCAGGAAATCGATCTTCACCTTATGATTATCTGCGCGGGTGATAATGGAAGGTTTTGTATTGTATTAATCAGGAACTAGTTCTACAGGCGCTCTGTCTTCCTTCACCGGCCGGACGGCGGTTGTTTAACTGTGCGGATTGATACATTAATATGATCCCCGTCCAACCACTGGCAGCTGGGTACGGCGTATTGTCATTATAGTTAATGGCAAGGAAGATAGAAAGAAGAGTGGAGAGAAATACAGTTACAAAAAAATAACGTTTTAAGAAAGACAATAAACTTTGGCCCAATTTGTTCTATGTCCTGGTCTTCTGTTTTTTGTAAACTTTGTGCATAAAGTGTGTAATTCATCAATAATGGTATGATGATGAAAAGAAAGAACTCTTGCATTAATGACTTTTTTTTTTTTTTAGTACGTGACAATAATGAAATTGTGTCCCAGTAGTAAGAGCACTGGCCCAGGGAGCGAAAGACCCCAGGTTCGAATCCCATCACAGCAGAATTCAGCCAAATCCATTTCTCGCGATGTTGTTTTAACCACTCACACGCCGGCAGGTCAAAAGGGAACCCAATCGTCATATCAAATAGACTCCTTTTTGTACTGAAAAGAATAGCAAAATTTAAAAAGGAATAATAAAGTAAGAAACTGTGAGGGGGTCATAAGTGTATGTGTCTCGATCGTGCTCACAAAAGTGGGGAGTGAAAGGAAGAAGAAAAACAAATGACTAAGGCTGGGATAGAACCCCTGACCCTGGCTACAGATAATTATGTGAGTTGGTATTTTTTCTTCTTCCTGATAAGGCGAGTGATGTCGTAGCAGAGGACACGGGTTCGATCCTCTGTTGGGTCACTTGTTTTTCGTCGGCTGAGCATTATTGGGGCATATACACTTCTAGCCGCCGCATCTTTCCTGTGAGGTTTTGAAGAAAAAATTATTTTTAAAAAAAAACAATAGAAAACAGAAAATCTGTGGGATCACAGCAAAGCTTGAAATAAAGTTAAAATGTAGCAAAAAGAAAAAGTTGTATGTTGCAAAACCTTGCACAAGAAATCGTCATCATCAGTTGCCCTGTCTGGAACAGACATTGGCGATCATGGCTCTCCACTCGGATCTGTCATCAACCAACCGCAAGAAGGAGTTGTTGTTGTGGCGTTTACTTGTTGTCCATCATTAGGACTTTCAGTGGACGTTTTTCTCTGTCTACTCCTGCTTTTCCTGCCTTCGATCTTCCCTGTGACTGCGATATATTCGAGGCTCCTGAGGCGACATATCTGCTCTAGAAATTTCAGTTGCCTGTGTCTTATTGTTTTAATTAATGATCTTTTCAGATTAGAGTCTCTCAAGATTGACTCATTTGATTTTTTCTCCATCCATGATATTCTCAATAATATTATTCTTCTAATAAACCACATCCCTGCCGCTTCTAGTTTCTAGTGAAATACGAAACTATAAAATGAGGAATTGGGAAAAGAACAGGCAAATCAAGCTTTCAGTCTACTGACTTTCTTCAAGACAAAAAATGTAACAGGTTAGAAAATTAAACAAAGAAATCGTTGAAATTTTCACAAATGTGCATACTTATCGTCTGCGAGTTATAGTCTACACTGGATTCTCTGAAAGCACTCCGTCCGTTAGTGTATGGTGCTCGAAATTTTAAACACTACACAGTGATTTGCTGGTCTTCCATGCTAAAGAAGATGTTATGTTCCATTCTGACTACGCTGTTCAGCGCTAGTGATTTCTTCAGCCAGTACTACTGTACCTTGTGACCCTGTGCTACTTGAAAACTTGTAATCTCTTTGATGTAG
Organism: Onchidella celtica; assembly: GCA_963931925.1. Classification (NCBI taxonomy): domain Eukaryota; kingdom Metazoa; phylum Mollusca; class Gastropoda; order Systellommatophora; family Onchidiidae; genus Onchidella; species Onchidella celtica. Next base: position 45,994,092 of record OZ007574.1, read on the forward strand.
GATGTTTTTAGTTGCTTGACATTCTCAGTATATCTGTCATGTTATTGTTGGCATTTGAGACCAAATACTTCTGACTTTCAGCGGCGTAGACATTATATCTATTTTGTCTTAACCGGTGATTCTTAACTTGGAGAAATATATTCCTCCCTCTAGGAGGGAATATAAGGAATCGAAAATTTTGAGTTTATAGAAACGCAGAGAAACTCGAAGAAGGTCTATCTATCCATTCCTCCATCCTTCCATGTATTCATCCATCCCTCCATCTAGACATCCACAGAACCATCCATCCATCCATTCATCCATCCATTCATCCATCTATCTGTCCGTCCGTTCGTTCGTGCGTTCGTCTATCTATCTATCTATCTATCTATCTATCTATCTATCTATCTATCTATCTATCTATCTATCTATCTATCTATCTATCTGTCTATCTATGTGTGTATGTGTGTGAGTGTGTGTGTGTGTGTGAGAGTGTGTGTGTGTGTGTGTGTGCGTGCGTGCGTGCGTGCGTGTGTGTGTGTGTGTGTGTGTGAGAAAAAGGAAAGGGGGCAGGGGAGTTAAAGTCATTAGACAAGAAGATAGGAGGAAACATATTTTAAAAGTTCATGGATTCAATCCTCTGAGCTTCCGGCTTGGAAAGAACATACCATTCTTTTTCTTTTTCTAGAAAAATCTGAGCCACATTATAAGTTTGTTTCAGAGCTATGTCTTAGTTTTGTACGAACATAGAATATTGCATGTTTGTGTGGGCCTGGAAGGTAGTGGTACGTATTAAAGGTCAGACATCTTTATACCTTAGTGCTGTTTCATTTGTGGCACTTTGAGCCGTGGAGGGCTGAGGACCACTGTTCTAAAGGTGTACCAAGTAACAAAGGATTTATGAATGCCAGGCATACTTCGAGCATTTCGAAGCCAATTTCTAACTATTTAGAGCAGGAATTTTACTGTTATCTATAAACCTGTGAGCCTGTGGTAAGCGTCAGCCAATGTGTAGACATTCTCAGGAGATTGTTGTGAGATGACAACGCAGACTTCACCATTGCCAGTGGTGAGGGAGCCAGTTAAATACGTGGTTACCTTGCTCAAGCCGTGGTAATTTCCTGAGGTTATTGATTAAAAGAGTGTAACTTAGTTCATTATTGTTGTTTTCCCAAATCAAATTTAGTTTCGTTATCCTCTTGACCGTAGTCACATCTTAGTGCTCAATCTCGTCATGTATTTTTAGTATAGATAATATTATAACCCCACAGGCTGGTTATAAAATAACAGGATTATTCTCGGTCAGTGTTATATTTTACAAACTCTGTCATTAAATGGATGAGTTGTTTTTTTTTTAGTCACAATATTTTCCTGATATCATTTATTTAAAAAGATAAACATATTAATGGTGACCTAATTCTCTTGTGTATGCCCAAAGAATAAGCATTATAATAAAGTAATCTCCTACATTGGATATTGTCATTCCGCGGGCTTTAGTGTAGGGCTTTAGTGCAGGGCTTTTGACCATTCAATTACGCTGCCGTCTTGGTGCACCAAATTGTCGATAGGTAGATAGACAGACAGACAGACGGACGGACGGACGGACGGACGGACGGACGGATGGATGGATGGATGGATGGATGGATGCTGGATGGATGGTCGGATGGATAGATGGACGGATGGATGGATGGACGGATAGATGGGCGGGTGGATGGATGGACGGATGGATGGATGGACGGATAGATGGGCGGGTGGACTCCCTCATATTTTCATCCCTCCTTCCGCCGTATTTCTCGCTTTCTCTCTATTCCTGACTATCTCCGTCATTCCACCTATTAATGGATGGATGGTTCGATGGATAGGTGGGTGGATGGACGGATGGATGCATGGATGGATGAGTAGGAATGATGGAAAAATAGATTGCTGATGGAAGAATGCACAGATGATTCTGCTCTAATTCTCTCGGACATTTTATAACATGATAATATTCGATTCCCTAAATATCTGTCGATTTCGTCCGTCCATCACAAGAAATACAATTCCGCCTCTAGGAACACTCGCACAGTAAAACGAGACAACACACCATGACAAATCACAGTACTTGCCAATCAACATCTAATTTAACCCAGGATCAAAATGAATTACTTGTAGCAGTCTCATGCCCTCACTACCTCTTCATCTTTGTGTCTTTCTGTGCCAAATCTCTTTCCCGCCTTTCTTGTTCTCCCTGTGGCTATGTCTTTTTATGTCGCTCTCTCTCTCTCTCTATCTCCAGTTACTACTCACTCTTGTCTTTTGGACTCCCTTTTTTCCTCACCCCGCCTCCCTCCGCCGTATTTGTCTCTTTCTCTCTATTCCTTACTGTCCCCGTCATTCCATCTCTCCTGATCTTTCTCTTTCTTTTTCCTCCTATTTGCCTAAATATCTCCTTCGCGCTCTCTCTCTCTCTCTTCTATCTCACCCTCCCTTTAATTCTCTCTATCTCTCTGTCCATTCCCCCTCTTCTTTTTCTCTTCCCCCCCCCTCCCCGCCTCGTCTCTCTCTCTCTCTCTCTCTCTCTCTCTCTCTCTCTCTCTCTCCCCTCCCTCACTTCTCCTTGTGTTCCAATATTAACAACTCTGCTCTTTCCTTCCCATCGCACAGTATCAATACAATTTCACCAAGTTTTTTCAATCATCCCACCGTTTTTGTCCTCTTTGTATATTCTCACAGCTTGATTTTGGAATAGTCTATTAGCTTACAATGATTTCTATACGAGCCGCAATTTAAGCCTTGTCCTAAGAATTGTAACAATCTGCACTGGAAACCGCCGTGTGAGATAGCAGATTTCTACAATGAGACAGTCTGTTTATTTCTTTGTTTTCTTTAGAAAGGCGAAACATCGAACATGAGCGTTTGATTGCTCACGAATGATTTTCTGTTTACTTTCAGCTACGATAACGCATGCGTCTCACGCAAGATGACTTGTTCGTTATTCTGGGTGAGCGATTGGTGTTTGTTTTGCAAAGTTTGTCAAGCCCACAGATGGGTTTTTCGTGCATTTGATAGAGTGGCAGCCCCCTCCGGCCAGAGTGGAATTGTCGTGCTATTGTTATCAGTGTTATAATATTGTTGCAATGAAAATAGAGTGTGGATGTGTTTAAGGTTTTGGGGTGGGATGCAGTGGGGTCGAGTGGGGGGGGGGCGGTGGGGAGGGGGGCAACGTCTTGGGGAGTGAAGACGGTGGACTAATCTGGCGGGGATACATTTCGTCAGGCTTACCGGTCAGAAGGTTTTAATATGTGACAGATTTCTAGAGAGAATAAGGGAGAAGTGAAAAAAGGTAGATGGGTGATAGATAGATAGATAGATAGATAGATAGATAGATAGATAGATAGATAGATAGATAGATAGATAGATAGATAGATAGATAGATAGATAGATAGATAGATAGATAAATAGATAAATGGATGGGCAGGTGGATGGATGGATGGATGGATGTGTGGGTGACTGGGTGGATGGGTGCATAGATAGATAGATAGATAGATAGATAGATAGATAGATAGATAGATAGATAGATAGATAGATAGATAGATATCAGTGAATGTGTGGGTGGAACAAATGAATGGATGTAAATGCTCAACTGAACGGAAGGATCGACAGACAAGAACACATCTCTTTAAACCGCTGTTTGAAGTTCAGCATGAAAAGGATTGTAAAAACCGCATTTTCCACAGGGAGGGAAGAGCTGCCTCATCCAAGTTTATTGTGAAGCGGCCGCACCTTGTAATTGTTGAGATTTTTCCAGATTCCCTCGGACGGGTCGTGATTTCCCCACATACTGATTAGCGTCTTTGATTTGCCGACACATGAAATCAGTGAAGGGCCAATCAACTTCGACAACAGTGTTCCCCCGACAGTGTTATCTTTCATTAATAACATTTTTGCACTGCGTCAACTTCTGTCTATAAAATGTGCTTGGCGAGACCTCTGCCTTTCAAGCAAGGCTTTTTTATGTTCGCTGTACTCCCTGGCTCTTTGTATTTTTCATCTTTTAATGTATTTTTTCGTTTGAGAAGGTGAACTCGTTCTATTTGACGATGATGTTCTTGGCATGCAGATACGGCAATGTAGTGAAAAGAACCCCAGCCAACATTACTACGTCAATCCGACGTAGATTTCCATAGGATTGATGGGATTACCGTAGGAACATGTTCCTTACATCAAACTGACGTCATGGTGATTACGTACCCAGGATACCTACGTAGGGACGATGTCATTTCTGTGTGCAAACTTGACGCCAATCCCACGTATGGGGTTTCTATAGGGTTCCTGGGGGGGGGGGGGACTGTATACATAATACAATTATAAAGGCGGGGTTGTTGTTGGTGGCATCTTCAGAGAAAATAAACAAAGATAATGGCTATTTCAGTATTTGGGTCATGCAGCCAAAATACTCACAATAAGTTTTCCTTCGATCAAATTGTGACCATTTTCGGAAAAACGTTATTGTCGCAAGTTTGCTAATTAAAAAGTTCCTGTGACCAACTGATTGAACCAAATCCTAATTCTGACCATGAAACTTTCTAAAATCAAATCACTGTGTCAAGAAACCTATTTTGGCGGGATGGCCACAGTAGCCGCGCCGAATAGCAAAAACAATATCGATGACAGAAAAAAACAACAAAAAAACAGTCATTTTATTCTGAACAATCCTGGCATTTTTAACCATATAATTATATGTTCCTCCCTCTCCCCACCCCCCCCCCCCCCACACCCCAGCTTTTCCGTCCTGGGCCCGTGCCCCCAAATCTCCCTCTCCCTGATATGGCGAAGAAGAAAAAAAGAAGGAAAAAAATGTATGTGGCAGAACTTCGTGTTGGAAACGATGATGGAACACTACAATAGTCATTATGAGAACACTGCAGTAGTGAGACCAGTCTATGACAAAACCAACTTTGAAGTTTGAAAATGAGGAAGTGCGCCACTATGATAGATACTGTGATAACATAGACACTAAGTAGAGGAAATTGTGCTAGTTTGTCGTAGTAGGGGGGAATAAGTTATACCATTTGGCACATTGCGCAGTGTTTGAGGACCGGGAGTTGTCACTCTCTGAAAATACTGACATGTGGAGTACGGTAAGTTCAGCAGTTTGGTTACTAGCACAATATGCACTTTAACTTCGTGTTAGAGAGACAGGACAGTTTGCTGAGGAAACTACCAGTCAGTTCTAGTGTGTCGTTATTAGAACGTGCGAGATGAACGACGATTTTCTCATGAAATGGTGTTTGTGGGATTTAGTTCCATGTTTGCATTAGCTCATATTTCATACTAAATCTTACGGAACTGATTTTTTATTTGTTAGACGATAGCCTGATTTTGGTTTTTGTTTCTTTGCCCTTAGTAAAAAATAAAAAGTTGGCCGAAGTAATAAAACATCATTTCTCACCCCCCCCCCTCTCTTTCTCTCTCTCTCTCTCTCTCTCTTTCTTTCTCTCTTTCTCTCTCTCTCTTTTTCTCTCGTTCTCTCTGTCTTTTTCTCTGTCTCTGTCTCTCTCTTTCTCTTTCTCTCTCTTTCTCTCTCTCTCTCTTTCTCTCTCTCTTTCTTTCTCTGTCTCTCTTCCTCTCTCTTTCTCTCTTTCCCTCTCTCATATACTTACAACTGTACGTGTACAGATTGGAAGGGCCAAGAGAATGAATGAACCCGTCCATGTAAAATGTAGTTCTATCGCTGTTCAGTCTCTCACGCTGTTTATTACTGCTTTTCGGTCAAATGAAACCGACACAGAACCGACAAACAGTCAATGTGGCGGGGCGGACACACTGCAAACACTCAGATAGACTAACAGACTGGTGATCGGAAAGACAGTAGACAGCCTGACAGACTTTCAGGCCAATAGACAGGCTGGCAGAGAGACAAGTAGAGACAGACATTTCAGTTCTGGTCTGCGGAAGGCTCTAGCAATCTGGGTGATCGTATTATATTGTCAAGGGCCGCCACTGTAAGTTATCTACCCTGTCTGACTGATGTGTTTGCCATGCCGGGGTGTATTTACCCTGCCGGCAGGGGAGCTGTGTTCTAGAACATAATGGAATTTGCAGGACCTGCAGAAAATGGCTGGAAATTATGTCAACTGCTAGTGATGATATCCCAATACATAAAACGGTTTTGGCAGGGTCGTTATATCGTTAGCAAATCTTTTCGCCAGGGGCGTAGTCATGCCTGTGAGTGAGGCAAGGAAAGATTTTTGCAGCGTGCTTTGGACACAACCATCGCCGTTGTCTTATATTATGTTGCCAAACTTGTAAAGGAGAGAATATAATCCTCAAAAACCACCGGAAATGTCTATGTTCGCAGAAGGATTTCGAACAAAATTAAAATGAATCAGACATGGAAAGTCAAAAAAAAAATAGCTTTCGGTCATTGAAGGCCTTTATCAGGTTAAGAGAACAAGAATAAATGAAACACTATTCAACATTTGGCTAAGTGAATTACAACGCCATGCAATGCTCGACCACCATTCTGGATTAAACTAGTTACCATTCAGCAGTTCCGAAAAATCCAAATTCTATGAAGTCAAGTGAAACCAGCCTATTTTCTTTTCTTTAAGAATTTGTTAGAAATGTATGCCAGATAAGAGAGAAACTTTTGAAGCTGGCCTGAACGCGGCATTCAGAAAAAAAAAAGTCGAAAGGCTCAGAGCTCAGACATAATGGCTTCCTTTTCATTTCGCTTTCGTCCAGCTTTCGGCACTTTTGCCGAAAAACGTCAGTCACGATGAAAAACGAAAAGAGACTAGGCTGAAGCACTGTGTGCTATAAAAGGCAAGTGAAGTGCTCTTCGGCAAACCAGACTTTACGTTATTCGGCAAAGTGCGACCTTAGTTTCTTGTTTGCTCTGTGTCCCTTTTCTGAAAAACTGGAAATGGTTTAGTATGTAGAAGAGATAAAACGCATATTTTTACACTTGTTTAAAATGCGTTGTGGCACTTATCAAGCTGTTTTACAGTTCCGATTTATTCCAGTTCCTCATCACAATACTAAATCAGCAAATATTTAACGTCAAATTTCTCAGTGGAGTTAGGGACAGCCAAGGATCTCAGGAGCAAAGCGTCCTTCATTGAGGCTACCGGCCTCCTGATATAAAGAGTCTGACACGAAGAACGCAGAAGAAGTGGAGTTAGTTGGAACAAACAACAACTAAAGTCGCGCGAAGCCGATGTGTCTGGGCTCTAAGCCGCCACTTGTTCCAACCCATGGTTTCTATTGCACTCCGAGTTATTGCAGTGTTTTAGTCATGCTGGGCAATTTGTAACACAAGCAGATAGCACTGAGCATGAGTCATTAGTCGTTACTCACAGACCGGAATCTCCAGCCGAGAGTTATTAAGCGCCATTCATGAGTTGTGTTTGATGAGCAGTTCCCTAACACTTTGTGAAAATGATCATGCACATTCCTCTCTGGTACATCATTCAGTGGATATGAGACGATTATTTATGATGCAACAGCCCTGTTTCATACATCTGATGCAGAATGTCATACACGGCTGACAGATGTATGGACGCCTTCATTGCAAAGCTGGCAGCATTGCCAATAATGAGAGATGTTCAAGCTGGCAGCATTGCCAATAATGAGAGATGTTCAAGGTGGCAGCATTGCCAATAATGAGAGATGTTCAAGCTGGCAGCATTGCCAATAATGAGAGATGTTCAAGCTGGCAGCATTGCCAATAATGAGAGATGTTCAAGCTGGCAGCATTGCCAATAATGAGAGATGTTCAAGCTGGCAGCATTGCCAATAATGAGAGATGTTCAAGGTGGCAGAGCATGCTCTTTCCTCCCTTCATTTAAATCCTGAGACTGTGGTGGTTAACGATCGCTGTGGTGGTTAACGATCGCTGTGGTGGTTAACGATCGCTGTGGTGGTTAACGATCGCTGTGGTGGTTAACGATCGCTGTGGTGGTTAACGATCGCTGTGGTGGTTAACGATCGCTGTGGTGGTTAACGATCGCTGTGGTGGTTAACGATCGCTGTGGTGGTTAACGATCGCTGTGGTGGTTAACGATCGCTGTGGTGGTTAACGATCGCTGTGGTGGTTAACGATCGCTGTGGTGGTTAACGATCGCTGTGGTGGTTAACGATCGCTGTGGTGGTTAACGATCGCTGTGGTGGTTAACGATCGCTGTGGTGGTTAACGATCGCTGTGGTGGTTAACGATCGCTGTGGTGGTTAACGATCGCTGTGGTGGTTAACGATCGCTGTGGTGGTTAACGATCGCTGTGGTGGTTAACGATCGCTGAGGTGGTTAACGATCGCTGTGGTGGTTAACGATCGCTGTGGTGGTTAACGATCGCTGTGGTGGTTAACGATCGCTGTGGTGGTTAACGATCGCTGTGGTGGTTAACGATCGCTGTGGTGGTTAACGATCGCTGTGGTGGTTAACGATCGCTGTGGTGGTTAACGATCGCTGTGGTGGTTAACGATCGCTGTGGTGGTTAACGATCGCTGTGGTGGTTAACGATCGCTGTGGTGGTTTGGATACCAGTTCTATTCATGTTCAAAGCCACCGGAAGTCTTGTCCATGTTCTAGTTGCTAAAAAAAACAACCCGCTGTGTTTGCAACGGCCATCGCACGTCTAGTCCTTTCTGAAAGAGGCTACGATCTACAACTTGATTTAAAGACACATTAATTACAACATTGTTTTCAGACCTATGCAAAACAATTTTTGAACATTTTACCCTTGTAATCAAGTTTATATGGAACTATTTAATTCTTTTTTGGGAATTTAAATTGATGAACTTCTGAATACCAGACATAAATAAAGAACACAAAAAAGACTGCAAAATGTGCCAGGTGGCCCCTATGGTGCGGACGAGCCGTAAAACTCAAACCCCGATTCAAATCCCAAGTCTCAAAACTACAAACTTCACATAAAAATTTTGGAAAGGACTTCAGAAACTGTCAGAAAATCAAAGTCAGACATTCGTAACCATCGTCAGAGGCGCACTTTCTTACTAAAGTGGAGATGATGAAAGACTTAACTGAGAACATTTCACATAACTGCAGACGTTTTTGAAATGTATCAAACGGCGGGTATACTCACTTTAATTACATGAAATGGAAGTAGAATAACTTACTGGGGAGGACATTATTTTCTGTCCCTGAAGACGGAATTACAAATAATATGACCTAGTTGCTGTTCACCTCCACTTTGTAATTTTATTTGAACTTCTGTTGTTTGTTTGTTTTTGTTTGTTGTTTTTGTTGTTGTTAAATTAATAATTACAGTGGATTGATGGGGGGCGAGTGAGGAAAGGAAAGAAATGTGGGTGTTCCCACACAAACAAAACGGAAATTACCGTAATTGGACATTTAACTTTGAAGTCACCAAAATACTTTGGCGTTGCCGGCCCCGTGTCACGATTTTCCTCACAAATAGATCAATTTAGCGTCATGTTGCAAGCTGTTTAAGATAAAATCTCAGTAAAACCGCTGAAACCATCTGTTGTGGATGAAGGACGAAAAAAAGGCGCAAGAAACCATCTGATTTGGATGGAAAACAGAAATGTGGAGTAGCCACTCATTTTGGATGAAGGACAGAAATTTCGTGAAACCATTTGTTTTTTGGATGAAAACCAGAAATGTGGCGTAACCACTCGCATTTGGGTGAAACACAGACAATCATTAGAAACATTGTGTTGTGGGTGAACACGATGGAATTGAGAAAGCGATGTCTGTTTTGAGTAAATATTTGCGTTTCTAACATAAAATCAGTCAGCTGGCACTCAATTCTATTTCCTCTTCTTTTCCAAATCTAAAATGACAAATATAAGCGCCACGAGAATTGAAAGAAAAAAATACACGAAAAGAATGTCAAAACTAGAATATTGATCACTGTGGCTGCGGGTAGAGATATTAATGTACGGATAATTTCAGTGATAGCTAAATGAAAACAGCATAGTACTGGAAGGGTTAGCAAAATTTAATATCGAATCTATTATCAGTGTTTTAATATATTATTCAGTACTTTCTATATTTGGTTTTGTAATTAGGCTACGGTCCCCCAGCAACACCCTTTTCTTTTTCTAACACTGTTATTCTGGGCTGATATTGTGAAATGATAATAATAATACACGCTACGCAAGGGGGGATTCAGCGGAACGAGAGGGCAAAACGTAAGTAGATTGGAGGGATAGACTCCAATCATAAGTGCGTCGCTCACGAACTAGCTTACCCCCACATGACAAGTCGGCGTAGCGTGCACGGGCCTGCGTGACGTGACAGAGCTCTCAATGTTCACCGGCTTGAAAGAAGAGAAATAAAATGAGACATAATTACTGGGCCGAAGATGCCGCTCTACAATGTAATCTTCCAAGATTATCTGAGGGCATGAGGGTGACTTTTTTATATCCTCCAAGTCGAGTGATTTTTTTTTTCACCAGAGATACTGCGTAGGTCGGGCAGACAGGACTTGGGAAAACAGGACCAATTAAAAAGCAAATGTTTTTCTTCTTTTTTATAAGACAAAAAAAGTGTGTGTGTGTGGGGGGGGCGGGGGGCTAATAATGAAAGGAATCGGAAAGGCGGATAGATTTTTAAAGATAAGAGGCCCCAGGGAGGTATAAAAGACAACGAGATGACAAGGAGGTATTAAAAAATGTGGGGGGAAAAAATTCACAGGAGAGCTATTTAAGAGCCTTTGAAAACTTGAGCGTGAATATAATTGTTGTTATTATTTTATGAAACGCTGGGAATTTGGAGTGGCATAGACTTGAGACAGACCTTGGCAGAGAGAGAGAGAAAGAGCGCGAGAGAGAGAGAGAGAGAGAGAGAAAGAGAGAGAGAGAGAGAGGCACTCATTTCTAAATAGTTTAAATTTGCTGAAGACATTCAAGGAGTTGCCATATTAAGATACACTGCAAAAGAAACGGAAACGGTTACACACTGGCAAGGAAAACAAAGTAAACGAAGTCAAAATTACGAGGACTTCTAGCTGATTCACATCCAAAGCGAATAGACTACAACTTCTTGCTACTTTTGTATTTTTATCCTAGTTAACAAAATAGTGCTACAGTGCGTTTAGAAATGTGTGCTTTCATTCTCTTGCAATTTTCTCCCACTCTGATTGTAGTATTGCAGTCATTTTTTGCATGTAATCTTAGATTTTTCCATGGCCTTAAGAATTTTCTTTTTTTATCGGTAAATCTGTAAACAACCGGAATTTTTCAAAGTGGGCAATTTCTTTGATTTTTTTTTTTTTTAAATACTCCAGAAACTGCGCCATAGACGTCACAATACATTTTACAACGAATACACCATTACTGCTCAGTACCCATACGATTTACTTATACAATATTGTTGGCTTAATGCAGAGATTGTCAATTACTTTCCTTTTTAAACAAAAGTTTTCTCAAGCAAGCCCAGATTTCTTGTCGATGTGCTGAGAATGAGACATGCGCTTTAAAATCTTCTTCATGTTTGTAAAACTTAAATTTCTATCCTAAAAGCCTGGAGCAATTTTTGTATGACCAACAGAAGCAAAATACGAAAAAAATACATAAATTTTCAAGTGACAATAACATATTTGACTAAGGCCACGAAGACCGGTTGTCCACATAGTACATACCAGCGCATTCAATCAAAGAGTTGCAAAGTTGTGGCTTTCGGAAGAGGGACACAAATTTCTGAACCTACTATGGAAATCACAGTGCATAAACTTGCTGAACGTTCAATGCCAATTCCGTATTCTGGTTTGGACAGGACCCGTATCAGGCCTTTCGAAAATTTTAATGAGGGGAAAACCAAGCTATGTGTTTGAGACCATGAATCCACCCGCTTGCAATGCTTCTCCGAATTTGGAAGTTCAAAGTCAACAAATAGAACAAGAAAAGAGTGAACATTTGCATGATCTGTCTGGACGCCAAGTGACTCCCAACCACAGCTGCTGTGAGATTTGATGCAGAATGCGTTTGTAGTGCGACGAATCCGGAATGTGTGCGTGAAAATCCCTCAGGGCGTGGTAACACTTCTGGAGGACGCTTTGGTGCTGGGCCGGTGGACGTGCATATTTTCTATTGTGTACCTGCTGGGAACAGATTTTCATTGTTTTAACCCTGCAATTATTTCCTCTGTGGGTATCTAGATCGGTTTTTTTATTTTTTATTTTTGGTAGTTCAGCTCTATAGCTAAAATACTCACCAATAAAAAAAAAAAAGAGGACTTTTGTTACCAGTTCGCTTTTGTTACCAATTCGTGGTCAGTTACCGATAAAGTGAACTTAGCCGAGGAAAATATTATTGTGACATGAGAGCCCACATGGTCCTAACATAACCATTGCACTTTCTAAAAAAAATTGTCTTTGGAAATTGTTGGCGGTGTTGCTCAAATAGTAACTCAGGTCTTATTTATTTATTGTTTGCTCTTACTTATCGGATGTGCGGACGGGGGGAGAGAGAAAGAGAGAGTCAGAGAGAGAGAGAGAGAAAAAAAAAAGACAGAGAGGCAGAGAACGGGAGAAAAAAAGCGGGGAGGGGCGGGGGGGAAGAAAATAGAGAGAGAGAAAGAAAAAGAGATAAACGTCAGAGCGAGAGATAAAGAGAAAGCGAAAGAGAAAGAAAATGTGTGTGTGTGTGTATGTGTTCATTTTGCGGAGAGAAGGGAGGATGTGGATATAGCACGAGGTAAAGATTTCTAGCCTGTGCTTGCCTTGTATAACATTAATTTGTGTAAGTGTGTGCGTGATTCTGTACATGCGTTCATCCCCTAGACCACCCTTTGCGTCTACTATTAGCCTTCCAGTAGGTTCCACCGTCTGTCTCATTAGCACTTTTCTGCATCGAGCAGCTACCCATGAAATATTTCAGAACTTTTGATTTCACGGGAAGGTGATCTTGTAATCTTTCCCTGTGTGAAATCCCTTTTGTCTCGCCCTTCAAAACCGGGCACTTCCGATACCAAATGACAAGTGTGATTGATTACACGACTAAGTCAGATGACAGATAATATGTCGTACAACTAGGTTACTGAGTCGCAACACGATTTTGCCTGGTAAGCTTGTTACAGCTCGGGGTGTGTTCCTCCAAAAATGCCGTTTAAAACCCTTAATATGATTTTGGCTTTTTTCCAGTATTGGGATGTCCTACTTTACAGCATTGTTTTGGCACAGAACAGACTTTTCTGCCTTAGCCGCGATGTCCTACAAATCATTTTCCATTACTACAGCTTATAGGTGGAGATTTAATTATTTCGCGAAACTGTTATAAAATGTTATACGAAATTAATGAGTAAAAATTTCAGAAAAGTTAACTGTTTTGCTTCATTTGGATTTTTAGCATTTTTATGAATTGTAGCAGACTTGATTTTTTGTGAAGTTCATTAAACGTTAATTTTTCAGACTGTTATACCAGAAAGATAATGATTTACTAAAATTAAGATGTCGACCCCCTTTTATCCTTTACGTTGTGAGGTGCTGTAAATAAGTTACATGTATTAACGATTCCATTTTTTAAAAATTACATAAACTCCGCAAATGTATTGTAGCTGAGTTTCTCTCTCTCTCTTGCTTTTTTTCCCTTCTTTTTCTCTCCGTGGCTTTCTCTTTCTCGCTGTTTCTATTCCTCTCTGTGTTTCTCTCTCTCTCTCTCTCTCTCTCTCTCTCTCTCTCTCTCGCTCTCTCTGTTTCTCTCTACCTCCTTTTTATTCTCTCTTTCGCATGTGACCCAGAAACCTACATGGGTCAGTGATCTCATTTTCATCCCCAAAGCCATGCAGTAAACAATATTGTCGCCAAGCATTAACCATATCTGTCCGTCTGTTTGTCACCTTCAATTTGCCCCCCCCCCCGGCCCCAGAACCCCCCTCTCCCCCTAAAAGCCCCCAAGCACGAAGGACAAACTGGCTCCGATATCTAGGGTATTTCACTACGTCTAGTTTAGTTTTTGAAATGATTTATAGCGATAACCTTTTCAGTCAGGGATATAAACCAGTGCTTGCCCTTTTGTGATATTAGTACCACTTAAAAATAGAGAAAAAAACACCAATGAATAATGTATTTGCTGCAGGCGAAGATGTAGTGTCGCGGTATGGTGATGGGAAGGGAGAGAGAGAGAGAGAGAGAGAGAGAGAAGGAGGAACAGATATGAGATGGAAAAAGTGGGGAAAAAATATTAGGTACAAACAGAGAAGGAAACAGTAGAATAAACGTGAATGAGAGAAAGATGGCTGGAAAGTAAGCAATGAGACACAATTCCGAGACAGGTACAGAGAACGGACAGACAGGCAGTGAGGGGAGGGGGAGGAAGACAGACAGGCAGTGGGGCGGGGGGGGAGAGACAGGCAGGCAGTTGGGGGAGGGGGAGAGACAGAAACAGAGAGAGACATACAGACAAACAGAGAGAGAGAGAAGATAGAACAAACAGAGAGAATGAGCGAAACGGAGAGAGAGAGGAAAGATAGAGAGACAGGGGGACAGACAAAGAGCCAGACAGACACACAAACAAACAGACAAACAGAGAGAGTGAGAAAGTGACAAAAAGAAAGACAGGAATAGAGGAAGAGAGACAGAGCAAAGCCTAAGGGCTTGGGGGGTGGAAAAAGAAACCGAAAGCCACAGAGAAATAGAGACATACAGACAGACAGAACGAGACAGACGGGGAGTCAGAAAAAAGAGAGAGAGAGAAAGAGAGACAAACAAAAGAAGAAAACGATAACCTCCATCCTGCTAGAACATTCGCAGCACTGAAACCCTCCCTCGGGCTAAGTTTCCGTTCTTGTCTAAGTGTGTGGTTCTCCTTTCTAAATCTATTTCACGCGGGATCTCCACAATGCAAAACGCGATTTGAATTTTATTGGCGCGGCTTGGGCTTGATCAGCGGATGTCCCCGGGGACATCTCTGAACTCTGAAGGGACAACCTGCCCTGCATTCTTTCACCTAGGACGCCTTCCACGAAACAAAGAAACCATAGTTTTGCCTGGTATTTGTTCCATTTGAGAGTCTGTTGTTCGCGTTTGCCATGAAAACATCGGGAAATTCGCTACGGTGCTACGGTTTTACACGGCTGTTTTGTGTTACAATAGCGGTTCTCAACTTTGTAAAATTTGTCTCAAAGTGGTCTTCTCCACAGCATCCGCTGAGCTATTTTGTTGTTGTTTTTTTTACTGAAAATGTATGAAAAACTCTTTTTGCCTCAATAGCGGTGATGAGAGGAGCGGAACGGATTCTGTGGACAGGTATACAGAGAGCAAAGACAAAGAGTGTTTTTACGTCAAAGTCCGTAAAAATAGCGGAGCGGAACGGACGCTGTGGACAAGAGCAGTGGAGCTGTTGTTAGAAAACCCGTAGTGTTTGACATAGTGAGCTATAGATGAGCTGTGAATACAGCTCAGTTTTCTCTACCTTGGCTTGGTCATTGGACTGCGCTCCTCTACCTGCCGCCTCTCTAAAAACCACTGTAATAATTTCTTTCTTTTTTTTTTTTGTTTCAGATTGTTCCCAGTTTCTTTTTGTATTTCTTTATATTCCGTTAGTGGTTTTTGAAACATCGAAGCAAACTGTTACAGTTAAAGACACAGAAAAAAGTATATCGACTCTGTACTTACACTAAAACGGGAGTTATTTAACTGACATGATATTTTGAGAACCACTGCGCCGGAGAGATTTTTGTGTCTCAAGTTATATTGGGTGCATGCAGAATTCAAGCATCTTTACTGTAATTCTTTGCCTGCAAGTGCCAGTTTTATGCAGCGGCATCCGAGATGTTCTTCCCGAATTTCACGGTCAATGTGGTTTCATTTTATCGCGAAACGCTACAGGGGAAGAGGGCTGTTTTGTTTCTCTCTCTCTCTCTCTCTCTCTCTCTCTCTCTCTCTCTCTCTCTCTCTCTCTCTCTCTCTCTCTCTCTCTCTCTCTTTCTTTCTCTCTTTTTCTTTTTCTATCTGTCGGTCTGTTTGTCTGTCTCTTTCTCTTTTTTTTCTCTCTGACTCGGTCTGTCTGTCTGTCTGTCTGTCTGTCCATCCCCCGTCCGTCCGCCCGTCCGCCCGTCCGTCCGCCCGTCCGTCCGCCTGTCCCTCTATCTCTCCCTTTTTCTTTTCTATCTGTTTCTGGTAGAAAATGCAGTTTCCGCGTAAGTCAATTTGACAATTTTAAAATTGTGATGCACAGAATTCGAAGGGCACTTTTACTACTTTGTGTTCCCATAAGCCCCACAAATTGTGTTGATGCCAACATTGTTATATCCAGAGTGACTTTAAAGCTACTTCGTACTTATATACTTTGAATACCCCCCGTCCATAGAAATAAATCATTTTTGGAAAGCGCAAATAACCCACTACTTTGTAAATTCAGCGTACGTCCAGCCCAGCTCAATCCCCAGCTCCGAGTATGCACTCCCATTTCATTCAATCCCATTTCGAGTCTCTTTTACTGTCAACTGTAATCTTATAATAGAAGCCGCATCCGAGACGTTCTCTGAATTATAGACCCTGCTTTTGAATGCGCCGGAGTTGGCAGCTGTAATAGGCTTCTCCGCAGCTTTTCCCTCCAAGTGTAAACAAGATTGTCTCCTCTTTCAGTGTATCCTTGTCATTTTGTATTTCAATTCATGCGGAAACAAAGACCTTGTTTATTGCCCCTTGCCAGTTTTGGGTGTTGATGAGACGGATGTGAGGGCAACCTTTGCTCCCAAGCGAAGGATAATGCGCTCGTAATAAATGGATAATGCACTGGTTGTAAATGGATAATGGGCTTGTAATAAATGATAAGGCAGTGGTGAAATGAATCCCATGTGTGCACATGGAAAAGACATAAATATAAAGGGGTTAAAAAAGAAAACAAAAAAGAATCCAATTCACAGGCTCAGAAATTGACAAAGGGTGCAGGTAATGGGATCAGAAAACATACTCATTTCTGCTCCATCATACATTTTAGATCTTGTTTCTAACTATTCGTAAACCAACCAAGATCTAGTACAAGCAATAATTCCACACAGCCAAATTATAACTTGGAAACATTCGGTTGTCGTTCAGTTTCAGTTTTTGGTCCTAGTATTTGGAATGAGTTTTGATTGAACACCAAAGAGGTGGAGTCCATGATCAGGTTTTAAAAAAGTTTAAAAAGCTATTTATATTAAACGTATTTTGACTGTTGGTGGAATTTCTCTGCCATATCCAGTGAGTGGGGCATGTGTTGTGCACGTGCGCGTGTGTGCATCCGATTGTGTATGTATGTAGTTGCGTTTGTATACATGTATACCTGTGAGATTGGACTATTATTTTGTTTTTCTCCCTGTAAAGCGCATTGAGCTCCCAGGAAAAGCATGCAATATAAAGGTACTTTCGTATAAAAAGCGTGCGATATAAAAAAATGTACGTTTATTACTGACTTTTATTATTATTATTATTATTATCAATATTGGATGTTCATACCGTGAAAAAGGATTCAGTCACGTTGGAATGGGTGTCGGAGAGAAGGGATTGGAAAGGGGAGAAGGAAAAGGGAGAAAAGATATGATAATTATGTCGGATGCAATTCGTTCACAGCAGATTTTTACTGTTAAGAGTTTGGACAAAGTGAACCGAGAAAGAATTTATTACAATATTAAATAATAATCAAGCAATTTGAGTTGAACAAACATGGAGTTTCAACCTAGTTGAATTTTTAATTAAAAATATTCTTATTCGTTATAGCATCAATTTGACGTTATTGCATTGGTAATACTTTAACACAGACAAGATTCATAAATTATCTTCGTTTACTTTGTTTTGTCTTTCAGTACTGATGACTGGACAAGAGAGACGCACAAGAATTGCTCATATTTAATTGATACTTATCCTAAAACGTAAGTACTCATTTCATTTGACTGTTCTGAATGATGCTAAGATTAAGAAACATGTTCAAAGGGTAAGCGTGCAATGTAAAGCTTAAAGAAACAATGACGTTAAATTATGTCCGTTCAATGCTGTGAGATAAATTAACTCTATCTTTCATTCTGTCGTTCTATCTATCTATCTATCGATCTACCAGTCTATTTATCTGTCTGTCTGTCTGTCTGTCTGTCGGTCTGACCGAGTCCGTGCGGGGCTCGAACCCTTGACCTCTATTGTGGCACCAACCGCCTTGCCAAGAAGAAGAACAACTCGCTTTACCGCCGGTCCTCTCTCTCTCTCTCTCTCTTTCTCTCTCTCGCTCTCGCTGTCTCTCCTTCTCTCTCTCTCTTTCTCTCTCTCTCTCTCTTCCTCTTCTTTCTCTCTTTCACCTGAGCATTCGTGCACTAGAGAAACCAATAGTATTGAATAATAATATTATGCAAGTGTTCAAGCCTGATTAGGGCTTTCTTGAGCACCACAACAACGAGAATATTCAGGTGTAATTACAGGTGAATTCATTCTATCTCCAATAAGGAAAATAATAGCTAGCTCCTTAAAAAACGGTATTTCAATCTACAAGATAATCACACGGCCCGGCTGCCACAGAATTTATGGGCGTCATTTTGTTTAGAAGCAACAATAATCGCCCGTATCGAATTCCCCCTTGTCTTTTGCCTTTAGGTAATGGAGATCGGCTATGTAAATCACGCCATGCGCAAACAGGTTCGATTACGGAATGCAGCATAAACCACTGGCTATCGGCACGGATGCGACGTGCCATGAAATGAACTTTGCTACTTACCCTTCCCGTCTGCTATACGGGTCAAAACTAAGAATGGTGATTTAAATAGGTCGATGTCTAGAAGTGACAAGCGTTATTTCGGAGGCAGACATAATGTTCCGCGTGTAACAGCTTGATATCAGTGATCTTTACATGTTTTTTATGGTTATTGCAGTGAGTCAGTGTTAAACTATTTTTTTTCCCGATCTCACTGTCTGTCTTCCGAGAGCTTCGAATATTATTTCGATGTCATTTTTGCAGACTCATATTAAAATGTCCTGCTGAATTTATTTTTTTTTTAATGTATTTATGACAGTGTTTCCTGGTCAAATCTTTCACGCTTTCAAATACAGCCTTTGAATCTTTGAAACTGTGTGGCTATTAAGAGTTCTCTCGTTTGAATGTAAACATTGCAATAGACTGTGTAAATGAAGACACATCACTTAAATAACAATATTAGTCATAACAATACGGATAATAATAATAGTAATAATTATAGTATTGTTATTATCATGTTATTATTATTCTTGTTGTTATTGTTATTATTATTATTATTATTATAGTATTAATATTTTTTTAATTACACCTTTTTTATGGACAAAATCGCAAAAATTCTAGCTCTATGTTTGTCCAGAAACGGATATTGTGTAATATATAATAATAATATGTAATAATTAACATAGCAGTCAAATCCACACACACAAAAATAATGGTGTGCTCTAAGGCTCTGAACTGAAATTAGAAACAAGATTAACATGAGATGAATGACATCATGCTCTCACTCACACACATTAACAAACAGTAAATATACTCTCATCCTCAAATCTTTGAGACAAGAAGAAAACAATCCTAAACAATTCAGTTTTGGAAAAATGGTGTTCTGGTGGACAATCATACCTTGACCCAGATCCAGATTTGTGACCAGCAGCTAGCGAACTTAGTTCTTGTTTGTTCTATCTCCATTTTCAGGAAAAAAAAAACAACTGGAGATCTTTTAGTGTGTAGAAGAGAATGATATAACAGATGCACACTTTGACAGTAGCTTTAAAATGCGCTGTGACGCTTATCAAGATGGGTTCACAGTTCCGATTTATTCTAACTCTTTATCATAATAATTAAAGCCGCCAATGTTTAAGGTCGAATTTCTCAGTTGCGCCAAAAGTGAAGTTGAACAAACAAGAATTACGGTCAGAAGCTGTTAATCAAATAGTGGACACATTCCCTGAACCCCATGTGTTTCTGTCGTTCTGAGAGTGGGGTTTTCATAGTGCCCACAGACTGCACTGCACTGCACCAAGAGGCTGGAGAAAATGAAGATGTGCAGAGGCAAGGAGAGATTCTGACAAGATGGACAATGCAAGCTTGTTCAAACCTGACTCTTCTGCACTGAAGTGCTCAAAATGACATTACGTTCGATAGCCATCCTCGCCTACAAATTAACGTCCATGTTGGACGCATTTTTGTTCTTCTTCCGTTTGCTTAATTATTTTGCGTTCTGTCTATCATGCTGTCATACTTGTCTTCTTTGCTAGATTTGGCTTGTTCTTTTAATTACACAGACTTTGCCTATGAAAGGATTTAGAACATCGACTGACCCCCAGACGAACTGAAACAGTGCAGGAAACTGTTTTGTTCTAGTGGTGTGAGGTAGTGAAAACGTGTGCATCTGTTCTTTCTGCCATGAAATAGTTTTTCATTGGGTGGGTTATTGTTGTTGACGTTGTTGCTGCTGTTGTTTCCCGATATACTTATCATTTCATTTCATGCCCACCCTCTCTCTCCTTCTATCTATCTATCTATCTATCTATCTATCTATCTATCTATCTATCTATCTATCTACATACCTACCTGTCTGTCTGTCTGTCTGTCTGTCTGTCTGTTTGTCTGTCTATATATCTATCTATCTATCTATCTGTCAAGCCATCATCCATCCATCAATCCATCCTCCATCCGATCCATCCATCCATCCACCCATCCATCCATCCGGCCGTCTGGCTGTCTGTCTGTCTGTCTGTCTCTCTGTCTGTCTATCTATCTATCTCTGGCTGAACTCATTTTTGCCAGTGACTTTATTTTACTTACGCCTTCTTTTTTTTATCGGGAAAAGAGGGTTTGTTTTGTTTTGTTTTCTGTCCTTATCTCTCATCCCTCGTCTCATTCACTGGAATCCTCCCCCTCACTCCTCTTACTATTGATCCTACAACGATGACGACAGCACTTCAATGGCAACTTTTCCGCGTCCTAATTTGTCAGAAAATTGCCTCCATTTTTTAATCGGATCGTACTCTAACAAGTTTTCACTAGTGAAGTCTTAGAAAGTCACATTCCACGGATAATCATTGGATTTATTTGGAAGATTTAGGCTGGATTGTTTTTGTTTGTTTATTTGTTTTTGTGTTGTTTTATTTGTATGTGTGTTTGTTTTTGAAACGGCAATGTGCTCTGTTGTGTTTCTTGAAGTGTTTGTAGGATTCTCTCATCTATTGACTTGCACTGATTTTTCCTGCATTACTGTTTTTATGCATACTCAAATTCCTCCTCCTCCTCCTCCTCTCTCTCTCTCTCTCTCTCTCTTTCTCTCCCTCTCTCTCTCTCTCTCTCTCTCTCTCTCTCTTGTACTGTCTCTTCTTTCTTTGGCTCGCTCCCTCTGTCTGTATCTCTCTCTCTCTCTCTCCCGTTCTTTCTGTCTCTCTTCCCCTCTCTCTTTTTCTGTTTCTGTCGCTCTTTGCGTGACTCTCTATGTCTCTCTTTATACCGCTGTCTATCTGTTTGTCTCTCTCTCTCTCTCTCTCTCTCTCTATTGGTCTCTCTCTGTCAATTTATCTGTTTTGTCTGTCTCTTCGTGTCTCCCTCTCTCTCTCTCTCTCTCCCTTTCTCTTTCTCTTTCTCCGTCTTCTTTTCTGGTTCACCGCCTATTTCTACTCTTTTCACGCCACTTCATCTCACCATTTTTACCTCAGCCCCCTCCCATTCTGTGCTTCTCAAACTGGGAAACTCAAGCACGTCAGTTTCGCTGTTCTACATGCAAGAATTATTTCCTCTAAACTCTCCACTTCACGGCAAAGACACACGATCATGGTCAATTAGCAATTAGGAAGATTTTACACTTGGCAGCCCACTTAGATGTATGTTTACGCATTAATATTTCATATTCTGTTACAAATTAATTGAAAATCCTCTGAATTTGAAAAAATGATTAGATATTGCGATGAAAAGAGATCGATTAGAACATCAGAAATTCATTGTTTTCCCTGTTTATTCGTTGGTTTTTGTTTTTTCTTTTGTGTAGTTCGTTATTTTTTCAACTTATCTAATCTGATCAAAGCGACATTAAAATGTTTATAATCATATCAACCCTTTATGTTCTTCAGAAAAAGATTTTATTTTCGTAAATTAAATATAATAAGTGTCTGGTTACTTCGACATTCACAGCCCTATTATCGGCGCTTCACGGCGCATGTTACACGGTTTGCTGACCTAGGCTGGTATTACATTGCACAGATGAAAAGTTACAGATGCCCGTCGAAGGGCAATTAAAAATTAAGCACGTAACTATTCTGTCTTAATATTCCGTGTGCCATATTATACATGTCGGTGAAAAATTTTCTAATTGAATGATTGTGTGGGTGTCATGCATATTCGAAAGGGCACTATGCTTCTGTCTTTTCTGAAAAATGTTGAAATCTAGAAGTTTATTTAAAAAAAAAAAAAAGAAAGAAAGAAAAATTAACAAATTCACAAATTACATTCTGGATCTATACAAAACACATTTTGATAACTTTTATCACGCATTTTAAGATCAATAGACGCGAAACTTCTTGAGATACCCACGGTCTTGAAATTGGCGTTGGTGAAAAGGCTTTTACTATTGGTGGGCCTAAATTGCTGGAGCAACATCAGCGTTGACACCAGGAAAAGTGAAAACATCGTGACATTTAAAAATAAGCTCAAAACTGAATTGTTTAGGACTGTTTTCATTGAAACTAAACGATGTCCCTTTTTGGTCTCAGAGGTTTGGGGATGAGAGTAGATCAAGTGTTTGTGAGTAAGAGCACGATGAACTGACTTTGTATTAATCTTGTTTTTAATCTGAGTTCAGCGCCTTAGAGCACATCCTTTTGGGGGGGGGGGGGGGTAGATTTGAGCCCTATAAAAGTTAATTATTACATTACATTACATCACAGATAAAAATATTTTATACTTAACTTTTTCCGTTTATTCTGACTAATGGACGTTTTAACTAATCAAGCTCTGAGAATGAAGCTACATACAGTAAGGTACACAAAAACTATGAAGGCGCAAAGTGGCCTTTACCGTCAGGACACGGCGGGAACCCCAAACTTAGACTCAAATCCAGTCTTGGTAGGTTACAAGACGTATGAGATGACGAGCGATAACATAACGAATGAGTGTAAGACAAAATCAAGTTGTCGCTAGTTTAACACTGGAAATATTTTACTCATAGACAATTTGCTCTGAATGCTCAGTTTGAGCGAGGCAAAGCTTGTAAAAATCCAGGACGTGTTGCTCCGAATGAAGGGATGTGAAAACACTGGTGAATTTCTGGTCACCAAGCGGGTGATGGGTGGGTGCTTCTGGTAGGGTTTTTTCCTGTCCTGTCGTTCTGTTATATTCTGTCCATCGCCTTGTTTTTTCCTAGCACAACGTGACGGTTATCATGTCGACGTACTTTCTCCAAACTCAAACTCAAACTCACCACTAAATAACCTTTCTACTTGACATAACATGCAGTCATTTCTTTACTTCTTCTTCTCCTGCGTTCTTCGTGTCAGACTGTTTATATCAGGAGGCCGGTCGCCTTTATGCCGGACGCTGTGCTCCTGAGATCCTCTGCTGTCCCATATAGCTTAGTTTGTAGTGCCGCACCTCGGGACCAGCTGTCTTCCCTCTGTTGTCTGTATAGGGGGGGCATTGTTGCAGGACATTCTTTCTGCATTTCTTTACTCATGTTTGGAGGGTGACTGTAGAAAACTTTCAACGTTGTTGTTCTTGTCTGTTGTGATAGTATCGTCTTTGGAAGCTTTTGTTAGGGGACCACAGTCTAATTGCAACGCCGAAGAGAGAAAATACCGAGTTGTATTCACTGGTCAGCTATACCTTATAATGGTACAGGAGCCTTCTTAGGAAATGCAAGAGCTACCAGGAAGATAGACTGAGCGAGTATATCAAAGATGGACAGAACTCACCCTCTGATCAAATATCGATTAGAGAGCTCGATTATGCTGTGGGGGTTTCGGGGCGGAAAGAGGGGGGAGGGAGGGGGGGGGGGGCGTCTTCAAAATTGTATTACGAATGTCTGGAGTCCAGAGACAGAGAGAAAAAAAAAACCTCCGCAACAAATACAATAGTCAATTCTGGTCAATGGGTTTTTCTCCCACCGTTTGTTCACTCTCTCATAGACAAGCGGGTGATTGGTCGGCGCTTCTGGCAGGGACTTCTTCAGCATCTCCCGAACTTAGTTTTTGTTTTTTCCAACTCCACGTTTTTGCACAACTGAGAAATTCTACCTTAAACGTGTGTGTTCTCTGTAGTATTATGATAAGGAGTTGGAATAAATCGGAACTGTGAAAGAGATTGATAAGTGCCACAAGGCTAATATCGATCTTAAACAAGGCCCAAAGTGTGCATTGGTTATACCTCTTCTACATACTAAAAGATCTTCACGTTGTTTTTCATTTTTTAGTAAACAGAGATAGAACAAACAAGAACTAAGGTCGCGATGAGTCCTGTCACTCTGCTCTATTCTGCCTGTCGTCTTGTCTGTTCCCAGCACTTTAAGGCTGGATTGTGTCGATGTGCCTTCTCCAAACTCAAAGTCCAATTCAAAATCAAAGTCAAATAATCTGCCTGCTGCCGTGCACCGGGCAGCACACAAGCTTTTTGAATTGAGTGAACAGATTGCACAATCTGGCGTGCCCCCAGTGACCTTTTCAGCTCTCAAACAGAGCTACAAATCAAGGCCGGAACTGGCGAGTTCAGGAAACAAAAATTGTGTGTGAGCTACAATGGTATTTGTTTAGCGATAATATTGGCTAACATAAAACCCAGTTCGCCCGCAGCGGCCGGTTTGGGGGGAGGGAGGGGGAATGAGGTGTCAAGTGCTCATAGTAGTGTGTGTGTGTGTGTATGTGTGTGTCTGTGTGTGTGTGTGGTGTTCTCGTGCGTGAATGTGTGTATGCACACGTGTCTGTTTGTTTGTATTATGTTTTTGTTGTTGTTGCTGTTCCTCTTTGGGAAAGGAGCTGGGGTGGGCGAGGAGGTCTCAAGTGGTCGTAGAGAGTGTGCGGGCGTGTGTGTCTATCTGTGTGTGTGTGTTTTTTTTATGCCTTTGTTATTCGCCTTTCGGGAAGTAAAGATGGAAGGGAATGACTCTTTCGGTGCAAAAATGGCGGAAAGAAACAGCAAGGTTCAAGGGCTAGTGTTGTTGATGGCGACGGTGGTTTTGTTGCTGCGAGAACTCCTGTTGCGCGTGCTACTATTATTTCTTCTCTTTTTAGTAATTAAATAACGAGCCATAGAAGGTTTCTGGGCCGTCATTCTTTTTGCTCTCTCGAATTAAAAATGTGGTTCATGTAAACAGAGGACAGGTTGCTGGGAATGACAGGTTGCTGGGAATGACAGGTTGCTGGGAATGACAGGTTGCTGGGAATGACAGGTTGCTGGGAATGTCAGGTTGCTGGGAATGTCAGGTTGCTGGGAATGACAGGTTGCTGGGAATGACAGGTTGCTGGGAATGACAGGCTGTAAAAAGAAGGATGTATTTTCGACCCCGCCCTGCACTGAGTACCCTACCTCTCTGAAATAAACCGCGCTCATCTCCTCGGCAAGGTAGTTCGTGTGTAGAATGGTCACTTACGAAAACTCACAATATTTGTTGTGGTCTTTGTTGCTGTTGGTATTTTCTTATACTGTTTCTAAAATCAGTTGTTGGTAAGAAAATGTTTAATCAAATCATTTACTCAGTTTTTGTCGGGTTGATATTCCCATTAGATCAGTGTTTCTCAACTTTTCTTTGTCACACGAGCTACTTCAAATTCCCATAGAAACGTGCGCTCCTCCACGATCGGACATAGTTAGTAACTATGCAATAGGGTTCATATCCCTATGATCTATTCTCAACCCACTTCCGACCAAAATATTGCAGCGCCCCACCTTTACAAACACTGCACTACTGGTCTAGTCCACAGTATCTGCTCCACTATCTTTACGAAAAATGACGTGTGAAAAATTCTCTTTGCCTCTATAGCAGTGAGGGGCGGAAGGGAACCAACAAGCGGACAAGTATACTGAGGCAAAGAGTTTTTATGTCATTGTCCGTAAAATCAGCGGAGCGGAGCGGATACTGTGGACAAGAGCAGTTAGACAGACCAACGTGGGACTTTCAAGTTAAACTGTTTCGGAGTTTATTTTTTCGGAAAATAAGTCGTTGTCTCGACGGTCATGAAATTCGTGTCTCGTTTTAACGGGATGTCACAAGTGAAGACCACATCCGAAAACGACCACCTCTGTCACAGATAGTGATTTTGCCTCTATCCCCTCTAAGCGCAAGCTTGGGTCATCAGTCCTATCTCTGCATAACCAAAGTTGGATAAAAGAGCTACAGTCACAAAAATTATTGGAAATCACTCTTTCAGTTGCAAGGCGGGAGTAGAAGGCTTTCAAATAAAGAAAACAACAACAACAACAAAAAAACGATCATCTCAGTTTCACATTAATGGTTATGTAGTTGATTTCCCTTGTGGTCTTCAAATAGTCAGTGATTTATTTGTTAGAGTTTTTGGATTTTCAATACAAGGCCATATAATAACATTCTGTTTAAAAAGAAACATCATAAATTTCAAAAAGTGCAGTGACAGAGGCGCCACATCTCCTTGGATTTTAAATTTATTTCTTCCCTACAAGCAACGATTCTAGATACAATAGCATGACACACTCTCTTCTTAGCGCCTCTAAAAAAATCGTGCACACAGTTTGCGCGCTGATCAGAGGCGGGGCCCATGGTGCATTGCATGAAAAGAATGCTTGATATAATGATAAATTAATGAAGCGGATTAGTTACAGTACTACTGCGACCCTCCCCCCACCCCCCCCCCCAAAAGTTTTTCCCACAGCGATTGAAGTTAAAATTACAAAAAGTGATTTCAATCAAGGCCGTCAGCGGTAGTTGAATAGTGAAGAAAATCAATATTTTTTTAAAATTGTAGAATACGCCACTGTTCATGACTTCCGTGCATTCGTCGTTAGAAGGCGGTGCGATCTGTGCACACTAAACACGCTAATTGTCTCATCTTATTGTATCTAGTATCTAAAGCTAAGAGTGACATCTTTGGCCGGCGTAAATTTTCCCACAACTTGAGATGCCGCTTTTGTCCATCTCTGTAATGAGTGGTCGAGATCTAAACCCGGGGCAAACAATGAGGCCTGCGGTCTCTGAGTAGATGAAAAATCAGTCTACACAGTCAGGCAGTGGAATACAGAATAATCCACTACTTAGGAGAATGACAGAGAGGACTAGTGATAAAAAGAGAAAGAGTGATGGAAAGAACGTAATCATTAGACAGGAAAATACCTGTAATATGGTTCAGTACTGGACTTTTTCTTTTTAGCTATTCTTTCGCTCCTTCATTACTTATTATTTTACGGCATTCTTTCACTTCTTGGTTACTTCTTTCTCACTTTTGTTACTGTCAGATCTGTGTTTGCTTTTAATCTTTCAAGATTATTATTTTTCTTCCAAGCTCGTGGTTCTGCAACGTGTACATTCGTATGTTTTTATCACTGTGTGATTAATTAATGCACGTTTTTTCACAGGGAGGAGAAGTCGTGAGCTGAGGAACAGGCTCATACATGTTTCAGTATCACAGCTTTTCAAGAATTGCTGCCCCACCCCACCCCACCCCACCCCACCCCATCCCACACTCTTTAAACCCAATCATAATGATGTCCAAAGTCAGTGGCGCGGAACTGAATACCATCAGGCAGAGGTAATCCTCCTCTTCTTTCTCATTTCCCCCCTGATCCGCCCCTGGGTTATTTGTCATGCAACATGGCAGCAGCGCCAGACCACCCCCTCCCCTCCTCTCCCCCCGAATCGGCCGTCTCCTGTCCCCGTATGTCCGCAGACTGAAGGTCGGACGTCACCTGTGTCGGCTCGCGCCTAACGCCCTGATTGGGGTTACCACAGAATTCGAGAGTGCAGGCAGCGCAGAGCGCGGGCGGCGAACGGGCGTCTTCGCTTGGAAAAGGGGATATATCGCAGGCTGATGGGAAAGCCAATTCCAAGATTCTGCAGGCTTGTTTTATTGTGAAGCAACGTCTTTTGTTTTTGAGCGCGGTTGGATTATTTACTTTAAAGTGATCGCAGTGGGGAATGTTAACAACACATCACAGGTAACAGATTGGGTGGTGGATATTTCAGATATCTTATGTCTAGAATATCAGTGCTGTATGTGCTTCGTTGTATTTTTTTTTTGTCTCTCTATGATAACATTGTTGCAAATTTTTTTTCTTGTGTGCGCTTTTCCCCCATTGTCTGTAATAATGTTATTGTCCCTGTTTGTATATCTGTAATAGTGATGTAGGTCGTACTTTTTTTTTTCTTTATCTGCGCATTTGGTAGGGTTTCCTCGTGTCTCATCCAGCTGTTATTCTGTCTTTCGTCTTGCTTTTTCTGGGGGCATTGTAGCCGTTATCGGCGTGATTTCTCCAGACTCAGAACTCACAACTTCATTTTTATGTTTGTTTGGTGTCATTAATAACATTGTATTGCGTGCTTCGTGATTATGGTCGGAATTTTGCTTACATTTGATTGGTATTGTTTTATTTTGCACTGTAAAATGTTCGTTTTTTTCCGAGTTGGATTTCTAGTCTTTCTTACCTGAAGTGACGGTGTAGATTCGAAAGTAATTCTTTACAAGATCTAGGGGCGAACTGGAACCATCGTTACCTTGTATTTCACTGTACTTTGAAACTGTGTCAATATGAAGATAATTCAGGCCAGCTGTTGTAACATCAATTATTTTGGGGGGGGGGGGGGTGGGGGTTAGGAAAACCAACAGTGCTGTGTTGTACTGTTTGCTTCTGCAACAAAAA
This sequence comes from Onchidella celtica, assembly GCA_963931925.1. Lineage (NCBI taxonomy): Eukaryota > Metazoa > Mollusca > Gastropoda > Systellommatophora > Onchidiidae > Onchidella > Onchidella celtica. The sequence continues at coordinate 46,022,811 of OZ007574.1, forward strand.
GGAAAAATAAATAAATCATTTCAGAATGTTATGGAGACACAAACCAACTCGTAAAATGATTATAATTATTATTTGTTTATAGCCACAATTTACCACGATTGAAATAAGCAAGACTAAAGAAATAATCAAAGAGAAGTATTCTTACCGTTGTAGTAACAGGTCACTATTACACAGATTCTCTCTCTCTCTCTCTCTCTCTCTCTCTCTCTCTCTCTCTCTCTCTTTCTCCTTTTCATTCTCTCTCTCTCTCTCTATCTATCTATCTATCTGTCTCTCTCTCTCTCTGTCGCTCTCTCCCTTTCATTCTCTTTCTGTTTCATTCTTTCTCTCGCTCTCTTTCTCTCTCATTCTCGCTCTGCTTTTCTCTCTCTCGCTCACTCTCTCGTGAACATGTACACATGTACATACATGCTCAGTCACGCACCAAAAATATTCATCCTTCGACATTAACTTTATATGCTGTTTGTTTATTTTTCTTCTCTTTGATTTTCTGCTAAACCATCAAACTTGATTAGCCAGTTTTCATAGTGCTAAAAAATCGTGTTTCCCAAACGCGCATCAAATTTTATTCAAAAACTTGATTTCGGATTTCGAGACTAAACAGGTGGAGAAGTCTATGGAGGGGAAAAAAGAGTTGTTTTACAGTACGCCATAAGAAACTTCCAGCTCGAGACCTGAATAGTTTTAGTTCCATTAATTGCAGGAATGACACTTCCTATTCTTTTGACACCTTTACATTATCCAGTGAAAGTTCACCGTTTTACAACCCGACAGCGGGTCATTGAGCCGAATGTGCCCGTGACGAGCGCCTACGGGGACACACTAGAAAGTCGACATTGTGCTTCTTTCAACATTATTGACGGAATTGTTGTAAGGGCTTCCGTGTGAGAAAGGAGTTTTAATTACTAATCAATGTAAAACACGGTGATTCGTCATACAAGGTATTGAATTTTTCATTCTTTTTTTGCAGGAAGATGTTTCAGTTCTGCTTTACGCTATAGAATTTCATTTTTCAAGCGATGCTCAGTCAAAATTGTAAAAGAAATGACTCACGGTTTCTTGCGTGAGCTGAGAAATGGTTTTTATTATGGTTATGTACATTAGGCCTATATAGATAATTATATATTATAATATTATATGATTATTATAATTTGTTTTTGTAACTTTTTCTTCTTTTCAGTGATTTCTATTAACATGCACCGTGCGTCTTTTTTAGAATGAGTTTGATCAGCATCGATTTTTTCACGAAAACTATCTTTTGGATTTATTTGAAATGTGTGGACTGCCCCTTACCCTTCCCCACCTCTGCCTCATTCTTGTCTAGGAAAAAGTCATTAAATGATTGTACGGATTAGCTAGTGCGACCTTCAGTGTCGACAGCATCAACTTTTAAAACTGAAAATCGTACCAGGATTTGTCATGATTCATTGTCATTGCCGGGCTATTTGCGAGTGAGTATCGGACAGGGAAATGTCCGATTAGATCTGTTAAATGGAAATTTCATTTGTCAAAGATGACGAAAGTTTTTGTTAGCAATGACGATATCACTCTCATAGTGTCACAGATGTTGAAGTGTATTACGTAAAGGACTGCATTATCTCAATTAGTGTTGTGTCAGTGTTGAGACAATAAAGAAAACGCGCTGAAAGGGACTTCTGAGAGATCGCAGCATAATATGCTCAAAATGAATATTTGACATAATACTAGAAATGTTAACTTTCTGCTGTCTATTGGTAGTAGAGGATTAACTGGCAAGAATATCGGGGGGAAATACCGTGCAAATGTCTTTTTTTTTTTTTTTTAAATTGAGACTCTGAGAGATGGCAGTATTTTCTTAAAAATGGTTATTTGATGTAGTTTTACTTGAAATATTAAGTTTCTGCTGGCTAATAGTAGTGCGGGATAACTGGATAACTGTGATAAACATATTGGAGGAAATTCTGGGGAAATTTCTGTTTAATG